>JAHLSL010000111.1:238320-965578 GCA_025920805.1 Petroica traversi | reverse complement strand
AAAAAAAAAAAAAGAAGAAACCAAACAAAACAAAAAACCTAAACAAACCAAAACAAAACAAAAACAAAAACAAAAAAAACCTGTGCAAGAGCTGTAATGACCAAAATGAGGATGGGAGCCACACAGCACTCTTCACCCAGACTGGTCACATGTTGCATGCTGCAATGCACAGTGTCCAAAAGGCTGTGGGATTATCTAAATACTTTCCCTTTTTTGTAGCTCTAGCTCTAATAAATACCATTTTAAATTATACTTTACAGAATGGGCGCCTTTCTGACTGAAACTGTAATGGACCAGCACCTGCTGCTTCTGTGACATGATTTGACCTAACTTATTGTCATTGTATTAACTGAAGTTTGTTCCTCTCTCTGCTATACAACTACAACAGTTCTCACTCATTTTTCATTTTTAAAAGATTAATTAGAATAGAAATGTCTAAATTTCTCAGATATCACTAACTACAATTTTTTTTAGGTACATACCCCATGATTTTTGTTGGGTTTTATGTACCAAAGTACCTTTTCAAATATGTAATCGAAATCTCCAATTTCTGTGTAAAGTAAACTCAAAATACCTTACAGAAAATGAAAATATCGAATGAAAATTAATTGTTTAAATTTCAAAAGAAAAAAATAGCCAAATAAGTATAAAGATAGCACCAGGAAAAAATTACTGATTCTACTAATCAGTAATTGAATTCTGCTAAAGGAAATGTCTCATAAATAAAATAAATGTGACCAACATCTTTTGTAAACAAATTTTGTTGGAGCTGTATTTAGTATCCTTTAAGTCTCCCTCAACTTGATTGATCTATAGAGCATTAACTTGGTTTGGGATCTGACCAGTTTGCTTCTCAGAGGGTGGCTGCTCTTTCTGCAGATGGTGGCAAGGAGCCCTGACCTCTCCAAGCTGCCTTTCTGGGCCATTCAGCCTCCTCAGTCCTCCCCCTCACTGGGCTCTGACCCTCACTGTGCTTCATGGGCACAGCTCCCAGTTCTCCTGTTGTCAAATAAAATGTGATGCAGCAGCAGAAAAAAAGTTATGCAAAGCTATTAAACAAAAGGTGTCACTGGGAATTCTTGAGGCAGAGGTCAGAGGTGGATGAGAAGAGAACACTGTCTTCTGTCCATGTTCTGGATTAGAGAACACTGCTTGTTTTGAGCATTCAGCAACATCCTGTACTCAGGTTCCTGTACTGCATTCCTTAGTTGGAAGCATGGGACAGCAGAAAGCCCAGGTTCTGCCAGGTACAGTGGCAGATACTCTAAAACAAATGTCAGCAATAAAACAGCACAGGAGTAATGGGTCCACGCTGAGCCTTTGCTGGGTCACACAGAAGACAAGCCAAACCACATCCCAGTCTGCAAAGCTGGTCTTGCCATCAATACTTGCTGTAAAAAGTGTTGATGACTTCAAACTTGTGCCCACAGGGATAAGGGCAGATGCCATAATCCATGCAGCAACTCACAGAGTTGTTCTAGAGATGACTGAAAAAATTCTGTTGGTCGTCTTCAATTCCCATGCAAATACATAACACCCAGCATTAAATGCCTGAATATTGTTAAATTATCCTGTAAAACAGCAGATGTGGATGGAACACCCTGGCATCTTCTCCGCTGAAGCCAGTTTCATTATGTTTGCAAAAGGCAAATGCAGATACATCAGTGTACTTTATTATAATGTCATATTCCTGACACTCTAGTTTGTAAAAGTTGGCTTGGTTTTTCCATTAGAAATCTCATTTTCTGAGGCTTATGACTCATTTGTCTAAGTTTTTTCAGGATGAAAAGTCTACTTATAATTCCTCCTCTAAAAATTGGTCAGTATTAGCTGTCTGCACATTTGAAATCCCAAGAGCACAAAATAATTGTTTTCTTCATGCTATTTCCTTTTTTTTTAACTTTCTCAAGTATTTTGATGTTTTTTAAGAATAATAAAGCAATTTAATACATATAAAAATTTAAGTTAAAATTCCTTCTTTCCACATGTATCACATTCTCACAGGTTTTTTTTTCCTGTGTGTTTCAGCCAGAAGGTTGAGAAGCTACTTGAAAAATTTTTTAAGAATAAAATAGGTGCCTAAAAATTTTTTTCAAGCATTTCCAACGTACTAATTTAAAAGATACATGTTTGATATATAAATATATTGAACATTACCTCTAATGTTTAATAAATGTCACCACATTTCATTCTCCATTGATGAGGTGTCTGTCACACACATCATTGATATTCAGCTGTTCTCTTTTGCACTGTCAAGAGGTTCTCATCTCTTGAAGTTTACCACCCCAAACTTCACAACTCTAAGTCTTTGAATAGTTTTAGCTATTCTTAAGCCTATACAAGCAAATTCACTGAAGAAATTCAGCTTCTTGTATTCACTAAAAGCATAATTTATCTTACATTAGTCCTGCGTTGTATCTTCCAAGTTAAGGTTTTAAGCTCAAAGTTTAAAAAATCCTTGCACTAATGGTTTCACAGGGTTTTCATAAAAAAAATCTTAGAACTAATTATTCTCTTTTAAATGGCTTTGGTTTTTTATCTGAGCTATACAGAAGGAAATGTTAAAAAAAAAATTTCAGCTGTTACTTAGGAATATAGCCCTGTTTCCAGAATCTGACTTAGACATAAAACACTGGATCCTGAAATACACAGATTTCAAGCATCCAGACCCAGAGTAAAAAACAGAATCCCAGACACTGGGTCATACCTGAATCACAGAATTTCAAGCAAACAGACAGGCACCTGCATGAAGTGTGAATACTCTGCAAGGAAAACATGAAAGACAAACAGCAGGGGAACTTTGAAAACTTAAATTCCACCTGGTTTTTTTAAACTTAAAAGGTTACTGAAAACATCTGCACTTGCTATTCACAAGATTATACAGTTACAAGAGGAAGGCCCCTGTAAATATTACCAACCATTCACTGAACTTAGGAGTCATCAGAAGAAGACAGTAATGGTTAATTTTTCCTCTTCTGTAGGAGTGTTGTAACAATGATCTGTACTACTAGAGACAGGAAAGAGTTGAAGCTTTTCCAATTCTCAAGAAGTTACTTAATAATTCATAATTTTGCTTGGCTGGGAGATTTTAACACTGAGGACTGAAGTGTTTTACCACGATTCTCTTCTTGAGCTCTTGTATAACCATCACTCCTTTGGAGAAAATCAATCAGCCTTGACCAGCCTGCCTTCTATAATGAAATGACAAAGTCTGTGGGTGAGGGGATGGCAGTACCTCTATTTCAGCAGGTTTCAAAAGAACATCCTGAAACCTCTTTACAGGGACTCTATGGTATAGGAGAACAACTAGACATAAAAATAAATTTTATTGCCAGACAGAGGGAAGTAGGATGTAAAGGTTTTCTATAGGAATTATTATATTATTTTGCAGTTCAATCAAAATGAGCCTTTTTGACTCCGCCTAGCTGTGGAGTACTGAACAGGTCAATAATGCTTGTTTCCTTTTAGTCTTCCCCATGAAGGCATAATCCATACTTATTCACAGGGTGGGTGCATGTTCCCTTTTAACTGGATAGAACGTTGTATAGGAGTGAAGAAACCGTGGTGAAAATAGTTTCCTGCCAATATTTAATCTATTTTCTATGCAGCTGGAAAACAAGCTATTTAACTTAACATATCACAAAACATAACACAGCAAAACATCATAACATAACATAACATACGTCTCTTCAGCATGCTCCCCATGCTTTCTTATCACGAGGACATTACCAGTTTCACTTATTCAATTCAATATCAGGCAGCAGGTAAATGAGGTAGAAAAAGCTCTTCAATTTAGTACTGCCACTCTGTCACAGATTGCCTTATAAACCAATACTGAAAGTTTTAACATCTTTAACTTATTAACACGAAATATAAACAACGAAATGCAGAGCCATTCACTCTCTTGATAAGACGCTGCAGGTAGGAAACTGTCTAGTAATTAATTAGCAAAATGCTTGGACTAGAAAGGAAGCAACAAACAAGAAATCAGCTTCAAGACAACTGATTCAAGTTAGTAAAACCAACATCAGTGTGACTTAAAGAACAGTGAGCAAGTGTTCTCATCTTGCTAAATCCGTCTATCCTATGCTAACAAAAACATATTGAACTATCACATGGCACAATGACTGTTCCCATTGCCCCAGTTTCCCAGTTTGTCTGCTGAGTATGATCTGCTGTAGGTGGAGGGACACCAGGCTGAGGTGGGCTGTCTGTAGCTGTGCATTGTTGTACAGCATAAATTATCACAGCAGATTTCCCCATTTTTAAAATAAGTGAGAAGTGTCATGTCTTCTACCATGCCATATTTTCATAGTTGAAAAAAAAAATCCAAACAACACAAAAAACTGAACCCCTCCCAGTGATTCTTTTGCTTAACTCCTGCAATCATCCAGCTAGCCACAGTACTCAGGCTGTTTATTAAAGTGTCAATCAAGGAAATGAAAAGGAAATTATAAATCTGTTCTCCAAACCACCTTTTACTATGTCATTCCTTTATGGATGAAGTAGTTGACCACAGCAACAAAATCATGTTGCAATGAGTGCAATGAAAATTTTTATATTCTTTCTTTCACTTCTTAATCTCTGGGGTTTATCAAAGGCTTAAAAATCCTAACCTAAAAAAACAGTAGGGAAGCAATGGTTTGTGATTTTCCTATTCAGAGATGAATGGAAATCTACAACTAGACTTTTCAATCTGCTCTTTCTTGAGAAACTGACAAAATATTAGACTTACTGGTTAGCCACACACTAAATAAAGCCCCAAAGTTATTGTGATCCTACCTATCTTCAACACGAAAAAATAAATATAGGCAAAGTTATTCAATAGTACAAGGCTGTGCCGAAACTAACTCTAAAACCTCAAATCTTTCTGATTGTTATGAAGCTACTTTACTGACCATGGATGAGGCCTTAATAATTTAGTTATACTTAAACATTATTAGGATTTTATCTATCAAGAGAGAAACAAAGGCAGAGATGGGTTTCTTATCAACATGCAGTCCTTACAAATGCTTTTGATTCCATAGTCTTTGAAATGGAAATGGTATAGAGCTGCAAAGTGTCCTTTAACTCAGTGATTTTACTTATTTATTTGGCCTGTTAAAGAATTCACATCTATTGTTTTTCTCCTTCTCAGTTTCCACACCTGGAAAATCAACAGATTTATGCATTCTCCAGCATGGAAACTTTTCTGAAAGTTTGATGTCTTCATAAATGTGGTGTTTTCTAATCTCTTCCAGTCTTACCTATTTCTCAGAAGAAAAAACAGCTCTGTTTATTTAACAAGACAGAAGAATATATCTTTCCTATCACACTTAACACGTCAGCACTTGACAGTGAAAGGTAAGTTTCTGAAATAAGAATATGAAAAGTCACATTTGATGAGGATTATGTGGCTATTTTAGTCCTATGTGCTTAAACACAGTCTCATTGTAATACAAGTTTCAGCCCTTACATCCCAGGCAATGAATTTGTGCAGAAGGACTTTATACACCCTTATGATGTTTGGAAAATAAAGACAGGCAGAAAAAACATGTTTTTTCTCTGGCTGCAGCAGAAACCTCAGCTTTTATTCTTCTCAAAAATAAGGATGAACTACAATGGCATCAAGCAGTGTACAAAATTCCAGTTATTAGCTTTTCACCTGGAATCTTTCTCTTCTGTCAACAATGAGAGTTTAGGTTGATTTTGTTATATGGCATTAAAAAGCAATTATTCTTTAACTGGACTCACTATCTTATCACTATGTTAAAATGAGGTTTCAAAAAAAAAAATCAGACTACATAATGAAATCCATAAAGAACCCAAGGCTTCTGTCTACATCTCTAGCATATGCTTAAAAACCTGAGTACCACTTCCTATAGTGAAATTTAGGAAAACAGAAGATTCAGATAGAAGATCTTTCCACAGACTCCTGAACTGTAGTTTTTAATTTCAGTTACTCAAGAGCTGTCTGCCTGAAACAAGTTAGTTGGGTCACATGCACAGGCATAAAATCCACTACTCTTCCTTCAATAATTATTATAAAACAATTTATCAAGGACAGAGTAACAATTAGCTATCAAAATGAGTAAGAAGAATATTCTCAGGTTCAGATTCATGATCTTCCAGTAAAAATGCATTCTCAATCTGAAAAAAACTCCAAAATGTTCTCAAAGCTGCTATAAAAATAAAAACCAAAGAAATTATTTTTTATTCTGAATTTCCATGTAAAAGTCAAAATTAGTTGAAAATGAAACACAATAATAATAAAAACTTCACATAATACAGCAAAAAACTCAAAAAAATAAAAAAGAAAGAGAAAAACTTTCAATGTCAAAGACTAAACTACTGAATGATCAATTCTTTTAAGCTCACAAAAGTTTATCTCAAATCTCATTATTTTTCTCAACTTCAAAAGCAAACCCACCTGTGCAAAATACAAGCATGCTTAGATCTAGTGAAATAGAACTAGGCAAATAATGATTTTTCACTTTTCAGTAATGAATACATTAAATTCATCCAAAGAACCATCATGCACTGCTGGCTCTGATTTACACTGAACTGCAAAACTCCTACTCCCTACAGAAAAAAAAAAATGGTCACAACCAGAAAACCAACTTCCAAAAGTCATTCTGCTGTAAAAGAATGTAGAAATGCAAGGGATGCAAAATTACCTTGAGACCACGCCTTCTTATATCTTCTTATTACACCTGCTGTTATTCCATTTGGGCTTTGTGCAGCATCACATTGTTATTACATTATTAACTCACTTCAAGAGCCAAAGACAGTACAGAGGACTTTTTTTCCTCAGTTCACCCACATTGAGAAACCTAATTGTTCTTCAAGCTTTTTTCCAAGCCTGTGCTCCTTCACGTCTCATGTCCATTCATATTTTAAGTCAATTAAAAGACTCTATTCCAATCCTCTCAAATCCTTGCTTTGAGACCACGCTAAATCTCAACTTGCCTGAGACCTAGACAAATTGTCTTGCCCTTAATGCCAGAGATTTTTTAATTGAAATAGCAATTAATTAGCAAATGTCATACAACAATCCATCAATTTGAGATAGGAATTATTACATTCAACCTCAAAAGCCTTTCAAGCACCTTAGTGGTTTTGGGGTATAACAGAGTATTCCAGTGTGTGATGTTGTAATATTGATATTGGGTTTCTTTCAGACAAACATCTAGGAGTTATTTGACATCTGGATTACTTCATTTTACAGCCACATGGACAAAAAGAACTGGAAGCAGATATTTTTCTGATACTGAAGACACACATGGTCCTCTCTCAGCATTTACGTTTATGCTTTGAGCCATTTTTTTTCCAGCTTTGATCCAGCACCAAATAACTTTTTTTTGTGTTATTTCAGTATTGCAGGCTCCCCTCATTAAACGAAAATCTTGTTAAGATGCCTCCTTACAGTTTACATCCCATCTCTCAGAAGCCAAACCACGCAAGGAAGCCCTTGACCTAAATTTGTTTCAAAAAGATTTTCTGTTTCCAAAAATAGCTAATATATTTGAACACCAGACTTTAAATATTTTCCAAAGTTCAGGGCAGAAAGGAACATGAAAAAGAGTGAGGGCTCCCAGTGAGGGACTTTTGAGAACAAAAAAGGAAGATCAGAACAATTGAGTCATCTCTCTTAACCAGATGCCTCTACACTGGGCATTCCCATCCGATTTTATCTGCATATCAATCTGATAAAAAACTACTTTTTTGAGAAGGAAAACTACAACACAGTACTGAAGTGATTAAGGTCTTCCTCTAAAAAATATCAAAATATATGAAGGAACATTAAAACATTGCCGAACTGCTTATATCCATTCAGAAGGTATGAGGTACCTTCTAAACTTATTCTTGCTTAGGAGATATATTAAGATTGTAGTCTAAGGCTCCAGATTTGCACATTCCCTGGAGCTACATAAACTAAACAATATTAAAGGGAATCCAATTTCAACCCAAGAATGCCCTGTGCAGCCATTACTAAATACTGACATTTTTGGTCATTCACACACAGTGTGTATTAACCTGATAATGTCACTACTCTGACATTAAAATTTATGTTTTATAAATGCAGGTTTGTGCTTATTGTGTACTCACACTTATTCTGAAATCAGCTGCTGGGTTGTATGATATTAAGGAACATTGATATAAATTATCCTATTATAGCTCTTTTACAATTCACAACCCTCTCCACACCAGTTAAAGATTGTACAGAAAAATAAATAATGAACGGCCACTCATTCTAGAAAAAGAAAACTGTTTCTCAGGAACTCTAAGTTTAAGCTAAGTTCCACTGCTGGCTAAAATCAGAATGGTTTTACATTTGGCTTTCTGAGAAATGGTCATATAGCTGAATGAAAGGCTGATTTTTTCCCACTTTTTCTACTATCACAAGAATTTCCCATTTTCAAGCTTAAGGCTTGAAAAGAAAATAATTTCAGGTGTTTATTAGTGATTAATGTGTTGCAGTAAGTGATATCGAAAGAATATATTATACATTAATAGATCTGCTGTCCTCATCTGAGGATCATATTTTTGAGAGTTACCAACTCAAGATAATTCAGAAAAGACACATCGAACTTCTCCATATGGAAATATTAAATTACTTGCCCTGCCTCCCATCTCATCCAAACTTATGCTTTAATATATATATATATATATATATATATATATATATGTATGTATGTATATGTATATATATATATATATATGTATGTATGTATATGTATATATATGTGACATATATGTGACATTAACTAAAAATTCTCCTCTATTATGGATCAAGACATTCAGACCCAGGGTAGTCTGGACTGGCAGCTGTACTCTTTTTGTTGGTCTGAGTCTGTTCCTGCACTATTTCGGATCATCTCCCCAGTTTTTCTGACAGCATAAAGCATTTACCCACATAAAGTATTTTCCTTTAAAACCCTGCTTTGTTTTCTCCCAGTTTTACATGAAAACCAAACAATGCATTAAATGAGAGACTTAGGGTCCACTGTTCCTCTCTCTTATGCCTCAGAAAGATTGTTACCTGTTTCATTCCTGTGATACAGCCCCAGCTGGCAAAAAAGGGGATTTTAGCAGGGGTGTACTAGCTGTCAGTGTTGCTTTCTCTCAGGGGATCTGCACCCTGACTTTTCCAAAGCAGAACAACTCAAAATTCACTCCACAATTTTGAACCACCTGGAAAACTCAGATGGAAAGAACACTGAAAAACACCAAACACCAGAATTAAGGCAGTGACTTACTGAAGATTTTAATGGTAGTGTAAGTGCAGAAATTCAATGAAACAAAGTAGCTGAAACTAGGATTATTTGGTGTCTAAAAGATGTTTAATTGTAAATTCCTTATTTCAAGACCAGCCTAGAAAAAAAGTTCTCTTTTTAAACAGGATCACATTTAGCTTCACCTGCACTGAGTGTGGTCTAAAAGTCTTAAGTATCTGGCGTCAGCATTTACAGCTATTATTCCTGATTCTGTTCCTTGGGAGCATCTTTTTTCCTGTATCCCATAGCTGGCTGCCTTTGGAAGAATAAAATATCTAAGAGTAAGAGCTTCAGCGGGGCTACCAAGTCTTTTTTGTGTCTCAAATAAGATTCATTTTGGAGAGATGTGCAAAGCCAAGGAATGCAGCTTTTCTTCCATCTTCCTGTTCCTGGCAGTCTCAGCCATCTTTCTGCTTTATGCCCACCCTCAGGGCAGTTCTTAGTTTCCCTGGCAGCTGCATTTTCTTGCCATGAGTGAAACCTCATCTCTCAGCTGTTTATGGTCAATCAAGTAGGCACAACTGGGAGGGAGCTGTCTCTTGAGTCCCACACTTTGTGGAATGGAGTGAAGCATGCCACATGATGTGCACACTGCATCGACATTGGAGACACACAAATCTGTAATTTCCCAAAAAGTTTCTGTAAATTTCTTAACTAAAAGCTGACAGATTATCACATTTTGTTGCCAAAGTTGCATTTTTTACAGGAATTGACAGGTACATTTCACCAGGGTGACCACCAAGCCACAGACGATTTCATTACCTCACTAACAACCCCGGGCAGCAGAAACATTCATGGACAGAGGCTCCATCAGGCTCAGCTCACCCCAGCAGCACAGACACATGGGGACATTGGATGCATCAGCCTTCAGGCAAACCCACTTTATAACAAGGCTGTGCTTTTATGATCTCTCTCCCCCAGGAGGAGGTTCAAGCACGTCACACAGAATTTCTTATTCTCTAAAGAGGCAGAGGATGAACAGTACTAGGCATAAATGGGGTTTTCCCACACCTACATTCACTTTGAGCAGGAACTGCTCTCTCCTCGCAACATCTTCTGGTTTTAACCCTTTCCTCCCCACATTTTTTTCAGATCACTTTTTATTTGAAGGATAAAACATTCCTTAGATATTTTCAATTTGCATCAAATAATTGCTAAATGATGACAAAGCATTGTGTCATTTCTCTCTGACATTTAAATCTTGAATAGTACTAGATTGTTTTTATCTTAAAACTCCATGTCTGAGACATGTATTTGCTAACCATTTGCTGAGTGAAGATTCATCATTTGCAGTCTTGGTTGCATCTGCATTATCCTTTCTTCCTGCATTCGTTTGTACTTGTATAAAGATATTTTGTTAATGATATACTGAAGGTTTTCTCATTATATAAAGACTACAAAAAACTCAAGTCATGTTAAACATCTGACCTTTAAAGCTGAGACAATAAGAACATGCTACAGTATATTATTGAAATACTGTTGTTGCAAAATATTCAGTAAACTGGAAATGTCAGAGTAAGGAAAGTATTTATTTTATGTGAAGTGTCACTTAGATTTACTTATGCAGTTTTTCTTACTTAAAATTAGTTTTTTCCCAATTAGTTCTGTGAATAAATGTAGTTACATAATATGTAGTTATATAAATACTTTTGTTACAGAAATTTCGTTCAGAACACCATGTAACACAGAGTTAAGATACACTGAAATAATGTTAGGATCTCACTTCTGAAATAATATTAGGGTCCAACTCTCATAAGATGCTTCTGCCCGAATTAGGATGCAAACAAGACTATTGGCCAAGGTCGATTGTACAGATTTTGCTTAACAGTAAATGTGAGGTAGAAAGACAGAGGAGTAGGGAGAGACAGAGAGACATATTAAATAGAAAGGTAGCCACTAACACTTGCTCCTGCAGCATCCCCCCAGCCGTGCTGAAGGTACCAGTTTATACAGTCCAAGTCACAGGTATCCACGAGGCATTTCCCAGGCTGTCCCCACAACCTGGCAGGGTATGTGTGTAAGCAGCTGCTTCCTTTGTCACAGTTTGCCATTATGGGAATTTTTGTCTGGCTTTTACCCAGGTTTTCCTCACCAGGCCTGGCATCTTCCTGGTGCTGCATCTGTGCTTGTCCCTCACTCTGCACAGCGGAATCTTGTCCGGTGAGCTGATTCCAAACCTTTCACCTTCGTGTAGGCCTGAAATTAACACCTTCCTGTTTGCCATCTGTGCCCACAGTGGTGGCTTATCTTGTGGGAGGTTCCTTCTTTGTCAGTGTTTGAGGCAATTTACTGTGCTTCTCTAAGCTCTGATGTAGTATTAGTAAATGTGTCTGTTCATCCCCACTTAACTCCACAATTCCATTCCTCTTTAGCAATTATCTGCATTTCAGCCCTGCTCCTCTCTAACCACTCTCCTGAAAACTCATTGCAAGAAAATTTTGCCAAACTATCTCACAGGTGTATAAAGAGAGAGCTGGATCTGGAGGATTTTTCCTCTCACCCATATCTCCATATGACAGCAGAGTACAAATGCTGTATTTGTATTATTTAGGGAGCAGGACACACCAAGACAGGTACCTCTGTAGAGATGGGAAGTGTTCCCCCTCCTTTGTCCCTACTCACATTGACACATGAACAAGGACACCAGCCAGTGGCTCTGGTGGTACTGCAAACAAAAGGAGATTAATTGTAGGGAACTTTTTTTACTTCCTTTCCTAATTCCTGCTTTGAGGAACAACTCATGGGACTCCCAGGATAGCTTCTTAACCTAAGCAGTACCTGGGAGGAAGCTTTTTGCATATTGACCTCAAATTTGCAGTTTGGCTTCATAAATCATCGACTTGAAATGAAAATTAAATTGACCAGTGTCCTTTACCATCCCGCAGCAGTGCACACGCAATATACTGAAATGCAGAATAAAATGGGCACTGAGGTCCTCTGCCACATTTAGTTAGATTGCATATATTCAGGTTCTGGCTTGCAGGTGAATAACAGGGAGTAAGTACTCTAAGTTTCACAGCCAGTAAAATGAGAAAATTTTAGTGTAAAAGCTGCTTAAATCAGAACAAAAGAATTACTCATTGTAATCAAGAATCTATATTATTTTCTAGATTACTTTTGCCCCTTCTTGCCTAAGGTTTCACAGGAAGATTACAGTCTAGACTAATATTAGACAGAATATATAATTTTGTTAAGTTTTCTGCCTCCTGTTTGGCTGCAGAGGGGAGTGAATGAGGGGTTTGGGTGGGTGCCAGAATCTGGACAGTGCCAACCCACTCCAGTGGCTGTTATAGAAACCTGGGAAATCTTAGCTATACCAACCAAAGCCATTTCCCAGGACAGCACAGCAGTATGACCAGCACCATTAATACACATTAAGGATTAGTATGACAGGATTTCTAAGATATCATTCCTATTGGATCATGATGTGCATGAAGGGATTAACACTTGCAGTGAAATTCCAAGAAATAAACTATGAAATCATGCAAAAAAGAGGACTAGATATTTTGGAATTTTGGAGCTTTTTAAAACTTTTTAGTGCTAGAATTTGCACAGTCACTCAGGCAGGATACTGTCATTTTTACTACTTCCATTTTTTTGGGGTTTGATACTTACTGAACTATCTCTTGGAGTCAGCTAACAGTTAAAAAAATTATCCCTTATACAAAAAGGCTTTACTGGAAAAAGGCTTGGATATCCATTCATCTGAGCACAAACTTTTTGGGGGAAAAAAACAACTTGACTTTCATGACTACTTGAGTTAGACAAGTATTCATGTGGCTTTGCTGCCATACATAAATTCCAATGGGAAATTAGTCTCAAAAGGGAGAGAGATCATGATTATTTTTTTGCTAGAAAATAAAAGTTCTCATATTCTCTGACAGAAGAGTTTGGGTTTTTTCCCACAGTCCATAACTTCATTTCAAGATGGCTGTAATGATTTAAAGAGTGCCATGTGTGAGCTAATCAATATTGCATATTTCTACCTGCAGGTAAAAAAAAACAAACACCAAAACAAAGAAAAAAAAAGCCTATAGGATAAGTATAGCCAGTTTATCACCAGTATCTTTAGAAAAGAAGCCATAAGATGACAAAACATATAAAACAAACAAAAATCATAACCCAGATTAAAGGAAAACCTGAAAATTGCAACAATCTTCTAAATCTCATAATCAGTCGACTGATTACTTGATCTTAAATAAAGTCTTTAGAGCCAAAAACCCCCACAGCTGAGGAACACTCTGAATCAGTTTTCTGAGGGATACAAAGTTTTACTTGTTTAAATGCCTTTAGTATAGTTATTGTTAGGTGTAAATTTTTTTTTTATTTGTGCCTTAAATAAGTTTCCCAACTATTTTAACAGAAACTCCTCTGATATTAATCTTTGCAAACAAATACCACAAAGAAGAAGACACTCTATTTTGGCCAAAAAAAATCTCAATAGTGGCTTACATAAACTTGTTTTAACTTCTTTGATGCTAAAAGATTCCAGACACATACAAATATAACCAATGTATAAATTTAATCCTATAATGCAAACCATTATCTGAGCTGTTTCATATAACTCATGACATACTTCAATTGTCACGTATGCTAAAACTGATTGAAATCCTGACTGTACTTCCCTTCAGAGAGACACAGAAATCCTAACTCTTTCAATACAGAAAAACAAATGCTGGGTTTTTTTATTTCTTTTCCCCAAGCATAAATTTCATTTTAACAGTGAATGTCTTATCAGTGTAATATGATATAATCTCACTTCTTACTCTGAAACAGAAAAACATGCAATATCTAGCAACCTCATTCAAGGGCAAGAGCAATTCATAATGAAAATTAATTTCATATTTCTATTTCCTGTCTCCTACAAATAACAAATACGTGTAGCACAAGGACAGATGTTTTAATATACTCTGTTATCAGATTGGAAAGACAAGCACAATGCGTGGAAGAAAACACACCAGGATAAAGGACACGATGCATAATGCTACATTCCTATTAGCATAACAAAGATGAGTAAATTATGTTGGTGCTGAGAAAATTTGGAATACTCCTTAAACAGCATCCAGAAGATATTTGAGAATATTATGAAACCTAATCATCACATTCTGTAAGTAGAACAAGAATGAATTTACTTGTAAACTGTTTCTCTGGATCAAAACTCATTGAAGAATATTGGAAGAAGGAAAGTAAGGTGTAGCTTTCAAAATTGTCAGCCTTAAAAATACATGTTGTAACTTAGTTCTGCTTTTTAAGTATGAAATTAGAGCTCTGGGAATTCTACAATACTAGCATTTGTTCTACAAAAAGCTAATTAAAAAAACCCCATGTTTTAAAATAATATGATGGATAAGAGGGAACAGATATATTTTATTACAGAAATAAGACTACACTTCTTAATATTATAATATTATATATATATTATAATATTATAAAAAATTTAAAGGTTTAGCAAGTGTTTTGGAAGGCAAATATAGTAAACTCTTATATAATGGACATAAAGTTACACTGATTCCATTTATGGAAGACTAGAACTTCATACACTACATTAAAATTCAATTTTGTAATGAAGTATCACCGTACTACTGCAATTTGATGAGATTTTCTTTTTCCCCATCAGATTCCATTTGTATGTAGAAGATGCATGGGTTTCTAAGGTACCACTGAAATTAGTTGAGGTAGAACTGGAGACAATCCAAAGTAAACCTGAAATTAATATAGAAATTGGGTGATACTCTGACCTTGAACGTGATATTTTTTTTATTTTTCTTAATGGAAAAAGCTCATCTAAATTCTGCTGTCTAGAAACTTAAGTGCCTTCTTTTCTTGTTTGAGAAAAGAACACCTCATAGAAACAATTTCTCACACCTTAAAAGAAAGGTGGGAAGGGTGAGAGCACTGGCTAGGAAAGAATCTGCCCCTTGAGGTATTATCTAAATAAAGTATATAATCTGGTACTTAGACTAGACTCAGAATTTCAAGGCAACTAAAGTTTGTAAATTCTAAATTCACTGACTCATAGTGGATACATTATCTAATTAATAAGTTTTAAATATAAAAAAATATTTGAAGATCATCCACTAAATTAATCCCTCATCAGAAATGTTGACCTCTCAGATTTTATCTGTGTAATCTATCTCCATTTAGTGGGGATGGACTTTCAAGCGCTCCTTAAAGACTGAAGGCAACTTACTTGATAGCAGTGACAACATTGAATATTTCAATAGAAATGCTGAGAATAGATGCGAATTCTCCAATTTCTCTTTCATTTTTTATTCAAAGCTGCAATATAATTTGGGGCAGCTTTCGGTTTATGCTTGCAATGTTCCTGTTGCAGTGGCAAAGTTTAGAAGTCATCCTTATGCCATAAAATATGCAGAGGAAATAGTAAAACTACCTCCAGATGACCTCTTACATTTGCAAATGAATTATCCTTCGTGGTTTTCCATTCATGTGTTAAAAATAGATATAGACAAATCAAATACTTTCATCACAAAAGAGTAAAAATCTGGACAAAGCCTAATTTTTCAGAATTCACAAGGGAAGACAAAAGTACCAGGTTGTTTGTGCTAGATGAGATACAAATAAACAAAGGCACTAAGAGAAAAATATTGTGAGAAACAAACTGATACACAATTTGAGGTCTGTGCCTCTTCTTTTCAAGGAAGTATTCATAGGAAATTAAGTATTTTGCATAGAAAACATTTTTTTTCCATAAAAACTGTATTTTACTCCCCTTTAAATTACAATTGCTTAGAAATAAAGGCTCAAGAAAGTGGTTAATGCTTTAATTTAAAAACTCTTCACTATGAAATTAACAAATACAATTTAATTGCAATTTCTTGCATGATTAATAGGCTAGATTTTCATTCTTAATACCACCATGCAGTCTGTTAAATATGGAATTTTTGCTAAATTAATTTCCTGAGAGAACCAGCTGCTATTGCATGCAGATTGTGTTATCTAACACCTCATATTATTATTTCTAATTTGCATATCTCTTTGATTAATGGTTTACTTTGCTTAATCTTATGCACCGGGAAGACACAAGCTGATCACCTCTATTCCTCAAATAGAATTGCTTGGACTGAGGGAGCATGAGGATGTGATTAGGAATACAGAGATGTGCTGATGTAGAGTTCAGTGTATTTTAAAATCTCAGCAACTACTGAAAGCTCCCCTTTCAGCTACCCTACAGGCAGACAATCAAGCACAGGCCCACGTAGCTG
Source organism: Petroica traversi (assembly GCA_025920805.1). Classification (NCBI taxonomy): domain Eukaryota; kingdom Metazoa; phylum Chordata; class Aves; order Passeriformes; family Petroicidae; genus Petroica; species Petroica traversi. Next base: position 949,095 of record JAHLSL010000111.1, on the reverse strand, counting down.
TTAGGTGTATCACAAAGTGATAAAGTATTTTGGGAGTTTAATGATTAACTTTTTTTCATCTGGATATTTATGTTTAGTGGTGTTATCATTATGAGTGATACATATTGTCTTGCAGTCTTGTCCTCAAGACTGGACCCTTCTGCATGCAAAAATTACTGTATGGTAAAGGCATCACTCTACACAAATCTTAATCCAGGGAAAGGAATTCTTTTGCCATGAAATCAGCCATGAAAAGGAGCAAATCCCCAGGGTACTGGAGGTCTCTCAGAAGCCAGCAAGGGCAGCCACACGGCTGGGACTGCTGCTGTTGGTGTCACATTCAGCAGTGTGACCCCATGCCAGGGCAGGAGCTCTTGCTGGGCTCTGCAGCTCAGCCTGAGCTCATGAGGCAGAGCAGGGCTGGCAGGGATGCTGTTCAGAGGTGTAAGACTGGGGCTGCACACAGCTCCTGTTTCCAAGCACTGCTAAAGCACAGCAGTGGCCTTTTCCATTTTGCTGCAGTGCATTTTAATTAAAACTATTGTTTAACAGAAACTTTTTCAGGTCTATGAAAAATTTGGAAATGCACATTCTTAAAGAAAATACCTCAAATATTTATCTTTTTTTTTTTCTAAAATATCCTTCAATATCGCATCATTAAATTATTACCTTAGCGATTTAAGACTCTGAAAAAGTATTTTCTATCAAAATGTCAAATAATATGAACAGAGACTAGTAACAAACAGTGCTAATCCATCTTTACACACTTCAATGTACTGGATACAATCTAAACAATACTCATTTAATTTCACCTTTCATTTACTCAAGGCTTTTTCCAAAAAACTTATACAGCTTCCAACTTTTATTACTGCCAGACATATGTAAGCAGCTGCTCCAAATCATCTAAGTTGAGATTGTTTCTGGTTTTCTTGCAGACACTTAAAAATAAACTCAGTATTAAACTGTAGGAGCTGGAATCTCATTTAATTGACTGCACAAAGCAGTCCGTATTTCTGTAAAAATCTAGCCGTGTTTCCTAGATCTGCACAAAAGGACGGGTAGACAAAGTAGTTTAATTCTAAATTACTCTGCAGAATATTTTACCTCAACTATGGCTTAGTAAAACCAGAGTGGCTTACAGATATTTTCTCTTCCAGCTGCACCTCTCTTTTTCTATTCACCACTTTCTGAGAGCCTGGTCTAGGACAAGTGCATGTCAGCATGGGTTATGATGGAAGAAAAAGGCATGCAATAGAAGAAGAAAAATTCCATACATTTTAAGTAAAGACTACAGTAGCATGCTTCATTGCACAGATAACACACATTTTTGGTTTTTAAGTTTTGCTTGAAACTCTTCTGAATTACAGTCATTTGCAAAGAGAATTAAAAGGTCTTGAATGCATAGAATGGTAAGTGCTGTAGAGTAGAATTTATAAAATTACTAGTCACAATCTTCAGTAGGATTTTTTTCTGTTGAAAGGTAGAAAAAAAGTTAAATAAATATATCCATGGTTTTAGAAATATTACTGCTTCAGACAATTCAATAGAAAAGGTCTGTATACTACATTACTACTTTTTTCTCCATCGGGGAAACCACATGCACATATTTTTTCCTTGCCACTATTATTCATACAAAAAGCAATAATATATCTTTTAAAATTTGGTATGTGTTAAGATAGGGAATCTAATTCTAAAAGTACCTATAAGATTTTTTGAGTCTCAGATAGGCACTGAACTATAATATTCACTTGATTTCAGTTCACTCTCCTGCACTGAATTTTTTGCTTGGTTCTTCCCTGAGGTTTGATCAAGCATAGATGATTTTTCTTTCTATGTTTTTCTTTCTTTATTTTAATAAAAATCCTATTTTGGACCACAAATCTTCATGATAATTAACAGACTAAAGTCTATGCCAAGAAAAGCTTGCAAAGGCCAATAATAAAGTCTTGACAATGCAAAATCTTGTCTACTTTTGACATTGGAAGTGTGTGTTGTGGATAAGAGGTGTCAGAATAAAAGAACTAGACACTCTTAGAAGTGAAGCTCTAAAACTTCTCAAGATCCTGCTGTTGTGGACCTGATTCTAGACTCCAATGTGTTTTTACATTAGAAAGAACATTTATTGTCTTAAAATACACCCATGCTTTTTCCCTGGCTGGAAGCCACAACCACATTCTTCTCAAAACAAGAATTCCTCACTTTCACCCTTCACCTGGACTTCTGAGGTATATAGAAGAACAGCCTAGATACAACCACAAGGCTTCAGGCTCCTCCCTCTCATGGCTAAATTAAAAAAAAAAAAAAAAAAAAAAAAAGACTCTTTCCTGGCTGAAAACCAGGAGTCACACATTAACACTTACCATAAAAGTAGGATCTGCAAACGTCAGAGACTGGATTAATAAGGAAAATGGGTTTGCTAAAAAAAAAAAAAGTTTCCTCAGGACTTGTGTCTTTCAAGGATCTCTCATATGAATGAAGTGAGGTATCTGTGCTCACGACTGAATTTCTACTCTTTTTAAAAACTATTTCTATCCCAAGAAGTGAACTAAAGACCTGAAATCTCTAGCTCCTCGAAGTCCCAAGGTAACGTCTGCACACGTGAGCAAGTTTTGAAAAGATCCAACAGTGAAATCTTCAAGAGTCATGCTCCAACAAAGGGCTGCACCCACGTGGATTTTGCCCTTGAGGTTTCAGGAATCTGACCAGACACAGCCAGTGATGCAAACGTTGGGTCCATTTTAGGTTAACTGATCGATCACAGCCCTGTGCAAGAAAGAACTTAAGAGCAGCTCATAAAGAAAAGCAGCTCTGTTAGACCTTTGAGGTGAAAATGACCTTCCTGCCTTTATTCACCCCTTCTCAGTGTTTGCTTTTCCTGCAATCACTGGAACCTTGCAGCATCTGATTTACTCTGTTGCTTAACAGATGGGCTCTGCTGGCAACTTTCATGGTCTGTGTGCCACTCTTGTCTCTTGCGCCAAAAAAAAAAAGGCAATTCTCTTCTCACCTTGTATAGTGCTTTCAATTTGTCTTCCAGGTTTCTCTATTGCTGCTATTACATAAATAAAAGTTGTATTAAAAACTTTTTGGTGATCTAAAACAACAATCAGTTTTCAAATGCAAGTATCGAAGGAAGAAAATACTTGTTTTAATCCTTTGTAGTGGATCACTGAAATTTAGAAGAAGGAGAAAAAAAAACTTCGTCCTTTGTAGGATTTAACTCTGTGGAATTTGGTTATGAGGATAAAATAGAAACGAGAGATCTTTAAAGATGGGTTTAGAGTATGGGAGTTTATTGTGAAAGAGCGTGGGTATGAGAGACCTGCTGAGCTGCAAGACACAGCTCAAAGCAGGCCACAGAAAGAGAGAGAAAGAGGTAAAAAGAGAGAGTAAAAAGAGAGCGATTTGCCGTTTACAATACAATAAATCATCTTTGTCGAATATTCTAATTCTCTATAACCAATCTGAAACAAGCTACAAACTCTACAATATTTGCATGCAACCTATTAGAATCATTACATTACCATATGGGGTTATATTTTAAACCTTAAAAAAACTGCTTTTGGGAACCTCTACCAGGCAGGCAGGGTTTGTTCTGACCTTTGGACCTGCCTAGGCAGAGGGCATTGTTCTATCAAGAAGGAGGATTACCTTCAGCCAGCTCTATCATTGTTTCTTAGTTACTCTTTAACTCAAACCTTGTCTTCATCTCCATTTTGATTATACTTTCCATATTTCCAGCATCTTTTGCAAGTAATCATATCTATAAGGCTTTCCTATTTCGTCTTCCCCGACATCCCTTATCCCCAACAGCGGCAAAGTAGGAGCCCAAAGTAGACTGTAGTGCAGCTTCAAGGCACTGCAACAATTGACTTGAGAGAATTAATTAAAATGCTTCACATTTTGCCCTGCCCATGCAAACTGCCTGCCAGGTTCAACTGACTGTTTGCTGCAGTTGCTTTTTCTTAAGGTAATAAAGCACATGTTGCCATTAAACAATATATCCAGTGTGCTACAGAATTGAAATAGTGTCTTTAATCCTTCTTCAGTCTAGTCTAAAACTAGACTCTGGCCTTAAATTTCTAAAAAAAAAATTAAAGAAAATTACATCCATCATTAGAAGTATTCTTATTATGACCTGTTAGGCTTATCACATCCATTTAAACACAAGTTGTTATCGTGTTTCAGTAGAACTTATACAGTTGCTGAAAAAATATATTTAATTTTAGATATCTATACTACAATATTCTCCAACATTTTGCTTTTGGCTGCCCAGTTCCCATAGTTAGTTAAAGTCCTGGTGAGCTTCTCTCATCTCCCTAGATAAAATTACAGGGAGATCAAGAGCGGATCAAATCCATCTGCTTTACATGTCTTAAGGTCAAACATCTGCCTGAGCAAGATGCAAAATAGGTTGGAAGATTGTGGCTTGTTTTTCACGACTTGGGCTTTTTTGCTTTTTGTTTTTTTCCCCCCTTCTTCAGATGCCTGAGATATATTTCACTTAAAGTTACTAAAATGAATTTTAAAGGATGCATCTTACAGACGTTAAGCAAGCTGCTTCATTTTGACTCAATTCCCTTAGGACTCAGCAAGTGCAGAAATCCATTGGAAGTACAAGACTACTTCTCTAAATGGAAGGGCACAGAGGTATACAAAACTTCTCATTTTCAAAAATCAGCAGAAAATAATAAATAGAGTGTCCAGTGGCCATGGATGGTTATTGTAAAGAAGCAAAAAGTATTTTATTTTTTTTTATATATTTTAATTCAGCCTTCAGTTATGAATAACCTGATATGGCACACACAAGAAGATAACAGATGGATGAGTTACAGCTCGATCTTAATAATAGCAGACATCATCTGTGCCACGGCCTTTGGGAAAAAGAAAAGTGCTTGTTGTCATTGTCTCTGGATTTTCTGTCACAATTAAAGGGTTTTTTAGCATATGAGAAAAGGGGACCACAAGTATTACTGGATTTTTGAGCTCTTCTGCTTGTTTTTCACAACAAAATGGTAGTAAATTGGTAAAGCATCCATTGATCTCAACACTGACGTACATTTTGCTTTGTTCGGGACATTGCACACAAAAAAACCCCCTCTAAATGGAAATATGATGAACGGTGTAAAAGACAGAAAAACCCCAAACCATCCACTGAGGGCAGTCTTGTAGCAGTGGTGAGCAGAGCAGCTCCTAAGTTTGCTCCATTCTTTGAGCACCCTTGCCTGTCTCTCTGCAAGGGGCGGCAGGGCCGTCACTCAGGATAACAAAACACTCCATCTCTTCCTCAGCCCCAGTCACATCAGCTTAACTGCACAGGCACAGCAAGAACTATTAAACACTTCAGACAGCTATGAAAATGTCCTTTGTTTCATGGTCAGAATGGCACGGTATTTTTCAGCTAGAATTTGCACAAAAATTAACAACTCAAAAAGGAGTTCTGTTCATTTCCGCTTCCCCAAAATCCATAAACTTTTTTAAACAAATCAGGTTTTAAAAAGACAATAAACAGCCTTAGTGCTTAAATATAGAAAAACATAGTAAGCATAGTCAGAATTATGATTGGTAGGCTATCTTTAGAAGTAATTTTCCACTTCATTGAAACAGATCTTATCTAAAAGAAAGTAACTGTAGAAAAATTGGCCAAATGAGGTAAGAAAGAGAGTAAGATTGAGGAGTAACTTTACAGAATGTGTGTACAGTGAAGCAATTAAAATTTAGAAAGAAAGTATTCACCATAACATATGAAAGTGTGAAAACATACTCAAATCTTTGTCCAGGAAAAAAAATAAATTCTAAGTAGTGAAGTATAATTTAGGCTATTGAATTCTGACACAGTGTTTCTTTCTACTTACTCCTTTTGGCCTAGACAGTTCAAGGGTGTTTTACTAGCTAGGAAAAGTGCCATAATGTCATGTACACTTTTTACAACCTATATTTTTACTTTCATTTTGTGCTTCACACACCAGGATTGTGAAACAGCGGAAGGAGATGAAATGGCAAAGTAGCTTGGAAGACTATTATAGGACAAGAAAGGAGAGGAATAGGTGTGTTACACCTATTTGTAAGGTTTGTGCTGATGCCAATCACTGCAGCATCTCAGTGTGAACAGATCCTTCTTTTACTGTAATGCTCTTTCTTGAAAGTGATACAGAAATTATAATTAAATGGGAGCTTTCCCTCATAGTGACCATGAACATAAATGTCTGCAAACTAAGCAGATGAAACACATGATGAAGCCTTTTGATATTTCAGTCAGGAACAGGCTTTATCCTTCAATTCTGCTATTCCTTTCTTTAATTTATCTTCTCAGTTTTATTTCGCTGCTTTTCTAAAGAGACTATTGATTGAATTGATTCTATTGGCTATTTTATGTCAACCTGTATTTAGATGAAGCGAGATGGGTATGTCAGAGTTAATTTCATTTTCTGCACACTTACTTCATGGTTTAGCAGTAGCAAGGGAAAAGAACAGACATTGTTACAAAAAAAGAAATAATCTGATTTTGGGCTTCATTTTCTTCCCTTGAAGAATGAGATTTTTTCATTACAATATATTATTATAGCTTTGTGAGCTTTCCTCTTAGTCTTACTTCTGTCTATTAAAGGCATTCAATGTTTTTATCATATTTTTGATGTGATTTCACTTAGACCATCGTTTTTTTCTGAAAAAAAAACCAAAAAACAAAGCAGCAAATTAGTGAATCAAGCAATGAAATTAGATGTTTATATTTTTTCTTTTTAGCTTAAGTGTTTGACTAATACACATGTAAATGCTGTATTATTCAGCATGGGAATCACATAGGACTCCACCATATAAGACTAATTTTTAATGTATCAAAGCTTCTTTGTAAAAGCAATCCTTTTCCTCCTCTTTCCTCTACTATTCCTCATCCTCCTCCTGAAGAAGTCCATTAAATATACACAGGTAGTAAAAATGTTAGGGAGCACTGAGATTGCAGATTGGTCATATGATTACATGTGACTTAAGAAAAGCAAAAATTTATTGTTTTATCATTTTTCTAAGACAAATAATCCTCTATTAAACATAAATTACTGATCTTGAGTTTTCTACATTGTTAAAAAGATTAATCAAAATTATTCAGAAGCAGCACTATGTCCTGTTGCTACTACACAAATGTAAATTTGAGTGAATGAGGCAGACAGCTGTACAAAGAATTGGTGGTCTTCTGGTGAATGCTCTATGACAAATACTGACTAATCAGATTAATTTTTAAAAACTGACATGATTGTATTCAAAGGCAGAAATACTTAGAAATTCAAAGCCAAAGGGAAAAAAAAAACAAACAAGTGATCCAAGTACAGTAATGCACTGTCAGTAGCAAGATGAAGAAAAGCAGCAGATGCTATAAGAAACTGTGACAAATTGCCTCTGGTCCAGGTTAATTCATACAGAAATACTTCAAGATCTACTAAAATACTTTCTATTTTATTCTCCTGCCCTTTATGAAGCCAAGCTACTTTTACCAGTAAGATGAAATAGTGTGGACAGCATGAAGCCTCTTAGATCTCTCATAAAAGCCTCCAAATGGAGAGAGTGTAATTCTTTTTTGCTAAAAATTATTATTATCGCTTTCAGAGCTTATCTGAAGTTCTTGAAATTGTCGAGGGAGAGCTGCCTAAATTATTTTAACCTTGACTAGAATAATGTAGATATACCAAATAATCCCAAGGTTTTTAAAAAATAATTTTACTTAGTGCATTAATATAATACACATATGCCTAAGCTGATTTTAATTAATGTCTTTTAATTTCAGGTAGAAAATGATGACATTTTTAATATACTTCATATTAAGTTTACTTTAATATTGCATTTTGTAAATATCTAATTTACTCATTTGGAGTACTCATTTGAAGGTAAACCACCAGACTTTGTCTGGTTTGAACATTTGTAAGTAAGTAAATATCAGGGATAAAATAAAATACTTTGAACGACCAATAAGTCTGGTGTGTAAAATTAAACTCAGAAACGCATGGTAAAGTTATCCATGTCTTTTCATCATGTAAAAAAGATGGTTTGTATAGTAAAGTTTCTAAAGCAAGGGAGTTTAAAATTGCAAACAGTTTTTATAGATAAAGAGTGGTCAAAATAATTCCCTGATCTCTGTGGTTTAAACCAGCTGTGTGACTTGATCACAATTCAGTTATACAAGAAAAAGAGATCCTAGGAAAATAAACAGCCCCATTCCCTTTACAGAAAGAAAATTGAGAATGCAAGTATGAATAGTTGAAATTGTAAATATGATCAAGTAGGTAATTATAGCAACAGCCTCTATGACATGAACAATCAATAGAGTTTGATAGAACACAGAGACCATGGAAAGGACTTAGAGCTAAAAGATCCCATCAGACATGGTCCTGTACTTTTAAAACATGAACTAATCCTGTTAGGAAAGAATAGGTTATAAAAAGTCTGAAATATCACTCTCAAAAGTTCATTTTTATAAAATCAAAAATTAATATCAATAACAGTACTAAGAACCCTTGAACAAAGGCTATGGAGAATAAAAAAACCCCCATCAGTTTCTATTTGCTCTGAGTGTCCTCACCATGTAATGCAGTATATTGGACACAATTCTAATAGAAATTCATTTCAAGATAACCACAGGCACTTTTTAGCTATTTCGTTTGCGACATCAGTCTAGTTTGGGAGACTCAACCATGTTTTACCTCAAATCACCTGCTAATTTGGGCCCAGAAAGAACATAAATTGTATAATTATTTCCCTTATATCTCTCACAGTGTCTAACATCCACAGCATAATGGAGAACAAAGGCAACAGTTTCCGTGCTTGAAATGTTGTTTTCTTTACCTGAAAATAGCAATTTAAGTGTAAGCAGTAGAAAGGTGAATGAGGTCAATGGCCAGTAACAGAAATTTTGTCACAACAGATATTTTTTTATTAAGAAAATTTAAAAGGTAACTCCTAAATCTCTGGTGCTGCTGATGTAACAGTGATTAATTGTTTAAAGTATCTCTCATGGGGACTCAGAGTACTGGATGTGCACTCTTTGGTATGGAGTTATTAAACCTAAATAAATTAATAAGTAAATAAAACCAGCAACCTGTTCTCTAGTGAAAGCTGCAATTAAATCTTCATGAGTTTTCTTTTGGATGCACAAACCTGGAGAATCCTTGTAGATTCCTGCCTTAATCCAGGTTGCTGTGGCTAATTAAAATCCCTTATCATCCATTTTAAAGCGAAAACCCTATATAAAATGTCTTTTAAGATGTTACCATCATACAGTACTGCCTGTGATTTCAATCACTTGACACAATTCACTTAAATAGAGAAACAGAATTACATCTTATTCTTTATAATATTGCAGTCTGAAACTGACGTAGCAGTTTCATAGAATGTGGTGTTAATGCTGAGAATTCCAACCCTGCTGACTGGACAAGTTTTATAATATGCCTGAGCCATGACATAACTTACAGACACTGAACAGAATTAACAAGGGCTGAATTCTGCCTTCTCAGTGTTAAAATACACTAACATATTAAATAATTCAGAAATACCTCTGTGCAAACAATAAGGTCAACTTCACATCTGTTCAGTCAAAGCTAAGGAGAAGAGCATTATAATTCTGTCAGTTTGGGGTTTCTGTATTTAATTGCAATTGTGGACCTGTAAGGAACTCAAGTATGCTTCCATCACATCAGAGTCTGTTCCTGCAAGTTTGGAAAGCATTGTGTGGACAAGCTAATTCCCATTACCAGATGAATCTCAAGTCTCATCAAAGGTACTGAAGTGAAAGAGATGCTTAACTGAACTCAGATTTTTATGAAGTAATTTACTGCTTACAGGCGTTTTACCAGATCAAAGGATTTAAATTCATCAGATTAAGATAACATTCTTCCCCAAATCACACCTTTGTGCAAAGTTCATTTTAAAAATCATGCTTCTTTCTTGACACAGTTATTGCTTGGGGGTAAAAAATATATAAAGTAAGTGCACACTTTCCTCCTATACATGCAATTGTATCAGTAGTTGGTATTTAGATTGCGCACACTCGTATAAATTATGCTTAACTCAGTAATGACTAGGTTAAAAATATGTTCTTGAGAAGGCAAAATAAAACCTGAAAGCCCCTGTTTGATAGCATAAATCAGAATTTTTCTTGAACTATGGGATTTAATTGTCAAGAAGCATTAAATAAGAGGAGGTCTCTTACTAACTAGATCAAAATTGCTTATTTTATTATAAATTTGTATGGACAGAGTTACTATTCTATTCTTATAATCTGAAATAATTGCACATAGATTTGATGAATCTGAGGGCTATATGCTTTAATTACTATAATCCTGGAATTTACTGATAAATTCCTTGCTAACAAGGAATCATGAATTTTTTGTTTACCTAGGAATGTACTGTATAATTTTCTCATTTTTCATAGAAAACGATTGTTTAAAATATGTTCTGCACTTTTGTCTTCTCCTTCAAGGACATTGTTAATTATTCCTATTCTTGCATCCATCCAGGCACAATTCTGTGAAATATTTATGGTGCAGAGGTGATGCAAAAGGCATCAGAGATGCGTGGGGTAGTGGCAAACCTTGCCTAGTTAGCGCCAGGTCAGTGAAAGGGGTGTGGGACATGGGAATAAGAGTGGTGAGTGTGTGTTCCTGTAAGTCTATTTGAAATTCTGGCTTAGGTTTCAGAACACCCTGTAAAATGTCAAACTTCAGACTGTGTAAACTATCATAGGTCCAATGAAGTTAAACAGAGGTTACAACATCATCATCTTAATCTTCGCATTTTGTAGTCTGTCATGCTGCTGTAGCCTCATAATTCTTCATATATCATTTAACACTCTAAAGTGTCCTTTTAACCCTGTATTTTGACTGACAAAGGACAACTTTGTTGACTTATGCTCTTTTGTACACTGGAATTTTCCCCCTTTCTGCAGTGTAGGTAAAAACACTTTTGTTTTTTCTGCAACGATGCTGTGCTGTTACCTCTATTTTCTGTATGTAACCCTAATTTTTTTCTTCTTCCTATTTGGACTGAGAGCTAACATGTCCATCCTCTGGCTCAGTATCTTACTAATGAAGTGTGACAAGTTATTGCAATGATTTCCTCTGATATCAGATTGCACTGTGGACCTTAATGACAGTTCCTTATCAAAAGTTTCAATTACCAATGCACCCCTAATTCATTTTTCTATGCTTGCCCACATTTCACAAAGCCCTAAGAAAAACCTTTATTGATCATTTTCTGCTTAGATACATAATCTTCTCATTTCTCTGTTTTCACAGCAGAACATTATCAATGTGATCACCTATTGTCCCCCGACCAGTCTCTTCCTGTCTGTCTGTTACTGTCCATGTTCCCTTTTCGAACTACAACAAACTGCAAACTGAAATAAAACTTTCAGAAACTGTTACACATCATCTATAACTGAGGTTTTGCTGCTAAGGAAGTTTTCCTTTTCTTTTGGGGACTAAAGCGATCATTAGTGCAAGGAGTTTAATAGAAAGCTTTCAGATATATTATTTTTTTCCGTTCTATTCATTATCCTAACCCAGCACTCAAATCTGATGTTTAAATTGAGCCTGAAAACATACTCAAGATGTAGTTCCAAATAGATGTGTTAGCCTCAGGGGATGAGTCAATACAAAACCCAGAAAAATATTCCTTAGAGGAGATATCCATTCTGGTAAGAAAGGTTTTAGATGTGAATATCTCCTTCTAGGAAAAGCTAGAGGGATAATCAATTCTTACTAAAAGAAAAAATCATCAGAGTCCCAGAAGGAAACCCCATCAATTGATGCAGCGGCACTGTAGATGAAAATTTCAATTAATAGTTAAAAATTATACGCCTATCAGAGCTAAGGGAGGACAAATGCCATGCCACAAATGAGATGCCTCTCAGCTGAAACTTAACTGCTTTAACAAGACATTCAGAATGCTTTACAAGCAGGATACCACTGCAGCAGAAAGGCAACATCATCTACCACTGTAAATCCACTGCAAATAGCAGGGTTCCTTCCTGCTATCTCCTAAAACAAGTGCCTGTGAGGTCAATCCAAGATGCATAAGCACAATCTGGGTAAACAAGAATGCTATTTTTCCTAATAGCTCTGCCTGCTTGAGTTAGCCTGCTCTACTATGCAAACTCTCACAAAGGTACTTGTCTGAGAGCTATGGAAAATGCTCCGTGCTGCAGTGGATGCAGCTCACATCTCCCACTTTAAGGTCGTGGTTCTCCCAGGAAGCTCAAGTCTTTCCCCCTGCTGTTTTGGGCAGCGTAAAAAAAAACAATGGGTCTCTGAATGTAAGTCAAGATGCCTAACCCCAAGAGTAACTATGTTTCAGTTCTGGTTTCCTATTTCCATGTGCAGTGTGTTTCTGGTTTTTCGGGTTAACTGGATGGAATAAAAATATGCAGAAATTTATAGCAGTTGGCCATTTTAACAAACTTTCTTTTACTTTATGCTGAAGCATATATTTCAAGCCCATGTATTTCATATATTAACAGTTAATATGAAGAGATATAGTTGTCTATTTGAAGAAATATTTCAATGCTAACTTCATATCTATTAAACTAAAATATGTTCTTCATTTTTTTTCTTTATATTTTATTCATAAGATCCCCTTTTGCTTTCTCAGTTTAAGTAAAGAAATGTGATTAACTGTAAAACTGATTGTTTAAAGTAATTAATCATTTTCCTTATGAAATTTCCTGGGTAAATTAGGGATCTTAAAATTGAAGTGTTTTCTCTTGTGTAAATGGAATACTCTGAGGGCCTTGATTGATAAATAGATGTATTGTCCAGACATCTAGGTGGATGTTTATTTTTTTATTCTTTTACTGGAATTAATACCTGTCTGGCAGGTGTGCAAGAGAACATTTTTTTTAATGAATAGAAATATATTGGTATCTTCTTAATAAGTATCTCAGCAAACCAAAGATGTGATTGCAGTGTCTTTCTCAGAGTTACACTAACTTGGTCTTTTAACCAAAAGAACTCCCATTTTTTTTCTAGGCCAAGGCCAATATGCATCGAATAACCATGTGGAAAGGAAAAGGAAGGGCATCAGAAAATCCAAGACATAGAAAGAGATAGAATGTACGTGTGCATGTATGTGGTTTTAACCATGCTGAAAAAAATGTAAATATTGAGACTGATAAAATTAATTCCCATTGTCTATTCTTCAAGGCCATTAGGAAATAGCATTCCTTCTGAGATTTTTAATGATAAACAGGAGTGAACAACATTATGTACTGAAAAGTATGGAAATGTATAAGAGGATTTTGAAAACAATAGGAAGAAATTGGGAGAAGTTAAGTAATGAAGGCTTGACAGGGGTAGAGTTGTAATAATTGTTTGCATGGATGTTTGAGACTAATTCAGTCCAATCGTAAGTGAAAAAAGTCTCACTCTGTTATATTTACTACTTGGAGGATGGACTGCGCCTCAGAGAATTTTCTCAGAGTGAATGCTGTATAGTTCTTATTTACAGTATCATCAGAAAAGCAATAGCATGGTAGTGAAACATTGTTTCTACAAGTTCATCAGAAAAACCTGCAATTAGCACGGTATTACTGATTTAGATATTGAAGCCAAATACTCAATTCTGCCAAGCTACACTACAGATAATACAAGTTAAAAAGATTCTAGAAATTCACAGTGAACTCTGAGATATCTCTAGAAACAGAACATTTCCAAGATGACAAAAATATCTGCATCCTTGGTCTGAGTTTCTTCTTCTCTGACTTAAGCCCAAGCATCCAAGATGGAAAAGAAAATAGGATTATTAATTACTGCCATAATCAGGCATTAGGAATAATGTGTCCAGAAGGACTATGAAAGTGATTCCTCACCTGTGAGGCACTGGTGAGGCCACACCTCGAGTGCTGTGCTCAGTTCTGGGTCCCACAACTTAGGAAGGATTTTGAGAAGTTGGAACCTGTCCAGAGAAGAACAAGACTGGGGAAGGGTCTGGAATGCAGGTCTTGTGAGGAGAGGCTGAGGGAGCTGGGGTTGCTGTGCCTGGAGGAAAGGAGGCTCAGGGGAGACCTTATCACTTTGTACAACTACCTGAAAGGAGGGTGTAGTCAGGCGGATATTGGTCTCATCTCCCAGACAACCAGTGACAAGAAAAGGGGACATAAACTGCACAAGAAGAGGTTTAGGCTGGACATTAGGAAGAAATTCTTCACAGAAAGGGTGATGGGACATTGCAATGGTATGCCCAGGGAGCTGGTGGAGTCACTGTCCCTGGAGGTGTTGAGGACTGGATGAGGCACTCAGTTCCATGGTCTGGTTGACAAGGTGGTGTTAGGTCATAGGTTGGACTTGATGATCTCAAATATCTTTTCCAACCTAGTTGATTCTCTGATTCTGTGATTCTGTAACCTATTTCTTTATCTACAAGGAGATCCCTTATCCAGATAGTTTGCCTACCAACTGAATACATAATGTAGTGTTTTCTGTAGGAAGCACTACGACTAAAAAACAGCTTCATCAGAATTAAGGTAATTTTCAAGGCCAAGCATTAACAGAGCTGGATAAAGCAGTCAAATTAAAGCAAGGATCAGACAGGTGTTGCACAGTCATACTCGAGCTATTCATGTCACAAAAACTTCAGCAAGGCCAGGATTTCTCTGCCAGTACATGTATGGTCAAGATTTCTAGGCTGTGGAACACCAAATCCAGTGCAGAACATCAAGCTAGGATTAAACAATTTAACATAACTGACTGCAGCATATCACAGCAACCTTCCTGGTAAATCTGTCCCTGCTCTGAGAAGAGCTAATTAATTTAGGCAAAATGTAATGTTTATGAAGTCGTGCAACTACTTCAACTTGTGAAAGGTTGAGAAATATTTCCTACAGTAGCAAAACTGGCAAAAATAATTGTGACTTCTCCAGATTGCTTCCTTTAGAGAAAGGAGAAAGCAAGTATGCAAAACCACACAACAGCTTGATTGCATTTTCTGTTCTTGTCAGCAGCTTTATTTTTTTAGGTGAAACATTGAAAGGTTTATTAGAGATCTAATTTCTATTAATTGGATTGTGAATTGCATTCCTATGAGTCTTCTGGATTTGGGCATATTTGTTTCAGTTCCCAAACTGTAAAACAGATATATCCTACCTCAGTTTTATAGGAATTTTGAGCTTTAAATATTGGCAAATTTCTCAGCTGGAGACATAGAAGTACATGTGTGTACATAGACAGATTACTTGAAAAATAATAAATGCAAAGAAACAAAAACCAAAATGGTTACTGAAATGGTACAAAGGAAAAACATCTACTACTCTATGTTTTTCCTCTTGATTATTCTTATGATGAAAGACCAAGAAATGTTTAATGTTAAAGAAAAAGCTGTTGAAAATTCATACACAAGAGAAAAGGCCAGTCAAGGTACTGTAATATAAGCTCAACATTTTAACAGGCATTCTTTTGTTCTGTTTGCATAATACTGATTTCCACAATTTAAATGGAAAGCTAGCTACAGGAGGTTACCCTTTATGTTTACATTATGTTGAAATACTTTTTGATTCTTAGAGACTGAAGTCTTTGTTCATACTATAAGCGTCAAAACAACTTTATTAAATGCACAGCATTATACAAGGCTGCATGCCAAAACTTGTAAAATGTCAATGCCATGTTTTTCTTGGAATCTTATAATTAATTCATCATCAGAATAGCTTTGGGGCCTTATTCTGATCCATTTTCTAAACAGCGTTACCAGGAAATTATGTTTCGTGCTTCTGTTTATTTAAAGAATATCACTGCTGAATTTACAACAAGCAAACTAGTTAAAGGAAAGCCTTTGGGGGATGTAGTAAATTAAAAATGAAAACGCACTCTGAGGAATATGGAATTTACAACTAGAAAAATCTAATAAAAAAGTGTACATTGAGAGGTTTATATAAATCAGATACAGGTTCTGTAAATACTTAGAGCATAATAAATTAATGATTGCTGAGCTCAAAGACTAGTAGTTCATGTTTCCATATCCTGCCTGACTGCTCTATCCAACTGTAATGGAAGGCTTCTAAGTGGCAAGGGAGAGGATTTTGTTTGTTACTGCAATTAAATAATATGAAAAGTCAGAAAGAGGTTTACCTTCAGTTACTGAAAAAGGTTTGGGCCCAAATAGACTGAATATCATAACAGTCTTTCCAAATATCTCAAGGGCTTTGAATTCAGAGATACGTTATATTTTAGAGTAGATTTACTCATAACTTCTTGAGGGCAAATTTCAATGGTATTGCTGTCATTTATGTTTGGGAAAGATATATTTTCAAAATGAACTCAACATTAAGAGGAAAATGCATATTAATAAAAAAACCTCAGTGGGTTTACAGCAAATATGAATTCTTGTCTTTCAATAATATTGGAAAGGTTATTTTAGCAGTCTCCCTTAAATAACAAAATTATATATTCTGGATATTGTCTTTGACTTCCAATAGTAAAATTTCTAATTGAAAAGAAGCAAGATTATAAGCAAAAGACCATGAGCAACTAGGCATGAAAATGCAAATGAAAAAACATGAAAATTGTTTTGTTTGCAATGTGTTCTTTTAGAAAATCTGATTCTACTCATGAGCTTACAAGCTGCTCTGCTCCTAGCACTTAAATTAAGACTAGGAGCTTTCTTACACTTCCACAGTACTCTTGAAAAACTTGAGTTCTAGTCAGGACTTCAATGAAGATAGCACAGTAGAGTGGTCAGCTGGAGGACAGTCAGTTCTTCAAAGGCATCAAGGATTAAAGGACGTAACTTCTGTGAGGAGAAAGAGACAACAGAGCAGCAGTAGCTCACCAGTTACACAAAATTTTAATGTTTGGATGTCTCTCTCATGCATTGTAGCAATGCCTCTGAAGTGTGCTTCCTACAATTCTCCCCTCCTCTCTTCCACGCGTCTTGTGACTTCAAGTGCACAGTGTGCTTCCTGTTCTCTGCTTGCTCTGCTGAACTGAAGAAGCAACAAAAGAAAATCCTGTTGAGACCAAGGCAAATTGAAAGGATGTCAGTAGTCACTTGAATCTTCTCACATATCTTGGGCTGAAAAAAAAAAAAAGGAATTATCTGTGAAGCTCATTCAGATGACAGCCAGCAAGCAGTAGACTCTAAATCTGATAGACACTTATATGCATTAAAACCTCTGAAGGAAAAGATTAAAACCAGCATGGGACTGGAAGCAGCACTGTGCAAGAGTAGAAATGGGCAGTATTGCAAGTGAACAGTTGTAAAAGAAGGAAGGTGAGATTTGCAGTTAACATAATGTCTGCAAATTTTCACCCAAAAGTTCCTGTTCCTGTGCACCACCTTATGATTCCCATCTGGCCAAAAAATATCAACATGATTTTGCTAAATCACTTTCATCATATTTCAGATTAAATGTTTCATTCTTCTCAATGCCATTTTGTTCAGCTAATACTTAGCTACAACCAGCTGGAAAAGTGCAAATTTAAGACAGCTAGTGACAAAGCTCTGCTGCTCCTAAATTTAACAGGATGACTCAGAACACTTGAACAAATTAACATATCAAATTAGTATTTAAAAAATACTTAAAAAAGAATTTTTTTTATTAGGGAAATTGCAGCCAGTTCTAAGGGGAGAAGTTTAAGATAGATTTTCTTTAAAGTTTCTTCCAATCCAAGATTTTCTTTAAAGTTTCTTCCAATCCAAGACATGAACTGTCTATGAAAACTCATGTGTAAATACCTTGGTAAAATCCACAGGCAAAATTGTGCCTTGTTTCTCAAAGTTTCTGCTTGGAGTCTCTTGGGTTTCTGGTTGTTCCTTTCCCTGAGATGCATTTGGTCCACACATGCAGGGCACTGATAAATGCAGAGCACTTTTCTGGTTAAGGAAACATTTTTTTGACAGCTGCTGACTTCAGGGCAATGCTGATGCCTGATTTATGATGTCTATAATCTTGTTTTATTTGGACAGTTCTCATTGCTGAGGGATGGGTTGTATTTTTGCCTTTTTCTTCTTCTTTTACTCTACCTCCATGTTTGACCTTACAGTCACCTTTTGCAATCTTGGATGATCTTCTGGCAGGCCATCAAAAATTAGCCATTTCTCAGCAAACTGACAAAACACCCTTACAAAAGCCCGAGCAGTATCTTCTGAACAGTTATTCCAGGATACAAACTACTGGAACAGGAAATTATTTACATCAACAAATCTTTCAGGTCCAAATCCAGCAATTTAAGCTAGCTTGATGCTACAGAATTTATACTTGAGGGTTGCTCCAAACTCTTGGGCCTAGAACTACGTTTTCATGGAAAGGACCAGATTTAACTTAAGATTGTTCAGAAGATTTCAATTCAATAAAGAGAGTTTCTCTCTCTTATGTCATACATTAAATAAGTACTTGAAATAATCTCATAGCTCAGGCACCTGCTAGTGGTGAGATGAAGAAAGAGTTGGGCTAGGCTAAAGAGCCCCGTTAGATTATCAGAATTGTGCTTTCAAAACAGGGAATACAGAGAGTTCTTCAACTTGAATTAATTACTGAGTGTGAGAATATGTTACTGAAGATAATCCTCTTCTATCTACCCTGTAGTTAAGATGAAAGAGCATTTGGAGACTGATGTCCAGAGAATTCTGTGTCAACTTTCTTTTGAATTCCATGGGAGTAGAAGATAATCTGTAAACAAATTAGCAAAAGCAAATATCAGCCATAGAGAGTATTACATGACTAAGTGGAAAATGCTAGGCAGTTTTTCTCCAAGAAAATAAAGCTTTCTAAATCTTGTAACAGATTTTCTATTTGAATTTGGTATTTTTTGTTATGAAGAGTCTGTGACTTTGTAACTTTAGTTACTAAGTGGCAGGCTATAACCAGAATAGAAGGCTATAACCAGACTGAAGAGATATGTAAGTCTTTAAACAGGAAATGGTACAATCTGACCCCTCAGCTGCATTGTATGCATCTTAATAAATAAATAAATAAACAAATATGTATATAGATATAGATATCGTTATAGATATAGTTATAGTTATAGATATAGTTATAGAGCTAGATATAGATATAGATGATAGATATAGATGATATAGATATAGATATAGATAGATATGGATATATCTAGATATATAATCTATATAGATGATATAGATATAGATGATATAGATCTAGATATTTGATTACAGAGTTACAGATTTCAAAGAAGGAACAGTACCAATGAAAAGAAGGCAGTCCATGAGCAAATTTTTGCCAAACAATTTTTCAGGAAGAATAATGTAGCTAGATATCTCTCTATCAGTATGAACATATAAGTGAAATAACAGCAGAGTCAGTTACTCTGTGAATTTTTCAGATTTCAAATTGTTTGGAAAATGTTCAAATTATAGGGATAGTGTAACATCCAGCAAGTCTGTCCATACTATTTGACAGTATAGGAAACTTTCAACATCATGAACTGTGGTTCAAAGCACATCCTCAGTGCTGGTCATGTAATAAAAAATCCTAATTTAGCAACTGGATTTGAATTATTTGTGAATTGTATGTGGTTTAATCTTGCATGAGGAATTTTAGGTTTTCTGCTCCTGCAAGGGTTAACTTCAGCAGGGACACCTTTGATCATTCTAGAACACCAAAAGCCTGTGCTATCATATATACATTTCTTTCTATGAAGGTTGTCCTTCCTACAACCACTTCTGGTTCTACCTGAGAGTTGACTGAAGATAGAGATTCTTTTATAGCTTTAAATTGTGTATGTTTTATAAACTAAAAGCTTTTAAAGGTCTTGCTATAGATTGCAACATCACCTACTATAGCCCTAAGTACATTATACCTGAAAGTCTATTTCACTCCTGAAGCAATCAGTTGAAGACACAAAGCAAAATTCGGTTTGCAATTTAAGTGGAAAATTAAAATATTTAACTTTGTTTTGGAAGAAAATATTTTCTAGATAAATTTAATTTCCATAGTGATACTGAGAATACAATGCCATTCTATCCTTTATCAGCTATTGGCTCTAATAGGATCTAACAAAAAACCCCAAACAAACAAACAAACAGCAACCAAAAAAACAGCAATGGGAGAGTAGAAAACAAGAAGAAAATACATGTTTGATGTATTCCTTCCCCAAAATTTTGCTAGTCTATTTCTCTCTTTCTAGCTCTGAAGACACAGGCCTTTCTCTCACTGCATGAAACCTGCCTAAGATGCTAAGGTGGGATGACAAAGGGGGTTTTATTGTGCTGCTAAATCTATTCCATGCTCTAGGGAAATGTGTGAGTGCACAGTTAATTTTAAGCAAGACAGAAAATTCATCTAAGTCCTGTCTTGAGAAAAGAGGGTATTTTAGAATAGCATTGTAAAGAATTGCTACCAATCTCAGATATGACCCTGTGACCCTCATATTTTCCAGATATACAAGAAAAATACAGTGCTGTGAGGATCTCTGTGCATCTCTGTGCAGCCCTGATGAGAAAACTGCTGTGTCCATTTCCTCTGCCTGCACTTCAGAAAGAGCAAAAGAAAACTGAAGAGCCTTCAGAAGCATGTTTTAACAGTGAGCTGAACTCTGAAAATCATGTTTGCCCTCAAGTTAAAAGGGCACGTCTTCTGTAAATCCCAATTTAGGAAAATTGTTCAGTCTAGCAAAGTAGAACATGAATTAGTAGTAAGATATGGAATCTAAGAAAATGCAATCTAAAACTTGAATCAGAGCTCTAGTCTTAGATAATTCTAACTTGAATTGAATGAATTCTAAGACAGGAATTGCAAAATTCCATTGTATGGAATACTTCCTCAGAAAAAATGAATTTTAACAGTTGGGGCATTTTGCTCATTCTTTTTGTTCCTTTAGTTTTTGTGTTTTAAAATAAAGCTATTTTGATCAAGATTACTTTTAGGCATCCAACTGTGTACCATGTTAAAAAAAATCATAAGACCAAAAATATTGTGAGAGATTTACACTCAATATCAAATTCTGATTTGGGAATCAGTAACAGTATATTTGTTGAACAAAAAATTCCCTATTCAGTTAAATACATATCTATAAGCACGGAGCTGGGATTCACAAGTTCGGAAAATGAGCCAGGAAATTCTTAAATCTGTTTATGAAAGGGCAAGATTTGAAGGCGTCTTTCATTTTGATATCCTCAATCCTTAAATTTAAGGCTTTTCTAGGAATTTCTTCTTTTCCAAGTTTAAAACGTTGTTTGGTATGAGAAATTTGTGGTAAGGAACGGGAATATAGATGAACAATGTATTAGAAGTAGGTTCTAAAAATGAGCTACTTACACTTTTGATCTCTTTCTTGCAGATATCAGAATTTACATTATTCTCTTTAAATCCATTTCATAAGTGAATCTCTTAAAGAGAGCCTATTTTACCACAGGCTTTTGAGGCTTGTTTTGGCTCAGTCTTCTATGCACTTGGGTTTGTCACCAACTGAATGCTCTCTCAATGGTAAAAAAATCATGTATTAAGATTTGGCTTCCTAAATTCATATAAGTGTACTGATAGACTTAAAAATTACTGTAATTGCAGCAAAATAACAGAGTAAAAGAAAAAAAAGGTATATTATGTGTTATTGAAAACTAAAATTATTAATCTTGAAAGTTATTGTTTTAATTTGGTCGCTTTGGTGGCCAGCTGTTTTAGGTAAAATCAGATGCTAATCTTTTTGAAATACAATTTTTTTATTTTTTTTTTAATCCAGAGTAAATCATTCTTTTGATTGGGTAAATATTTTAAATAATTGTAAGGGACTTCTAGATTCCATGGGGTGGAAACTACTACAAAAAAACCAAAAATATTTTGGATGCGAATAGTTTCATATCTTCAAATATAGCAAAATTCTGAAAACAAAAGTTTTCTCCACAAATAATGCAAGGGCTAAAAATAAAATGGATCTTTTGTCTTAGTCATATGCAGCACTTTTAGTCAATTACAACTAAAAACAATGAATTTCTAAAAAATAAACCATTTATTTCCTTTCTGTAAGTACTTGTTTTCT
The DNA here is from genome assembly GCA_025920805.1 of Petroica traversi. NCBI lineage: Eukaryota > Metazoa > Chordata > Aves > Passeriformes > Petroicidae > Petroica > Petroica traversi. The sequence continues at coordinate 927,154 of JAHLSL010000111.1, read as the reverse complement.
CTTCCTGTGTCATATATCACTTTTCTTCTATGTATACTGTTATTTTTCAATAAATCTTCAGCTTTGAGATTGCATGCCTTGTATAATACTAACCAAACTGTTAGAAAACATCACCACAAAATCTATTGAACTTTAGTCTATGCATAAAAATGAATTGTTTCCTGAAAACACCTTGTATTACAAATAGCCATTTTTAATATTATCAATTTTTATGATATATATGCTGCAATGTAAAGGAAAGACTCTTTAGTGTGTATTTCTTAGGTATCAGTTAAAGTTTCTGCAGGTCTGCTGGAAAAGCTGCACACAGTTTTATACGTCAAGGAAATCCCACTGGACTGATTAGAAACTTGCAGTGAGAAATCAGATCTATTAATTTTTAACTTCTAGCTGTAATTGCAACACTTTGCTAATGCTTACACTAATAAGTTCTGACCCACAAAGATTTTTCTTTGGCTCAAGTCTGAATTCCAATAATGGCAGCAAATAATAAATCATTAAAATTGCAAAAGCAAAGACCAGATATTATTGAAATATTCTGAAGATGCTTCTTAGCCCTAAATTGTGTAAAATCTATTTTGAAATGTCAAAAAATATATTTGTTTTCACCACAGGTCACAGTTCATTCATGTGAATGCCAGGGATGCGAACAAATTTTCTTTGCTGAGCATGTAAGTTTTAGATGACTGAAGGTTACTTAACATGTTAAGTAATTTTTCACTCCAGCATACAAGCCTTTATTAACCAAAAGCCCAGGGGCTTCACACTCTCACAAGAAAAAATGTGAAATACAAAACCAAACATTATCAGTTATGGGATAAGTACATGCACAATATCCAGAGGCTGATGTCAGCTTTCAAAGTGAAGAAAATTTATACTGAAGATTGAACAGGAACTTGTTAAATTTGGCTTTTTTCTTCCCCCCTAGCATTCAAATACACAAAGCAGTTGTCAAATACAGTTTCATAAACCCAGCACATTAAACTCTTCAGGCTTGTAATCTTGATTCCCTAATTACCTGCTCAGGAATTGTCAGCAGTATAAGATCAGTAGCATGCCATACTGGTCTGTGCATATTGCTCCTATTCCAAGTTGGATTGCTCCTATTCCAATCTGTCTGCAGTGTTGGAACAGGCTGAGGAGGGAAGCTGTGCTGCTGCTCCAGTGAGCATTGTTGGGGCAGTGATGGGAGACACGTGCTGATGGAAGGCAAATCCAGCACAGAAGTCTGCTGTGGGAGAAAGCTCTTCAACTCAGGAGGGTTGGATCAGTTTTGCAAGGATGGGTAATTAACTAATGATCACTGCATTTCACACCCAGGATCAGTATCAGCTATGCAAAGGATACACCACAATAGTAGGGGCAAAAAAAAGAAATTATTAAAATCAATAAACTGCTGCAGATGTTTAAACCCACTTCTATAATACCCAATATTCCAGTTACACTTGTTCACATAGTGATGTGACCAACACTGGCTCTTGCAAGCATACTTACCAACTTTTCTGGGAGCCTCCCACTGCACACACCACATACTGGAATTGTGGGCACTCCAGCTCTAGATGTTGTTGTGCAGCTTCATGAAATCTGCTGCCTGTGCCATGCTGAGAAAGCACCCCAGGAGTTCCCCCCATGGACCTCTGCACATGGGGCATCAGGTAAAACCGAAAAAAGGGCTTGTGAGCTGGCACAGGAAATCCAATTGAACCACAGAAACAGCAAAAATTCTGAAATATTAAAGCATTATTTCACATAGTTTGGAAAAAAAAATGCTTTGGTAGCTCTCTACCAGTGCTTTGCATCTTGAGGTTTTGTTATTTGTGGTTTCAAAAGTTGAACTCTAAAGTTTAATTGTCGTAAAAAATCTCTCTAGCCATGCTTGAAACAGCAACAGTGACGTCTGCTCTGCTATAGCTCAATTTATTTTGACTGCTGGAGCATCCTTTCTAATTGTCCAACTATCAGTTTTTCTTTATGGAAGGAAAATGAATCTGATTTTACCATATTAAATGAGATGAAACATTTTTTTAGAATCTGTCCTCTGGGTATCTGGTTTCAGATCACAAGATGAAAGATCAATAGTCTTTTTTTTCTGATGATTAAATTGAAATATAATGTATGAGTCACTGAAGATGTTCTATTAAGTAAGTGCCCCAAGGTCAAGCATACAGATCAGATCTTTAGAGGGTTTTGTTACTGTGTTCACAATATAAACATAGTTTAATAAAGCTCATTTTAATTGATATATTTTCTCTGTAATTACTCCTTCCAGCCATAGGATGGGCAGTTTGCCCTCAGATAGTGTCACACACTGGTATTAAAATATTTTTTTTTACCCACTACATAAATTAATTAGTAGTAACAAAAGCTTTAACCTATCCAGAGGAAATGGCATTAGGTGTAATTACAAGTAAACAAAGCTTGTCCCCAAATTCTTTGAGCCTATGTACAGTTGAATTTCAGCATCTCTATTGGGCAGTAACCTATTTGCCTAGTAATTGTGACTCATGCAAGCACTATAACTACACTGATTAATTTTCCTTGCAGACTCTGTGGTAGGTTAATTAAATGATCCATTCTAAATAATGACAGTCTTTTACAAGTAGCCCTGCAGGAACTAAGCTGTTACTTCAAAAGACATGAGCCAAAGAGAAAATTATGAAGGCGAACCATAGAAAATCCTCTTGAAAATATATATTATTACAGAGAACGAGTAGAAACACAATTTTTAAACGCCATACTATTGAGTATTTGACAGTGTTGTTTACTGATATACTGTCTCATGCAGTAAAACAACTACTGAAACTTTAAGGTCAGATAAAATACACCTGGTATTCTATACTAAAACATCAACAAGTTGTGGCTTTGCAACATCTTGCTAAATAACTCAGTTTTCCATTGGTGAATTCATAAATGAACTTGCTTTAAACAAGTTACCTAAACGAGATGCCCAAACTCATCTCTATGATCCTCCTTTGCAAGGTGACTGCAAACTGTAATGCAAACACTCCTGCCAATGAACTGCTCTACAGCTTCTTTCTCTAACATTTCACCCTTCAGAAGTCAGAGGCTCTTGATTTGCATATAAAATTTGAAAAGTACTTTAATTCATCAAAATCACAGAGAAATACCCTGGTTAAAAGTGATTTAGAATAATATAAAAGAGATACAACAATATTGCCAAACATTCAAAAACGTATAATGGTAGACAGTTTAGGTACTTGGAAAGAGAGTAAAGAGAAAAAATTCTGATACTTCATTCGAGACCATCAGAGTAAAAAATTCAAGAGAAGGATCAGGCTTAGTAATTCTTCTTTAATGCCAAATAAGAATGTTAAAAAAAAAAAAAAAAAAAGAGGGCTACTCTTTTGACAACGGTGGATCCAAGTGAACAAATCAGCTGTCAATAATGGAACCATGTCCTCCTCAAGACATACATAAAAGGTACCAAATGGTTTTCTTTCTGTGATTTCTAGGATAGCTGAAAGTACAAAGGAGCGTTTCAGACTAATTAAAATACTTCAATGGGTTGTTGGGAATTAAGTTGCTAATCTTGCCTCTCTTGGTCATTACTAAATGTATTTTTCAGATGACTTGTGGAGTGTGAGAAGACAGCTTGCTGAGGGTTGCTGAAGCCTCATACAGGCCCCACCAGACCATTCAAGATACTTTTTCTGCACTTACTTTTTCTGCAATATGGAGTGACTGTGACATGATTATGAGGTAGACCAGGTGTGGAGGCAAGGGCAGGTACTTCAAGACATCCCGCCTTCATCCTTAGCTTTATTTTTATGATTTGTGTGGCTGAAGTACATTTCACCTTCATTCAATAAAATTTGGATTCAAACTGAATAAAAGCACCTGCCCCAATTTATATGCATCTTGCTAACCATGTATAACCATGCATCTATCAAAATTTGGTGTCTTCCACTTGCAGCTGAGGAGTCCTACTGCCCGATGAGTAATCTCAGAATATCACTGAATTGTTATCTGAAATCTAAAACTCTAAAAAACATTCTAAACCAGGGTTCTTTACAAAAACTATTGTGCCAGTCAGTGTTTTTCTATACTAAGAAGATTAAAACCTCAACTGGATTATCCACTGATAAACCTCAAATATAAAAAAGTCTAATTAAGGAAGCCAAGTTTTATTTGTGATTTGAAATTTTTTAATATAGGAGCTGATACTGGAGAAAACAATATGGAAAATGAAGATGAAACTTTTAAAATTTGAGAAGCTATTTCTCCAATAGTTGAGCTATTATCAATGCCTCTGTGAGCCCACCTAATATAATTCCATGAGAGCTAAACCAGCTTTATCCAAACAAGTTTCGTCTAGAACTTCTGCTATTGCAAGACATTTTGCTTCAGCGAATGGGGATAATTTGGAGTATATGAAGTAGAAGAACTTTACATACCTAACTGTGTAGGAGGAAATTGATTTGTATTTTAAGCATTTAAATATTTTGGGTTGGTGGGACCTTTCTCCATCAGGCTACAACGGTTTGTCTATTTTATTTTTCTGCCTGAAATCTCTCTTTGACCCTAAGCTGATTACTTGTTTTCCTTGTCTTTCAGATTACTAGTTACTCAGTGAAGTGTCATAATATACTAATTTCAGCTTAGCTTGCCTATCTTTGCTTTTTATCTCTTAATTTTATTACTACAGAACTAATTTGGACTTACAAATTTCCTACTGATATTTCAGATATGGTATGAGAGTGATTAGCTCCTATTTTAACCCATATGAGCAGAAAGAACCATGATATAATCTAATTTCCACCTGAGATAAACCACCATGTCATCTCACTTCCACCTGTGACAGTCTTCAGAAAAAAAGGACTGGTAGTGTATATCCAGAGAGAGAACTGAAATGAATTAAAGAAATAGATAATTAAAGGGGCATTTGCTGTTATGGCAATTGGTATTTTAGGGTTATGTAAAAAATAAATAACAGGAAACAAAAGTGCACTTATTACATTAATCAGATACTTTAGGAAATATGTAGGTATTGAATTTTCTCTACCCAATAACATTAATATGTTAAATGAAAAAATGTAAGATTCAGAAAAGAGAAATACAGAAATCCTTCTATAACATTACGTTTTACATGGACTTCCACAAAGGTCATATTGTATCCTCTGGGAAAAAAAGGTAAATAAATATCAGAACTAATTAATTTCTTGTCTTCCCTATCTACAAAAGCAATACAGACCATTAAACTTCAGTGAAAATAGAATTTTGACATTTATGATGCAATTTCTTTGGCTTTTTGTTAGACAAAATGCATATTAAGTGCTCTCAGTCTGAATCCAGAGTTAGCTGAGTACACTATTGGGAGGGAGTTTCATCTGAGACATAAGTGTCTTCACAAATCTAAAACCAAATTAAGCTATTCCTGTTAGTCAAAGAGAATCTCTTTTATAAGGCAATGTTGCTGCGAAACATGTCCCTTGTTACATATTAATGTCACTCAAATTCAGCAGGCTCAAAATCATCAACAGAATTCTCACTTTCTCAGTTTTCCATCAGTTTTCTTATCTGAACTAACTGATACTAATTCAATAAACTGGAGATGAGAACAAAATAAAGCATAATAGGATTAAAAAGTAATTCCTAAATTAGGTTTAGGGTCCAATTTGATTCCCTGAGTGTTACACAAAGCTGAGCGCAAAGTTAGAAAGGTGTTCTGTGTAACTGAAGGTATTTTGGTGAAATGTGAATAAAAGGGATGTTAGTCACACTTTTTCTGCACCTTCATTAAAGACCAGCATGGGATCTGACTGGCAAAGGAAGCAGAGTTACAAGGACTAAAGAAAAGCCAGAAGGGAATATTTCTGACATGTCAAAACCAAAATGTTCTGTCGTAGATTTTATCTGAAAAATCATTTCATTCTTCCTTTTTCATAGGTAAGAAAATAAATTATTTCCAATTATTTCTCACTGGGACATTGTTGTTGCATCATCATTTTCAAATAGCACTCACCATCACAAATGGCTAAACTATGAGTGTGGAAGGACCTCATCTTTTCTAAGCATGATTGACCAAAGTCAGGCAGAAAAACCAGCACTACACTCATACCAGAGAGGAACTTTAATCTGAAAAACATGTGCATGTTTTGCCACCCTGGAAATCACAGAGTCACACACCCTTTCTGTGCCACTCAATGATTTAAAAGTCCTTCAACCAGACAAAACCTGTCAAAAAATGTATTCATAGCTGAAAAACCCATGTCACATTTCCTGGACACTGGGCAGAAAGCAAAAATCTGTTTACCATCTTTGCTATAAAGATAACATCTCATTTATGTCCCAAAGTTTTCTATTTCAAGTCTCAACAATAATGAGACCATGTGTGGGAATGAAATGCAAAGCCTGTGTTGCTTGAGAGATCCCAATGATGAATTACCAGCTCTTAAAAATCCTCCTGCCCTCAGCTACACGCCCCTACTGCCCAACAGGACAGGGCTGATTAAATTGGCTTCACCAGTCAGAGCCAGAGACAGCAAATTAATTAATGGCAAATAAGTAATTTGCTATTTCTTACCTTGCTAAGTGGGGAGGAGACAGAAAAATCAACAAGGAACAAGATTGTCAAAGACGCTATGGAGGCACAAGAGGAAGAGAGCAAAATGGGAGTCTGATCTTGTTGAGACACATGAAGTGGATTGTTGAGATGAATGAGGGTCTTCTCACCCCTCACACCTCTTATTCCTCTTCTTCTGCTTGCACTGGAAGAAAAAGATCCAATATACATTGGGTTAAGGATATAGCAAAAAAACCAATCAATAAAAAAATTCATATGGATTTTTAACTTTTCCCTTGTCACAGTTTAAAAAAATTAAGATGGTCTTGCTTACCTATCCTAATATATAAGCATATAAAAGGAATAATTCCTACAAAGTCAATGGACACCCCTCTGAAGAGCAGAGCTTTTCCTTGAGTTCTCTGTTTTAATTTTTAACATTTTTATCAAAACAAAGCAGTCTTCATTTTCATTCCATTTGTTTCTCTGTTATTGGAAAGATTTACATTTACGTTTCCCATGCTGAAGGTCACAAAATGATGGATTAAGCATTAAAAATAACCAGAAAGCATAGCTGAATGACGGAAAACTTATTGAAATAATGGATCTTCCTTTGTGTTGATTTTGAAGATGAACATTTTATATTCATGATGAGTAATTCTTAAAAAGCAAATTCAAAGTCATATCGTTACACACAAAAGAGAACATTTAAATGAAATTTGTGGTACTTTGGCTAATGTAGAAGGTATTTATAATTACAGGCAAAATTAATTTTTAAATATCTTTGCTTTCTGTATGTCACTTCAAATTTTCAGACCACTCACTTTTAATATAATAGTGGTTATCTGGGGAAAATAAAAAAAAAAAAGTAAAAATAATCAAATGTATACTTAATAGTATTTCCAAGGTAAGTTGTAAACAAGCCTTACTCTTGGTCAAATTCAGCTTGGCCAAGATCAATCAGCAAAGTTAAAGAAATTAATCATATTTCAAGTGAAGGCAATTGGGAAATAGCTTACATTTTGGATCATTATCAAAAAGGCTCTGAGTTTTTCAGAAGACTGACAATCAGTACCTTTCCTGCAACATCAGATATTCAGTATGTGGAGTTTAACACATCTGCATGTAACAAACATTTCAAATCTTATTTGTCCCTTCCTGTACACACTCTATTTTTACTTCACTTTTCCTGCTTTACTGGGTCAATCCAACCATTCCTTGTGGTGCCTGCAAGAGCAAAGACACCTTGTGTAATGCAAGCGGCGACTTGAGCATGGCAGATACACTTGAATCTCACAAGTACCTCATCCATGGCAGACGTCACCACCAGAAAAAAAGCCTCTCAGCAACAAAACTGTGCCAGAGTGAGTCATGGTGATCCCCTGCTGCTTTTGGCACAGTTGCCTCAAACACCTGTCCCACCAAAACACTGCTGGGGAATGGGAGGCAAGGGAAATGAGCAGGAAAATGGGGCGAAATAACAACAGTAACTGAATAATTTTTCATTGTTCCTCAAATATCTCAGAGAAGGAGGGATAGGAGAGCTCAGGAAGCAACATGAGATGGGATTTGACCCTTAGGTAGCCAGCTGATGCAGCACAGTAATGGATGCAGCTCTGTGCATACTGTGAAGCAAATAAGAGGCAGTTGTGGTGGCAAGGATGACAGAGGAAAATTCTTGGAGCTCCATGAATAGGGGCAGAAAGGCTTTCTCTTTGAAAAACATCTTATAAACAAGCTATTTAATGCATAGAAAAGCATGATTCTGGATTCATTTTCAGACAAAGAACATGTGAAAAGATATTCAGGCATGAGCAGTCGCTCCACCACAGATCTTTTATTGCATCACTGTAGGGTCTCAGGTTACTGAAATTACACTGCATGCCTTTATAACTCAGTGCCCCTTCAGTGCTGTTTAAAAATCCCCACACATGCCTAGCACTTCAACCATGCATCCTCCCAATAAGCAAACAACCCATAAAAAGTACCCTGTTTTCCTGTTTTTTTCCTTCCAGTGATTTTTCCTTTCTTACTGATAATACAGTTGCACGCTGGAGCCCATTAAATTTAACAGCAACACAGAGACTTGCAGACACCTTAGAAGATCTCCTGCAATAAACAAACAAAAAAAATTAGAAACACATAAAAGCACTTTTACATAATGAGCTTCTAATGTGGAAAGATGAATAAACTCACTTGTTTTTGTTCCTCTGGAATTAGCCAAGCATTGTTCATTCATGAATATTTGAATGTGATGTGATCCATCCTCTCTCTTGTACATAAAATTTGTTTCAATTCCCTCTAACATCTAATGTTTGAGAGATACAAGGCATCCTATGAGTGCTTTGTTCCAATCATTTGAATTAAAACAGTGTGGGAAAATTTTTAGCACCTAGCCGTCCTAACTAAATTTTGATAGCATCGGGCTATCATATACCCAAATTCATCATTAGCTCTTTAGGACTGAATGACAAGTCTTAAGAATAGACAGACTTTTTATTTTATCTAATATTAGCATAATCTATAAGTTCCTTCACATGTGTACTTCAAAAATCTGTTTTCAGCAATTTGCTAATGGTAGGATTCTAGGAAAAAGAGTACTTTTTGAATTTCTTTACTGAGGAAGATTTCAGGCAAGGAAAATTTTATAAACAATGGATAATTTGTGATGTTGCTATTAGTTTGTAAACTCTTCAAGGTTTCCTCTAGTGGGATCCTGATCTAGGAGAAATTTTGAGGTAGAACATCTTTTAGAAAGAGACATGCCAAAAGATTTCAGAAATTCTATGACTTGTTTGTTTTTCAATTTACAGAAAGAAATGAGGAAATTACAGAAAAAAATGATTGACACAGGCTTTTTAAGCACTGACTATTCAAAAGAAGACAGGAGACAAAAAGAGAAAGCAAATCTCTCTCAATCATTTATTTTTAAAGTAGGATTGATCTCTGCTTTAGCAACTACTTTTCAGAGGCATGCTGAAAGAAGAAAATTCTACATAACTTTCTATCAGTCTATATGAATTTCATCCCTTCTACCCGTCTTGTGTCTGGTTTGGCTGGAGACATATCACTTAGTCCTGCAACTGAGTCATAATACATAACAATTATGCAAAATAACCTTACATTGCAAAGATACAGCTAATTCTAACCAGGCACACAAAGAAATAGTAGACACTTTATTTACTTTTCCACTGCTATCTTCTTGTTAGAGTCAACAGGTTTATAGCATTTCTGATGTTGTTTACCAAAGAAAAAAAGGATCCATCAGAATGCGTTCAACATAGACTTTCCTAAACAGCCTTATTCCTCAGGGTCAACTTATACCAAGAGGAGAAAAGGCCAAAGACCAGGAGACAGATATAGAGCTGAACCAGGAAGCCTGTTATAAGTGACTGTGGCTAAGCTGAAATACCTCTGGTTCTAGCACTTTGCTTCTAATAGAGATACACAAGTTTCATTTACAGGAACATGTTCATCATATTTAAAGTATAGAGCACTTCTGAAAAAATGTCAGAAAGCATGAAGGCTCAATTTAATGGTCTTATGCTATTAGATACAGTAACCACCAAAGGAAAAGGGGGAAAGAGATCAGAGCGTTTTGCTTATTAATCATGTCAAATTTATTTTTATTATTTTCCCATTTGCATTTAATATGGACATGGAATCTTGACTGAGATTTTCAAAGTGCATTTACATTAAACTATCAGCAACAACTCTGAAAAAGCAGTCCTGGAGTAGATAGAAACAAAAAAAATTGTATCTCAAGTGCAAATGTGCTTCAAGAGCAGCTCCCAGATGCATGACAGTTTTTATAGATTGTGGCTAAATCATCATGTAAGTAATATTTCAGATTTTCTCATTTTCAATGAGACTATGATTTTCCCATTTCTGGAATTTCAATTATTAAATCTGCCATTATTATAATTTTGGCTTTGCATGAACTTGCGTGTTGCTGAACAATATGCTTTGCCATCTCTGGCCAGTGATTTTGATGTCATGTTCTGGGTAAATCATGGGTTTTCCCAGCCGATCTTCACTAAAAAGGAAAAACTGCAAAATTTTTAACAGTAGGAGTAAAAAATAATTAATTCTCCTTTAAAAAAAGAGAACATCAATAAAAGTGAAAAAGAGGTGAAATTAAAATAATAATTTTTTTTCAAACTATGGGCAGTGTTACACAGGAAAATGGAGAGAGCATTGTAAATAATAGGAGAAATTTTTCAGAATTTAACATACAGAATTCTTCTTCTTCAGTTATTTACCATAAATACACTATTCCTTCTGGTCTCCCTATCCAACCAAGCAGCTGTTTGTTGTCTAAGGAGATGTTCTTTTCAAGGAAAAAATCACAAAATCCTCCATTGCTGGTAAAAAGTAAAAAAAAAAGAAAAAAAAAATTAAAATAACACTAATAATGATGTAAGTTTGTAGCAGAAACCCTGGTAGTCATAACTAGTTCTCTAGTTGATTAAACAACTCATTGGTTAGGTGTTTCTGGTCCAAAGCTCCGTAAAGATTTCTAGACCTAGAAGAGAGTATCTAAAAGACTAGGAAACAGAATAAAATTCAGACAGTAAAATTAAAATTTGAACTTTAAATTCAAGCATCAGTTGATAAAACTCTGTGTGGCATGGTCCTAATGCTAATCCTAGCCCCTAATCCTAGTCATAAATCCTAACATGTAACCTTAACTTTTATTAAGTGGCTTTTTAGAGGACTTGTGCAATTTCTGGCATCTCCTTCTTAGAAAGAGACTGATAAATCAAGAGAAGCTGACATGATAGAGCTCTGTTTTTGCAGTGACAGGAGAGAGATCCAACTCTTCTGTCTCTCCAGATTCTTCCCACCAACACATCACAGTTCCTCTCTTCAGTGAAGAAGAAATATTATGATTTTTCTTACCTTAGCTCTGTTAAGAGCAGGGACAGCAAGACTCCAGCCCTAAAGAACTGCAGTCCAATGACTTCTACCAATAAAATTAACCATGAATCTTAAAAATCCTCTTAATTCATTGGTTATGCATTGATTATTCCAAAACAACGTTTTGCCAAGTGCAAGACGCTAACTCAGGAATGATTTGACAAATACGAGCGGAAAAACCATAAATGTTTTAATAATTAAAAAAAATTGTTTAAAAGACGAACTGCCATTTTCATTACCATGTTTTGTTGTTGTTGTTGTTGTTGTTTGAAAACTAAAATCAAGTATTAAACTGCAAGGGATCTGCTGAACATTTGCTCTACCACAAGTGTAGCTACAGGTGATACGGGAGGGGATTGATGCTCCTGTGCTCTCACCCTCCACTGTCACCCAGACAGTGATGAAAGGCAGCAGGACCAGGGAAGACATAGGAGCAGGGACAAACTAAGCATGAAAAGGTGTCATACTAAATGTGACACTTGGAGAGGCCAAGTTTATACAGCCTGATGGGGTGATACCTGATATCTCAGTCACCCATACCAGAAACTGCCAGGAGCTGCTGCAGCTTCTCTGCAGGCTGCATGCCCACAGCTTTCCTGGGTGTTACAAAAAAGGGAGGAAAAAAGTGGAAAAAGGTTTGTCACCAGCTTTCAGCATGATATATGTTTTTAGCTGGGTCTTGGTGGGCACTGGGCAATGTATTCCCAAAGAGCAGTGGGACTGGGATCCATCCCACATAGATTAGAGACTACGTGAGGAGTCTTTCAGATTCACCTTTCCATGTGAAAGGCTGTTAAATCTGACCGCTTACATGAGTTCTCAAGGCTGCAATCAACAAGTTTGCAAAAAGATCCTGCTTCAGTGTGAGACGCACTGTGAAAAAGTTCCTTACCTATAGTCCCACAGGAGCAGAACATCTAGGTTGGTATGCTATAAAACCCTTTCAGCAAAAATGGAAATGCAAGCTTTACTTTGGCAAAGTATTCTTGTGCTTCCTAATTATGATATAATTTTTTTTCACTTAGATCTTGCATGGGAAGCATATTAAGTTGCCATGATAGGCTACAATTTATCATGATTGTTAAAAATGAGATATTCTAATTGTGTTAGGTCATTAATCATGGTCAGTAGTATAACAAATAAATAGAGTGTAATGCATCTTGAGAATCTATGCAGAATAATGAATCTGAATTGCCAGAAAAATAGTGCAGATGAACAATTAAATAGAAAAGCAAAACATAAACAGATAAATACCATAAATACTATGAAATATAATTCTGAAATATTGATTGATGTCAGTGCTCTCTTGTCTTTGCCTAGAACATTTACAGATATATTGCTGAAAACTATCCTAATAGAAGATGTTAGGAAGTAAAAAGAAGTGAGCATGAGCCAAGTTTCAGGTGTGAATAAAAGGTGCTTTGCAGCAGCAGCTATATCCCCATGGAAAAGCAGATGAAAAAATGGCCAGCACTTACAACGAAAGAGAAAAAAGTTATCACCTCTCCAAGAATTGGGGGCCAGATGTCCATACCTAGCACAGTGTTTTTATTTCAGAAGAGAGTGTTGTAAAAACTGTTAATCAGGTGGTTTTGTGCAGCTTAGGTTTTCTATTGACTGTTTTATAGACTGATGTTATTTGTATGAACTTGTTACACTGTAAATAAAGTCAGCCTGATAAAGATCAATACCAAAGTAATAGCTGTCAATACAGGGGGAAATTATTAAGGGAAGTAGGAGGGTACTGTGAGTTTCACTTTCATGTAGCATGTTATAAATAAAGACTAAACAGGGAAGAAAATAAAGGGGGAAATTGTATTCAGGAATCAATACAATTCCTCGTATTTCCAGAGGTCATTCTTCGAAACGTGTTAGGAGTTCTCGGGGAGAAACATCCTGGAAGAACACAGCATCACCATAAACTATACAAACAACAGACAGGGGGAAATATGCAAAGTCAGTTTTGTACAATACAGTTGTACCAACAAAGGATTGCAAATTAAATACTTAAACCTGCAAACACAAATAAGGTTAGGGTTTCAGGAGCCCCAAATTCCCACTGGACTTGAGGGCAAGAAAAGCCACTTGACACCCAAGCAACTCTCTTTTGCCCTCCTTTCACTTGAAGAAAATGCTGAGGACTGAACTGATTGAGCTGCTTGATAGTGAGAATCTTCTGGACCATAAGCAAGTGCCACTTCATGGCCCTGACAAGAGGGTGTATGTACACAAAATCCACGGTCAGCAAAGGTAGAGCTAGAAGGGCTGTTTGAAGGGATTGTGCTCCCAGCCCAGGCAGCCAATCCTTCTGGCACAATGTGTTTCTGAGGTCTCAGAGCCTGGGCAGGAGTCTCTCTGGGGTCCCTTCCACTAAGACTGTGATGGGTAGCACAAACTTTTCAACACTTCAGAACCATTTCAGTCCAGTTTTTTCAGTCTGCCTCTATTCTTCATCTGCACACAGAAGTGTTGATGCCAAAACCCTAGAAACACACGTTTGAAATGCCAGATCCCTTGACTACAAGCAGTAAAAAGGAATATGGACTAAATCTCATTTAAAACAAAAAGCTAAACACAGTGAGCTTGACTCCACTATCCACTCAAAATATCAGAGAGGGCAAATAAAAGCATTATAAATCATTAAAAGCTAATGGCTCCCATCTAGCTTTTTACCTCCAACACAGCTCTAAAAAAGGAAATTACATTATATTTCTACTTATGATTGTCAGTTGGGACACATTTGTCTCTCTTTGTACCTTGTATGTAGTCCAAGTTATTGCAACATCCACCTTTCATTACATTCAGTACTTCTAGATATAATACATACATACATATTTGTATTTGTCTTAAAAAGGTATTATTCTGAATGCTCATTACATTACCAAAATTAACTTCTTCACTGTACCCAGTATAACTTACACTAAACCTACAAGAATTCTCAGTAGGCTAGTTTCAGTGGTAGCAGCTGTGGGTCATTGCTTCACAGCTATGGGATTGGCTCTTTCTAAGTGCAGGAAAATGGAATGGTGAGGACTAGGTTAGGGTAGAGAGACAGATATATGCTGTTACAGAGAAAATTTGCATTAAACAACACTGAAAAGTTAACATTTCTTTACTCTGATAGAAGGCAGTCCCTCTGCCCTTGACTCCTTGATAACTGTACATAAAGTCAGAGACTGATGCCAGGTAAATTACAGGTTTTCTATGAAGGGACAGCATCCCCTTGCGTGTTTTCACAATTTCAAAAGGCTTCCATAGGATAATTTTTCCTAGAGATGTTGGTACTCTCAAGTAGACCAACATAAAACATACTGGAGTAATTGTACTTCCGTATATCTACAGGAAACTTAAAAATGAAAGTGTCAATCACACTGCTCATTCATATATGTATTCACATTTATACATATTCAACTGCATAATCAACCCTAACACATTGTTTTTCACCATATTAAATATCTGTCTTCTATGAAACAGCAATTCTGTTCTCTGTCCAAAAACCCACGGTTTCTTATAGGCAATTCCTGGAGAAATTCTACATGAAGCATATCATTTGTGCTAATTTATTTACAATGAGAGAGAAGTAGAAGCTGGAAGATAGATGTGCATCTTCAGCTGCCTATCAGCACAACCATATTTCTCTTTGGCATCACTAGTACTTTGATCACATGAAGGCATTTGTTTAGACTCAGACCTGAAGACGAAGAAAAACATTTTTGGCAGATTTAATGCCCCTCCTTAGAGAGAAGGCTGTTATTATATATCACAGGCTAGAGGACCCATGTTATCACCTTGCTCTGGCTTAGATAAAATTAGCTATGTTTACACCAGAATGATCTGGATGAACACCTCTGTATTGTCTGGGGCTAAGAGATGTAAATTGTTATGCCCTTCATAAACTGCAGTGGTTTTGGATGTTGCACCATCCAAACTATTTTCCTTCTCTCTCACTGTCCTAGAAATGGTCTTACTGAAATATTATTTCAGAAAAAATACATTATAAAGACATTTATCACTTAACATTATGTCTTATATATGGATTCTAAAGAAACTGAAATACCAATGATGTTTTGACGTGAAGCTCTCTCAGTAGGGATCTCTGCTAGGAGGTTCACACACAATTAAAATTTTCCACTTTAGGTTCTTTGGACTGGGTAATACAGCATATAATGCATAAACAGTGACTAGTACAAAAAACTGATAAAAATATATAATAAATAGAATGGCCCACTCTGTGCAAGAAGAATTGCAATTCCCTTTATTTTAGGCCATACATAACAGGTAAGCTCACAGCAGCACCTCTTGTTAGAGAAGGGCCTCTTAATTTCTTTTTATGTTCCAAGTCCCCAGAAAATACATATGCTGGTAATTTGGACAACTGAAATGATTCAAGGATTAGAAGGTACTACAAAGGAAGAACAAGAAAGGGAAATTAACTTACATGAAAAAGAGATTAAGGGGGTATAAAACTATATAAAATATCTTCAAGGAGCCAAAGAAATACTATCAAGGCAAAAAAAAAAAATAGTACATTGCCCAAGAAAGGTTAATAAAGATACCATCCCAAAAACTATTATGCTTTGTGTAGAGAGCAGAAAGCAATGGCTGAGTGAGATGGATGAATGCAATACTAAAGCAGAGAAGAGAAGACAATTGTCTGCACCAAACCATAGGAAAAAAGAATAATGTAAAAAGACTGCTTGCAGCTCCTCAATAAAAATAAAATGTATATTTATACTGAGTTTTTATTCTGTTAAGATGTTTAGGGTCAGGACCTTCTGGCCCTATGCAAGTTTTTCTGGATTACTGAGGGATTGTTTTCCTTTTATGAGATATGCAGAGGCCAGAAGTGCCAACTGTTAGTTTTAATAATCTTTTGCAATCCCTTCAAGTTCATGTATGTGAATACCTGGCAGGCTCTTTTGCTGATTCACCTTCCTGAGCAAAAGATGGAAAAAAATGTCCAAGCACTTAAGAAGGAGATGGAAAATTAAATAAAATTAGAAATGCAAAATCAAAATAATTTCTCATTCAAATTCTATTATTATTGAGCACATTAGAAGAAGGTATTTTGTGGAAGATACTCTGTAGGAATGTGGTAGGAGGATGGCTGCATCACAACCAAAACTTTAAAAGACTGATTTTTTTTTTCATTAAAAACTGGGTCATATATGAAACCAGAGTTATTGTCATTCATTTCTTTTATGTACTTAGACTCTGTGTAAACTCTCTGGAGTCTGTTTTCTTTAATCTAAAAATTTCTAATACATTTTAAAAAATTAAGGGCCTGCATTATATTGATCTTTCCGTTTAGTTCCATGTTTTTAATAATACATCACAGAAGTGGCAACACTTTTATGATATGTTGGTGTCATACATCATAACCAGCACCACTGCTCTAGTGATGTATTATCCACACAGTGGCATGAACCAGAAAGATAAATGCTGGTCTCTGGACAGCAAGGCACACCTCTTGTGAAATAACAATAAAGACAGACTAATTTATATGCACTTTCAATACAGAAATAAACCAAATTTCTATCTGATACAGATTGCACACTACTTTTGACAGGATGTATATATATTTTTACAAAAGAAGAAGCCGGAAAGCCATATATTTGCTTTTGGGTTAAACATTCTCCAAATAAATCTTGATTTTCTGACTGAAAGGAGCTCCAGAAAGATGGTAAACACTGATCACCCTTCCCTCACAGGCAAGAGAAGCTGAAGGATGGATCATTCCAAATATTTTTCATTGTCTTGGCTTATTTGCAAGAATCAGTCCCTTATGCCTAAATGTATTCAGGACCATCACATCTATGATATCCACCAAAGTCCTTCTCTGCCAGCTTTTTTACAGAATGTACTGGTGCTACAGATTATTTCTGTACAATGTGTTCCACTCTTTTTCTTTAATTTTCTTTTTCTCTCAGAGGAAGAGTAGGGCGGTGTTGTTCTCTCATTCACATGGCAGCAGCCATTGTTTGCCTGTAAACATGCTGTTTTGTGTCAGCTGCCTGACACCTTTGCTGAGCTCCTTCACAGTCCTGAACAAGAAGCGTATTTTGCAAAAGACGTCCTCATTCAGGAATATTCACTGATCACCCTAGTTTTCTGTGAAGACTCTTTTCCCAGCCTCAGGAACCATGAATTTGGGAGGTGCACTGTGCAGACCAGCCATGACTCACACTGGGATAACACAGAGATCCCCACCAGTGCCTGCCATGGAGATCCCTGCACAAAACCACCCACTGAGAGATGTTTTGAGCCTCTTCTGTCATTTTATCTGGTCCTTCTTTGTTTTGCAAAATGAACACAGGAATTGGGAACAGAGAGATCCATCTTTATGACATTTGAGTCTTATTTGTCAAGCAAAATAACTGGAATATGTTTCCCTTTCCACCTATATAAATGGAGTTGAAGGACTGAGCACATGGTGCAATAGATAATATTTAATTAGCTCAAAAACCACAGTGGTAATTCCAGATTCTGTGGTCTATGAGTGAATTGCATTAATTTGGGCAGGATGAATCAGCTCAAAACTAATGGACTTGACACCATTATCATCCTCTGAGCAGAACTAAACCCAAAGCTTTACTGAGGCTTAAAATCTTTGTTAGCTTTTATTAAGTAATCAATCAGAATTGGACATGAAAATAACTCTAGAAAGATTTTAATTTTTCTAAATTATTCAAAACTTAATCACTACTGTAAGTAATGGTTACAGGACAAGAACATCAGTTCCTCCGAGATTTCAAGCCTGATTTTCTGCATTTATGCCTGAGGATGATTTTATTCTCTTGGCTTTTAGCTTGCCTCCTTACCATGAAATCACACTTAGGAAATGCAAAAGAGAATCAGCTACGTGAGGAAAAAAAAAGAAAAAAGAAAAAAGAAAAGCCTGTACACAAAGATATCCTTCATCCTTCAGCCAATTCCTGACTACTGTAATATTAAGCTGCTGAGTAAAATTAGTGGTAACAATGACTGTGTGCAGTACTTAATGCTAACAAGTTGGTCTGTCAAGTCTCTTGGCAACATTAAATCAGTCATTCAGATTATAAGAGTGATAAGATGAGCCATATATAATGGAATTTTCCAGATTTGCTGCACTCTCTGGATTTTATCCTCCTTTGTTGCGCAACCCCTTCCTTCCCACATGCCTAAACCAACATGTCCCCTTGCTACCTCACCATCTGGAAAAGACTCAATACCTACCTTTTTTGCCCAGCAATTAGCAAGTGAAGATGTGGTGGAATAATGTAGATCAATTAAACAAGTAACAATGGCAGATTTTGGTGGCTGGACATGTCTGTTGTAGATTTAATAGAGAATGTCCTGGTAAATCTGCCAGGTGCTTTGTATGAAACAATCAGCATGCACAAATTGTAAGTTCTCATGCTTAATTACAGCAACTGTAGCATCAGCACAGGTTAAACACAGTGGCTTTCATTTTACAGTATTAATCAGGAGAAAATAATGAAACACATTACAGTAGGCTTTCAATTTCCTGTCTTTGTATTGTGGTTTCATCATTTTCTTCTCTGAAAAGGTTTCATTCAGGCTCTGCCTTTTATATCAAGCCCTGTGAATCATCTGAAGTAAAATACAAATACGGTAATTTGTTATAAAGCTGAGACTGGATGTACATCATCAGTTCTGTTGCAAAATTATGTTGTAAAAGCAGCCTATGATGTTAGCTGTATTTGTTATTTTTTCTTTCTCTTTATGCTTTTGTATATCTGTCCCCAGAAGATCATAAAATTATTCTAATTAGGGATGTCAACTTCTGCCTGAGAAGCTGAGGGGGTAATTACATCATTTATATGCAAAATGGGTAATTTTCTCCCTACTCTTCACAATTCCCTTCTTTCCATTTATTCCCCCATATCTCCACTCTTCAGAGCTGAGCTATTTAATTTTATTCTACTCCATCTGGAATATCTATGCCACTCTTCCATACAGTGTCAGACACAAAAGCAGGAGCTACCTTTAGACTAAATCCTCACAGCTCTTTTTCTCCAGGTACTCCTGACTCTATTCAATACTCTTGGGGAGTTTAAGGTCCACCACAGAGACAGTGACATCTGCCCTATTGTACATCAGTAACATTTAACTAAAATAGAAAACATGCTGAAGTGTGAAATCAATTAATTTTTCAAGTTTAAGGGAAGGCTTTCAGTCTGGGGGGGTGTTAGTTCCCAGTAAGAAACCAAAGACTCACTGGTATCTAGGGCAATATTAGTCTAGGTGACTCACAATATTCACTAACAATACTTGAGTGAAAACTGGCTTTACCACAGCATCACCCAATCCAAATTGACAGTTTTCATACCCATAATCTTGCAGGACATCTTAATAAGACACAAAGACAGGCCTAACTCATCAAAGTAATACAGAATTAACAAAAAAAGTGTGATCATTTATTCAGAGGAATTTTTTTCTTTAAAGGAGCAAGGGATGCATCTATAGTAGAAAATTTGGCCATTAGTCTGGATGCAGACACTTCCAGTCTGGATGCAGTTCAGTCTTCAAGTTGTTGGACCCTGGGGCATAACCCAAAGTTGTGGAAGAAACAATGTAAAAAGCTACAACATTAGACAGTAAATGGGGAAATTCAAGACTATGTATTCATGTTTAAGAGTGAAATAAATGATGCCTTTTTCCTCGTGTCATGAAAATGAAGCTAGATACAGTTAAGAGAGTTGGGGTCTTTACCTCAGTATTTTAATCAGGATCCTGTTTGATGCATCCACTTCACCCAGGTGACAGCATGGCAAAATGCACCCCCCTGCCAATCATACACACCAGTTATAGACTTTACACATTAGCATATCTAACAAGGGAGCCCAATAATGAGGTTGGGGTGGGCTAACCCCTAGTTTACAGAATCTGTCCTGCTAGGAGACCTTGGGTTCCTGAGCCAGCAGAATGTTTGGTCTCCCTGGCTCTGCAGCTCTGGACTGTTCAGTCTCAGGGCCTGCAGAACACTTACAGAACACTAAACACTAAACTAAATGAAGGGTTACAAGTATGCATGCTAATACTTGTGGACACAGAGAACTGTGTAAAAGGTATATAAAGAAAAGAAAAAATCATTCTAGCATCATAAATAAGTTAAATAAAATCCATACTATTTGTTTTGGTATATGATCTCGTTTACACCCTAATTCAGGCAGAAACACCACTTTTAATACTTGGTTCCTAACAATCATTATCTCAGTCTTTATTTTCTTAACTTTTTATTTCAGTAAACTGCAAAAATAATTAACAATTAAAAAGCTATTTTAACCTTTACTCAATCTTTTTTAATTTCTGCGTCATTGATTTTTGGCATATGCTTTAAGATCCTCTGTCAGAAAGACATTGTATCCTAGGGGGCTATTACCAATTTTTTTCTATATTTCTGTAATGGTGGCAGGCACTCACAAAAATTTCAGTATGAGTTTTGAATAGCAGATTGAACAATGATATTTAGACAAATTGTTCCTTAATAGCACTCAATTTCTACGTTAATTTTCTACATTTTCTCAATGTTGAATGCAGAGCTTATCATTTTAATTTAATATTCATAAAATGGATCATTTGGGTAGCCTGCTTATTTAATAGTAATTTACTAAGTTTTTCTTTAGGGAAGACATATTTGTAAACATTAGTAACTGATGTTTTCTACTCATGCCTCATTGGAATTATATAGGGGTTTTATTTGAATCAGTGAAAAATGGTGATGATAAAGAGATAACTGACTTAAACAGTGATGACTTCTGCATACATATGTAGATTTTTACTTTCCTTGTACTCACTGCTTTTTATTTTCCCCATGTGAAAAATAAAACCATTTATTTAGTCACATTGGAAAACCATTTGCATTGGCTAAAGTATAGTTTAAAAATATATTGGGAATAGATCTTCCTTTATTCATACACACTCTAAGTTAAGTGTGTCTATTTTGCTTTTAAGACTGGAAGGAAAATCACAGGCCGAATATCCTTGAAAGCCAGAAAAAAAGAGAGATTGTCTTCTGATACTTAAATATCTAGAGCTTCAGGGTAGCAATTTGGGAGGCCTGTACAACCTAGATAAGCTGCCATAAAAATGCAAAGGCTACTACAACACATTTTCCTGTTGGGTTTTGCATGCTTAGCTTTTCTTCTTCTTTTCCCACTGCACCTTATTTTCTTCTTCTCCATCCAGAAAATTGAAGGTTTTATAGGGCAGATTGACTACAGCTGGCTATGGTGTGCTACAGGAGGAATTCTAGCTGCTTACTCAAAAGAGGTTTTTTGTTTTTACAGTGCCAAGCAGCACATACTCAGAATATAGAGAAAATCTCCACACTGTACTCTTCTAAAGTGGCTGCTCAGTAGCACTTATGCTTGCATTGTGCTGAATTCCTGAAGGGTCTATCTGACCATTAATATTCTGGATGACTTCTACTTGATTTCTGATGGTCTTTACTGCCCATTTTTATCTTTTAATTCATGTTGAACAAGTATTAGTTTAACCATATAATTGCAGAAGAATTTTTTTCACCTTTGATTCTATAAGAATTTTCCTGCATTTTGTGCTCAAAACAGTTCCAAAATACTCTTATCCAGTGTTTTTTGGGAGAGAAAAAGAATGTAGACTGGTTGAATTTCTAAAGATAAGTTTATTGAAAGGAGACGGGGTTTTTTTCTGTCAACAACTGAGAAGGGGAACACTTACAGAAGATGCTTCTTGCAAGTAGAAGAACGTAAGGGATTTGGGATTATATTTTAACACTAATCTTTTTGTTGTGTGGGGAAGGAATTCTTAAAGAGTGAACCATCACCCATTCTTGGGTGTGAGGGTGTGTACACGCAGGTTCTACAGTGAGACATTAAAAATAAATGGTTCTGGTGTACTCCAGTTAGTGAGGGGGTTACTTTCCCCTTTCAGGTGAAGGGTGCATGCCTGGCTGTTTCAAAGCCTGGGTGGACTGCAAGGACCACCAGTGCTGGGAGGTTTCTTTTTCCTTTTCCCTTGGATTGGTCCCAAATAGGTTGTGGCTTTGTGGCAAAGCTCAGGTCCCTCAGAGGCAACAGAGTTGATAAAGAAGGGATTTTTGTGGTGTATCTGATAACATCACACATAATTGTAGTTTGTCACCGTTGCTATGTTCTATTCTTTATCTCTGTTAGTTAGAAAAGCCTCCCATAAAGCTCAGATTTTAGAATCTTGCAGTGTTATTTCTTGCCTATATATAGCTCAGAATACAGTGACTATGACACTTTTGGTAAATAAGGATGACAAGATGTTACATTCTATTTGCAGCCATTTTTTGGGTTTAGTCGTGGTTTTCTAGAGTTATAAGAACTTTTCCTAATGTGATATAAAACAAGTGCATTATTTCTGTTTTTTCAGTCTTCAAGAGTGCTCTGATCTTGTGAAAGAAATGGATCCATCTGGACCTTGTCTTGCACTCTTTGGAAGAGTGCTTCTGCTATCTTTAAATGGTGTGACCTATGACCCTAGTTATAGAGTATCACTTTTTCTTTTAAGAACTTGTTTTTATCTCAATCACTTTGAGCTCTTCATTTCTTGTTTTTCAGTGAAAAGGCACAGCTGATTGAATTGGTGTAATACATGACCTCCTGCACTTTGGGAAGACAGTGAATTCTTCGTTGCTGAATCTTTTTTAAGAGGTATTTCCAGGGCTCATTTTAAATCTAAATTTGGTTCTGTTAGCAGTCATCTCTGTGACAGCTTCATTTACTTCACATGTTAATCCATCAGATAACATGGCATCTTTTGCTGCCCATGAATTCCCAGCATTCATTTTACATTGCAACATATGCAAAAATAGATTCACCTTATTGCTGAACTTTGCCATTTGCATTTCAGCCTCTGTACAACTACCAATGGTTTGGGGTCATAGTTCTCTTTTTTAAAAAGATCTGTAACCTATGGAAGTAATTATCATTTAGTCATTTAGGACCAATTTGGCTAAATGTTCCCAAATATTTAAAACAATCTTCTGTTTTTGTACCATGCATAACGTGACTTGCATGGAAAAAAAATCTGCATATTTTTCTGAGCAGTTTTTCAGAGTTTACACATCATTCTTCCTGTACTGCTTTGAAAACAACATTAAGTGATGCTGTCATGAGAACAGCACATTTGATGTCTGCTATTCTTCAACATCTTATTAAAGCACTAATTATGGTTCTCATCACTAGATATGAAAGTATTTTATAAAGGAATCCAATACCAAAATTGATAAGACATTTCTTATTGATCTATTTTCTATTGATGGAGAAGAGTGGGGTGGATACTTGTGGGGTATTTGGGGGGATTTGGGTTTTTTGGAGGTTTGGGATTTGGGGTTTTTTGTTGTTGTTGTTGATGCTGTTTTTTATTGGTTTTTTGTTTGGTTTTTTGGCGGGTTTTTGGAGTTATTTTGTTTGTTTGAGAGGGTTTTTTGCATGGGAGTGAACAACCTCCTTTGTTTCAGGTTGATGTATCCTTTCCCCACCCTTTTTTCCCCATTTACTTGTCTCAGAAGTCATACAAATAAGTATTTTCTCTTTAACACAGAATTGGCTCAAGTGGATGTGGATTGGTTCCCTGGTTGCTGAGCACCACTGTGATGTTTTTGCAAATTGAAATAGATGACATTTGGTTGAAGATGTGCTTCATCACAGGAGATCGACCCATCTATTAGGTTAGATGAGAATGTGAGATGTTTAAACTCTGCTCAAAAGAGTAGTTCAAAGGATCATGTAAATATTTTCCTGTTTCAAAGATAGGAGAGGCAAACTGTCTGCTGTTATGAATTAAGCCATTAATTGGCCTTGGACAAAAGTCAAACCTCTTTAATCCCAACTGAGTGTCCTACTGACTATTCCACTTTCTCATTTTGTAGGATAAGGGAAGACTCAGACTGTGGATTTCCCTTTAGAATACAAATTAGCTAAACAAGCCATCATACATTTTAGAAAAGCATATCCTTCATTTTTCTAAGAACTCAACTAGTGGGATATACAAGTCATTGGAAAACAGGGACAGAGAAGTGATTAACATTGATAACTATTTGGCTACTGATACCTGAGATATTCATGTGCCTCTTAGCAATGCAGATGCTGGAAATTATTTTGAAATTACTGTTTGTGTAATTAAACTACTTAAAATTTATTGCTTATTCTTTTGCCAACATGGTGTATGGTTCCAGAGGAAGCAATGTAATGATGCATCTGTGGAAATTTTCTTCAACAAAATATTAAAATAGCATAGCTGTATGCAGCAATGAAAAGCATCTGGTTCTGTCATTATTGTCTGCAAAACCTAGTGAATATTTGGCACAAGTGGTGCTTGCATTCTAGCTGTTTGTTTAGTATCAGGAAGAGTTTTGGAATTACTCAGGAAATAGGAGAGATCGATAAAGCTAATTTTCAGGGAGATACTCATAATCATATCTTTACCAGTCAGTGCCATGTCATCTGCTGTTCTCAAAATTCTAGAATTTTGCTTTATTTTGTGTATGGATCTGTTTGTGCATGGCATCATGCTGATAGGGGTTATATACCTGCAAAAATACTGGATGATTGCCAGTATGCACACACTCTCTTTGCTAAGTTCTCTTCAGTATTTTTCACCTACTAAGCTAGCACTGTATGAAGGCTCAGACATAAGCTAATGTTACAGGCTGTAGCACTATGCAGGAAGAAATATATACTGAATATCGTATTTTTGCAAGGACTGCGGTCCTCTTGAAATATACAAATTCTAAAGCAACCGAGGAAAAGAATTAACACAGGGAGTGGGACTTCAGTAATTGACATCAGTAGAGCAGAAATGGAGAGTAGAAGGCTTTATGAAAAACTAAGTCACATAGTAGCTTTTGAGATGTGAGAAAGCAGTTTGATATTGGACAGACACTGGACCTGTGATACTGGACAGAAACAAATAAATAAATAAATAACGCAGACCTACAGGCTTTGTGTACTGACAATCATTGAAATTTCTCTACAGAAATGAAATGAAAATTTTCTTAGATCAGATTGGTGACCTGGCCCCAGTGGGGTTCTGCAGGGCTCCATCCTAGACCTAATGCTCTTCAACATCTTCATAAATCACTTGGACACAAGACTGGAAGGGATAATTAAACCAGTTCACAGACAATATAAAATTGGGAGGAGCCCTTTATTTTTACAGAATCTAAAATGAAAATTCTACTATTTTTAGTATGATTATTATGGCATTTAAAGGCTTAGAAATGTGAATATTCTCCTTGTACTTACAGCCATTATTGTAGAAGGGAAGCACTAAATGAAAATATAATCTGAACATTTTGCTTTGTTGGCAAAAATCTCATGCTATACCATTTTCATACTCTATACTTTTAATACATGTAGTGGTTTAGGAATGGTATTCTTCAATTTAATGTTCCCAGTGAAACCACTCCAAACCTTGGGCCTCTCAGTCACTCCCCCCTCCTCCTCCCCTCTGGCAGGGTGGAGAAAAGAGCTGGAGACACATAAAGGAAAAAGTTATAGATTGTGATAAGAAAAATTTACTGGAAACAGCAATGAAATAAGAAAAGAAGCAGTAATAGTATTTATAACAAAAGTACACAAGAAAGGTGAAGGATCCAATTGTAAATGTAATATATGCACTATGCAGCACAGGATCCCAACAATACCCAGCCACCCTGACCTAAAGGAACCCCTTCCCCCATGCCCTTTAAATGGTATAAAGGGGTTTAGAATAACCTCTGGATCTTAGCCATGTCCCATCCTGGCTACTGCAAAAATTAACTAATTCGTAGTCAGAACCAGGACAATGTGATAAAAACCTAATTTCATATCATAAAAGTCCTGCACTTTAATGTTATTATTCTTGTTTTGCTCTAGGCTATAGGCATGAATGGTGGTATAAGTGGAATGTGTGAGCTGCTGCACTCTGTATGAGGAAGTCATAAAATTCATGGATAAGAAAAACGCGAAATTCTAGTTTCCCATTGTTTTCACATTTTTCTGACTTCAGTGCTTTATTTCCCAGTCTCCATTAGGAATACATGTGAATAATTTGTAAATCAGGCCTGCTTTGTCTGTACATCAGCTGAATCTAAAGCCCTTGTCTTGTTAGTTATGGCATACAGCAATTAGTTGATCCTGATAATAGGCTGGTAAATGTTCCAGGAGTCCTGTAAGAATTCTATTGAGAACAAAAGTTTAGAAGGTGTCCAAGCTACCCAGTACCTCAACAATGAAGTAGAAATAGAGTTCAGCTTGCCAGCTGCCTCCTCAAGACCATGTCTCTAACGTGAGTGATAGGCTTGCATGCCATGCTGAGATGTAGTAGAACAGGGAAATGGCTAAAAACATGAAACATGGCACAGCATATAAATAGAAATATAAATGGAAATAAGAAGGATTTTGCAAAGTTTACCTTTGAGAAACCAAACCTGTGTCTCTGTGGAAATTAATTTGAATATTAAGAGTACATATATAAGAACTGAACTTGCTCTCCTCACCGTGTTCAAGCCCAGCTGCTTTGTCTCAGGCCTCCTAGCACTTTGGGTTGCATACATGCTCCTGTTTATCCAGACAGGTTTCCAAGAGTGTCTCTGAAGCCTTCAATCACAAATTCTGTGGGGAGCAAAAATGAATTTTCAGAATATTTCCAAATATCTGTTACCCAGAGCACAATATTCTGGTTGGACCAAAAAACCCAAACCAACCTTGTTTAATTTCCTGCTGTTCTGGTAAATTCTAGTGCAGTTTGGTAGGATAATGGATAACCATTATCTTGCTACCCCCTTTTAAATTTGTAATATTACTGAGCAATGAAGGAAAAGGAAGGAAAGTGAAGTGAAGGAAGTCCCAAATGTTTTTCTTTTTCATTTTTAAGTAACAAAAGTCCTTATGTTTATTTTCATGGATTTCACATCATAAGAGTAGCACTCACCTTTGACTATTTTTATCCTCTTGGGAGGATTGATGATGCTAGTGAAAACTGATTAATGTTTTTTTTGTTTTGTTTTGTTTTTAGTTCAAAAATCAAGGGACCGGAAGGTGGTCCTGTTTGATAATAAAGATTACTGATGTGTGGAAACACAGAACTGATTTTAATATGATATAAAAATTGGCACATGTCTATCTCTAGAAGTGAGAACGCTGCCCTAAATTTTTGACAAAGTTCTCTGATTCTCTGAAGTAAACATTCTTTTTGTTCTTTTTGTATGCTCTTGGGAATATATTATCAGTACTTCACTTGTGCATCTAACTAAGAGTACTTCAAAAATCCCATAAACCCTTTTGAGGCACTTGTGAAGCCAGTTTTTGGGGGCTTAAAGTCTGTCATTAGAACAGTAAGTATAAACTCTGAAAAAGGTCTGAGAAAGGGGGAAAATGGTGAGTCCAACTCCACATGAAGTTCTGTCGCCGTGAGACAGGTTTACCCTCAGAGCTGAGGAGGATGAGCCGGGTGTGCATTCAAACAGTGTCTGAACCAGCTGACTTTGAGTGATGACTTAGGGAAGCACAATAAATTGTCTCAAACACTGACAAAGGAGGAAGCTCCCACAAGATAAGCCACCACAACAGACACAGATGGCAAAAAAGGAGTTAATTTCAGACCTACACGAAGGTGAGAGATTTGGAATCAGCACACTGGACAAGACTCCACTGTGCAGAGTGTGGGAGAAGCACAGACACAACAGCAGCCAGGCCCAGTGAGCCAGACCTGGGGAACCTATACAGACAAATACCCCACCATGGCAAACTGGGAGAAGGGAAGCAGCTGCTTACACAAATGCCATCCCAAACTGTGGGAACAGTGCATATGCCCCATGGATATCAGAGACCCTCACCACCAAACAGACCAGGGTGAAAAAGTACCAGAGGGATATCACAGGATTCCACATGGTGATATCTTTGTTTAAAATCTCTCTCTCTTTCTCTCTCACTCTCTTTTTCTTTGCCTCTTCCCCACTCTAATTTTCATATTTACTTTAAAATAAAATCCATAGTTTTAACTTCAGCATATGGTCTTGTTTTCACCCTAATTCAGGCAATGACATCTCTTAATAATTGATTCCTAACACTGAGAAACAATGGAAGACTGCAGCTCTAGACCTTTTATAAAAAAAGAAATAGTGCTACAATTTTATTTTTCTCATAAAGTCAATTCATGCAGAGAAGAATGTAACAGTGTTGAGTACAGTAGTAGTCTGAAGTCATCCAAAATATTTTTGGATATGAGAATATCTTGTGCAAGGAAGGCATGAAAACTATTTCAATATGTGAAATACATAAATAAATAAGAATTTAATCCACCAAGTCAGCCCCAAAGTTTTAAAAAGGTCCTGTACTGCGATAACCCACCAATTAAAGCTCTCCACTATTTATCTGAGAAACCATTGCCCATTACCTCCAGAGTCCTGCACCCTATTCTAATCAATTAACTCCTCCAAAAGTGGGGTATATGTCCCAAAAGGAGTCAGCTTTCTTGCAAGTAACAGGCTAGGACCATTCATCAGCCCTTGATGACAAAAAGGCACCTCCTGGAGGTGAACTGGCACTTTGACATTGCCT
Source organism: Petroica traversi (assembly GCA_025920805.1). Classification (NCBI taxonomy): domain Eukaryota; kingdom Metazoa; phylum Chordata; class Aves; order Passeriformes; family Petroicidae; genus Petroica; species Petroica traversi. The sequence goes on along the minus strand of JAHLSL010000111.1, from coordinate 898,156 downwards.
CACACATGCAGTGAAAACCCAACTCAAGATGCTCCACCCTGGAGCCCAGGGCCAGTGGCTCATCATGCCTGATGGGGCAACCACCATGGCCACCAGTGTAGACACAGCCAATTTGGCTTCTAATGATCACTGGACACTTTTACTCACCCACACTGTGGCTATCTTGAGGTTAAATGAAGGAGATTCCTCTCTGTTTTATCTTCTAGTTATTTGTTAAGGTGATGACCATTAATAAAACTTTCATTAAACTGCTTTCTGCCGAAATTGCAGCGAGATGTTGTTATTTTGTGGGATTTAAGTTTATTTAAACACCATGCTCTCAGTGTTCCAGCTGGCTGCTTGTACAGAGCCATAACTAAGATTTGCATACTTTGCAGCCTGTGGACTAAGGGGCCGGGCTGTTTTGCAGATTTGCTGCACTTTTAAACAAAATATGTGAACCCGATCGGAAAACTTGTCCAGGGTTTTCTGAGCTGATCTGAGCATGCATGCACTGCCAGCTTCACATCATTTATCTCTAACTTGTTTCCTGCACTTCAGAATCAGAGAAAATATGTCTAATAGTTCCTTCACCTCTGCCCTGACTAATAAAAGACTCTTTACTGCTCAGCCCAGATTCTAATTATCCAGCCTCCAAGGTTAATTTCAATGTAGAGCTGTAAATAGAGTAACACTGTGTTCAAGTAAAGAAAACATTTGCAGAAAAATCACCATATGGAGCCTATTTAGAGAGGTGATCTAATTATCATAATGCCCAATGAGCTGATGCAGGAAAGGTTTTAGAGCAGGATGCTTCTTTCTGGTGTTTGCCCTCCTGTCCAAAGTAGAGGTGAAGTTGTTCTCTGAAATCCTGAGACTGATACATTCTCACTGTACAGGACAAAGTTTGTCATTTGTAATATGCAAGAAGTGTCCCTTACTTATAAATAAACTTTAAATCCCAAGGAAAGTTGGATTAAATAACAAGAAGTATAAGATTGGTTTTATAGACTGAAGAGGCAAATTTTGGAAACAAGCTGTTTTAAGAGAGAAGGAAGTGGAATGATTCTGTCATTACAAGTGACAGCTGGATGTATACCAGTATGCCTGGCTTTTAACTAATCACTTTAAATCTGTACCTAAATCATGTTCACACTTCTTTTCAGGCATTCACACCCCTCTTTGTATTCTTAAAAAGTTTGCTTATGACTTAGCCTTCTTACATGGACAAAAAAAAAAAAAAAAGTGACAAATACACAGTTATTTTTAGAATGATGTTAGATTATACAGCTCTCTAGGAAAAGTGATTCACAATATTTGCTACTCACAGAATCACAGAATTTCCTGAGTTAGAAGGGATCCATCAAGATCATCAAGTCCAACTCTTAAGTGAATGGTATTATTAGCACCAAACTTTAACTAATTCAAAAGGGTTTATCATCCCAATTCACTTAATTATAAGATACCTTGCTAGTGGAGCCAATCACACAACCTTAAAGTTCATAAAATCAATGTGTAAACATCCACAGTGCCCTTAGCCTTACCAGTTTATTTCCCAGTTTATTACACCCCACAACATCTGTGCACAAGCACCTTAGCCATCATTAAAGTGTAGTGAGTTTATGCATGTATGCATACAGATCATCTGCATAGAACAGAGTCTGGAGCTTTCTGGAGGGTTGTTCTCAACTTTAATTAAGGAGTTCCTTTAGAGATCCTACCAAACTTAGTGACTGCTGGACTACCAAAGCCCTTTGTCTGGATTCTGTCAACCAGGAGTGCAATAACATTAGCTGAAGGGGAGAAATATCGGTTCATTTCCATGACTATCTTAAGTTACTTCCATTTGCCAATGACCAAAGTCTAATGTTGATTCCAAGTTCAAGTTCTCAGTTAACCATTTTTTCTTTTTTTTTTTGTCTTTTGGCTCCAAATTTTCAGCCTTTATTGTAGATCAGAGCCTTCAGCTAATTACAGTCATGCACCCAAATATAATGCTGTACAGAATATTTCAGGCTAAAGGACATGAAAGATTTAAAGAGTTATAAAATAGTTTTCAAGAGCAACCAGCATAAATTATATTGATCACCATAAACACTCATTTTTGCATTCCATTTTACTATAAGACCTATGTAAGAGTATTTGTTAATTATTAGCAATAACAAACTAAGTGAGTTTCAGTCCAAAGCAGAGAATCCTTGATTTCAGGAGTACTTCTGAGTATCGGTGATGTGTGGGTGGAAAGATCTGTCCTCAGGAGAGGAAGCTTTCAAGTCAGATAAAGATTCTGCAGAAGTAATTGAATGAATCATCAAGAATGCTATCACCTCTCACTTGGAATTTTCAAGATAAAATGTACCATGAATATCCATTTTTTCTTTATTGCAATTCTTTTCAGTTTTATCAACAATCTTGAAAAGCAACCTGATAAAAAGTACGCATTTTAGTAGATGTGTCCACCAAAAGTGAATTAAAGAAAGCAAGAAAAATTAATGATGGGAAGGGCACAGCTGTCTGCTTCACACATGAAGAAGATCTTAGGGATATTAACATGTATGGCAGCAAGTAGTCTAATTTCCATCACAAAAAGAACAAAAGTAACTAGCATAATACAATAAAGCTTTTAATAGTGAAAAAGGGATTTTCCAGCACTGAGAAATTTTAGGCTATACAAAATTTGCCATAAGTGGTCTTAGTTGGGTGGGACAAATAAAAAAAAGTCTGCTTCCACTATGCTAAAGAATTCTTAAAAGCCCTTTTCCTCAAATATGCAATTATGAAAGAAAAGATTTAATATATCTACAATTTTGTAACAATCTTATTTCAAATACCTTTTTTTTTCTTTTTTGAAACATGTAAATATTAATGCTTCAGTAAAAGCACCTGTTATTGATAGATGAACACATTTACAAGAAACATTCTTAAGTATGGTCAGTATATTGCATACTTTACCTCTAATTTACTTTCAACATTACAGTTTTTGAAGGAAAGCATTTAATTGGTCAGGCATGTAATTTGTTATTATAGCAATATAGAGAAGTGCTTTGAGATATTTGGATTTTATATAATAACTAGAAAGGGAATAAAACATTGGAAAGAGATCCACAAAATTGCTTTTATCTTTTATTTCCATATTTGCCAGCTTGCTGTGCCCTTTGCAGAGATCATAGTACCCAAATTCTATTTCTCATGCTAGGATGATTCATAGTAGGGAAGCACTTTCCTATATTATTTTCATCAAAAGGAGCTTACATTTGAATATTACCATTAGGCTGCTAATTTACACTTTGGTGAAAGGGTCAGATTTTTTTGATGACTTGATAATAGCTTGAAAGAGAATTTTTCATAACTCTTGTAATTTGCCACTGTACTTTTGCCATCCAGTGTCATTGAATTATATATGTTTTATAAAACAAAACTCTGAGAGAATTAATTTGTCAAGGCATTGAAACTTTTAGTTTTCAAAATAGTCTTTGTTACCGTCATCAAAATTGAGAGTCTCATATTACATATCAAGCACCTTGGTATACTTGGAATTTAATGTTTATTTCAAATAGAAATGAAAATAATCATACTTTCTATACTAACATTAAAAAACATAGAGAGCCTCCACAAAAAAAGATGTCCTTCAGCCCTGTTCCTCACTCCAGAATAAACTGAAATCCTTAACAGGGTTTATACCACCAGTGGTTTTCCAAAAGTCTGTAAAATATTACTGCTGAGTACCACAAGTGACATAAGAATCATCATCCTGTTGAATTTGGACACTCTCTCATGAAGAAACCTGTTCAATCAGGGCTCTCATAAAGTAAGGATCAAATCCTTTCACTTGATGAATTGATTGATGATGGCAGCTGATCACCCATAGCCCAACTCAAGCAAAGAGAGGAGCTGAGTAAATATTTGCTGTGTGTTGAGGGAATTGCATTGCGTGGAAGTGCCATATGTGCTGACACTGAGGATAATGAGAATAAAGCATAATTTTATCTCTCACATTGACATCAGGTCAGATCTTCCACCCCAGTAAATTGTCCCAGCTCCGCTGGCCATAATGAAGGTATGGAAAAGGTGACTGCTTCAGATGATATGGCCCACAAATTCTTTAACCCCAGAGAACGTTCATAATACAAATGGGGGTAATATCCTCATTGGGAATTGTCAGGCCTTTTGTTTGTTTCACTCAAGTAATTCATTATAGAAGAGCAGTAAGACAACAGTCTTATCATGTGCCCTTTTGAATATACTTCCACAGGTAAAGAGCTTAAAAACACAGTTAAATATAACTTCCATTGCATCTAGTATTCATTTACATTACTAAGTTACATGACAGATTTTCTGCTTAGAGTTCACTAAGGTTTGGGTGGGTTCTGCCATGAGTTTTGTTTTTCCTCTTCTAAAACCAGGATGGAATAAAAAAGTGGATGAAAAAAACAAGCCATGATGCTTAATCAAAGACACAGGATTAATTCCCAGACAGATGTCTTACTTGTTGAGATAGAGTTATAGGAAGACAAATCCAGTCCAAAAAGGCTCCTGAGGTACACAAAAGGTACTTCTGTTAGTAGAAACAAAGGTGACCTGATGCTGTTACAGCTCCTGTCTTGCTAGCCATCTACCTACACAGAATATATCTGGACAGAAGAGCATAGGCCATTTTGCTTTTGGACCAACAGGTTTTCTTCTAAAATATCTGGGTAATATGAAGATGAACCCCACACAGAGAATAGAAAGGGAGACAAAAGTGCCAAAGCATTTTGTTTCTCTCTTTATGTGAAGGATTCAACATAAAAAAAAAAAGGGCTGGCAAAACCTTCAGGCTAGAATTTATGTTCATTTTAAAACTGGTTTATCTTGTTCTTATTTTATTTTTTTTTAAGTGGCAGATGTGGGAGGACACAGCTGGATGTGCCTATTTATGCTGCCTAAAGTGACCATCACTCTTTTATTTCTGCGGCTCTTGGTCCATTTAAATGATCCTTTGACTCAATCCTAGTGTGACATTTCTAACAACCTCTGATTTCTGTCCCTTCCTTCCTTTGCCTTCAATTTCTCCATGTTCCCTTCTGTAGCCTTGAAAAATTCCCTGTGTTATTCTTCTTCCCTTCCCACCCCATCATCTCAACATACAGATTGACTTTATGACCCAAATTCAAGTGTCTGGCCCATGGAGAAATTGTGGCCTGTTTTGTCTCTTGTATATGTGTCTTTTCTTTAATCTTGCCTTCAGGTCTGTACTTCTTTTGTGCTGATGACTTTGCAGTCCTCTGTTTTATGTGATTAAAAAGCATAAAATGCTGCAAGGGGCAGCATTATTTGGATTCTCAAGACAGCAGCTGCAGGTGCTTTTTTTTTTTTCATTTTTATTTCATTAGCCAGAATTGTTCAGTGCTGACCTGGGACAAATCAACTGAGGAAAAGTGCTCTTCTCTGACTTACCCCTGTCAACATGGCAGTTCAAGAAGAAATCATACCGGTTAGAATGACAGTATTCAAAACAATAAAAAAATTTTTGGAAGGAGTTCTAGGTGGTTGCTATATCTTATAACTTTATCTTAAGTGATACACACAAGCAAATTTAATTTTATTTCTAGACTTTCAAAAAATACGATTCTTGCTTCTCATGTATCAAACCTGTCCCTCTGTTCACCTCCTGAGTGAGACATTCTTCTGGGTGTTGGACTGAAATGTTCTGGGTAGTGTCATAAACATTACTAGGAAGGAGTTCTGCCCATTATGGCAAACTGAGTAAAGAGGCTGAGACCACCCAAACCCACCCATCCTTCTCCTGACTGCAACTTTGGCCTGGGACTTCAGCTGTCTAACCAGCCTGAGATACAATAAAGGTGACACTACCTCTGGTCTAGGGACAAGGAAACAAGACTAAGGAGGAGAATGTGTCCACAAGAAAGCCAAGCCCAGCAGCTTTCCCGAAAATCAGCTTGGGCCAGGCTCAGGCTGGGCGAGGTCACAGCTCATCTGCTGAGGCCACCTTTGCACAGACTGCTCAAAACCAGAAGGGAGGAAGAGAGTTCTGGGGCTGTGGTGTAACCTCTGGTCACAGGCAGTGAACACCCACCCTCCCTCACACAAACTGGCTCAGCTGTAACCCCCCCACCCTGGGAAGGCATCTCTATAGAAACTTTAGAAGTTGGATCTTAACTTGGACTGTGTAGATTCTGAACAAAGAGAAGACACATGGCTCATGGATCCAGAGCCTGGGATCCTGGCAGTAGCACTTCACCAGTATTGGCACAAGTGAGATCATAAATCCTTATGACCATCTCCCTACCCTGTATCAGAGAGCATTGCAAAAGCCTTTCTTTGGCAATAAAAAGAATTGAGCAGAAGACAGTGGGAGAAAAAAAAGACCTTATGAAAGTTTAAAACTTATTAAAGTTTATTACCTAAACTATTTAGGTAAAAGTTACTATTTTTTAAGAAGCTAGGTATGCCTATGCTTGATGGCATGCAATAACAAATTTGTTTGTATTTGTGTACTGAGATAAATAGCAGAAGAAAGATTTACAGGAATTTATATCCAAAGGTTTAAATAATCCTGAGACTGTTTTATAGAAGCAAAGACAACTGCAGCCAGAAGGACATTTGTCTATCTGATGAATGTGGTCATTTGAAAACGTTAATTTTTAACAAATGAAAATTCTGTTCAAACAAATACTGTGCAAAAAACATCAGCTCAAATTGTTGAAAAAATTCAAAGTAAATATATCTGGAGAAGGGTTAATATTACACTGCATCTTACCTAATATACAACAAAGTTTCTAAAAATAGTAATCTTATTTGACAACTTTCATTTTTTCTGACCCCTTACTCACTGACTTTTCAACCCCACTTTGTTCAAAAGGCAACATTTCTGCAATCAAAGATCTGCTTAACAACTGTTGCCGTTACATTCCTTTCCTATATTGCATATTATGCCTCTTTATTTACAGGGTGAATTTGGCAGGGGATAATCTTGTTATCCAGTAGACAATCATGTTTCCTGAACACGATCTCTTCAGTACAATATTACCAAGAACCCTTTTAAGGAAAACCTCACACTCACCTTTGATCCATTTTGTTAAATTAATTATATAAAGGCTACAACTCCCCTCTGGAGAACGATAATGGCTTTACCAGTCAGCAGTTGAAATATTTCATTAAACTGCTCTCAAACCTTTGAAGATCATCTTAAAATAAGCCATTGTTATAAATACTAATTAAATAATATATTTTGAGGGAAGGAGTTGGAAATGAGTACACAATTACCACAAAAGCAAAAGATAAATGATCAATTTACATTCAGCAGGAGGTGATGCATGATGTTCCATTAAGAGACATTAAACTCCTTGGCTAATTGTAAGAACCAAGTGAAGGAAGAAATTTTTTTAGTGAGCTCAATGGGACATTGATTAAGCCAAAATACTAAGATCTCTATCCCCAGTGAAGTATTTCATTTCAAGAAAAAGAGGGACTTTTGTTTTATTTAGCTGGGCTCCAATAGATTTAGCTGGATTTCAAAACATTAGAGTGGAAATATTAACTCTGCTAAAATTTCAGATTGAAATATAATTTCTTTTGTCCTTCTATATCTCTTTAATAAATAGGAATTTAAAAAAGCCTACAATCAAAAGCACTTTTCTATTAAAAACTATGACATCAAACTCTTCTGTACAGGAGAGACATCATGTTGATTTTTGTAATCTAAAATCTTCTCTGCTTTTACTTGTTTGTATTCTTATACAAACTCTTTGCTGTATTTTACTCTGAAGATATTAAGATGCAAGAAATATAATGCCTCTTTACATTTGGCCACTGCACAAACACTTCAAAATATATCTAGAAGATAGCATTATAAGGGCTCCAGAAATCTCAGTTTTTCAATGTTTTCTTTTAATTGGGATACATGAAATCAAGTTTTATAGCCCTCAGAAAGTGAGTTCCCTCAGAAAGGAAAAGCAGGAATTATATCTTGAAAAAAGAAAAGAATATTTACAGTGCCTTTAATTTCATCTACGATTATGTTCAAACTTCAGGAAAACATTTTGTCTTCAAAATTTTAAGATTCTTTTCCAATTTAAGTCCTTAAACTGTTCTTTGTGGATCCTACAAGAAGCAAATGAAGAAAGTTTCATCTCCTTTGGAGTGACTTTTCAAACTTTAAATAGCAGAGGAAAAAAAAAACCCAAACACTGCAGAAAAGTACCTTGCTGAAAGTATGAGCAGAAAGCTTTTACAACTTGAAACAAAATGAATACAATTTTGGGTTTTTAGATGAAATGTCAGAGAGGTCAAATTTATTTTGTAGAAACATAAGTGATTAATAGAGAAGGAGTTCTTGCTTTCAACAGGTTTTCACCAAATGGTTTCTCAAATGCTACATTAGCACATTAACATCACTAAATGCATGACACCAGCAGTAGTGGTGTACATTTTTTCTTTTTTTTTTGCCTTCTAGACTTCTCTTAAATTACATGTGGGTGGGTCTCTAACTCAAATATTTTAGCATGAAAAGGCACACAGGCATCATCTTCCTCTCTTAAATACATAGAGACATAGCCCTACAAAATTTAAATAGTGAGTAAAGTAGATGAGAAATCAGAAACACTAGTCTTATTAGCACAATGCAAATTTTAGCTGCTTAAAATGATCAAAGGGTTTATTTCCCATATTAGATAGAAGAAACAGGCTGCAGCTTTTAATTATAATAATGCTACACCAGCAATACAGAAATAAGAAGACAGGAGAGACCTGCATAGCTTATACCTTTATTTTGACTTCCAATACCTGTGAAGATTGAAGTTAGATGACCTCTTTCAAATTAAAAAAAAAACCCTCTTTCCTATTGGGAATATTTTGCTCATTAAATTGTTCTCATATGTCACCATTTTTGAATTTCTGTATTAACCAATACTGGTTTTGTTGGCTGCCATAAATGTCACAAGAACTTCTTTTCATGTGAGATTTTATTTTCGTCTTGAATGTATTCAGATAATACTTTTAGGAATACCATAAAGACCCCAAATGAACATATCAAAGACATAAATCTTCCTTTTCTCTAATTGAGTGAATATGCTGACCACAAACAAATCACATTCTGACAATCTATTAACTTGACAGAAAGAATACTACTTTTTGAGGAAGACCTCCAAAACATTATGACTTTGAAGATTCTGTCTCTGACCTCATTACATGAAAACAGGATATATTTCTCTGAGAGATGCACATGGATTTTATCTTTTTCCCCTGACAATCATTCAGAATTGCAATTTGCACTATCCACAGAAATGTAAATAGTGGAAAGCTTTGCTGCTCACAAAAGCAAGAATATAAAGTTTGACATTTTATTCCTTCTTAACTTGAAAAATTCCTGGACTATGACTTAGCAAGATTTGCCTTTAAATGCTCAATATCTGAGACTTCCTACAGTAGAAAATATAGAGCAGAGACAGCTGTTAACAGATTTATAGAGTGAAACAAGTTGTACAACTTGGAAAAACGAGATCGATGAGCACTGAGTTATTCTGAATGTTGGACAGGTTACAGAAAAACAGAACTGAGACTGGAAGATTCTAGTGCTAGTGGTGATGGGGAAAGCAATAATGGGTGCCAGCTGAGAGGTGTGAATAAAGGATGCCTTATAGAAACTAGTTAGATTTAAGTATTATACTCATTTTAATTTATTAAATTGGCTCAAATGTTGAGATTTTTGCCTTTTGAAGGAAACCATAATAGTAGCAATTTCTCTTCAAGCGGAGGAAAGCTCTGCCATCAAAATAAATGCTCTTGTTACAGAAGTTATTGTTTATAATAGCTGTGTCTAAAATGCCTTCATAATCAGGACTGACTGATCAATAAACATACCCAAACCTTTTGCTACTAAATTATTCATTTTAGATACCATGTTGATTACAAAAGTTGTAATTTTTATAAAAGCATTCCCTAGGACATTATCTGCATTGCAGAAAATTCTTCTGGTAGCCATGTGGTTTAGCTATTTTTTCATTCTACATACTCTAAGTATTTTCTTACACAAACATTTAAATTAATTTATTTATTTTCTGTTTATTCTGGGGTTTTTTTTCCAGTTTCAACACAATTAGATAATTCTTTCAAGTATATGAATTAATTACCCTTTCAGGTCTCATTAAAATCCTGGTTGTGCCCAGCTTATATGCCAATAGTGGTTCTGTGGATCATATTTGTAAGTGTCTAAATACTTATGTCATGTGTGCTGTTAATCTACTTCTTTTTCACGTACTGCTGTTCTAATCAATGGATAAAAGATATATTTTAAAGCATGTCAACTTTGACACAAAACATGTTCATAATTATATGCAGGGTTTCATGAACTCAGCACAAAAACAGGAAAGGAGGCTGGTATTCAAGAGGAACCACAAGCAGTCCACGGGTACTGTGGTTGATGGCAGGGAATAAATCACAGTCCTGACTCAGGTCATGAATGGATTTTGCTGAAAATGGAAATATTCCAAGAATAAAACGCAGATTAAACAGGGACACTAGAGCATCTTTTCAAACAAGGATACTTTTCCAGAGACCTGTTGGCTGAAGAGGGCAGTTATGACTTCACAGCAACTGAAAGAGATCACAGATGAACTGATGGTTAATCATAGAATCCTAGAATATCAGGAGCTGGAAGGGATCCACAAGGATCATCAATGTCCAATTCCTGGCCCTGCACAGGACAGGCTCAAGAATCACACCAAGTGCCTGAGAGCATTGTCCAAGTGCTTCTTGAGCTCTGTCTGACTTGATGTTGTGACCATTTCCCTAAGGAGCCAGAGTTACAGTGCCTAAGTAGGATATACATATACATACATACATACATACATAGATATAGATATAGATATAGATATAGATATAGATATAGATATAGATATAGATATAGATATAGATATAGATATAGATATAGATGATATAGATATAGATATAGATATATATGAAATTATAAATAAGCTAAATAGAGGGAAAGATAACTGAAAAAAAAATCAGTTGTGAGTGCTTGGTTACTTGTCTGCTCAACCTCTGACCCCAAAAAAAGAGAAATGATGAACCATGGAGTGTCAGCCAGCTGCGGCTGACAAAAAAAAATTATGACACTAATTAATAAAAGAGAAAGGATCAAGGTTTTAGTACTGTGTTTTTCTCCATTTCAAATATCAAGCACACTGAATTTTTTTTTTGCAAGCAAAATCAAGCAGTTGGTTTCGCTGCTTTTTAAACAATTAATCAAGACATAAAAGCGTCACCAAAGAAATGACAATTTAATGAATAGAAGAAAAATAAACATTAAGGTTACACATATGTAAGAGATACATAACAAATTTTGAATTAATTGCATGTAAGATGGGAAAAAATAGAATTTTTATTTTTCAGCTAAGAGATAAAAGGCTTATTCACATAAAAATTCAACATTGCAACTTCCTTCTGAATGGAGAGCTGTATTAGAGCTTTAAAGAAAAAAATCTTTGGGACTCTCAGAATCAGTAAGCTATCACTACACAAGCAATTCAATTAAAGCAATCTTTTGAGATTTAATAACTATCTTCTGTAATGATCATAACTGTGAGAGAGGAAGACACAAACTGTTTAATTTTATTGCAGTATTTACACTCTGTTTCACTCTACTGCCCCATTAATTCATAAGCTATATCTCCAAGACAGAAAAAAAAGAAGCAAACTCAGTAATAAACTGTACAGCACAAGGCATATTCTATTTTATATTTATTCTGGTCTAATTCCAAATATAGAAAATGGGTTTTATACTCTTAAATATATCACACTAACCATTTAGGGCCAGAAAAATCTATTTTATATAAAGACTGGGACAAGACTTTCAACTGTATTTCAACTACAGTTCTTTGTGGAAACTGTTTTGAGATCATCAACCCAAGAAATCAGCTTGAAGAGAACCCATGCATGAAAATTATCTTCTGCAAGTCCTTAATACATAGAAACTGTCTTTGTTACAGACAAAAGTGCACTCTGAAGTAGTTCTGGCTCATTCTCCAGAAGGAAAGATGAAAATATTCATTTTGTCTGCAACAACCTTTTGTTAGTTACCAGTTCTTACATCATCTAGCCTAGAGACAACAATCTAAGTGTCTGTAACGAGATTTTTCTCACAACTATACATGTGGAATGACTGCAATTAGTAAAGAAAAATTACATTGCAGTCTCAATACTGTTCACAGCTTCCTACAAAGCACTGCCCTCTGAATTTGCCTTTCCCCATCTTCTGCTATGCCCTTCTGTCCTTCTGCCTTTCACCTCTTACTTAACTTGAGTCTCCTTCACCACAATACTCTACTCCTCTCCTGTTTCACTCCTCAGCCTCCACTTTCCCCGGGTACTCTGTCCAGAGGTTGAATGGTGCTCATTTCTGACAGACCACTTGTGCTAAAAGGTTATCCCAACGAGACAAATCCACTTATCCATCCTCATTGGACACACAGGACCTGTTCTAGGCGCTCCTGCAAGCAAGTGCAGCAGGATCACAGGAACAAAGCATCCCACAGTCACCTTTTGACAAAGCTAATTCTTGACAAATTTCAACTAGACAGAGTCTGTGCTGCACAGAGACTTCTGGAAAAGTATCTCTCAGTCATCCCCAGAATGGTTTCAGGGAAGAGGATGAGGGAGGCTGACGAGAAGAACTGATAATTCATTCAGACAGGGAGAAAGCTCAAAAGACTTGAATTCAGTAAAATATTTGAAAAACAGTCCCTACATACATCTCTGTGCAGCTGTTAGCTGGAACAGAGGGTCCAAAGTATGATGTAGTCATCAACTCCTTTCTGAGAGCAGCAATATCAGGCAGTTCTGTGAGAGATCATCAATAAAACCCTTTGATGTGATCTCTATTGCCAGCAGCTCACTTAAGTGATTCACTTTCATTCCAAATATCCAATAAAGGCTAGATTAGAATTAGATGTAGATACAAGAAATTACAGCAACGATTTTTGAATGCCTGTCATATACAAGAAATAACTGTAACTCAGAAAGGAGTCAACAGAAAAGAAATATGAAATAAGGACTGCTGTCTATATTTTCTAGTAGAAAAAAATGGGACATGAAAAAACATGGGGTAGGTTAAAAAAAATTAGCTGTTTCTTGAGGCAATATGTATTGCACTGTGGAGCTCAATCCAGTTTTAGAAGTCAGCAGAGATTCAAACAGGAAATAGACAAACCAACAGAATGTTTATCTGGGAAAGGGCATTTAAGGCAGTCCCAGAAGCCTTGAAAAAGAGGCTATTCTAGGAGCATCATTGTGTGTTTGGCTTGACTTTACAGCCTTCCCTAAACTTCCTGAACAGTTGCTACAGGAAACAGAATAGCCTAGAAGAAAGTCATTGATCCCATGTGCTGCTGTCATGCTTTGAAATTCAATGAAATGAACTCACTATGATTTACACATTTGACAGCAGCAACCTGCTCATACAGCAAACAAGTGCTCCAAGAAGTCAGTAGCTCCATGCCTCTTTATATCACATTTGCTCAGTGGACAGTTTAGAGCACAGTGATATCTGTGAGCAAATCACCCAGCCTGGTTACCTTGGTTTATATAAGTTATGTCAAATCAGGATTGACTTGGCATCTTTATGATATTGCTGATTTACTTTTCACTTCAGAGCTGTGATGGGACCCATTTTCAAGGTAGGGAAATTCAAGATATCTTGTGCATAGTCCCAGCTGAAGAATGATCTGCAAAGATACAAAAAATAAAATAAAATATTAATCCCACCATCAAAAGCAGGGCAAAGGTATCAGAGAAGATTACAGGAGGATAAAATCTTTGTCACTAAGAAGAATATATAATCTCCTATCACAGCAAATACAAGTCTAATACAATCCATATGATTTCACTATCATTCCCACAACAAAAAACCAAACCAAAGAGTAGCAAGAAAATCTGAGGTTTGTCAATTTTGCTAAAGTTGTCTTTTCCCCTAGAAAATTCTTCAAATCTGTTGGCAAACAGCAAATAGCCCTTTTGAAGCGCTTCAAATGCCTCACTTGGGAGGGACTGGAATCCCCCAAAAGCAAGTTTATTTCTATTGTACTGGCTTTCATCACTTCTAAGAGCAAAAAATTCAGCCTACAGGCTTTGTAGAACTCAAAGGGGCACCGAACACCAGGGGGAGCAACCCCAGCTAAATAGAAAACAAAAGCTGTTGCATTTTGCCTCCATAACTAAGGGCAGAGAAATTTTGCTTTTCTGATTTAGTGTTCACTTCTTTTAGAAGTTTCCCCAGCCTTCTCAGCTGCTTTTGTGAGCACTCAGACAGTCCTTAGAGACCCTTATGCCACGTCATGAAAGCAGACAAGAGAACCAAAATGGACAGAAAAGTGAGGTAAATCTCCAGCACTAAATGTTGAGCATGCTACTTTACTTTGTCAAGTTTGTCAAACCCTAGTGCTCCTGCATAGGTACAGAATGAAACAGTGCTCCTCTCAATGGCAATGGAAGTAAATGTGACCTGCTGTGAAGCTTTGGGTCCTCTCAAAAGTTACTTTGACTCTCAGTGCCTCTAAGGAATCAATTATAAATCTACTTATCGTTCTTTTACGATTCATCTAAATAACATATTATTTCATTTAATATTTAATTTAATTTTGTGATCAATTTACATAACACATATGTCAAAGCACATTTTCAGCTGGTTCTTCATTGATTTATGTGCACATTTTTCTGTTCAAATTTTTATTCATATAATAGCTCAATTAATGTATTTTAATATGAGGAAGCAAAGAACTTTGTTTTGAAAATTTTAGTAGTGAAGATGTGGGTTTTGTTGATCCATTTTTACTTGTAAGAATTTCAACAGACTAAACCTTACATAATGAGTTACACATTAACCACTGACTTTTCGCAGACCTTTATTTAATAGAAGGTGTATTTCAGGATCTGAATTTCTCATGTTGCTGCTGAGCTGCATATCTCACCAGCTGAAATTACTTCAACAGTGGAGATTTCCAGCACAAAGTTTCCTGTATTTTACCACACAAATGTGCGTGCTACACATTAAATTATATATAGTTCTGGTGAAAATAGACTTTGTAAAGCAAGACTAAGTTGAAAATGTAAATGCTATGTCATAAATTCATAAGTCATAAAATAGTTCTCATTAAAACAGTTTAATTTTGCCTATTAGAAATGGATTCTACAATCCATAAACCTACACAACCAATAAGGGTTTTACTTTTAGGTGTCTTTTTTTTTCTTCTTTTTGAATTTGTGGATGAGAATTTGTCGAATTTGCCTATTGGTGAAGATGCTTTTTGGTCAGAGACCATGTGATGTAGACCAACAGTTACTTCCATGTGGCATACAACTGGAAATCTATTCTTTCTCATGTCTTTGTTTATACATAACAAACTAATGCCTTTTCCCAGAACACGGAAAACAAAAAATCTGAAGTTGGAATGCCTTAACAGCCCAAATTCATCAGAAAGAACATTACCTCTGGTTCTGATCCAACCTGTTCCCAGGACAAACTTATGTATTTCAGTTTTTAAGTAAATGATAAAGTATCACTGCAATAGAAAACAGTGATTTCACATGATGGTATCAGTAGGCTGCAGGCACAGCAGTGGAGATTTGGGATTTCTGTAGTTCATTCATTTGGCTAAAATCACGATTCGTAGCATTTAAGGGATACTTTCTTCACTGTTTTATATGCATGGTGAAAATCTGAATTTCTTAGGACAAATAGAAATGGCCTAGTAGGATCAAGCACAAGCAAGCACAAAGAGAAACGAAAGGTACACCAAGAAGAAAATCCTCACTGTGTCATGAATCTCCTTAGTATACCTGAGCTAATAAATAATTTTTAGAGTAAGGAACAGCTCTGCATATATTTTCAAAACACAGTTCTAGTTTCTAATTATACTAAATTTATCCCATTAATCTGCAGATATAATTGATGACTGTCTTTGTGTAATAACTCTCGTGAGCAGCAGTGTTTTCAAAATTTTTGAATTTTTACTAAGTTCCACTCCACCCTCAAATCCTCATAATTTTAGAATATAAGAGATTTAGGAGGAAAATCACAACACAAGATTACCCCAAAAAAGTTTCTGTCTATGGATTTTTTTCCTTTTAAACTAAAGGTACATTGAAATGCTTCATAGAAATCTGAAATGTAAAAAACTAAAAAATGAGCCTTTTTAAAGGTTGTCAATATTCTTAAGGTTGTATCTTCAAAATATAACCAATCTTTAATGTGTCAGATTTCCCTCCATCTTCCAGCCCCCAATTTCTTTATGCTTTTAACACAAGCTTCAAGAAATGGATGATAACTTCTAGCATCTGTGTAAAAATCACACAGACAAAGAGCAGGCAGATGACATCCCAACTTATGTCCCTTTTTTGTGTTATTTTTAATTAGGTGATGCTGAGATGATAAAGCAGCACCATTTTATTAATTAGCTTATATATCTTTCTCTAAATTATTTGCCTGCACATTGAGAGGGCCATTAAGTCTCTTCAACAGCTCACCCCATCATTAAATGTTGAGGGGGGAAAGAGAAAAAGACTTCCCGAAAGAAGAAACGGGATGACGATATATAAAATGTAAATGGAATTCCATTTTTAGCATGCGGTCAGTGATGTATGATCTCAGAACTCAACTCATGCTGCATGAAAATTAGGAATGGCTGGAAATCAGCTGCACTACCAAATGGAAAATCTAAGAAGAAAACACCACTACTGCTCAGCTCAGCTGATTTACATCAGGAAGAAAACATCTCTTCCTTTGGCAACTTGCATCAATTTTTGCTCAGCCTAACAATATGCATTAAATATTTCGACCTTGGTGCCAAAATCACTTGAAATAGAAAACGTGGATGATAAAACAACAAAGGGAAATGGAAAGACTGAGGTCAGAGCAGGAGCCTATCTAATTTAAATAAATCAAACCACCATCTGGAAATAAGTGTATGTTTTACTGGCTAAATGTGTATTGAGGTATCTCAAACAATATAGAATTGATTTTTTAAAAACTTAGCTGGGAAATTATAACCTGGATTTTGACCTTTAATTACTCAGCCTGAAAAAGTCACGTGTCCCTATTTATTGTATTTTTTGCTCCAAGTGGACTAGAATCAGTTCATAACCATTTTTCTCTCAAAGAATGAAGATTATTTTAATCCTTTAGTCAAAAGAATACTCATAATTATTTATAAAAATACTACTAAGACTTCCTTATTACCATTTCTCATTTTACTCTATGAAAGCTAATGATAATACCAAGTTTTCTCTTTTCTTTAAAGGTTACAAAATACAATGTCTAATGAATGATATTTGACTATACCTACACTTATCCCTATTTCAATACAAAGCTTGAAATGTCCAAACAGGGACCTCTCCTGAGTTAATTTTAAACAGAATTGCTGTCTTGGGTTTTCAGTGTGAAACTGACAATTTCACTCATCCTCAGAAGCCAAAGTTGAGAATTTCTTTTATCCCCTCTAGAAAAATACTTCATTTCAATGATATTTATTTTTCTGGTTGCAGTCACAACTCTCAAATGAGATTCATTATTCCAGGCAATGGAAACTTTGCTGCACACTCACCTGTACTAGAGTGGATGCAAAATATATTTTCTGTTTGAAGCAATAGAATTTAAAATATGTGTACATTTAATCATATAAATCACATTAATTGTTACCTCCCCAAGATTCTACTGTAATCTAATCTCTAAATGAATTTATGGTCTTTGTATTTCCCTGTCATAAGTCATAATGTCTCATCTTTATGACTATAGTTTTGAATTACATCACGACCTTTAAGAGATGGCATTGAAAAGTCGCAGGGCCCTTGAATAAGTGTGAGTTAAGAGTTTATTTTAGCTCCTTGGAAATTCAGAATGTATCAAAATACTGCCACGATGGAGGAGATATGTCCCTGTGCAGTCCTCCAACAGGAAGGTCATCACTTCCCAGCTCTTGCAGTAATCAGTGGCTTGCAGCATCAGTGACTTGCAGCAGCAATGATTGTTTAGTATGCTGAAGACCTAATTAAGAGGAGCCAAAACACAACAGTGGCAGATAATCTCAACATGAAAATGCAAGTGAGATTTTTTTTTTAATATTTGCTAGGTTTTTACATGGAATACTTGTCATCAGTTTCTCTGTTGAAAATTCCTCAGAGGAAGCAGGCAATACTTTAACATTGTCTTTTAAAGGAGTAAAAATTAGATATACACATTTCAAAATTTTCAAAATGAAAACAAGTGAGAGAGCAGAACCCCATTGCTACTGAGTGTACTTATATCACTTTATACAATTATATTGTATATAGCCTGTTTCTATTACACTACATATTTATATGTTAAGACACTGTGCAAACAAAAGTTTTATTAGTGGGCATTTATTTTAACATTTTTAAAGAGCTCTGATACCTTTGTGGACCATAATTTTTGCTACCTGCACAGACTGATAGCCCATTTTTTATTTATACATGGTGTTTTCAGTATCATAAAAATAACTCATGCCAAGTCATCAGAAGTAATACAGAGAAATGTTGCACAGCAAAAATTGGCATACTAGAAAGAATGTTTATTTCTCAATTCTTACACTGCTCAACAAAACAACAAAATGAACAAACAAACAAACAAACCAAAAACCACAACTTTACATCAAGTAAGAAAGAAAATATTTCAATATTTACAATATCTTAAACCGCTTAGGATAAATTTCTGGATGGAGATAAAGTAGAAATTAAATTTGATGAAACTTTTTAGACATTGTATAATATTCAGAACAAAACAGACTGTAATGCTTGTATTCTGTTACAACATAGAGGTTAATTTAGAATTTAATGTTCAGCTCTGCAAATAGTTTACTAAAATTTTTGATGAGCAACCTAAGTTACAGATTGGGTCATTCCATCAAATCCTGCACAGGTTTATAAAAGTTAAGTATTAAATGCAAATAATTGGAAACAAAATATAATCAATCCTAAACTTGATGAACAGCTGAGATGGTGTCAGATCAAGAAAAAATCTGAAATAGTTAAAGTTCTGATTTATTTAGAAATTACCCTTCCATTATCCTGAATCAAATCTTTTATCTGTAAATTATAACATTAAAAAAAATCTCAATAAAGACAGAATACGCTATTATCAGGAAATTATACATATTCAAAATTTATGCTCTGTTTGTAGTTGCATGTACTTCATTTCACAAATTTAATAGCTGTAGTTTTTCTGTTTCCGTTTTTCGCTCCTTTGATATAATTTCACATTTTTCCTCCAGTTCAGTTCTCTGATCGGTGGCCCATTCCTGCTTTTCTCTCTTCAATAATTAAATTCCCAGCCTCATGACTGAATTATGACTATGCTTTTCATTAGTGTAAGACTTTTCTTTTTAACTTTGCTTTTGTTGCAGATTCATGAAATGCCTTTTGAAACTTTTCAAGATGACACATACTTGAAGAACAGATTAAAAGCAGAGGAAAATGAACAGTAATGAGCTCATTTTCAGAGAAAAGCTCTCATTAGCATGAGGTCTGTTGTATTTCTCAAAAAAAAATCAAAATTGGTCTTGGGTGCAGCCCCTTCCCTTGCACTCAGGAAATGTCCTGTTCTTGGGGAGGGGGATGGGAGACAGGGAGAGGAAGAGTGTTTAGTAAGTATATTTTTATTAGAATACCACTTTATCATTGAAAACCCAATTTAGAGATGTATTAGGGGAAACAGGTCTACAAGTGCTTCCGGTTTTCTTTTTTCCTTTATGTTTTCAGAATTTGTTTTAAGTAATAATGTAGCAGAGGGTTTAATCAGCGTTCACAGCAGGACAAAGAAGACCTAATATTTCTATTCTGCTCCTGGAAAAGTCATGACCTCTCAAAAATCTCATTAGTGTGTTACTTCAGATCAGTCAGGGGGCTGGTGGCTACGATCCTTAGCTTGGATGCAAGTGCAAGCCTGATATAGGTGGATTTTTGGGTGGCACCTTTTTTCATTTGGAAGAGAAATTATATGTTGGATTAAAAAAGCTTTCCAGTGAAAGCTGATTCAAGATATACATTTTTATTATTTGACAATAAAGAAGAGAAATAAAGAAAATAATATGATGAAATATTCTTCGAACACAGCTCCCTTGTGGTGAAATAGCCCAACCAGTTTGCCTATACCATTCAGTTGTCTTTCAATATACATCTGAAGACCTGTGTAATCTACAGTCATAACGTTTTTATGACAGAGAAAATTGTTGAATCTTATCTCCCACTTTTTACATTGGTGTAATTCAGGAACTACCCCAAATTTGGGGGGGAAAAATGTGACTGAATTATCCCTAATTAAATTCCAATTTTTCATAAAATAATCATGTATATTACAAAGAATGACAATGTGTTTTCTCCCCTACAAGTAAAATAATAATAACAATATTATAGAAACACATTATAAACCAAATAATTTCAACTGTATGTAAAGTTCACTAACTTCAGTGAATGTTAAATCAAGTTAAGATATAAGATTATGATTCCTGGCATCATGAACGAATATGGATCATAGTACAAACTCATAAAAATTCAAGAAAGTTAGCCTCAAGCATATGAAAAAAAGCCACCATATATTCCTCTTGGCTTGCCTACACCACCACTGTTAGATCTCTCAAATTATTGTAAAATTAGTGCATCACTCCCAAAACAGACATCTAAAACTGCTGAAAAAAATAACAGATCATAAGAAAATTAATGTTTACAACTGCACCCTTTCATCTCACCCACCTAGCAGCATATCCAAAACATGCACCAATTTGCACTTTTGGTCTTTTCTCTTAAATAAATCTTGAATTTACCCTACCACTTTTTCTTCTGCTATACAAACTCAGCATCCTAAGAGGCAGAGTTGATAATCTTGCTCCTATTCTTGCTTACTATCCTATAATTTACTGTTTGTTCAATATAGGCTTTTTATAAATACCATTGGATGTATAGTATATGATAAATAAAAATGTGCCATTTTTATTTTCTGAGAATGCAGACATGATGCTTTATTAATCCCCTAAAATACTATTTTACAAAACTCAATTATTTTTATTAGTTTGGCTCTTAGCATTTAACAATGAAACTAAATTACTAAAATTGAAAAAATAGAAAATTAATGTAAAGGTCAGTAAGTTATCAGAAGAAAAAGTGACCTTTGATGCAGGAAATCTTTTGAAATTTCTCCAGCTCTGCATAGATATGTAGTGTTTTACTCCAGACATAATTCTAAGTGTGTGGGGGTTTTAAAAAAACAAAAGGCACATATGAATGTAAATATCCATATAAATATTATATATATCTCACTGTAAAACTACTGAAGTGAAAGACTAAACTTAATTTTCCAACAAAAGAATTAATTGCAGAAGAAAAATCTAGTGTTTTATGAAATTAATTGATTTTTCTAACATTTTATCAGCCTCCAAAGTTGAGCTTACTTGAAAAAAAAGAATCTTCAGCATTTTGCCCCAACCACGGCATCTTTAAGAATCAAATGAAGAGTAGGATTTTACTATATATCACATCTTATACACATTTTGTTCACTTAGTAATTACTGCCTTTTATCTTCTTTCCCATTCAAAGTAAAAGTAAACAATTTTTATAAAACGCAAAGTTTAAATAACATCATCTGTTAGTCACTTGATGTTGGTGTTATTTTTCACACCAGTTTATTCCCAGTTGCTTCCAATTGCTTAGTCAAGAAGCAGAGAGTGAATTTTGTTTCTCCATGCCCCGATTTTGGAAGACAAGGTGACAAGGGAAACCTCCAACTATATCACTAGGGATATCTAAATAGTTGTTTATTGTCTAAAATCGCAATTTTGTAGGAATCCTTCATAATTCTATGCAAATTTTTGGTAATGTGTATTTTTAAATCATTATGATGGCACATATATTTAAAGAGCTTTCAAAATATGTTTTCAATTTTGACATATATAAATGCGGATTGTATATTAATAATCATTACTGGCAGCGACAACACAACCATCAAATTATGTTCTATTAAATATTAAGATTAAAAGAGTATTTGTTCATTTTCCTTAAAAATACAGGTGAGTACTACAAACCTCCTACCTCATTCACTCCAAGCCATAAAAAGTGGAGTTCAATGCTTCTGATTTAGTCAACCCATTTGGCTTTCAATAGGTAAGTGGAGTTTAAAAAACAAAGCAAGTATGAATGGAAACTTAGGAAAACAAAATAATCTTAGGAAGAAAGAACAGTTAAAAATAATTGTTCACTTAGAAATTTTCAGGTGACTTATTCGTGGAAAGCACAGTAAATCATACAATTAACTTTCACTGTCACCGTAAGAGCTAGCACTTCAATGTTTAAAGTGTTGATCATCTTGTTGAAAGACAACATGAAAATCATGAATGAGTGGTTGAAATAAAACTAATGCCAGTGCATCTTACAGTACCAAGGAGTCCTGACTTAATCTTTACATTTTTACAAAAAATGAACCTGATCTTCAATTGTTTTCCATGAATAATTCACGCATTCTGCAGTTCTTTCTATGGAAGGAAAGGTGTTTCTCAGAAATTATTCTAATATGCAAAAATTGATGAATTAGAGGGTAATCAAGCTCTTTCAGAAATGCCTTCAAGATTTCTGGTAAGCAACACACTAGGTCAATCTATCCATGTCAGAATAAGGTCAATTAAGTCAGTATCTTGTGCCTGCTATTTCCTGACTGAAGTTTCAGGTTAAAAATAAAACTCATTTTACCAAAGCTCTGACACCAGGACTAACCAAATTCAGGTAATGAAAATTGCTAGTTTGCTGACTACTTTCCATACAAGTTTTTGCTGCACCATATCACTGTCTTGTTTGGCTTCACCGAACATACTAAAAAGGTTTATTTGTATTACTCTGAGTGCTCTCTTCCTGTACATCTTTTCTCAAATCTCTGCTGTTTTTCCTGATTCAATCAAATTTCCCATGCCCATGCAGCCTTTTACCTTGACATTGTTTATGCTAAGCTCATTAAACTGTTTTTTCCCCTAAAACTGATATACAAGAAGACTGTCAAAGACTTAGCTTGGCTGTAACTTCAGTGGGTTTATTACCAAAGGTTCTAAAAAGAGATAAAATTGCCTATTAAGTTTTTTGTTTGTTTGCTTTTCTAAAGGCACAATTTCTTTTGTTACTGGCTACTTTTCTCCTAATTTTTGCTAACGTTTATTCCAACTCTGAAGGAAACCATAGAAGACTCTGTTAGACTCCTATAAGCACTAGCAGAGCAACCAATTTCACTCAAAATGTATGGAATCATATCTACTTGTAGAGATACTTGGAGAAACTGGCTGTCAGAATTACAATGCAATGTGGCCCCATTCACTACCCAGACTAATTTTATTAAGCTGCCTGTCTACTTCCTTTGAATCCAGAGAACTGAGAAACAGACAAAAGACAGTAGATAGTCAAAAAACTGATAGAGATTATTTGCTTTCCTCAGAATATGGGTACTTTCTAGGAATGAAAAAAAAAAAAAGATTTATGGTGGAAAGATAAACTAAGTGCCACTGGGAAAGAGTGTTCCACTCAGATTCAGTCAAGCCTCCTTCCACATAATTTTCTTGGGCCTTGGATTCCCCATCAGTTGGCATGTGATCCTTCAGAGCTATCTAACCGAAGTGGTGGCAGCAGAATTTAGGACCTAGTCACAGAATGGTTGGAATTGGAATGGATTTTAAAGACCATCCAGTTCCCAGCCCACAGCCATGGACAGGGACATCTTTCACTCGACCAGGTCACCCAGAACTCCATCCAACCTGGTACATGTATCTGAAATTTGGTACCTAAATATTTAATACCTAAAAATGAGTGGGGGAATTTTGAAGATTTTACCATGCATGTATCAGCAAAAAATTTATTTCCTGCCTCATTTTAAGATATGAACACATATAAATAAGATTCATTGATGCCATTGATTTCAGTAGCACGAAGTATGCATTGAAGCTTAATCAGAAAAATTATTTGAGTGAAACCCCAGACAATAAGAGAAAACTCTCAAAATAGTTTAATTGGGCAAAAGGTTGGGTTGTTTTGTTTTGTTTTGTTTTTCCTCAATGTATGCATTTAATTTGAATGTAAAACTAAAACAACCACAAAAAAAAATCTATAGCACCTGACCCCAGAATACCTTCTTCTCCTAATTCCACACAACAGTTCCATCATCAGCCTATATAGTTGTAGGGTGTTTCATTTTTCTCTAAGGAAGAGAACATCACATTTACAGGGAAAAAGAAATCTCAAGCATCCTATTTTGATGCCAAATCTAGAAACATTCTGTTGATTTCTTCTACCAAATCTTTTGCCAGATGGATTTTTTTTTGTCCATGTTTTAAACATCAGACTGCAACCTTTTCTATTACCATCAGAGAGCAATGTAATTAAGCTGTTTATAAATGACTTTACAAGGCAAGCTCCTCCAGAATGCCCCAGGTTTTGTTGTTGCTTTGGCCTTAGGTCCCCGTGCTGAATGTTTTAACAGTAAAACTTCTATTGATCTTGGAAAGGTTCACACTGTTTATTTCTGGTTTTCTGCCCAAAATGCATAGGTACATTCTTGATGCCTGACAATCTCTCTCTGGAAAATCAAGACAAAACCCTCTTTGCTACCATACTTTTCTTGGTCTCAGTCCCCCATTTGAACAAAAATGTGTTTATGGTATGCCTCACACCCACAAAAAAATCTATATATTAATAAATAGTTTTTATAAGAGGCTCAGAGGTACCCTTGAAAAGAATTAATGGGCAAACTGGAAGGAAATCAACTGAAAGCACATGATAAATGTAATTTTGTTCTTTCTATGGTTTTGCTATTCACTCACATTCATCTGTGCTGGCAGACACTCACATGAATATGAAATGAAACCTCACTCTCAAAGTGTAACTGTAGGGAAACTTGCACTGAGAACACACAGCAAAGCGTTCTTTTACAGTGCACAAGTTTATGGGTCACAGGAGCCCATGCAATGTTTGTAAAGATTATCCCAACGATGAGGCTCTGTGGTTTTATTTGCTGAAGTCTAGATACATTCAGACACTCAGGAGCTTTTAGAAAAATAACTAAGGCTCAGAAGAACAGAACAGCCATCTGTCAGATTTCATAAAATCTCACAATACTACAAATTGTATTAGAGTTTCATAATTCATGAAGGAGCAATATCCCCTGCTGAGATTATAACCAGTCAAGACAACACCAAAAACAACTGGTAAATCTGTCAGTGGGAGTTCCCTCTCCTTGACTGTAAGGAGAAAAAAGTATGAAACAGCTGGAAAATAAATTCAAAGTATGATCAGCACAGAATAATAGACTCCATAAGCTGATTGCAAATCAGTAGCTTTATTTATTTCTAGTTTAATTTGCAACAAGATTTGCATGTGTATGGAAACAGTAAACACAAAGTGATAATTCATTTCTCTGTATCTATGGGTAGATTCCACAAAGGTGAATAGAGTAATCTTATGCCAAAAGTATTTTATTGCAGTGCTAAAACAATAAATAAATATGAATGTCTGAGTCTTTTCCTCCTTGTTTTTATGGCAAAGCATTTGGTGTCTTCAGTTCACAATGTAGGAAATGGTAGCAATATTTCCTGTACACCTGTACATTTGTTAATGGTTTGGGCAGGACGATGAGATTCAAGTTCTGCCAAGAGTCAAACACTCACAATAAAAAGCACTCCTTTCCTGCTTATTCTGCAGAGAAACAAGTAGCTTATGCTTTATTAATATATCCACAGTGTATATACACATATATGATGCAATAAACACAATTCAAAGTTCAGCTGAGAGTTAACAGTGGTATTGTAATGTGTCCAATAAACATTAAAATCATCAGGAAATCATTAGAAAACAAAAAACCTTTTGCACAAAATGCACATTTTCTAGTAGACTACAAAAATCTGAGGGTGAGTTTTCCTACTGGCACACAATGGGAGACATGAAACCACACAGGAAACTATGATCTCTTTCTCCTTACATTTCCAATTCATTTCCTCTTAAGACTCAGGAGAAAGGCTTATAAAGAGAAGACTGCTTCATCTGCTTCTATTTTACTCCTTTGCAGCTCACAGAGTCTAACTTCCACTTGCAACTAGAAAATAACTTATTTCCATGGAGGTAGTTATTATAGAGTGAAAATTTCTTCCATACCCCTTTCATCTGTCATGTACTACTGGCTTTTGTTCTCAAGAAGTCAAAAAGGATCAGATGACTTGGTACATTAGAAGTTCATAGTGGGGAAAAAAATTTCATCTTTTTTTACTGGAGAGTGACTGACAACAAGACAAAATTACCAAAATGCTTATCAGAGTACCTCTACAACCAATAGGAGTAATGGGCCTGAGCTTATAATATTTTTTCATTTGAGAAATAGTGAAAAACAGGAGAGAATGATGAAGTTTCTATTTTTACAATCTATTTAAGGGTGTAAAAAGTTAAACAAATAACTGAAAGAAAAAACCCCAAAACAACATTGATTTGAATCATCCTTTCTGTGGATCAGAAGATGAACTTCACATTCTATAAATGTCCAGTTATGTCTTTCAAATTCCTGTAGATCTCTGTCACCCAGCTCTATTCTTCTTTGATGTGATGCTAATCGAATTAAAGGTTTTTGGTTTACTCCTCTTGTTGGGATACTCACAGTTTCATTATTTCACACAGAAGAATATTCTAGTATAAGCAGGACTTCAGACAACAGCTTAGCCCAAGTCAGGATTGTTAATAAACCTTTTGGAAATTCAGTAATAGTTCATATTTTAGATACAACTGTGTTCAGTCAGCAGAGACTCACATTTTTAAGTGTCATTCCTTTAGGAAATAACACCAATTATTTTTTAGACAAAATACTTTAGATTTCAGTTGAGTTGACCCTTTTGTTTCTAACATTTACTCTATGCTAACAGATGAAGTAAAAACTAGGGTTAGATTTGGTTGTGTATATGCAGTCTTCACATAGAGATGATTAATGACTTCTGTTCATGTGGCATTGCCAAAACTCCACTTTCCTGTGCAGTAGAGCAGCAAAAAAAATGATATATTGCAAGAAGTTCAGAGTTCAGAGAATGCCATCTAAATTAATTACCACTTTGGAGAGACTGATTCATCAAAAATACCTGAAATAATTAAATGTGTACAGCTTTGCCTCAACAAGAGCTACTACAAGAGGATAAATGAACAATCAAACACTTTGAAAACATTTTAACATCTATAAAGTGATCCCAATTAATAAGTCAAAGTTTGCATATCTTGACCACATCATGGTATCACAGGTCATGCCATTTGATTATAGTGGGATTCAACTGCAGCATAAAGGATAGAACTATGCAGAAATGAACTGAGAAAACATCATCTTAGCATCAAAGAAACGATCGTGTCGTTCTGGTTGGTAGCAACTTGGAGCTGTCCAGCACGAAGAGTCACACAGCACCTGCCCATGCTTGCAAAAAGCAGTGCCAGCTGAATTCCAGAAGCATTAAGAACAAAACTCTCCCTGCCTCCCCAGAAAGAAGCAGGGTGAGTGTGCTTTAAAAAGCCATCTCCTTTTCAACATTTTAAAAACTACTTTGTATGAAAAGGTAGAAAATTCACCAACAATTCAATGTGGACAAGGGCAAAATCAAAAATCAAGATGGATGCCAAAAAATCACCCAAACCTGAAAGAACTAGTTAAAAGTTGCAAGACTTTCTTCAGGTATGAAACACTTCTCCAAACTCAGAAATATGAAAGATGATGAAAACAGTTATTCTATTATAATCAGAGATTTGATTTTTTTCTGAAATCAAGTTTCATGCATTCAAGCTTCAGTTTATTTTTTATCAGCCTTAAAATATCACCTATTTGTACCAATATGATGCCTTTCATCTGATAAAATCATCAACAACAATAGTAAAAGCTAGACACACACCCAGACACATCCTTTTGGTATCACGGGAAACCATCCATCAACATTCGAGACAATTAAGTTATTATTTGATTTGCTGCTTCATTGCATATACAATATGCAAAATACTTTTTACCCATGTTCATTTAAGTGATCCAGAAAATATAATTCTGTTTCTTTCTCCCAAAATGGCCTCGGCAGCTAATCATTTTATTTCATCAAAACCATTTAATTTAGAGCAGTAGATTTTGTATAGCTTCTGGTTAAACCCATCATTGCATTTGATGTTCATGTGTTTTCATTTTAAAGAAGAATAAGTTGATTTTTTTTTTCATGTCTTAACTAATTCATGTAACTTGCTGAAGATATATGTTTTGTGGCTTTTTGCATAAATGAAACTTGTTTCTTTTGAAGAAAGGTCTACCCTCAGGATTATAAAGACACATGGAAAAAAAAATACCACTATAGTTTTAAACAGAAGCTTAAATAGTATTTTGAATGTTAGAGTTACAATATTTGGCTGCCTAGCTACAGAGGTATGTGGCAGCATTAAAACACTTATTTGGGAATGTTGTATGAACTCATTTTAGAACACAAATTATATAACCCTGGTTGTCTAAATCCGTGTCAAGACATCCAGGTCTCCAAATATATCCCCCATTGCATTGTTCATAATTGTTAAAGCATTACCTAGCCAGCTGAACTCTGTGTTCCATGTATACACACACGTGCATATTTGAAATGTCACCTGCTGACAGCAAGAGTTTGAGCTTAGCAATCATAAAAATCAGTGGCTTTTACTCATTTGCCCAAGGGTTCTCTAAAAGGGCTGATAAGAGACACCTTTTAAACAGCATTCACCTCCTGCCCCCCCCTTAAAATAGTAAAGCTTTGTTTCCCTCTCAAATGATTTTGATGTTTATAGAAAGCAGTTTATGCTATGAATTTCCCTTCTGCATCAATTATCCACTGGAATGAAACAATCTACTGGAGGGAAAGAAAAGAACACACTTCAGAGTATTCTCTCACCATCTGGTCTTTCAGAGAGATGCTGTCAAATCACCTTCACTGAAGTACTGACATATATAGCAAAAGTCTTTCTTTTTTTCATTTTTTTTAATCTTCGCTTGAGATTGGAATGAGCAAATCACAGAGGGTCCATCAATAGATAACTCATCTCAGAGGAGTCCTCTGAGTGCATGGGTTTTTCTCCTTTCCTGCTGCTGAAGAATGGCATATTTTTTGAGATCACTGTCCTTGTGACAATTACATGACTGAAACTCACAATACCATTTAAATAACAACTGTAGTGATTTGGCTGTAATTCTTTTAAGTATCCAGAAAATGAAGACCTGGACCAGGGCTGGCAAGGCAAAAATTGCTCTTAAAGATTAAGATTACAGAATTTCATTCTTTTGATGTGTTTCAAAATGAACAGTTAATAAAGAGCCTCTCATAAAGGCCACAGGAAGATTGGGAAGACAGGAAATCTGAGGAAGAACAACTGCTGACAGTACAAAATCATTCAGAATGTCCAAGACAAGGCAATATTAAATGAAACACTCTGAGGCAATGTCATATTGCTGCAAGAATGAGATAAAATGTAGAACCAACAAGAACAAGGCAAGGAACACCTACAGAAAGAACTATTTCAGGTGTTTCAACACATTAAATTAGACAGAGCAATTGCCTTTGGCACATGGAACAAAGTGATACTTAGCAATCAATGAGTGTTATCTACCAAGTAACAACAGGATTCCATTAAACGGTCAAATTCATATCTGAACTATAATTCTTTAAATCTGGGGTGAACCTCATAAACCAAATAACCCCAATTATTGTGGTTACGTTTAATAGAGTCTTAACTGACCTTGAGTATTCAATCAGCAATGATAGCTACTTGAAGGTACCTGCCAACAAACAGAAAGAGTTATAGCATATAATAAAGTGATTCAAATGTTACTGAGAAAATTTTAGGGAATGACTAATGACAAATGCACTAATTTAATTAATTTCGTGGACCAAATCCCTTAATTACTGTAACTGAAGAGACAATTGTACAGGACATTAATTTATTTTTGGGTTTAACCGTCGATTCTGGAACTGCAGTAACATGGTCATTGCTACCATTTTTTGGGAGGTTTGTTGGCAAATGCATCATGCTTGACAACAAAATTGACAGGGGACAGGCAGAAAAGGAGTTCAAGGAAGTCTTCCCACCCCAAAAATGACTTTCTTAGATCCCACTCACTACCAATAGTCAAATACATCATTCTGCCTTATTCACTGTTCCTCTTTTGATTGCCAGTCATCTTTTCTCTTTTAGGTGGGAAAGCCTACAAGTGGATTCCAGACCATCACATTCCAGTAACTCTGTCACGCAGCCACTTATCATTTCACAAACTGCATTGGCATTACAGTTCCATTCTTATTTCTGTGACAGAAGCTGTTACAAGAATAGGATTGGTAAACCAGGAAACTATTATGATGATGATTGTAATGAGGAAGAGGGGGGGAAAAAAGCAATTTCCCCCTATTCTTATACTCTAAAAATTACACTTTCACTCCTGCAAAGAAATAAGTGATGTTGGCAAGAAGCAGAAATGTTGCAGAATAATAATTTATAAAAATATCAGACTTCTCATGAACATATATACATATGCAAGCAAATTGATTTTTAATTAATATTTTATATCAGAACTCATCAGAACAAAGTGTTAGTAATGCTAAACTTTCTCCAATGAAAATTGAAAGCAAAGTGTCATCTGTGAAACTGTTGCAATGGAGCAGAAACAGGTTGGGTATTTTTTCCTCAGTGCAATTTTCTGCCTTACTGAAGAAGCACACATTAAAAGCTGCTCCATAGCTTTCCAATATCCTTTGTAATATTGTAAGATCTTTTAAAGTTGGTGTGATGCTTCCTCTTTTCCAATGTTAACAGAAATTATTTTCAGCCAAAAAAGTAATTGGATATTATCTTTATCCTGTGGCTTTTCACTTGAACTAGCAGACTAAAAAAACGTCCTAAAAAGTCAACTTGTAAGAGAACCGAAGAAGGATTTGTGATAAACAGCTTTGTTACAAGTTGGACCATCTCATGTAGCTAAAACTTTTCCTTCTGTTAATGAACAATTAACCATTTTCACTCAACACATCTGATTTCATTGGCGGTCCTTTCTCACTTTTGCATTTTATAGAACTTCATACACTGCAGTTCTTCCCCTGAAACAGAGCAGTGAATCAAATCAAGCACGACTGGGTAAGTGTTTTCTAAATTTAAGAAACCGATCACGAACATTTGAATTAGCAGCAAAGCAGTTTCATTCATTTATCATCAAAAGTTAGAAACGTCCATTTTCCATCAGGTCATTAGCACCATGAGTACCAGAGAGTTGCCAGCAGCACTTTAAAAATACAACTACCACTTTAGGTGTCTACAATAGGCTGTGAGCCTCATGAAATATGAGATGTACATAAAAACAAAACACCAGATTCAATTACCACCATTTAATTAATTACCGCGGACAGGATTTTTAGACTTCTCTAGATGGATTCCTGAAAAAGATTCAAAACAGCAGGAATCATCAGAGAATCCAGCTCTGTAACATGGAGATGATGATGATGAATGCATGCTCATGCCTTTAAACCCTGTGTTCTGAAGTAGGATGCCTACAGCATTGATTTTGTGCATGTAACTCTAATTTTGCTGGGTTTCCTGAATTAACAGCTGTTCTTCCAAGGAGCTTTATCAAATACATACTTCTGTAACCCATCTCCATGACTCCACACAAACATTTTAGTATATCATCTAAAGGGGGATTTGAGCTACTGTTTCCCCACCTAGATAGTTTTGCTCATGATTTCTTGGTTATGGACATAAGTATAGCCTGAAGTCTGGATATGCCAGTTCCCCAGCCTGCAGGAAGCATCACATATCCTACCAAAAGCAGTCCCTAAGGCAGAGACTCTGTAAGTAGTGTCTCTACAGAACTACTAAAATACTTGGAAATCTGGGAATAAATTTGGACAGTGTTCATCTGGTTCCATAGGATTAGTTACAAAAACTGTTGACAAACTACCTAAAAATATCAAGATACAGATTTTAAAAAAATAATATCTGGGTTTTACATAAATGCCATCTTACCAAATTAAACAATTTGACTCTTCAGTATCACAAGTTGGAAGAAGGTTATTTTATTTGTTAATATTGAAATCATCCACAGCTCCCCAAACTCCCAAAACTTATATGAACTATTTGCATCTTTGTTTTTTTTCAATCTCAATGCATAATATTTCTCACCAAGACAGAAAAAGCAAAAAAAAAAATAAAGTGGTTTTCAAAACATTAACGCAGAAAAATCTTCAAACTCTTTTGAATTCTGTCACCTCTCCACATTGCACTGAACAATTTATCTAGAACATGGCATCTGTAAGAAGTGTGAGAGAAAAACAGAATGAATTCAACTGGCCTTTTTTTTGAAATTGCAACAATAAAGCAGCAGAGAAACTTTGAAACCTTTCTAAATGTTATTTAGGATGGATGATCACATTTTTACCCTCTGGTCTCTATTTTCCCTTCCTAGGGTATATTTGCCAGAGCTTTTTTTGAAAGTCTAGATACAGAGTATATAATATTTCATTCCATTATCTGTAATAAAAATGAACATTTAAAAAAATTATTATACATTATTATCTGTTGTGTGCACATGAAAGTCTTTTGGAATCGATTTTACCTCTCCTGAAGTTACATGTTACCTCTCTTAACCTTACAAAAGCTATGTGCATGTATCTCAGAACAGATCAGAATATATGAGTTTGGAAGCACTGTAATTAGAAAATTACAGTGTTTTTAAACCCAGAGGCACTATAATTAATTACTGTTCTCTATGTGTTTGAAAGTTGTATTAATTTTTTGGCTTAAAGTGAATAAATGCATGGGTTTTACCATTTCAAAGCTATATGAAAATATCTTACTTTTTGAATAATTTGTTATCTTAGCCAGACATGGCAAGACTTTCTAGGGTAAACATTTTGTGCAGATAAGCACAAATGATGAAAGCAATGGTGTACCTTAGACATTTCAGTACACATGGAGATTGAGGGAAAGATATTTGAAATTAGGCATACTTCTCATGGAAGATCAGTAATATTTTGCATTGTTTTCTTATACACAAATGATAGTTCCATGATATAATGCGAATAACATTAATAGTTGGCTTATTAAATCTGGATTTTTTTTTTATTTTTTGCTATATCTTTCGTTAGACTGTGACTTCCACAGGTTTATAGAAAAGGTTTACTTTGCAGATGTTATTCTGAAACCCAAACTGTATTACAGCTAGAGACAAGAAGAAAACAAAATGAGTGCCAGAAAGCAGGTTTCCCACTCTTCTGTATATGGAGATATTTGATTCTAATGCCTTTCATTAAGAAGGCAAAATTTCATTGAATGGAACAAGTAACAAACTGATGAAGATATATCACAAAATATTTAGTATCTTCACAAATGCTGTTTCACACTAGTCTGCCAATTTTGTGTTCTGCAACTATTTAATTTTTTTAAAAAGTGATAAAAAAGTGGTTTGGTGAATGAGCTAAAACACGGAGGAACAGGACATCTTTCTCCATAAGATTTTATGAAGTCCTTGTAGAGGTGTGAAGAACTGTAGTATCTTGCCACACCTAGTGACAAGGTAAACAAAGAGGACAAAATAAGGTAATTCATTTATTATCATTAGAACTTTATCCCAGAACAATGCTCACTAAGATAAAGTGCTATTTTTGTCAGTATTTTCTGATTACATTACAAGCAATTTAGATATATACATGATGCACTGTGAAAAAAAATTAAACTGTCAGACATGCTGCTTCCAAGGCATTTTGACCAATATCAGATATGAAGACTGCAAATACTACACCTCTAAAGAGAATTTTTCTCAATACAATATGCAATAAACTAACGCAGGCTTTGTTTCTTCTTCTCTGAAGAGAATCAGAAAATTGATACATCAGAAATTTAAATCAGAGGTCTTTTAAGTTTAAGATTGCATTTTAACATTCACCCCAATGCATCTCAAAGTCAACACAAGGGGGAATTTCTCACCTACTACAACACCTCCACCATTCCAGTGTAAGTCTCCCTTTCCCATGCTTTATGCACCCCAGCCTTTTGCATTCACATCACAGGTGACTCAACAGATTATCCAGTTTACTGCTCCACTCAGCAGGATCACTAGTTGCTCTCCTCATTTGTCTGCACTTTGTCTGAAATAGATAACGAACGAGAGCTGTTTTTCTCATAGAAACTGCAAGTTTCTCCAGACACATTTCACACAGTTTAAGATATCAACAAGATTTGGAAAATAAGTGTTATGACACAGAGATAAAGCAATCCTAGAGAAAAAGGACAGAACTGGACAGACTGTTGGATAAAGATACTTTCCTACTAATATATTTCAAATATAAGGAACACCTCACATAAAAACTTTCTGTGTATTACTGAAAAAAATGTTTTATAAAAACAAAATATACAATATTTTTAAAATCTTTTCTTATGCTGAGACACTCAGAAGATTACCAGATGACCATGAGCTCTTCTAGTTTCCTCTTACCTGTGCAAAGAACAGTTCACTGTAAACTAGTGGACAGCGGAAGAAAAGTTTGTTAGTTAAAGAGCCTAAGTTCCAAAAGTGAGTATCATGATCTCTTTGGAAAAAGTTTAGACCGTGATTTAAGGTTTTTACCAAGTCAAGGCATGAAAAAGAACAATTGTATAAAGCTATTCATTTGCGTTTAATCTTATTTTCATTTGTGAGCACAAATAGAACAAGTCCTATTTCATGAACGGTTGTAGGGCAAACCAGTGTCATGTTTAGAAAATCATGTAGAGGAAGAAGACTTTATATGCTGTTCTTTTCACTTCTGAGTAACAATAACATTACAATATTTATTTTGTAAAAGAGATGAACCAGGATGGTCATTAGAATAGGCTGTAGACTCTCAACCTTACTAAGAAAGAAAAATCCAGACATTTTTCTTTTATTATGGACATTTTTAAAATATTTCTTTTACGTATTTCTTTCAGTTAGAGAGAGAAATATTCTGAGTTTATCCTGACAATATCCTCAGGTAGCTTTAAAGAATAATAACAGCTCAATCAACAGTAGTTTTCTCCTACCATGCTAAGTAAATACAAAAAATTTATCCAAATAGACAGGAAGATACAAAGTCACTTTTGAGAATGAAGGCTTTGGTTGACAAGGGGAAAAAGAAACTTTTCAAGTACTTACTAATTTGACTTCTCTCTGGAGCATATTGGTTTACCAGAAATTTTAGCGAGAAGGTATTTTTAATGAGCTACTCGGAACACTTTTGTGCAAGAGAAGTTGAATATAAAGGCAATTTGTCTTAGTAATTCACATCTGTTTTCTATACACTAAGACTGAATTCACTTAAATATTTATGTGTCTTTCATACTTCCTTTTGACTAGAAATAAAGAGGGCTAAATTTATCTAAAATGCAACTTTACTCAAAATCTAGGTTTCAACTGTACATAAGTTTCTTGTTGCAATATCTGTTCAGAAATGGTTCCCCAAATTCAGAGTTAAACATTGTGAGAGAGCACATAAAAGATAAATCTAATAAAAAAAGAAAAAATAAAAAAGTGACATCAAGACAAGGAGACAAACTGCAGTAGGAAAATCAGCCCAAAAGAGCCATTTCTGACTCCCAAGACACTGTTGAGCTGATTCTCAAGGAAAACTCTTAAATTTTTAATATTAATGCAGACGCAGAAATTTGGGGACATTTGGAATAAAGACAGTAAGTAAAAGAATATCATCTTTACTTTTTTCACTGTAGAGGCTGCAAGAGAGAAAGACTAAAAACATATATATTGACTAACACAGAAGATTTCTATTTTATCCTGCTCTTTTGCCAACAAATTTGAGACAGGAAAGCCACACTACAACAATTCAACATCTTGCTCTTGCTCTGGTAGCCTGAGTCTGATCAAGATCAGTTGGCTATAACACCATTGAGGATTTCAGAAAACCGAAGGAGACAACTGAATTTGCTTCTGTTTTAAGTTTAAGAACAATTTACAGGAGTCTGACCAATAGAAATTGAAAAAATTTTCATTAATATAATTGGAAAAGAGCCTTCTTCAGTAGGGATCTTCTGCACATACAATTAAAAAAGAACACTATCAAGCCCATAGCATCAGAAAAATATTCTGGAAACATTTTTTATCAAATGCTAAAATGCATATTAAACAAATTTACCAAGCTGTAAAAATTAAGAAAGAAACCCAAATCATGATGATTCATTGAGCTTTACGGATGTGCATGACAATTTAATTATGAGAGACTGAAGGAAGTCGTCATACTAAAACAAAACAAGTCGCAGAGATAAATTGCTATCAAATTAACATGCATAAACACATTCTGAATTTATGCTATAGTCCCATTCAGTTTCAAGTTTACCCAAGGGAAACTCTTGAAATTTTGATGCCTGAAGAGAAGATAACAATTTTCAATGCATGCACTCTGTGAAATTTTCAAAGATAAACTGTTAGTTTTGCTTCAAGCTTTACTTTGTGTTTAGGAATTTAAAAGACAAAAAGTAATTCGTCGTTAAAATTCAGTAATCCATAAACATGAATGGCTTAATGTTTGTTATGTTAAGAGGAAAAAGTCTGCAGTTCAGTTTTGGACAAAACTTGCAGTAATAGCCAATCAGCTGAATTAGTTTTGCATGTAGGATTATTTAGAAAAATAATGAAGTTCAATTAAAATTCTTAAACTCTTTTAGATAAAGCTGGCAACATTACTGAGGTATAATCAAGATACATTGTTTAATTAAGAGGCAAGAGTAAGTGCATTTTTTTCCAGATTTTTTAACAAAGTACACACTAAATAATAATTTATTGCCTGCAGTTTTTCAGATTTAGAAAATTTGGATATCATAAAAGTAGAAATAAAATTGATCTTTACATTTAGAATTTTGTGGTAAATAGAAATAAGCAGAAAGAGGACATCTAATCCTATGTTTGGGTCTCATGAAGTCCTCCATGTGTCTTTTGAGCAGCACAAACCTGAAAATACTGCTAAAATTCTACATATTACCACATTAACATATTTTCTTTAGAAACCATGAGTACTACCACAATACCTGAAACATCTTAAAATGGCAAAAAATTATGATTATATGCAAGTAGGTCATATTCCAGAAAAAAGCATAACAAGAAGTATGAGTACATCATCTGAGATAAATAGAGGACCAGAAGTATCTGCAATGGTACATCCATAGATGTGGTAGAAATAACTAACTCGCCTAGAAGGTGATTATCATGAAGAATGTAATGAAATGAACCTACTGCTAATCAATTAAACACTCCAATTATATGAGAAAAATATCCCAGAAAATCAGATACATAAGTGAAAGGATTTTTAAAAATATGCAGTTCTAAAAAACTTACAGCCTGTGCAAGAAAAAATACTTCGCCCTTATTTTGATTTGGGTGAAGGATGTTAAAGTATCAAAGATTCTGTGCATCAATAACACCTGATTTTTAAGGTGGTGGCAGATATGTAAAAACTCTACCTGCGACCCTACACAATTAATATGTGTTCAAATATCCTAGACCAAACTGTCATTTGATATTTATACCACCAGACCCAACCTTGTAAAAATAATGCATATATGTAATCCAGACTTACTGATGTAAATATTAGTAATAAATATCTTACAGTGAAGAAAATAAAAAACTAAATTAAATCCCTATGGATTAGCAATAAAGACACCGTTTTCATCTCTGGAGAGGTGTTAAGATCTTTATAGCACTTAGAATGCAACTGACTGTGCGCTCAAGTACCTCAAACCAACCTCATCAAGCTGCTCTATTGATTTTTTTCCTCATCTTCAGATTAGGTTTGCTTCACCAACTTTGTTCCATGTCGTTAAAAAATACTGGGTGATATTATGGGCTTTTTTCATCATAATGGTGATCAGCCAGTTCCATCAGCAGTTCCACCTACCTGGGATCAGTCAATACCCTGGGTCTTATTAAATCCTGAAGTACATTAGTCTTCCCAACTAGGACTAGATGCTGGGCTTACATACCTTTATATAACTTCTTAATACACATCTAATGATGTTAGTGTTGCTCAGAATTTCATTCTTGCAATTCTCATTGATGCCGATGAAGCCAAGAACAGATGATATTTCCTAACTCAAGCTAGAGAGCCAACACTAGCCTTTCCTTCTTCTGATCCATGGGTTAGCTTAATAAAATGCATCAAACAATTCTTTTACTGATTTATCTGTATGATTTGAGACAGCAGCAACTGTGTCTCTTCACTAACTTGCAGTGCACATATCTTTGTCTTGCCTTGTCCTTTTCTGACCCTTTAACTTCTGATAAAGGAATACTGTCTTATTTTCCCTGTTTTCTCCAGTGATGCACCACCTGCTTTTGCTTCTTATCCACTAAACTCACCAGTTCTAGTATATGATCATTTTATCAGCCCTGGAATTCTCTTGATTCAATGCATTCACAAAGAGAAATAATACATCTATAATTGGCTTCAACCTCTAACACAGACAAGGCTACAGGTGTCTCACAAGAGCCCTTCTGCTGTGAATCCAATGCACTGTTCTGCCCTTCTTTTAACTCATAGTCTCTAAACTGGAATTATCTGCTAGGTCGCATTTCTCTCAGCATACCACAGCTCTTCACATGATATTTAACACTTGTGTTTCTTTTAAGGTGTAGTGGTTTTGTGATGAGTAGAACACAATTAACAGTCAATGCAGCTTTTGAAACTGAAAATTTCACTCTGCAGAAGTTAATTGACAGATATAATGTGACTTTACACCTAGAGTTGAGTGGACTGTTGAACTAACAAATGAACTAAATTTTTTTTACAGACCACTTTGTCTGCCAGTCACAAACTGCTTGTTTGAGTTCTGCTCATAGCCACAAAATGTCCATGGGGGTTATTGACTTCTAGTCAGTTTCCAGCCTACAAGAGATGCAGCTTTACTTATTAACATGTATCACCTTGGCTAGTTAATACTTTTAGTATATGTTGAGGTCTAGGAAAGAGTGGTTTTTTACTCAATTTCTCAATGCAGATAAACTGAAATGTGAATAAGTTATTTCTTCCAACTCTCTTCTTGCAATACATAGCAGTGTATATTGTATTTTCTCCACTACTTAAAACTTCTAGTGTTTTCATTGTCTTTTGCTTATATGAGTGCAACAGCATTAAAAGATGGAACTTCTGTAAAATCAGATGCAGTTTGGCCCTGCTTTTAGTTCCACTGTAAATGTTATACAGTGAGCACACAAGATAACAAAAAACATGGAGCTTGATGTGTTCTCACAGATAAGAAATCAGAGTCAGGGGAGATTTAAGTTGGACATCAGGAAAAGTGGTTTTGCCCAGAGAGAACCAAATTCACAGGGGCCAAAGCACACTTCAGGAGATTCTGTGTTCAGTAAAAGGCAGAATAAGACACGATTTCTTTCTCCCTCTACACCAAATGCCTTTGAAATGTGCATATATTATCTATCCTGTTTGACAGTCAGAAGCATCAACAGATCAGACAAAAGATTGATCTCACATGTAGACTCTCTTGCCCTGAAACATAATTAAAGATACTTGCAATGAAACTGAATGTTCCCCGCTGCTTCTGACGCTCTCTTCATGGATGGACCACTTCCATTCTTTGGCAAAAAGATGCAGTGGTACTCAGGCATGTTTAATCAGCACATCTCACAAGCATTGCAGGCATTCAAAACATAGGGCAATATCTCTGCTATTCAAGAAATGTATCTTATGCAACAGGATTTTTATAATGTCATTGTCTATTTTCATTATTGCAGTAAATTAAATATTTAGTCTACAGTTTATACAATCTAGTTTCGTAAGATTAAATACTGCAAGACTGAAGTGTTTTCTTTCAGGTTATCTCAATGCACAGTAGAGAGAATGGAAAAGAGGGGAAAAAAACTAAACAGACTTAGTATGATCCACAAAGTGGAAATAAAACACAAGACTAATATAAACATTAGAATACTCATTACTTCAACAGCTATGGGTTTACTCAGCCTTCCTTTCACCTGAGCTGGCAGTTTGTTCAAAAGAAAATTTTTATTTACATTTTTTCCCATTGTTTATCTTAAAAGGTACTTGTGACAAATAAAACAAGAGTATTGAAGCAGTTCTGAACTCGCCATTGTTTTATTTGTTGGTTTTAGTAATAAAAATTTCAAGATGGAAAAACCCACCCCTAATCCAGAAGTCGAGGTCATTACGCTTTGTAGGAAACTTGTATAACAGACAAATTTAATTATTCTCTGTTATCTGGAAAATTATACAAGAATGGTAAGATTTTACAATTTCTCAGTCTCAGAAGGAAATGTTGAAGCATTTCCCATAGCATGGGTATTTCTCTATGGCACAGTTGAAAATAGTTCTTTGCCTTCCTCACAGAGATTATTTCTTTTAATGATGATATACTTGAAGAGATGCAAATACAGCAACTGAGGACAGGTTACATTTCTTAAAAGGTATTATAATTTCATTAATACTTAATATTAAATTTAAAATTTATACGAATCAAAAGGTGCAAACTTGATGAACATTAAACTGCAACTTATGTGAAAGAAGTAATGATGAATCAGCTGCTCAGATATAGTTTCTACCCTGGAGAAGAACAAACGAAAAGGGAGAAGTTTTCATTCATTTATACATACATCAGTTATTGACCTCAGCAAACAAAAATATCTTGACTCTGCCACTTCTAAAATAAAAAGAGTCATTCTTCAGGAAACTGTAATTTTGTGAAAGATTTTAATTTGACAAAATCTAAACATAATGAGAATTACAGTAACAGAAACATGAATACCAGGACAGTTGATAAGTGTCCAGATTCCCACTGCAAAATAATTTAATGTCCTTGCCTCTAATCTAGTGTATTAACTTCTCAAAGTTTGTGTCACTAAGTACATCCCGCCTGTTCCAAACATCCTGACACAATTGTTGAATAATTATTCTTCGAAAACTAAAAGATTTTGTTTCTATATTTATGAGTACTGGGTTAAACCCAAAAATATTCTCTATTTTTCCTTTAAAAGAAATACTTACGCCGATTTCAAAAGGGCTGAACAGATATGGAAGCCCATTTCATGTTCACTGAATAGCTATACTATTTCTCTCTTGAAGGAACACAAAGGAAACTACAACATTTACCCTTTGCTTGTTCTTCAGGGATTCTAGCATGCTGTGAATTCAGCTGTACATTTATTGGGGAATACAAAAAGTATTCTACTGCACTGCTTCCAGGCATCTTTTAATAGCTGGAGTATTTGTCTGGAGAGGCACTATGCCATGTCACTTCACCTCAGAACTTAAAATACACATTTCTCCCTCAAACTAAACTAATCATGGACTTTATTTGTAGAGATATACATGAGATCTAAGGAAAAAACTGTCTTAAGATTAGCAAGATTTCGCTTTAAGAGTTAGTATTTAAATGAGTTTTATAAACAAAATCAAACTCTTGCTAGCTAAACATTGTGTTGCTTCAAGAATGGGCTGGCAATACTGACCTCTCATTCTCTTCCAAATATTGCCAAGGGATCCATCAAACACACTTTAGATTACCAAAGTAGTCAGAATTAAAAAATAAATTACCATTTCTCTATTTTATACAAGTATTGTGAAGTTTCACTGATTAATACTTACAAAGAAATTATTTCCAATGATACTTTTTTAATAACTTATAGAACGTTATGCATAATTTATGTTCATTACTGTTCTTCCAATACAAATTTTAGTGACATTTATATGTTTGTTTTTACTTTAAATACTATTAAAACATATAATTGTACAGAAATACTTTTCCAGAAGCAAAAAGAAGTTTGAGAGACTATTTTATTGTTTGTAGTTTTCTTAGCATTCTGCAGTGCAGTAATTAGAATTCTTCAATCTCTAACTATAGATGCATCCATTCTGGAAAGCTGGAATCAATTTTAATGACATTTAAGAGAAAATGTACAAATGTTGAACCTCTCAAACCACTATGAAAAAGGACATTCCACATAAAGTATCTTATAATGCAACCATGTAATCCATCATATAATGTAAGGGATTATTTTTGTAAGGGAATGGGTAGGGTAGATGTTTTTCTTTGAGATGTTCCTGTTAACTTTATAGTAGATACTCTGACAGATGTTCTTTGTAAGCTCTACTCTCTAACTAGAAGCTAATCCTCTAGGAAAAAAACCTAATTCAGTGAAATAATCCATCAATCTCTCTGTTTTTAAGATACTGGTGCTTAAGATTAGTTTAGTTGGTTTTAAATTTTGGTCCTAAAAAGACATGTTCAAAAAGCCCCACATCCCGATGGCAGTATCCTTAAAAAGTACCAGCACAGACTGCATGGAAACTTCATAAAAAACATACAATGAATTTACAACTTCTAGTCAGGGTACATTACAGTGGTCATGTAGTAAGAGTCTTAAGAGTGTCTTTGTCTATCCCAGTCTTAAGTAGATTGTATGACATTAATAGGATGGCCAAGATGGAGACAGATATTTGGCTATATAGATGTATGCATATTATAATTGCATTTTAAAAATTTTCTATAATACCTAGAAATAAAATATTTAATATTACTAGAAAATATATTTATGCATATGCATTTCAAAATAACAAAATTTCAGAAGAAATACTTTCAGACAACCACATAAAAATGGTATCTAGAAAACACATACAGTTCATTAGACAGAAAACTACAACATAGTTTTTAACTTGCTAGAGCTATCTGTAGCAAGTACACTAAGATACACTAAGTTACAAATTTAAAACCAGCACAGACTTTCAGCTGAACATAGCACTTTGCTACAGGGTTCAAAACAAGGAAAATAACTGGCAAAAAGAGCTGAAAAGAAGAGTTGTTTGTTTTGTTTTGTTTTGTTTTGTTTTTTTGAGAGACTGTTCTTTTGATTTCGTATCCTGCTAATAGTGTCTTCATATAGTGCACTATGACTTGTTTATTTGTAGCAGATGTCTATCTGGTGTCACATTCGACCTCAAATTTATTGCAAACGGCACCTACTAGCTTTTATTCTTTAAAATGAAAAGCCACAAAAAGTTCTAAAGCTGGATTTGTGCATTGGAAGTTAGTGAAACTATTGGTGAGGAAAAAAGGAAAAGTTCTTATCAACATTGC
Source organism: Petroica traversi (assembly GCA_025920805.1). NCBI lineage: Eukaryota > Metazoa > Chordata > Aves > Passeriformes > Petroicidae > Petroica > Petroica traversi. The sequence goes on along the minus strand of JAHLSL010000111.1, from coordinate 855,021 downwards.
CTTCCTCTTGTATCACAAACCCGAGGAGGGTGTTTAGATTAATCACAGTAAACAGAAAATTTAGTACATATATTGATTTCTTCCTTTTTAATGCTCCCATAAATCATAATCATCAAGTGCCATTCCTATGTGCCCTTGATTCTGCCAGCCATAATCTAATCTTATAACTCAAGCTCCTCAGAAAAGAGCATTTTTCTTTTTTTTTTTTTGTTTTTCTTCTCCCATATACTTGTTCCTGCCACTGTCCAGGAATATTGTTGATTTGAGTTAGGGTTATAGGGCCATTTCAAGGTCACCCAAGTGGACTAATAAATAGCAAGTTTTGAGTGACCTCTAGCGTACCTATACATCTATTCAGAGGGCTTTTTAAAAAGGTGGTTAGAACTACTTTTTAAACATATTTTTTTAAAAATTAATATACTAATCATATCACTTTAGAGTGAACAAGCCAATAAACAATCTGCACCTCAGACTGGCATATGTACATTATTTCTTACAGTCTAATTCTGTGTTTCAGCTACTTACTCCACAAGAATTGAGGGATTTCTTCTTTTTTTATTACAATATATCCCATTGTTTTGACATTGATGGCAATTGTGAACTTTGTTTTGGCAATATCATGACCTTCATCATATTCCTTGCATAAAGAGAATCCAAAGAGTAGTGCTCTATTGAGAAAATCAGACTCTCAGTAAAGTGGGGGCTTGACTATTTAGCAGCCTTACTATAGAGAAGGTTTTATATGACATATTTAGGAACAGAAAAAAATGGGAGAAGCAGGACATATTTCACCAAGAACACATCAAGATTGTAACACCTTGCATGCATTCTTTTCCCATCACCAAACTAAAAGAAATAATTGTTACTAAAACTTCTTCTTTTCACTTACACCCTCAACTTGTTCCCAAAAGCTACTGCAATCACTGGTACAGCCTTCTTCTTCATCAGCCACCAGCACCAGACCCTGCATTTGGAGTAATCAGAATTCCAGTTTGCTCTGACTGCGGGTACTCTGGACAAACAGCTTTGCCCCTGGATCCTGGACCTTGGCTTATTCACTGAGGCCCCTTGGAGTGCTTGAGGAATCTGCCAAACTTCAGGCTCATCACTGTAACTCATCTCGGCTGAATTTTATCAACAGCTTGATGCATTTCTTCTCACTGACTTTGAATTCTTTAATGGAAATATCATGACATTATTCAAAAGTATTCACTAGCTGAGATGAATGAAGTAGATGGAAGCCAAAGACAGCAGCCCCACAGGAATTTGAACAGAGTAAAGGCTTCTAATTTATGCAGAGATTAAAGCATGACTTGCTAGCAAGTCAAATTCACCAAAACAATTAGGATTTGATTTTATTCTAGTCTGCAGCAGTGCTATTACCTTTCCATCAGGCTACAGAGATGTTCAGCAGAGAATTGCTTTTTATTTTCCCTCAGAATAACAATTGTTGCATTATGAGTTGCTTAAATATTCATTCAGGTTCAAGAGGTAGGAAAAGTTCCCAGACTTAAAATAAAATCTGATGAGGCTCCTTTCATTTTTGTGGCAGGGTAATCAAAGATGTAGGGAAAAAAAAATCAACCACCTGTCTGCTAAAGAGCAGAGCCAACAGTGTGAGCTGACACAGATCCACAGGCTGAAAACAATAGAAATAGAAACTTAGAGAAAAATAATTCTCTCTGACTTGTTCATATTGTTGTTTCATTTTCTAAAAATGCAGAAACAATTAGGTGCCTATAATTTCCTTATTAAATATAGAATATTAAATAATTATAAAATAAAAATGTGTAATTTCTATTGTCCTATGTTTTGAACTTGGTATTTACTGTTGGGAAATACCTTTTCTTGAAGACTAAAGAGGCACTGCTTATTTAGCATTTCAGACTTGAGTCTCTGATTGCCTAATATCTTTTTGTGGCTATTCACTTCAGCTGAGCCTAATATTATTCAGATTCAGTAACATTTTCAGCCTGCTCTCCACTGATAAAAAAGAAAAAAAAAACAACCTCCTCTCAAGAACCTGCACAAGAGGAGAATGAGAATGCTTATGAAAAAGAAAATTACTGTTCTGGCAATAAAAAAAAAAAAAATTCAGGTCACATATATAGAAATATTTCATTCTTGGTGCTCGTAAGCAATGTCTAAGACTGGTCTGGTTTAAGGATGAAGCCAGTTTCTGTGCACATTGAGTTCTGTCTGGCAATTTTTTCCCGTTATCGTCTCCAACTTGCACAAAATATATTTGCTCATATAAGAAACATGATGAGTTACAGAGAGAATTCAAACCAGCCACATATGTCACACACTTTCTCAGTTTTATCTCACCACAATTTCTGACAAGATAAAAAGTGCAATTCCAGAGCAACACTAAGCACACCAAAACACCTGAAAGGAGAAGCAATCTACACAGTCATGGAGAGGATGAGGAAAATTACACTCTTGCTTTTCCATCTATTCTTTTCTCTTTTTTTCCTCTTTTTTCTTCCTCTGCCTACAAGGGGCAAAGGGGAAGGGGAAGAGGAAGAAGAAAAACTGACTGAAAGCATGTAAGCAGGATTAGGCTGAAAGGACTGGAAAATTTTTTCATTCTTCCACTCAAGTACTCTTCCATTTCTTTTTCCCTGAGTTTTCCTTTGTTCCTCTTTCCTCTTCACCCAACCCAGCTTCAGTGGACATCACTAACACTGTCAGCTCCCATTACCTCCCCTTTTGCCTCTGTAACACTTCCTCTATAGACTGTGGCCATGATGGCTCCCCCACATTCACTTTTTATTTATATCACCTTTATCCCAGCAACAGAGAAACAGAACAGCACACAGTTAGGGAATAGTCTCACCTAAGTGAGGAGGCTTGTTAATAAAAACAATAAAAATTAAAAAAAAACAAACAACCCAAAAAACCAAACAAAAAACAAATCTAGCAAATAAAACATCTCCACATGATATTCAGTCATGTACATTCTCAGAACCATTTAAAACAGGGCTGAGGTTTAGACCTCATGGCATTAATGAAAGACAACAGATTAAATCACTGCTTTGCTTTAAATAATTTGGGGGTTGATTGGTCCCATTATACTTAGCAATTAGGAAAGTTATAAACTAAAGAAATATAATATGGATAGATCAATCAAAATCCAGTGTGTAAACACAGTGGGAGTGCTTATGCTATAATTTACAGAGTATTCAAGACATTATAATGTTGACAATTCATTCAAATGGCAAGGAATGTTAAGAAATGTGAAAACAGCAAAACATCAATCAAGTCTCTTGAAAAGACTGCAGCTGAATAAAGGGAAACCCATTAATTTAATCTCATTTGGCCATTTTTCTCCTCTCTGAAAGAAAACCACAGATCTACTCAATGACTTTACAAGTCAAAGCAGTTGAAAAAGAAAGAGGGAATTAACCAAAATAAGCCTCCTAGGGAATCTTTGAAACAGAGTATTCTCTTTTATTCCTTGATTTTTACAAATTAAGCGTGTCACACCTCAGCATCCAGAGATATTTTTAAAAACCTAGAACATTTAAAAAGGAGCGTCTGATAGCAGTATTTTTTTTTAAGACCAAAAATCAAAGACAGCCTTATTGATCCAGCCAAGTGTTTACACAGATATCATGACAAAGCTAGAAAGGGAGTCCACACTTTTTTTCACAATATAAGCTAAAATATATGCACTGGCGACACTTTTTTTTCATCTAAAATCTTCATCACAAAAATCTGTCTCAAATAAACTTCTAAAAAATTATCTATGTTAAGTTTGGAAATCAAAGACTGATAATCCAGGAAACAGGAGAACTTATGTTGTCAGTTTGTGTTTTCAGTTGTATTTTATCATGTTGAATGAACAATGTGTACTATTTTTGCTCCTCAGTCATGACTGTATGTGAGAGGCAGAACTTAGTCAGTACCTACGGACAAGGGGGAGCAGGTGTTCTTTTTTAAAAATGTCTGTGATAAAATGAAAGAAAAGAAATCTAAATTACATTTAAAATTATTGCTGGAAGTCACTTGAATGCCTACATCACCACCCTTCAATAAGAGAAAAATGTCTGGAAATCAGTGCTATCACGACTGTAGGTGAGAATCTTAAAATATCAGACCTTAAACAGCCTCTGCACACAGTTTAAATTGTTAAAATTCAGGTTGCACCGAAATCTTGTAATTTCCTAACTTTGCAGAGCCTGACTTCTGAGTTTAATTTTTTTTTAACATTGTGGTTACTGACATAATTTTAAAAAGTGTTAAAAGGTATTTAGACAATATGTCATATTTGATAAAACTACCAAAGCCTGTACAAGGTTGAATGAGCTGGAGATGTGAGTTTGTTTGGCGTCACACCATAAATTAGCAAAATTCACACTAGGGATGGAATTTGATCCTATTAAAGAAAAAGAGCATAAAAGAGATGGCCCCATACAGAAGGCCAGTTACCTTTTCCCAGTGTCTCTGTATGAGGCAGGCTGGATCTTTTGCAAACGTGTACACCTTCCAGCTGCATGGTTGTGCTGATGGAAGTTTCCTGGCCACAGCCACACAGTGTTACTTTGCTCTGGTTAGTAAAGGTCAGCCAGAAATTTTCCTTAGTCAAGATACCACTCTCTGATATCAATTTACCCCACCTGGATGAAGATTGTCTGGGAAAACGCTAAAAAATTTGGTTTTGAAGTCACTCTAAAGACATCATTAAACTGGATGCTATAAGCTTCTGCAGGAAGTCATCCCTTCTCTTTTGTAACATTAGAAGAGATTATTTATTGTGGCCACTTAACATGTGTTAATGAATTAGATGCCACAATGTACACTTGTGTGAAAAGAATTTCCAGATTATTTTACCCCATAATAATAACAATATTAATAATACTTATAATAAAGTTTTTCACATGACTTTTTCTTATGGGTTCAAATAAGAACTGAGTTCAGAAAAATTCTTTTGGTAGAGGAGCAGATGATACTGTTATGGTATCAGATGCATAGCAAGATACTCGTAGTAGAGTCTGCATAAGAATTATTTTATTATTTTCTTGGACTTACAGGATTTCATAGAATAAAACACTGACCTACTGTGGATTTCAACATTTTGTTCATGCTGAACTTCTTAAAAATTTGCAAGCATTTGAAATACTACAGGAGACTAAGCTGAATTGAATACAAAGGACCCTGCCATTTCATTTCCTAGTTCCGAAAACCCACATTGGCTTCTGCAGCATTTTTATCATTTTTCTGTTGACTGACACTTGGAAACACCCACTTCATTCCTAGCAGGTTCACTCACTGAATCATTTTCAATTGAGTTGAAGAAAAGTGCAGTGCAAGTCCATAGATGAAAAATCTTATCTGACTACTGTGTGAATCCTTTTTCTTTTTTTCCGGTTCTTTTTTTACCCATTTTTTTTTTAAATCCATTCCCTTCACTTCTGTCAGACTCTGAATGTTTTTTTAAAGGAGAATGTGCAGTCTCTTTCTAGTAATAATTGTAAAACATATGAGGTAATTTCAATATTGCTTGATTTTTCTCCTTATTACAACTTTTAGTCTGCCGATCTGCATGCTAAAATATTAATGCAGCTTTCATTGTCTAAAGCCATACTTAACAGTCAACTGTAAATGGAGTGGTTGTCTGCAACAGATTTTTTTTAATAGCAAATTCAACATATGCTAAAGCCTCAACAAACACAATTATCCAAAATTGTTAAATTCACTGTTAATTTTCCATTCTCACAGTGCCAGAAATATGTTTGTATTTTTCTTGCCACATTTGTGCATACATATAGCATGGGAAAAAGAAATACACTCTCTTTTCAGGAGTAAAAGCAAATAGGATTCCTCACTGATTAGGAAATTCGAATATTTTTGTAAAATCTATAATTTTGTATGTCTATTCAAGTGCTAAAACTGTCACCATGACAATCTCTTTGTACATATAGGTGACACACATATGTATATACACAATAATATTGGCAATAACACTTTGCAAATACAGAGAGATATAAAAAAGAGAAAAAAAGGTGATGGTCTGCTCTACTCTGCACTAGTGCAGTCTCACCTTGAGTGCTGCGTGCAATTTTGGAAACACAATTAAAAAGATATTAAGTTGTTAGAGAGGGTCCAAGGAACAAAAATGGTGATGAGATTTGTTGAACAGGATGTCCAGGGAAGTGGTCACAGTCCTGAGCTTGTATTGAGTCCAAAAAGTGTTTGGTCATTCTTCTCAGGCATGTGGTGTGATTCTTCGGGTATCCTACACAAAGCCACGAGTTAGACTCAGAGATCCTTGCAACTCAGCATTTTCTATCGTTCTGTGTAAGCTAAGTTTTGGGGGTTTTTTAATAACATGTTTTTAGAAACGTGAATTCATAGTTTTTAATGAATGTTAATTTATAACCATTTTTTGTATTCCATACTGACAAGTCACTACTGAAGTGAAATAATATTGATTTTAATCTGAGTTCCATTCAGACTTTATAACTTACAGAAATCATTATAAATAATGATTAGTGTGAGTGTGCATTATTTGTGCTTAATGGTCTTTAATGTTAATGGGACTGTCTTGCTTATCCAAGATGTTTTTGTCCTAAGGCAATCAAGACAAAGAAGTATTTTGGTCCTCAGAGGCACTGTTCCTTTAAAAAGGATGAAACTGCAAATGTGCACAAAGCACAGGTCACCATGTCTGTGCCTATCCTTCAAAACTTAAAATTAAAAAAAAAAAAAAACATGTTTTCAGATTTGAAGACTGACTAACAGCTTTCCTCCTTCATTTTGTCTTTACACTCAGATAATTATCATCCATATTCCTCACAAGTGCAAACAGAGCCATGCTTGTTGAGCCTTTCCTGTAGGGATTTCCGAAAAAAAGGCATGGGACATGTTGTTTTCTGACTGCTGAGCAACAGCCAGTGTGGAAAGATTTTTAAAATAGATGAAGAAGTTGTTTGCCACTTCCGTCTCAGGGAATTCAGAAGACTAGTGACTGTGCTGCACTAAGCTTCAGACTAATCTTCGTTTTTAAGCCACAGATACACTGTTTTCTAGATTGCTGCCAGAGGAAACCATCAGCAGCTGTGGAACAAATTCTCATTTCAGAACTCCAATATTTTTTACTAAGTGATAGAAAAAAAAATTAAATAATTTTTTTTTTGTAAGAACTGATGTCCTTAACATTTTTCACCATGGTGACAAGTTTCTTGTCTGTTATAAAACTTTGTCAGACATTTCAAATATCTCTCTTTGGCAATTAGCACACGATCTTGTTCATCAAAGGTTAATTTAAAATTAAGAAAATACCATGAATAACAAATATATGAAAACCACTTGGGTATGGCTGAATCCTAGCAATCAATTATATCTCAATAACTTCTAAAATAGTAGCATAAAGAAAATAAGGAAAAAGCATGTTCGGACAAGCTGGAAAAGAATTGAAGCCTTTACACACAAAATTGTCTATTATTAACCAGTCATCTATGTATCCATGCATCTGAACAAAATACATTCAATGTGAACTGAACAAGATCAAGCAAAATATTACTTAAAAGAACACAAACCTGGTAGTGATAATGTTCTCCATTTTTCCCTCTGAGAGCTGCAAGAGAAACCTTCATTTATTTGGTTTCAGTTTTGGTTTCAGTCTTGCCACTTCCCTACACACCCTCTTCCTATACAACCTGTCTTTCCTCTTAACTGAAGCCATTTATGATATCTCCACCTCTCTGAGACACCTGGAAGATCATGCTATATATTAAAACAGTGCACTCTTAATTGATTCTTAACTCTTTTTTTTTTTTCCAAGATACAAAAATTGCATTGGATGGATACACTCTTGATCAAAGGAGCAATTTGATGTACCATATTTATTTACAAGAGATCTAGAAACTGAAAAATCTGAGCTATGAGCATTTACTAAATTTAATTATTGTCATTCTTTGAGTTTTTAAGTCTCCAACCTTCTCCATTGCTTAAAAGACTTAATAATTCATTTTTTTTTATCTGATTATGCTGAGCAGCATAAAAACAGTGCAAAGCATTCTGTGGCATCTCTATTTGTGAGTGAATATTGGTCTCAATGAGTGTGCCCATAGATGCTCTTAGGAAGTTTCCACAAAAAAATCCAATTGGATGCATTCTTCTGGTTACAGATACTGCTACAGTCAGTATTGTGGACATAGCTCATCTACTGCAATACTGAATCTGCCCTTCTAATACTGAATCTGCCCTTCCAAGCCCTTTCTAAAGCAATATATATATTTTTGTTGTTTTAATATTAACAGAAGCATCTGACCAAAGCATACACTGTCAGTTTACATGGATGTCCCTGGAAAATGGGGAAAATTCAACCATATTGCCTTTCTCACAAACATTTTATCTGCCTTTCCAATGACTGTGTTGTTTTCATAACACTGGCACTAGGGTTTCTTCTATCTAGTGTAAATATCATGGAGCAGGGAGTAGATATTAATGGCATCAAAAACAATGAAAATGAAATAATTTGTCATTTTAGAGCTGCGTTAGAATGTATAATAGACTTTTTAATAACACAAAATAGGACTGATTTAGAAATCTCTAGAATGACATCTGAGAAGGACTTAGAGAAGCTGGTAAAAACAAATGACAACTAATGTATCTTTCACGTTGGCTGTGGCAGTGATTTAGTATATTGTCTTCAATGCTAAATACACATCATAAATCCCTCCAACAGAAGTGTTATTATATTCATCCATCGCTACCCTATGAGCCAGTAATTTCTTTCATGAGCTTTATTGTATAAAAAGGAACTCATTAGATAAAATAAAAAGCAGGCTACAGCCAGTGATCTTACGTTAACCAAATGAGGATTTTATCCCAAGAAACAGACCCTGTGGTCATGTTTTACAGTTAAACACTGTTTATTGTGTGACAGTGGGCAAGACCTTTAGTGGAAGATAAAATGATACAGGGGACTTTATAAACCGACATCAAGTGATCAGTTTTCTCCTTCAGTATAAGCTGTTGTGTACAGTTAATTTTCAGTACGAATTGGAAAGAAAGCCCTCTACAGTTTGCAAATGAACACAACAAAGGGAGGCATCATTTTACTGACTGAGACTATATGAAATAATCAAAAGACAAAAGAAAATCTTAATGGAAAATTAATAACAGTGTGAAGAGAGTCTCCTTTCAATTAGCTGACAATGAAAATTTGGAGAATTAGGAAAAATGAGGTTGTTTTGAAGCACCTATTCCACTGTTCAGCCCACTGGTAATGGCAATAAAGCACTATGGTGGGGACATGCTCTCTGCCTGTATCTCCACATGACTTCAGGGTTCAGCCTGAGAGTAATTCACACCGAAGCACTATGTGAGGATTAATATAAAGAATACTGAATATCTTCAAAATGCAACTGTCCATCATAAGAGTAAAAGGCAGTGGGCAAGATTCGAAGTGATCATTGGTCTATAACTTCAGATGTGGTGGGGTTTGTTTTGATAGTCATGGTACTTGAATTGAGTCATTCAATCATTAATAACCACTGAAATTTCCCTGCACTTACAGAGATGTTTATGAAACTGTCATGATAAACAGAATGACTAAAAGAGGCAAAATTCCAGGTTTTGAGGGATTTGCAAGGCCAGCTTTAGCAAAAAAACAGGTCATTCCCTGTGACAAGCTTTTCAGTGGCGATAAAACACCATTTTCTAATGAGAAATCTGAGGGTTTTACTCAGCTTTATTGACATGTGGTAGAAAAAAATTCAGAATAGCTGTTAAAACATCCTTGTTGCAAGTACAAAGGTTAGGAATGAAGAAGTAAAAAAGTCTGTCCAACAGATGGAGGGAACAAAAGTTTTGCAATTCACTTATTCAATTAATAGTGTATTTTGATTTATCTTTTATAGCAGATATACAGCCACCCATTTAATCTAACACGGGCTTTGAATGCACTCTATAATTGTATAATTTATCAACTCTTAGCTATTTGAATAATAAAGCCAACTGATTGGTTTTAGTAGAACATCGATTGTATGTCACTGCCAATACCTCAGTTTTGAGAAATGTTGTGTCCTATTCCAAAGCATTAGCATGTCTTTGCTATTATGATCATTTCTTTGGCAAGATCAATGAACCTGGGAATGCCTACAAAATATAGGTACTTAGGGAAAGTCCACCTTGCATAATTTTGCAAGTCTTAATCACCAATGCAGAACAGGCAGCTTTCTGTGCCAGAGTTACATGTATTTCCTACATGGCAGGGCACAGTCAGCCATCCTCACAAGGGTGTTCAGAATGATTTCTGGTACTATTTCCCCTGATGCTAAGTATCTGTATTTATTGCTGTCACAAAAATCTATGGAGCATCTATGCAGCATCACCTCAAAAAAAAAAAGGGACAAGAGGTTTGGCTAATGTGGTTCCAACTGAGATCTAGAGGTGGAGATGTCAGACTTCTTTACACGATCCTCTACAGAGGTAAGCTAAAAACCAATGAGGTATGTTCTGTGTTTTATATTTACTGAAGAAATTCTTTTATTCATTCAGTCCTATGACCTGAGTGTCAGGGATCCCCAAACCTGCATGATTTTAATTTTCAGAGTAGCAGCTTGCATTAGCAGGACTTGGGGGAAACTGTCCAAGATTTATACCAGAGTACTGGAGACTTCTCTCACTGTTACCCACCACTGTTTTGGGACTGTAGCAGTGAAATTATTCAATGAACAGAAAGGAATTTGCCAGCCAAACTGAATTCAAAATTAATTACAACCACCTGCTACTTGGGAACTTTGCTCATGTACTAAGAGAGGTGAAAAAATGTGCTGTCTTTTTGAATGCAATCAGCAATAATGGGATTTTACTTGCTGCTGTCTTATGCTAATAAATTGACAAGAGCAAGTTTATGGGTTTTAGTTTGGTTGTTTTTTTTTTTTTTAGAGAATAAGAGAACTAACGCTGCTTACATAAGAGAGAAAAATCCTTAAGAAAATCAATGCAATAAATTAAATTAATGCCAATGAAGCTAAGATTTTGCATCAGAAGTGGAAAAAAGAAAGAAAAAGAAAAAAGGATAAAAGTGCAAATTAGCAGCATAAAAAAATAATAATTAAAAAAATCCTGACACGATAGAGAACAAGAAATACTTTAAGCATTTTTTTATGTATTAAATGCTGAGGGCCAAGCTTTTTCATTCATGTTCTGGATATTTATTCCAGTATTTAGCTGCTACATATTTCAAAGCTGTTAAAAGCATGTAGACATCTGTGTGGTCCTGCAGATAGGGGAATCTTGGTAGATTTACAGAACAAAAAAATTCAGAGAAAAAAACATCAGCATTGCAAGTTTTCCTTTTTGGTCTTGCCTCTTACTGCGTGTTGGGCTACGCAACCAAAGAGACTGTTACTATTACATGAAATCAGAAAGTGGAAGTATGTTAAACAAACCATACCTAATTTGAGTTCAGTGAACAGGGTGCACCAGGGTTTGTCAGCTGTCGGTCAGACAGCCAAGTTTTACCAAACGAGTCCATCTTAGTTTGCAAGGTAATGCTCCTGCCGTTTACTCAGTGGGAGCCCTCTCTGCATGACTGAAACTGTCTCCTCAGCCCACAGTGATAAGTGACCCTGAAAAAAGCTCTGCAAAAAGATGATCCAAATATCAGCTGAAGCTAAGGCGTTTCAAAAAACCCCTGGGGCGTCAAATTAAGCAACATATTTGGAATTTCAAGTCTTGTTTTCACTGTGATGCCCTGTAGAACAGTTCAAGATTTCACAAAAAAAAACCAAAAACATGAAAGTGCTGATATATCTGAAAGGTGTATATGCAGATATAATGCCCCTGTTTATATATTTTTTCCTCTCCTTTTTCAATTTTTAAATTCAAAGTGAACAATCACACTAACAAAAGAACAAGTAAATAAAGCAGACACACATTAAAATCTTCATATTTTATAGTACTTGAAGACTAAAAAAATATTTTAACAAAGAATAAAAAATAAATCCCGTTAAGAATGCTGGTTTATTAGGACCAGAGTTCTGACAGAAGCCATAGAAGGTTCCATTTAGGAATAGCACACATTCTAAGCCACTTTCGGTCATACATTTCCCTTTGTATTTTCCTGGTATCCACAGCTGTTTGATATGGGATGTTATACACCTTTCTATACACCTATTGGCTTTAGTATCTGCTGACCATGAATTTGCAAAATCCCCTTTTGAACATCCACATTCATCTGCTTTAAAGTTTACTGACTGTAAACATGTATATCTCAGAATAATCTGCTATACATTGTTTTAAAAATGGTATTTAATTCTACAATTGAAGGTCAAGTTGTGTTTTAATGAACTCCTTTATGCCTAGTGAGAAATGAGGTATTACCCCACCCCTGTATTAAGAAATTCAAAGATAGAAAGGAAGGATGAGCTCTTTCTTTAACATTTATAATCCTCGAGAAATAAATTTTAAAATATAAATTCTCATTCCATTTCAGGTTCTTCTGGTTCAATTTAGTGAGTTTTTTTCAGGTTAATTTTAATACATTCATTCAAACAGATTTTAGTCCAGTCACTTTGTACCAAAAATGGGTAAGTCTGTGTTTGATTTTTAATGAGGAGAAATTTGTTAGCTATTTTTCATAGAGGGCTGTGACTAATTTTATATTATAGCCTTGGCTAATAGATAATTAAGCGTTTCACTCAAATTAGCTATCACACAGCTAGAGGCAAAGTGGGAGGACACAAAAACTTGAATTTTGCCATAAATTTTGTACTACCAGCTTCTGAACACCTCTGTGAAGCAGCTGATAGGAAATGCTGTACTGAATAAGCATAACCTACATTTACATTTTATTAATAGTCTCAGAAGCTTAATTTAAAACAAAATAAGAAAAGTTTAATAAAAAAATTACAGGCAGAAGAGGAGGAGTATCTTCCACAGAGATAATTGAAGCTGTACAGATTTCGAAACAAATTTCCTGGGTAAGGTACTTCCTCAGGCTTTTCACTCTCACCCATTACTCTTATTGCTAGAATGTAATCCCCTCACAGTGCAGCAGTGTAACCTGTGTTTTGCCTGGGTCCTTCTCCATGGAGATCAGCAGAATTACTGGCATCTGCCTACATACATTCTGCTGCAGAAACTGCTCCCTTTGGCCAATCACCCACCTTTGCAGCATGTTGTTGGGTGTCCCCAGGTAAAGTAACACCACAAGATGTTAGTAAACCCCAAGAACAATTCTTAAGCCACCTAAACTGAGAGGTGTGTTCCAGGGCAATGTGCTTAACATGGTCTCCTGGGTACAAAGAAGAAACGGAAGACACCACAGCAGCACAAGGTCTTGTGAACACGGCACTCAATGGCATCATCTCTTGTAATACACCAAAGTCCCTATTTGCATGAAGTTATTAAAATTTGAAATATTTATTTTTCAACTACCAGTTTAAGAAGAGCATCACTCGTACATCATCACAACTCCTTTATAGTAGTGGTCTCAAAAATTTATGATGATACATTAGAGCAGACAGCAAAGGGAGAACCATCTACATTTTTCTTCTGTTTATCTAATAAATAGAAGTTTCTTACCAGAGCTGAAGAACATGCTTTTTTGTCTCATGTTCGCTATTTGAATCAAGGATACTGCAGGTTTGCTTTTATATTATATTGACATGAGCATGAGGATTTCAGCTGAATTTAGAAAGTTACTCAGATGCCAATATATAATTTCATATTTATGCAGCAGATTATACATTGTGCTTATTTATTATGCATTTTCTGTCACAGTCTAGTAACTTCTTCTCTAATTCTTTACCGGTCTTCTGCAACTCATAATTCTTTTCTTATAATGTCTAAAGACAAAATATGATTAGTTTCCTAGCAAACACAATAGATATTTTAAAATTGCACAGGGAATCAATATATTAAAAAAAACCACACTGAACTAAGAAAGAAAAATGGGGGCTAATCTTCATCAAACGCATACTTCTATCTAATTGGGAGAGATACATATGAAGAATGTGAAAGCAGATGTCCTTCATTCCGTTTTGGCAACCTGGTAATTTCTGCCTGTTCAAGAAGGCAGCAATAATGCAGATATCTTTCAAAATAGAAGAGAGCTGCTCCAGGTACAGAATTTGCAAACCCTCAAGGTTTTAAGGTTACTATATAATAGAAATATGTGTAAAGTTTCTGCGTGGTCAAGGTGTGAATCATGGCTATATTTAACCAGCAAAATATTCTCCCAATTCCTTTTTTGCTTCCCACACCTTCATCTGCAGTCAACATTCCAGTGAGGAGAAACCCAATGTGCAAATTCCTCTTTGACAACTCTGTTGATATGTATATCTGTTCTACCTTATCCTCTTTTGGATACTTGCAGGGCCAGAAATTTTCTGTCAGAAATGTCTCAAAACTTATAGCAATGCCATCATTTACTGCAACCTTAATGGTACAGGAAATGAGGTGTTTATCCTTTTATAATGCCACATTATAAAAGAGAATGAGAAATCTCAGCTGTCTACTGTATGTGTCCAACTTCAGTATTGTGGCCACCTACTCCCATTGATCTCAGAGGGTGAAGCCTGGAGGGTCTTTAATCAGGAAACAGAATTTGCTGCAAGCCCACTGAAGTCACCAGAGGGTGAGTTCTGACCATGGTCATACTTTCTACTCAGATACAATTATAACACAAAATGAAACGCACAAGAATCTGTAAATGAGTCCATGGTTTTATAATGTGAGAGCAACATTAAAGAATGAATTTCCATTGTTCCTGTACTGATGAGCCAAGTAAAAGTTCTGATGGACAAAAATAGATAATATTCTCATCAGTGTTTAATTAAAGTTTATCCAAATTATTGCTGAGATTTCTTGGTGAGCTTACTATAAGTACATTTCATGTTTTAATTTTTTTAAGTTAAAACAATCTTAAATGTATTTCTAAAAACTGCAGTAGCTGTTGTCAAGACACTACAGGGGTTTAGAGGTAACATAGATAGACAAATATTCCTGTTTGAATTTAACTCATCTTATGCTATGCACAAAAAGAGCTGGGCTGCTAAAACACCCCTTGTAATAAAATATCCTTCCAGGGAGGAGAGGTGAGTACCTCTCCACATCCCTCCTTGGGAAGCTGCAAAGAGTAATAAGGTTGTTTTCAATGAGGACAAACACAGTATCCTAAATCACCCCTCACAGAACTTTCCTTTCAGCCCTTTCTTCAGCTTTGTTTCCCTCTTCTAGGTACATTCAAGCCCCTCGATGTACTCATATGCTACTTTAAAGTGTATTTTGTTATTAATTCTCTTCAGTCTTCCCATTTTGCTTGATCTTATCCCAAAACCCACAGAAACAGTGAGATGAAAAAAAAAATCAATTGTATAAAATAAAAATATCAGATTGGTCTGCCCTTTGCAGATGGAAAATAAATGGATTATGAGTGAGTAATAAATGGCTCCTGCAGGAAATTAGGAGTCATCTTAGTAAGAATATTACAGGAATATTTCTGAACTTCTTGACTTTTAATCCTACTTGGATGAATATGCTTAACCTGGGTGGGGCATTTCAGAAGAAAAATAAGGAACAAGCCACAAACAAGCATCTTCAGGAATAAAGTAAAATATATAAAAGCTGTTTGGTTTTTACTGACATATAAATAAACATGGAGAGATTTGGTCTAGAGAAACAAACCATCAAAGGAGCACCCACAAAAATTTTCCACCATTGAAAGCCTATTACAAAAACTGTCATTTATGTGTTCTCCATGGCTCCTGGAGAAAAAGAAAAATGTTTTATATGTACAATTAAAAAACTCTTGTTATGGAAATACACTCAGACTGTTACAGAGTTATGCAGTACAGCAAGCAATCCTTATTTAAAGCTATGGAGAAGAGAGTGAACACATACGTGGTAGGGAGGGGGTTACATTTAAAAATTAGAGTATGTTTAATACTTTTGCAGGGTGGGATGCACAACCATTACTGTTACATACTTCAGTGATTTGCATGACTGCAACAAAAGTTAAAAAATATTGTGCAGAAAATTACCACAATTCTGGCTTCGTTTTCAATTTTTAAAGTAGCACACTGCACATAAAGTGTGTACTTCATTTTCCAGCTGTTAGAGAAGGAAAAACTATAATATTTAGTTTCTCTGAAGACTGAACAAGTTGACCAAATTCTTTTGAAACAATCCTCTGTTTCTCCATGTCATCAAATCACATGTTGTTATAACAGAGAGAGTGTCTTGTTATAGTACAGAGAGAGTCTCAGGGAGATAATACAGTTCTCTGGTTTTATTAGCACTTTAATTAGCCTCTGAAATGTGACCAGTGTATTAACTATTTTTATTTTAATACAGCTCTTAAGAATTTCTTTAATAAATGCTTTTGTAACCTATCTGCACACATTGAAAAAAGATCCTTCTCCTTGACCAAAGTATCAAACTCCCATTAATACTAATGGCAACATTTCAAAAGCTTTCTGTTATGTTTTACAAGAACTCTGGGTGTTACACTATAAAGGTTCAGTTCAATATTAGTTCAGATTCTGAACATTCAGACACAATAAACAGAGAAAGGATCACAGGTTATTTAAGGGGAATCACCTGAAATCAGATTTTAGCTTCATTAAAGATTACTGGCACAACAATCCAAATATAAATGGCATTGACTCACATACTCAGCTGGGCATGAAGACATACAACTCAGTGAAAAAACTCACAAGTGTTCACTTGATTGATTTCTGCTACATCATTGAAATATCAGCTGCAGTATTGGTTGCAGGTTGGAAGGGACCCAGTCCAGGTTGGAAGGGACCTAATCCACCCCACACCACTCAAATCAGGGCCAGCTCAAGCCAACTCAGGCTTGCTCAGGATCATATCCAGGGAAGTTCTGAATCTTCAAGGAAGGGAACTTTACAACAAGCCTGGGAATGTTGCTTCAGTGTTTGACTGTGTTCTTGGGAAATTTTTTTTCTCAGATTAAATGGTTCTTATATTTCAGTTTGTGGACTTTGCCCCTTTTTGTCCTTTCCCTGGGTACTACTCCTCTGACTCCACCCTTTTAGCACTTGTTAGGAGAATTAAGGAGATGTGATTTCACACGCACAATTATCTGTTTACAACATGAGAAAGAGTTGAGGACATTAACCTAGAAAATTATCTTTATCATATTTGTATATCTGAGTCAAACACTCCCATGACATACATAGAGAGCACTGCTAGGCTGAGGCAAGCAAACAGAATCATTGTTCCCATTAACAATGAATACATAATTGACAAATTAATGGCATGAGTTTCAATCATAAGCAACCAGAGAATCTGATTAGACTCCTCATATATATTGTTTCCTAGTTAATGTTACCATATTTAAGCTTGAAACAGCTGTATCTACTGAGTTTTAATAATTTCTCTGAGATATATAAATATGGGCAGAATACACTGCAGGTAGAATTTTTAATTCCATGCATAGCTGAAGAGAATCCAGGATTTGCATTATTTCAAAGACATTTCAGGACTATCGACTTGCCTTGTTGAAAAAATTTTAAATCTGTTTTTGGTTAACACATGAAAATGCCATTTGTATTCTAAGCATGGACTTTGACCAGAGACACAAAAAGAGCCGTCTCCAGATGCCAGCTGGGACAATCAAGAACCACTAGCAACCTGTGGAGATTTCAATCATTGAAGCAATTGACAGGTTATTTGGATCCTAATTATTTCTGAAGATTGAATAAAATTCTGTAGCTTAAAATGAAAGACCTAGTATTTTTAAAAAGAAAAAATAATCTAGCTAGAATTAGGAAATTGTTCATTCTTATCCAGAAATAATTCATAATGAATAGGGTAACATCAGACTGGTAACCTGTCGTTAGTGGTATGTACTCATCTCTGAGCTTCATGTTTTTTCAGCATCCAGCTCAAAGTTTGCTGCACTGATCAAGTTAAAATAAAGAGGTAAATCCAAGAATTGCTCCAAGAAAAGAGGTGCCAGGAAAAGAAATCTGGCTGGCCTTTACCTTCCCAGACACAAAAATAAATAGCACAAGGAGTCTTTTCCACACCCAAAAGCAGTTACTGGGACGAAAGAAAAACAGTAGTGCTAAGTAGACTAAAGTAAATTACTTTTCCTCCTGTTTTGGATAAACCCAGGCGTACAAGAACAGATAAGCTCTTAAGGTACTTCAGGTCTACTTTATACAACTGAGTTTTGATGCAGTCAATATACTTGAGAAATAGAAGCACAATCTCAGAAAATTCACAAGAACATAATTATAGATACACCATGAGGAGAAACAGCAAAAATAAGAATCTAATTCAAACCTACTATTCATCTTGTTTGCAATTCTCCTTTCAATTTTCCAAATCACCAGATTAAAGTACCACAAAAAGAAATTAGAGAAAAAGCTTATTAGATCATATTGTATTTGTCCTTGGCAATATAAAGTAGGTCTCTCAGTGCTTAGTTCTGAATGACCCCAGAGAAAGATGTTACTGATCTACTGTGAAAGAAAAACACTTATTGAAATAAAACTACTGAGACTTTGTATTACATCTAATGTTTCCTTTGCTCAGTTTAATCCTACCTTTCACATCTCCTCCAACCTTCTAAAATATTTATGTCTTGCTTTTGACTGGCATTTATCTGAAGTAAATTGTTTTCATCTTACCCTCTTATCAGACAAAATAATTGAATAATTAAGCACATAGATTTTTTTGGGGGTGCCTTTTATTTTTTAGGCACAGGTGTATCTGTAATGCGTATACAATTGCAAATGCAATTTTTTTCTATTATCTTAACATTTTAACAGGGAAAATTTATTAATCTGGAATTAATACCCAACAGTATCTGTGAGAATTATAATTTCCTAAAATTGCATATGACTTTTTGTGATCACATCACAATGGTAATTCACAGTCATCTTCAGCCCACCCTTTTTCTTTCTAAGGTTCTGATTGCATTCAGCCAAGCCCACACAATGTTACCTGATCTTCCTTCATGTTATTATTTTTTCCCATTAAAAATCACTTTTTAGGCTTGCATAATACTAAGACCAGACCACCAAGCATGCAGTTACTCAAACCTCATTAACTCTTTCATAGAGTTAAAAAGGTTAGTAATGTGAGCTGTGTTTTTATAGCTTGAAGTTGTTAGATTTTTGAAAGTAAATTTAATTCTACAGTTAAAATACAGATCTTGTTACAATCACAAAGTAAGGTTGGCAAATGTTTTTAATAACTACATAAATCAAAGGCATAATCACATTATAGTTTTATAACTAGCATATAATTACTTTTTTTTACATAAATTTCCACTAGTTGGAAACCATTTGCTGAAATAGTACTTGAATTTTTAACACTCCAATAAAACACACAGATTTTAATGCTCATCCCATTTTTGCCCTATAGAATTTTGGCTCAAGGAAAAGATTCTATTTTCTCAAAGCAGAAATACTTCCCCACAAGCACTATTTTTAAGATGGGGCAATATGATTAACCTGCTTTTAAAAAGAACCATTAGCCTGTGACTATCCTTCTGGCGAAGGGTTTCCCCTTCTGTATCCTCAAAATGAAGGTTAACTGGGATGAGCTTTTGGCAATGCTCACAGCACTAGGTGTCCATCAGATGCTGGGTGAAGCATTTTAACCTCAGTCCTCCAGAAGGGTCTGCCTGAATCCCTTGCAAGGATTTTGTCTTCCAACTACATGTCCAAGTTGCAGACAGTAACAGAATTTCATATTGAGTGTGTCTTTTGTCTGTCCTTCATTACAGAGCTTTGTCTTGGTCTTAAAATTAAACACCAATTAAGAGGTTTTTCCTGCAATATTTTGAGTATGAGTGGAATGAGAGATCTGCATGCTGTTGAAACTAATACACAGTACTTAGAAAATAGGAGACCTTTCTACTTCCCTCTTCAAATATGAAAACACCATTCCGTGCAACCACGATGAGAATTGACATCCCTTTGCCACCATTCTCCCATTACCTAGGAAAAGAAAAACCATATCAAATCATGCAATATGGGGGGTCTTTTATCCTAAGAAGGAGTAATCTAATTCAACTGGGACTAGTTACACAGTTCTTAGTGAAAATCTCTCATCAGAGCCCGCAGCTGGAGAACCCTTGAAAACAGAGACAACTCTCAGCAGCAATCTGCTGACACTCTAACAATTTTTACAACAGTGTTCTTATATTTGGAGGCTTTACTAAAGCATCAGCTCTAGGAGTTAGATGTTTTGTGAGGGTCTCCACTTTTAATTTTAAGCTAAGTTTTCAGATCTCACGATTCAGACTAAAAACCAGGAGCAACTGATGTGATCATTTGTGCCTCTCACACATCATTACAGGATTTCCTTTAATCTATTCACACTTGAATAAGAGAATTATTTTTGAAGTTAAATTTTCTGTGACAGGAATTCCGTCACTGCTTAATTTGAGACACAGGTTTGAGAAGATCAAGTTCATCTGCCCAATTAAGAAATGAGAAAAATAAATATGAACATGTAATTTTCAAAAGCAGAGTGGTTTTAATCATACATATATATTTTTGGTTTTGGAGTTGGATATAATTAGGGAGATTTTATTCATAATTTGTTGACTTTGCTAATGTTTTGGGTGAGAACAATATGACAGTAAAGCTGTTAAGAAACATATTCAAAAGTTAGCCATGTATATTAGTTCTTATTAAAACATAGGTAAAAGTCATAGAAAAGATAATTTTTTTTTTGAAGTCACAAATTTTTGTCACCTTTCTGCTTCTTTGGATTATCACATTGGCTGCTCCAGTGTTAACAAGAGAGTATGTGATTACTAGAGAAATTATTTCTAGACAATTGGCAGAAAATAGAAGGGATTTCAGACTGACCAATGATTTGATAATTCATTATGATAATGAGGAAATACTTTCTACACAGATATGTGGTAAAAGATTAAAAATAATTGACAAATATTCACCAAGTGATGATTTTGCAAACAGCTTCTGCAGCTTACATTATAGGTTAAAGGAATAGATGTTAAATCAAAACTTGCAAGTCATTAAATTCTTGATTTGAGCTTATGCAAAGTCAGGAAAATATAATTGAAACTCTTGAGGTTTCTTCTCTATATTTGGTCAATATCAGGACTCTGTCAGAGCCTTACTTGACGATTCCCAAACTGATCCAAGGATCTAGAATACTGAGCTCTTTCTTGATAACTTTGATCTCTTTCTCTATAGGTTCCAATCTCTTCTTTGGTCTGTACTATTTTATTTAATGCTAGAAGTTTGTAGACTTGCAACTCGTGCAGCTTCCTGACTGCATAGTTGCCTTTGATGGCAGCAGATTAGAGTCTATAATAGCTCTTTTTCTCCACCAGTCCAATCTTATTAATGCAGACAGGAGTACTGGGATATTGAAGGTCCTGTTATCTTCAATATTACCAAAGAAGAAACTTTTTTTCCAGTTTGTAATTAACTGTGAACATATTTTGTTGTGAATTATCCTTTCCTGCATAATCTGTCATACAATTGTGGCAGGTTTTCCATATACAATAATGTTCATTGTAGGCTCTGATAATCCTTTAAAGTACAAATAAAATCTTAGTGCACTAAATTCTAATATCTTCCTCTCTGTGTTCTGAGCACTCTTCTCAATAGCTTATCCTGAAATTAAAATTAATGCTGTACAGGTACATGAAAATACTTTTCAAACAGAAGGCAACATTTGTTTTTCCAGATTACAACAAAGGAAGGATTTCAGCTTGTATAAGTATGGCAGGGCAAAAAGTAGCTCACTCATTTCTGATACTTCTAACCTCTCACATTTAGGGTTAAATTAAGAAGAAACCACAAGAGGAATAGATATAACATCTCTGATGGTTTTCTGGCTACTCAAACATGAAAAATTGTTTTTCATAATGCTAGACTTTACTATGTCAGCTCCTTCAACTTTATGCTCATTAAAAATATATAATTCAATATTTCACAGCACACTCCACTCCCTTCTTTGACAAATAACGTTTTGTAAAAACAGCAAGACAAAAATTTGAAGATAATAAGGTGATGAGTTAGGTGTTTCTCTGTTGGAGAGAACAGGATGCAATTCTTCACATACATTGGACACTTCTAATATCTAAAAGCTTCAGAAACTGGTGTTACAGATAAGAAAATGTGACTAATTTAAACAAGTAACAATCCATTTCAATTACTGAGAACTTTAATTAATATTTAACAAAGTCCACACACTTGATGACTTAACTAGATCTTACACATATATTCTCTAACAATTACTTTGCCATGACAGTGATTAGAGTGCCAGCAGCTCGGTTATTCTAGCTGTATTATTGTAAAACATTTGTGAAAGTCATGCTCCTTAAATGTATAATATAAGGCCACATAATTTAATTAAAAGTCAAATTTAGGCTGAGGGGATAACTTAAAACACAAGCCAAGCAAACTGCAATAATTGCAAATGTCATGTAAATATTAAGAATTATTGACCTTGTCTTTCCTTGCTAAGTTTTTTTTTTTTTTTTCATTAAAAGGCATTACAAGAATTACACCTCCCTAAAAGCAAATATAACTGCTGGCTCTGTTCTTCTGTTGTTACTTTTCCTAGGATGAAACAACAGTACTCTTCAGATCAAGATAAATACTGACTGACAAAAACCTTATGCTACAAGTGAGTTTATAGGCTTTTGGATCACTGGAATTATGCCTAGTTTGTTAAAAAGCAGAGAGAGAACAGCAGTTTCTGTAATTTGCTCTGTAGAGTTCTGTTATATGCACACACACATTATACTGTCCCATGTTTCTCACTTTTTTCTTTCCTCCCTTTCCTGGAATTTGGTCAAAATTTATATGAAACAAGTCCTCTTTATGAATGGGACATACATGCAGGAATACCTGAAGTATTCCATGCGGCATTGTTGCCTTTATTCCACAAAAATCACAGGGCTCCATCACTGGTCAACAGCCCCAAATAAAACAGTTACTTCTTTTTACTTTGAAAAGAACATTTGAAGCAAACACCTTTCATCTTGAACCACGGTTGCAACTGTTTCCTTAACGCAGCTTCACTCGAGTAAGAGTGAATCCTCCTGACATGCCTTTCAGCCTTATGAGCTTTAATGATGCCTGGCACAGCAGTGTAATTAACAGCACCATTGATACATCACAGCCCTCTGCTTTCCAGTGGCAGAAACAGAAGGCTAATGCCAGATTGCTTATTAAAGGTACACCCGGCTGCAAAAGTGCACCAGATGAAACAATCCCCCAGCAGCCACGTAATGAGCTGCAGACATCTGTAAGATTATTTCAGAGCTCTGAATGTGAAGATTGAAATCTGGCGGTGCTGCAGATGTTTTTGTCATTTTTCCCGCAGCTGTTGTCACTGAAAATAGATCAGCCCTCCAATGAGGCTGGAATGCAAATGGCTCAAACCTTGTTTTTCCTTAAAAGCCATAGTGCACAGCTACCCCTAAACTACTCAAAGAAGTTCAGACTCTGATGACAGAAAATAAAATGTTTCTAAATATTTTTAAATATTTTTAGAAAAATCTTCTACAAATGAGCATTTTTTTGGCTGTTTTTCTTTCTGGCACTAACAAAACTTAATATATTGGTAGAGGAAGAGAAAAATCTATTTCTCATTTGAAAAATAATGACACATGGTATCAGTTGTGGTAGAATAACTTAAGCCCTCTTTCAGACTTCTTTGTGTTGGCACTGTGATGTAAAGTATTCTCGGTGCAAGTATGGGACAGGGATATAAAAATGTTACCCAAGCAGGTAGGGAACTTTTACAGGAATGTATAGGAAGTCAAACAGTATCCGACAAAAAAATAAAGTTCCTGAATTCCTGAAGTTCCTGATTCTGTGCTCTCATTTTCTTCTCACACGGATAAGGCAGTTTTCAGCTAAATGAAGTACTGACACTTTTTAATATTGTAATGAAACATACGAAACAAGGTCTTTTTCAAGGAAACCACTGGACTCTTTCCTGTTTTTTGTCCTGTAAAAAGACAAAAATTGTACCTTTTTTTTTTTTGCAGTCCAGCCCCTTCACATTATTTCCTGCTGATTGCACAGGCCCACAAGCATCAGCTGAAAGTAGCAAAACAGCTTCATTTAGCCAAAAGCAGGAAAATGCTCCTGATTGCCTTTAGCTATTCCTTTGCTGAGGAATGAGCAAAGACACTCCTTCAATTGCCAGTGCCTGGAGCAATCTGAACAATCACATCATAATTTTATGGACTTTCACTTTGTAATCCATTGTGTATCCTAGCCAAGATACAACTTTGACTGGCTCAGGACTTAATTCCTCAGAAAATTAAAATGCTTAACTTTATTTTACATATATTTAATTCAGGGGATTACTTGCTGGACGTGAAATGAGGTGAGCTGGTGAATCTAGCAGCATCTCCTGCCCACCTGAGGCAGATTTGGTTGAAGTTGGAGTTTCATGCAATTTTGCTATTACTCTTTAATTGATTATTTTGGTCAGCCAAACCCTTTGTGATGCTATTGACATAAAATGAAATCCAGAAATAAATAAAGGGGACAAATAGCTGATTCAAAAAATAATCCTGCTTTCAAGAAAGCCCAGGGTAACATGGGCTCCCAATGACAGTAGAAAGACCACAAATTTCAACTTGCAGAGAAAAATATTAAAAAAAAATTCAAAGCTGCATTTTTATCAATGTTTTTATATTTTCAGAGGAGGGTCTCTTCATAAAAATTTTTTTAAATGTCCATATATTAAAAGTTTTGCACAGAACATGAAAAAGTGAAATAAATAAAAGCCAGGAAAAAAAAAATCAAGACTAACTTGCTGTTGTTCATCTCCACCCTGGATGTTACTTTCAATTTTTTAATGTTCTGAGCCATGATCAAATCTCAGCATTTCTTATAGCTGGGGAATGCATATTACTTTAAAATTTCCTTATTCCTCAACTAAAGAGCAGTAATTCAAATGAAACTCAAAATAAGATCCTCTGACTTTATCTAACGAATTCCACTTTCTTGAAATAAAATATTCTAAGAGTTCTATCTTGATTTTCTGAGACATTTTCTGATAGTAAACGTTGAAATATTTCTGTCTACCATCTACCGTTTTATTTTATCTTTTGCAAGACTTTCCCTCTGAGGAGGGAAAAATAGGCAGTAAAACCCAAAAACAAGTTGGCAAAGGAATAGAATCACATATGACTACAGACATTCATCAGGGAGTTATATTTTGGTGTCAGAGGGACAGAAAATGATCAGAGAGACAACCCCAAATTTCAGCGCTGCGAGATTTTTGCTTTTGTAACAACCACAATGGAATAAATTTTTTAAATCACTGGGACTAGATCAGATCTAACTACATCATTATGACACATTCACTTACAACCCCCAGCCTGCACATCATTCTTTTTTTTTTTAATCTAACTAGCGTCTATTTTCCATAGCAAACAAAAAAAAAAAAAAAAAACTCCAGAGAAAAGAAGTTACTTAAGATTTATAAATATGGTCCTTCCACTGTGTTCAAACTCAGTTGCACTTAAAGCAAACTTTGATTTCAGGTATTTTTATTCAGAGCAATTAAAGCTCTACTGCACTTCTGAGAACAAATACGTACATACACACATACTTAAAACTGAAAAGAAAACTTTCCTCTTCACAGAAGCAAGCCTCGCCATTAAATTGCCTTGCCATTTAGTGCTACCTCAGTTGCACACAGAAATTAAGAAATCTGCTTTCAGACATCCTTGTTATTCTTTGTAACAATCCCAAAGACGTCTCAGTGAAACTAGAGTTAAAGCATGCTAAGTGCTTTACAGGAAATCTGTTCCCAAACACTCAGTCCAATTAAGTGCCAAATGATGCCATCAGATCTCACCCATACCAACCACAGAAGGCCACAGAGATTTTTGCAGCTGAAATTTAATGCAAAAAAACCAACATTTATTATTTGGAAAATCATAAATATAGAATTCTTTTTTTTTTCTAATTGAGTTATTTTGATTTTGAAGTTTATCCCTATGCAATAGGTTGAATTACCAGGTGGGGGGGGGGAAAAATCTCTGTAGGCCAGGAATTGATGAGGGGCATGAAGGATGAACAGATTTTTATTGTGGGATTAAAGAGACAGAAAAAACAAATTCATTCCAAGTCGAGATTCAGAATGCCTTTCCCTGAGACTTCAGTTTGTGCCTCCACCAGCCACTGTTTTGATAAATTTTCTTAACAGAGCTAAATTTACATACAAACACTGTAAGAGTTACTACTCTTGTGCCTCTAGTTTTTTAATTCACCAGGGAGCCTTAAATATTTGCTGCCCGCAGAACCAGTATTGAATTAGACAGAGAACACAACAGAATTTCTGCTTAAATGTTGAAGGATCATCAAACAAATATTATGCAAAATAACAGTTAATTTCTAAAATGCTAAAACCCAGCAAGCTCTAAATTCCCAGTCATCCTCTCTGGGGCATTTTAGTCTAGACACCTCTTTTAAACTTCTTCTCAAACAGGTCCTTTTGAAATAGAGGATTCCTGAGTTGTTTGGTCTTCCATGGGGTATCAGCTGTATCACAGCTCTGACCATCCCTGTTTTGTTCTTTTTTGAAAGGGATTTTTCCAAATGCCATCATGAGCAGCGAGCTACTCACAACCTGGTTTAACCCCTTTCCAGTATCTAGTCTCTTTGATTAATATCTGATCTCTCAAGCAGTAGGTATCTTGGGCCTAGACTGTGTGGAAGGGTATCAGTGATACTTTAAGCCCCTCAGTTTAGGATTTCTAACATTTCACTTGGAATTTGTCATGGATTCCGTTACACAGAGATTAAGCACAACTTGAAAAACTGTGAGTTTAAAAGGTTACCTGACCTATTTAAAGGACAGTAAGACAACAAAGAAAACTGCTCTGTATTTCACCATGTTATTATGAAGGAAGCCTGTGAAAAGCACTGGGTGAAGGTGATAGAATAACTCACAAGGAGTGTTATTCAAAACCAGAAGAGTCTTCACAATGAAATCTGCTCCTTACAAAAATTCCAGCTTAATTTCCAGACCACAGAAGTCTGAGTAGTTTTAATAAGAAATTATACCCTCAAGGCACCATTTTAAGTGGGTGCTACTGAAAGAATGTCTGTCTCACTGCAATTTCCAGGATTTCCAAGAGTTAAACATATTCACTTTTACAGACAGAGGACATATTCGGAGTAAAAATTATATTAAAAACTCAGTATATAGGCTAGGCATACTGGAATTAAACTGCAGGATTAATCCTCTAAAAATTTTTTTATGAAATTTTGGTCTCTACTTCTGAGATTGCATAAGAAAATTGAAATCCATTTATGTTAACTAAACAGACTCTGCATTTTGTTGTTTTATCTCAGCTCAAAGCCTGTGCAATAATGCTCAGCCTGTAAAATAAACCACTTTCTCCAAGTAGAGGTTATTATTTAGCTTTTTGTTCCTCCATTTTCTTCTCCCTTTTCTATTCTTCTTTAACTGCAGGAAAGATTAATAATATGGGGCATTTTGCAGGTCTGTCTATAAACAATGATAGCTGTGCCCATTCTCACCCCCTCAGGACTCAAACCCATGACTGGCTGTGGGAAAAAATTACTCTTTTCAGTTTTTTCTTTGAGGTTAATACTTCTAATTCCTAGGGAACACAATACCTTGATGAAATCATAGTCATTAAAAGGGACCAGAATAATTTTAGGTCACATCCATAGAGAGCTAAAGAATTTTTATATCCATAATATCAAAGCACAAATTCATTAGCATAATTAAATAAGTTAGTTCAAGTAATTACTGTTCAAAAACCATAATAACAATCCTTTAACTAAACCTCAATGGCTCTATAACCCACACAGATACAACTTTCTGTCCTATTGTGGCTGGACCATTAAAGTCATTTATGGCGTTCTGCTGCATACAAAACATAAAATTATAAGTTGAGCCTACAAAATAAAGTTCTTTACACAGTAAGAGTTCTACAATGCTTTCATAAGCTGAAGCCATGGTTTCCAGCTCACAGTCAGTGTGCACACTTAATAAGCATGGTGGCTTAGCTGAGGCAGTGGAAATTAGCTGCAGGTCTCTTCATCAGTCTCAGCCAAAGTAATTTCAAAATGCAATGCAACGTATGAGTTAAAAAATTCACTTCATTATTTTTTGCACACAAATCTTCTCCATGCTCCAAGTTTTAGAGACACATATAAGCCATACCTCATGCAATAAATACTAATATAGTTAAAAGTCCAGTATGCTTGGATTTGAAGGAGGCACTGGAAGAATATCATGTTGCTCAATAGAACAAAATAAATGCACATTTGAATGATGGATTCTTTTACCAGCTCCCAGGCTATATTTGGTTGGATTTTCTGATTCTCAATTCATTGAAACAAAAGTATACATTCATAGAACAAAAGTAAAAGCTTTTCCTACACCATTTTTTTTCTAACAAAAAGAAAAAAAAAAAACTTAGAGAAAATCAAACTAACTATGCATAAAATTATTTCTCTTATATAATCATACTGATATTTGTCTCCCAAAAACTTTCTCTCAATGAACACAGAAAAAAAAATCACAAATATTATGAAATTATAATGCAATCAGTTATAGGGGCATTTAAAAGTTCAATGTGCTTCTATAATCAGGTTTCCATAAAAGAAGAGTGAAAATTTGGAGTGTTGATTTCGTTCTTTCATATAA
Source organism: Petroica traversi (assembly GCA_025920805.1). Taxonomy (NCBI): domain Eukaryota; kingdom Metazoa; phylum Chordata; class Aves; order Passeriformes; family Petroicidae; genus Petroica; species Petroica traversi. Next base: position 826,371 of record JAHLSL010000111.1, on the reverse strand, counting down.
CACCAAACTAACCACAAATTAAAAAGTACTTAAGGGGAAAATTATTTTCTCATGTTTCTGGCTGTTTTCAATGAGTTTTCTCATGTAAATCTGCTGGGACCTTCCCCACTGGGAACTCTTTCCTTTGATCTTCAGTGATGGGGGTACTGGCATTCCTGGAAAAACAACACCACTTCCAGCTTCTCTGACCAGTTATGCTTTAGTGATTCAGATTGTTTAACAACTTATTTCTCAGTTCAATAAGAAAGGGCTTATTATTTCTCAGGTGGAGTCCCAACATTTATGTTATTAAATGTGTGCCCTGCTGTTGGTACTTCCCCTATTTTTCAGGGGGGGTTTCCTCTGGTTTGAGGCAAGTGCACCATCTAACTCCTGTAGTAGTTAATTAAAAGTGTATTCCCTTTCTCCACCATGCAGGTAAGGGCTAATTCAGCCTTGTCAGGTTTACGAATAGGGCAGACATCCATGAGTGGGAAGCTCTCTGAATTTTAGCTACCAGTTCCACTAAACTTAGCAGCATTTAAGGGAAAATTATTGCTATTCAATTTCCTGTAATAAACTGTAAGAAACTTCTGGATAACAGAATTAGAAGAGAAGTGTAAGATCATCCCCTACTGTTGAAGCAATATGTGTTAGTATTAAAATTCTAATGTCAGGTTTGCAATGCTTAACACTGCAGCTGTTAATAGGTCCAAATTAGCCATAACTTCAGAAATTCTATTTCGTGTTGCAGCAAATATTTAGCACTGTGATAGAGCAGTCTCAGGGTTTCCTTCAGGGTTAAGATTGGCAGATTTCTCACTTGTGAGCCATAAATTGGCCTCAGCATTTTGCCAAATAACCATTGCTCTGGTGATTTTAACTCTTTGCTGCCTGGGAAGCACATAATGCCTTTTGACATTGCACTGCAAAACTAATACTGATTGGGTTTCAGTCTCACCTAATTAGTGTTCAGACTTTGTCATTTCATTAGCTGTACACAGCACCATTTGAGTAGCAGTTTGCTGACACTGACAATCATTTGAGGTCTGAATTTTAATTAAGGGTTGTGATGTTACTTCTTCATCATCAGATGCCAACGTTTAACGCCACATCTTGCTCTTTATTAGAGCGACAGATCAGCTCATGTGTCTCCCAACTCCTCCACACAAAAGGTCTGAGTCAAAAGAACTTATTGTTGAGAATGCCATTTATCCCCCATCCCACAATTCTTCCTGTACAATTCTCTTTCTTTTATTCACAGTCCGAAGCTCCCTAAAACCCTCGTGCTTAGCAGCAAGCAACCTCCCTGCCTGCAGCCTTTTTCATTTTCTTCATTTTACTGACACTAAAATTCTTTCACCAAATCGTGCAAGGATAGTATTAGTTCATTTTCAGATTTCTGAGTAACCAGTCTGTCATTATCCCTATTATTTTATGCCAACTCCACCCTAGGGGGAGAGGGGCAAATAAAATTTTCAAGAAAAAACACAGGTTATTTTCTTTACACTGGCCACACAGAAGAGCAATTTAAAAAACCCAAAAAAACCTACACAACTTCCCTCACAAATTGCTTCAGAGGGGAGGCTGTGGCAAAGTTTCCAAAAGTTTCTAGAGAAGGAATATTCAAGGTTTCCCTGAGAGGGAAATGTAGTGTCTAAAGGCACTTCAGGTCAGAGAACAGCAACCCACTCCTGACAGCAGTGAGACCATATAACCATGCAATATAACACTACAAAAGCTTTATATAAAGCAAATATGGGCAGAAATATGGGAAAAAAAACACCCCAGTGACCTTAGGTAGATGACTCAGGTACTGGCATAGGCAGACCCTTATGAACATAAAAATTGAACAAAAGATTAAGGCTCAGGTTTTTAGATATGTAAACTTATAAAAGTTTGAACTCTTCAGGATTCCTGTTCTCTATTCATGGTTGAATTCTCAAGGTTGCACTTAGCCTACATCTCAAGAAAAACAACAAAAGAGTCATGCTGTTGACATGTGCTTGGATCTCACTTGGTAGAGACGTGAGGCTCCCAGGGAACCCACAGTCACAATTTGAGAACTGCTGTGTGTTAAGGTTAAAAGTACTGAGTACAACAGTTTTTAGAACAGGCAAGCACACTGGGCTCTGAAGATTAATTTAGCACAAAATAATTAAATTCTTACAGATCAAAACCCTGACCTCTACCCTCAAAAGACAAACAAAGCACTAGCAATTATATGAGTATAGGGTTCTTTCTAAACAGCAGGACTCAAACCACATCCTAGCCTTCATCTCACCCCTCATCACAGCCCCATCATTCTTCTCCTTTTAATATGATTACTTACATAACCAATGCATAAAAATCTGTCCCTCTAATGCTGTTAAACAAAACTTTATCTTACAAGTCTCTCTGCAATATACATCACACTGATAAATGCATATTACAGGATCTCCCCACTACATCGACTGAGAGCTCCTGGCTACAAGGTGTTGTTACTCAAAATGCACCTCTTTATGCTCTTTCCTCCAGAGTCATCTTGTTTAAGCTTCAGAATTTCATTCCAGAACAAGGCTGATGCATGCACTGAGGAGTGCATAAATGTGGGTTTTTTTGCATTCTTTTTTCCCTAGAGCAGTAGCTCAGTTACAAACCAATGCTCCCTACTCATCAAATAGAAATCCCTCACCAAATAGAAGAGATATTTTCTGTAAATAACTCCCCCCAATCTTGATCTACAACAGAAACATTTCCTTTGTCTTGGAGGCAACTGCACAGATCAATCCAATGGCTAAAATTTAAAGTCTGTGAAGCTACAAAAATTAAAATAGTAATTTACTGAGGAAGGTGATTATAAATAAAATAAAGTAAAATCTCAATGTATTTTTTTGAATGCACACTCTTCGGCAAAGTACCTTCCTTGAAAAGTTGTGGTGCATACTTTGGACAAAAAATTTTGGGAGAGAAAATAAGTATTCTAGATATTTTTTTGTCTTAAACAAAGGTGGGCATATGAGATTCTAGTCAGAATGATACTGATGTAATCATCAGCAGACTTGTTCCATTTCCAAATTCAAACTCAGCATTACAAAAATCTCAGAAAAGTTCTAAAACTGCAGAATAAGCATTCCTCACAAAATCCTGGGCAACAAATTAATAGCCTACCTTTAATAGCCCTACCTTTATACTTCCTCCCCATCCCCAAGTATAGAGAAATTCCAGGTAAAAGAAAAGCATTCCATCCCTCTTCAATATAAAATGAGCAAAACTGAGAATTTCTCAGCATATTTTTACTTTTGACAGAAACTTGAATGCTAATTGATTTAAATAGCACCAAGTATGATCTTAATAAGATGCATCTTTTTTACTAAAGCCAGGTCAGAATATGGCAATGAGAATTGTATTATCCTCTAATGGAAACCAAATTAATTTGTTTGGGTTCTTTTAGTATGTGTAGAACACTGGGCTTGTTAGAGTGCCTAAGAATTAATGCACATGTTCGAATGATTACAGGCACAAACTCCTCTCAAGACAGCAAGCAAGATGCACTATTGCTATTAAGCCATCTCCTTACTTAGCTTGGAAGGCAGAAGCTGCTGCACTTTCATAATATCAGCAGCATTTGTGCCTACAGACACAGCCTTTCCAAGTGTCGTGCAACTACGCAGAAAAATGTTTGCAGCTTCCTTTGTGTTCAGTCCCAGATCTCCTGCTGTGTGCAATCGTTTTTAATCAGAGTAAGACTTCCTTTTGTGGATAATGCAGGCCTTCACCACGGAGCCAAACACAGGAAATAAGCAACACCTCATCCAGGATGGCATGAGAATGATGAAGCGTGGAGCACTTAAGGCTAAGATAGGAAAATGATTATTTGGGTACACTGGAAGTTATGACTGGAGGCAGCCTAAAGATGGTGCCAGAATGTGTGGAGGCGTGTCCTGGGAATGTGCATTCAGGGAAGGAATGCCTTGAGCACCAAAACTGTTCCCATTCCCAGGTTTTAGTGGAACAGGAGTGATACATCTGTGGTTCCATCATGCTAAAATATAGGAGCTAAGATGAAACAAAGGATCCAAAGTTCCAAATACATAATTTTTCACAATGATGGCAGATGCAAACTAATGCAAAGATTCCTCTTGTCAACAGATCACACACTGCACTCTCCAGAGAAGACCTCTGCTTCAAAAATAAGGTTAAGAGAATCAGGAATACAAATATTTTGTTTAGTAAGCAAATACTGGAATGATACAGATTGGGAAAATATAATTTGTTAAACAAAATTAGCAGAAACCTATTCTGTAGTTTTCATTTTATTATCTTAATCTGCCTCAGCAGGAATATTTCCCAGTCCATTTAAACATTATACATATTTTCTTTGCCACAGGAATCTGAAGAAATTGGACTGTAGCTTGCAATGATTCATGATCACATTTAGTATTCAGATTTCACTCAGCTAAAAATTATGGTTTCCATAATAAAGAAACAGTATGTTTAAGCTTTAGTTTTGTGAATTACGATTCTGCTGCCAAAGCCAAACTAAAAACCAGTGAATGGAACCCATAAAATCTGTTACAGAACCAGAAATAACTCATGGCTATCCATCAAGGGTCCCCTTTCAACATCATGTATGGTGCCTGAGCCACCAAACCAGGACTACATCACCACTTTGAACAGGTTTCAGACAAAATCTCACCTTTTTCTAACAAGCTGTATCTTAGACATGATTGTTGAAATAAGTGCTCATACACAGCAAGATGAAAAATATGTTTAAAATATCATATAATAACGTTTTATACACAGCCCATAATCTTGTCACCTTTTTTCATTAAAATATCCTAATGCTGTAACAGTTTTTTGTTCAAGGCAAGAATTGATTGGGCATCACCAACACATAACATGGACTTCAAAGAAAAATGAGAAAAAAAATGTCAGTAGGAACAAGTTTTCTTTAAGAATGTACCCACTAGGCTAGATGATCCACTCCCTGTAAATATCTAGTTTGCCATCACTTACGAATGGCAGAACTTATGGTTCAGATGAGGTTTTGCTGTTTGCTAAGACTTTTCAGGAAAGTCAGCAGGGTGCAAATAAAAATCCTGATAAGCAGGAATTTTCCCATAAATCCCACAGTGTTTTGTATTTACCAAAAGCTTACATAACCCAAAAGAAATGCTAGCAGAGCATAACATAATTTGGAGAACACTGCACAGTAGAGTAGGATGTTTTCCTTGTTCATGCAGTGCTAAGAGACAGAAGGCAGATTATTCCTTATGAATATTTTTCAGAGATATTTCCATATCTAAAGGCTACTTTTACTCCTAGCCTACACATCATATTTTCAGAATAAACCAAATTCCACCACTGATCTGCAGAGTATTTTTATCTCTGTCCTTGGTTTTTATTTTTCTTTTTTTTTTTTTTACAGAAATACCTTTGGACACCTCTAGTTGTCTGCTGCCTGCCTATTTTCATTTGATGAGGACAGTGTGAACTGGACTCTGGGTCTGAATGTTACTTTCCCTTTGTCTAGCTAGCCATCAAGTATTCATCCGAGAAATGTATCTGTGATACTGAAGCTAAAAAGTGATATTTCCCTGAGTTTTCTTCATCTTCAGCATATCCTGTTCAAAGGGAGAGAAGACAGTGGGCCAAACAAGTCTCGTCACATTGCTTCAGATCCAGGAAAAATATCATTACTTCAGGGACTTACAACAAGCAAGTTTTGCAGCAAGCTGTCACTACTTCATTCCCCTTTTAAAAAATATGGCATAGGGCCTATCTAATCCTTGAGTTCCTTTTCAAAAGTGTAAGTTGCATCCAGCGTACTCACTTACCCTTTTTAAACCATTCATCTTTAACTCCTTAATCCATAGGATTGCAAATAAGAAATTAACTCCTTAATCCATATGATTAGAAATAAGAAATGAGGAACAAAGGAAAACAAGTATTTTAGCAGCTTAGATCTAGACTAGACTTCTTCCTTTTATTCTTTTTTTTTAATCTTGTAACCTAATGGTTGTATATTATAATCATATATTATATTATACTCACAATAAATGGGGATTTCAGTCATCAACTCCTCAGCTTTCACTCTGTACTTCATCAATCTCAAAAGCTGTTTAACAATTCTTATCCTCTTCCTGCCATGAGCATTGTAAAACTCATAGAAGACAAGTGATAGTGTTCAGATTTTTGCACTCCACATCCTAGTTATCTGTAAGAAGCCTGATTTAAAAATTTAAAGAAAGACCTTATTAGCTCTTGAAATAATTTTAACTTGCCTAATCTGTTTTCTTTGCCCTTGTGTATAAATTCCCTGTACTCCTACCCAACTATATCAACGTAGTTAAAAGTTGCCCTTTGTTTTTGGGTCATTGGGGTTTCTTTCCTCCCCATGTCCCCCACAGTCTAGGAGAACACTACATGCTATGTAAAATTCACCACCAGATTTATTCCCTATATTGTTAATGTTTGGGTGAGCATATGCAAGGCAACCAAAGTATATTAGATAAGTTTGGTGGGGCTGAAGGTGCAATATGATCTAATGCCTTCACTACATCTCTCATTTAAGTTAAATTTTATTTCATACAAAAAAAATATACAGAGTTCTTGCAATATTTTGAAACAAGGATGAAAAGTATTTCAGGATGAGAAAGGCATCTGTGACTGGATGCACAGTTTACCATTGTGCTAAATTTTGAGTTTCTCTAAGAGCCTGACAATGTCTTCTCAAAGCAAGAGTTGCTAAAATTCCAGTGGGTTTGTCTAAGTATGTGAGAGCTGAAGCAACAACTGCTCATTAATTTTTAAATTCTCATATACATGAGGATCTTTTTATTAAGAGAATACTCTAAATTTTTATTTCTGAAACTAGAGAAATGGCACAGAATGAGGAATTTGAGTTGAAAAGCTAATAGAGTTCCACTGTGAGAAGAAACTAAGAATATCTCAGCAAAGTCAGAATGCCTGCTCAAGAGACAGCAGAGCATTCCTAGTTTAGAGTGCATCACAGCATTACAGAACTTTCCACCACATCTCTGTATTGCCCAGCTTATCATTTGATCCTGAACCTTTTCCAGACCATGCAGGGTCTGGAAACCTCTGCTGAAAAAGCCTTCTATTTATCACGACACCTCCCCTGTACTGAGGACTGCTGGTGCATGCTCTGCTTGCCTGCTGCTTACTTTGGTTTTTTTGTTAAGCTTGAAAAGTTTTCTTACTGTCCCTGACCTTGAATTTTCATAGTTTCTTCTACTGCAACATTATCACAGTTGATTCTTTCTGAAGAGTTTTATTCACCTTTTCCCTGCAAGGTTGGACTCAGTGAGCTAAAGCAGATGAATTCAGTCTTTCATTCTCATTTTTCAGCCAAGAGAATGTAATGTTTGAGTTCCACTGTGTAGTAAGCATCATACAATAGCTCTATAATTTACACAAAGAAATCAGTGAAGTTGATTCATTTGTGTAGAACAACTCAAAATAAATTTTTAAATTGGAATAAAAAATAATCAATTCAGCTAAACGAATGCAAATATTTAGTGAAGCCTTCCTGCTGGGCATTTCTAAGGAGTAGGCTCCCTTCAGCTATGATGAAAATATCACAAATCTTTGATAATGTCATTATTTTCAGAGAAGGACAGGTTGATGTCTAAAGAAATTTTGAGTCTTCTTTTTTCACCGCTAGAATATTTTTTTGTTGTTGTTTGCTTGTAGTTTGCTATCCAGCTATTGTAATCCTTCAAAACAAAGCACTTATGCTGTTTTATCTCTACAATACCACAGAGGTTTTTAGCAAGCAGAATGGAAAATAAGTCAGATGAATTTATCCCAAGTGTGTTTATTCACTATAAATAAGGCTCTCTACATGGGTTTTTTGTCACACGTTTAGAAATAGGCTCATACTGTCAATTTCTCTTTTATAATATATAGTAAAACACCTTGCATAAAAAGCTACAACAACACATACGAAAGATAGAGAAAAGAAAAATACCACATGATAATGATAAAACTGAACATACTGTCTAATGGAATTCAAAATAATATTAAAAATTTATTTTAATATGCAAATTTCCTACCACCTACACATCTTTAATTGAAATTGCACTCAAGCTTTTAGAAGCCATTATCATGTCATATCTGAAAAGTGTTGAAATTAAATTAATCATTAAATTGACATTTCTCTACTCGAAAAATGCAATTCTTGTGGTGATAAACTAATCACCACCAAGTATCAACTGCCCTTAACCACATCACGTTAACAATTCCATAAGGTCATTTATCATTCCTTTTTACCCAGAAATTCAACGTGTTTCTTGCATCAATCTGTTCTGTTTTGGTTTGGTGTAACATATACAGCATCTGACAATTTGTGCCTTTGCATGACTGCTTTGCTTTTTGTCCTGTGGCCTGCACTGACTGTTTTTATTTTCTAGACACACTAAGACTGGTTCAGTCTGCAGTGGGCTGGAGTTACATTCCCTGTTCTTCTCCTCCACTATGCCTTGAGGCTCTTTCAACTCAATCTGCAGCTGTCAAACCTGCAGAGCACAGCTCCACCAGCCATTCTGCACTCTGACCTTTATTAGAAAGATTTCCATCCATTTCAGTAATCTTTTACTGTCTTCAACTGTTTCTTGCTCCAAAGCAAAACTCTCCTTCTGCCAAAGGCAGACTGAACATTCAATTTGAAATGTCCAAATCCGAGTAAATTTATCTGAGTATAAGGACTATATATTTTATGTATTGTTAAGCTGATTTTTGTTTTAGTAGGTGGATATCAAATCAACATCTCCCATATTTTACAGGGAAGAATAAACTAGAGAAAAATCTTGCCTGCTGATTTTCTCTTTCTTTATTAATAGAGTACAGCTTTTGCCTCTACAATCTGAAAACAGCATAAATTTTAAGTAATATCTTGCACATTGTCAAAATGATGAAATAACTCCAGTATCTACGACTGACTTGCTGACAGATGCAAAGGAACTCTCCTTTTTCCCTCCTCTGTGGAAATCCTAAGGATACAAGTGGCTTGAAGGAAGAAAAGGTTCTCTGGTCTGTCACTCCTGCAGCTCTGTGAAGATTCTAATGGCACAAAGTCTGTAAGAAGGGACTGGGGACACCAGAGGAGATAGATTGGGCAATTGGGGTGGATCAGCCCAACAAATTAGAGCTGCTTTAAAAGAACTGTGTCATCCCTAGCTGTTCAAGGTTCATTCTCAGCCTGAAATCTGTGGGCTGCAGATTTAACCAAACTATGCATATTGGCACCAAGAGAGAGGTGAAGCAGAAGTCATTGTCAGAAGCAAGTATTTACTGTAACAGCTCCAACTCTGGCACTAAAAGTCAGCTCCACATGCAGCAAAACCCAGAGGAAAGAATAAGAAAGACAAGAGCAACAAAGCAACAGGAAAACTTCAATGAAATTGTGTGACACTGCTCCTAAGTTTTGTTCTTTTTCTATTTTCCTCGATAACTAATTGATCAGAAAAAAACTTGATCAAAGCTAGCACGTACTGCTCTCACTTAAAAGCACTGCCCAAAGATCTAACCCAGTTGAGAGTCATCGCTTCAATAATTAATTAAATGAACTGTAGTTTGCATACAATTAAATTGGCCAATCCAGTAAGCAAAACTAACCTGTGATGTGAAACTTCAGCTGTTGCCCAAAATTCACACCTGCTGTTTTGTTTTGAAAGTTTCAGTGTCAAACTGTTTTTTCAAATGTATATTTGTAAATTGGAACAGAATCCTTTTCATTAATGCCATGTCAGGAAGAACAATTATTAGCACTGACTGAGAAGAACATTTCCTTTACCCACTGGAGTACAGCTCCTTACAAAACTGATAGATCAGCATAAAATGATCTAAAGAAAGTGTGAACCTTGCAGATTTATTTAACTGATGTTAAATGAAACTGAAGAAAGCACAAATTTTACATTGTAGGCTATTTCATCAGATGCATAATTATTTACATTTTAGTTTTGTGTGTCAAAGCATAATTTTTCTTTCCTTGCTAGCCCTTTCCAGTTTTTAACATAGGTTTTGATCATAGCAGACAATGTTACCCATGTCTTTTTGAAAACAGCAAAAATCCACTTGTATCCAATAGTCATTTATAGACAAGCATACCCACTTCTCCATCTCAGACAGCAAAAATTCTTTAAAATAGATGTAAACTTCTTGGTTAGAGTTTTCAGCCAGAATTTTACAGCACAGATTGAATTTGTTATATTTTTGATGCATGCCTGAAGAATTTTGTAAAAGTTTGCAATCTAACAACCTCATCACGCAGCAAGACACAGCAAAGTTATTTTGTTATTATCAGGGGTTAGGATTATGTTATCAGAGGTAATAGATTCTGAACATATTCCTAAGTATCATTCTCCATAAGTGAAGAGCCTTCCTGAAGTTAGCCTGTGTAAGGAAATCTTACAGCTGAACAGACACCTTCAAAGTCTTAATATAGTTCAAAGTAACACCCACTTCTGAGCAGTCCACTTACATACATACTAAAGGATAATATTTTCAGTCATTGCCTGTTTTTGCAACATGTATCATGGTTAGAAAATCCATACTACAGGAGTATATTTACTGGCAGACATAAGAAACACAGATAGGTTAAGTCAAACAAACTGTTACCAGTTCTTACTCGAATGCTTAAAACAAGACCAAAGACAAATCAAAAGGTTAATATTAACTATCATATTCATATTCAGACTATTCTGTGAGTGCAAACTGACACTTTATCAGCTTTGCCTAGCCTTTGTCAGATTTTTTTAAAAATCTCTCACTCATTTCAAGTTAAGTGCTAAAAAACCAGAGTTATGGGTTTGGGCAAAGAAAATAATTGTCCTGTTCTAACCTTATCCTAGTATCGCTGGAAAGGCTTCTGCGCAACGGCATCAGCAATATTTTCCTCAGTCATACATCCCCACACATTTGTATTGGAGACCTGATTTGCTTTTACTTTGAAATAAAGACAGAAAGATGCCATATAATGCAGTGTACTCATGAAGAAAAAACAATGACTTAACATTCATAACTAACATATTATGACATCTGACTGTTCTGTTTTCTCCCACACTCCAAGCTTGTAAATATCAGCCATTATAATCAAGCAAGGTTAACTAATGAGGTTGATCTTTAATTGTGCTGACTCAGAGGGTGCTGATGAGATTTTTAAACCTTAGAACTTTCTTAATTGGTTTGCAGTCTGTTAGTATCACCAGAAATCTGTCTAGATACAGAGCCATGCTTTGGGGGTCTGCATGGTATTTTTTATTCTTTATCTTCTGTGCAACCTGACCCCGTTGTACTGCAAGCAGCGTCTCTGTAGATAAAAACACCTCCTTTCAGATTCCAAGTCACTACCAGAGAGGGACAAAAAATGACGTAGGCTTAGAAATTCTTTGACGTGAGGGTAGTGAGTGATGAGAAGAGGTTGCCCAGGGAAATTGTCATGCCCCGTCTCTGGAAGTCTCAAGCTGGGTTGGGTGGGGTTTGAGTAACCTGTTCTAGAAAGAGGCACCTCTGGCCATGACAGGAAAGTTGGAACTAGATGGTCTTTAAGGTGCCTTCCAACCCAGTCCATTCTGTGATTCTGAGTGCCACATATTGCTGCTTTTGGAGCCAAAGATCTCCACACAGCTGACACAACATTATGTGTGTAGCTGCACTCAACCAACCTCTCTCAGGTTCTGACCAGCAAAAGAATGTCATAGTGCTCACCTGAGCTGCAATGAAATCATTTAAGACACAAAGTCACCTTCACAGATGAGCTAAGTAAAGCTCTGTTCTTAATAGTTAGTTTCTTTCACATCCCTCACCCAGCCAAAAAAAAAAAAAATTCTCAATGTAATCTGAATCCCAAATGTATTTTTCAAGTTGTCTGTAAAATTGTATGTTTTGCCTGGATGTTTTCACCTTTCTTAGATCAATCTATGCATACAATTATAGTTTAGAAATCAGTGATAGAAAATTGAAACAAATGGAAATCATTGATCATTTCAACTAAAGGAATTTTCCTAAAATACTGATATCAATCAAACCATGAAAGCCAAGTTTTGTAGAACATGAGCTTCTAAAACACAAAACTATAAAACAAACAAAAAAACTCCTCAAACAATAAAATCAAACAAATCAGCATAAAAACTTTGAAATAACAAGTTTGAAGAAAGTAAAGAGGTTATGAAAGCAAAGAAGAAATGTTTGTTCATAGGGTATTTCTGCATAATATGTTCAGCTTTTCTGCATTTCATTTGGCTGAATAGGGGGGGAAGGAAAGAGGATCCAGCCTGGATAAAATCAGACCTGCATAATGTAATCAAGAATAGAAAGGCATTATATATTAGATATAATATAATACAGGTAGAAGCTGAAATGAGGAAAGATAAGTCAAATAAGGAAAATGGACATAAACTGCTCAAGAGACTGTGGTAAGACTTTTCCCCAAGTACATTAAAAACATCGTGAAGACACCTAAATGGGATTCAGAGAGATGGCAAAAACAGTGTGCTGACAGCAGAGATATGAATGGAAGTAAATGCATCTGTTAATTCCATATTCACAGCAGGCCAGGGCCAACAAGAGGTGTCATTTGTAAAGCATGAAAAGTTGTTATTGGGAATGATGTGACACCAGAGAATGTTAAAGGAACCCCAAGATATACAATGAGAAAAAAACTGCAGGGCTTCAAGAGAAAACTAAATATATTGAGATGGCCTCTAATCTTTAATTCATTCAGACACTTTTCAGTTATATACTAAAAATAAAAGGAAATCACCTTGAAAATCCAGTCTTGGCACAAATAAAAGAAAATGTACATTTAAATTAACATTTTTTTGGAGAAATCAAGTGAAGAACAGCTGTCATAGAGACCATTAAGATCTCAGGTTTTGTTACATTGTTTTCTTAACAGAGGATGGTTATTCTTTGTAATGTTTTTATCCATACTACCCCAGTTTTTATGAACAATGCCTTAAAAATAAACATTAATTTAGAATTGCTATCATGCACATTAAAATATGAAATGAGAATATAGAGATTGATGAAGCACAAAAATAGCATTGTATCTGAGTTAAAGAAACACTACCCATCAAATCAAGTCAGGATTACTGCTCTCCAGGAACACTCCATCTGCCCACTGCTAAGATCATTCCCAGAGAAACCCCAAAGTTGAACAGCACAGCACTACATAAATCATGACAACTGCAAAGGGAAAGCCTCCCCAGAATGCTTCCCTGATTTGAATTGGGAACTTCGCCCTCTAAAACACACAATTAGTGCCAATATCCTTAAGTACCCAGAGAATGTTTTTTACTATTTTTGACGTAATTCCTAATGCTCTTATGCTGTTTTTTCAGACACAGTCACAGCCAGCAGGAACTACAACTCCTGACTAAGTAACTGCATAATGAATTACAGTTTCTCATCTAACACTAGAACAAATCAGAAGCTAAGCCTGGCACCTCTGTGTGTTGCAGAATTTACCAGGGAGGCTGTTGGCCCTGTGCACACATTTCAGTGGAAAGCCCCCAGACCAATGAAGGACCAAGCATATGCTTAATTATAGTTAAGCATGTGCTTAAGCATTTCTTAAATTGGCATTGTAAGTAAGATTAAATTTTCTAGGGTATCAGTCTGACACTAATTGTAATCAATGCAAATTTATTCTCTCCGGTATTTGTTCACAGAGCAATCCTGATTCCAATTGAATGCATCTATTGCTCTCGTAACACAGCTCAGATATTTCCAGTCTGTGGGTTGAAATGAGCAGTTACTGTTTGTGAGCATTTCTGGATTCCTTGCATCACATGGAATTTTTTTGTTCTCCCCCAAAACAAAAATTTTGAAACACTAAGCTGGTCATATGGTATGAGCACTTAGTGGAAATATTTATCTAAAAGTAAAGACATGACTAATAAAGTACAATTCTGCCAAAACTATTCCAATCACGGGTTTCTAGTGGAAGTCTTTATCCTGTATTTGTGCTATAGATTGTTGAACCTGTCTCCACTCCCAGCTGCCTGAATATCTTAGCTGAAATAATTTCAGTGCACAGAGACAGATGTTGGAAACCAATTTTTTCTTCTCTCTGGCTTGGTACTGTAGAGAATGAAAAAGCCAGGGATCTCTAAGTGCCTTTCATTTTTTTTCCCCTTTCTACAGTGTTCAGTTGAGTTACAATGGCTCCCTGCTCACCTCACCAGTGTTTGAGGGCTTACCTCTTCCATGAGTAAAAGGGAGTTAAAAATGGGGGGAATAGAGCTCCCTTGAATGAACAATTATTGTCTATCATGAACCACAGGTGAGCTGTTTGCACACTCCCCTAGCACGCTGGTGTTAGAACAGAGGGAATTTGCATTTTCCAGAATCTTTAATAGCTCCCTAAATGTGAAGTGCCAAGTAATTTTGCCTGCAACAGCTTGCAGTTAGCTGAATTTAGAATTGCTTCCTGCATGACAAACCAAAGAGCCTATATGTGTGTGTGTGTGTGTGTGTGTGTGTGTGTGTGTGTGTGTGTGTGTATAAATACTATAAGTCAAACTCTTTGATTTACAACCCACCATTGGAATGACATCCAGTTTTAAATTTACAGACTTCAAATAAAAAAATTAATCTAGACACTTCATCACATGCTCAAATATTCTTCCAATAGCTGCAGTGCTTTAAGTTAAAAATGTGCATTGAATTCTAATTTTAATTGACATAGCTTTGACTGCAAACTGGATCTTACATTACTTTTCCCTGTACCATAAAGATTTACTTGCTGCTGGATATCTCATCCCCAGAAAACATTCTTGTAATGATTATTCAAAATGTTTCTATGTTCTTGTTTCAGTAACTTAGATTTTCTTACTGACACAAAACTCTTCCTTTCCCAAAAGACTCATCCTTGTATCTTTTTTTGAAATCTTACTTGACTTTTTCACAAATCTTTTAAAGTTCTGGACTGAAAAGAGAATCTGAAAATGTTAGTCTAGCACTATGCTCAATAATATCAAATAGCAAGCTCAGACTTCCTATTCTGAGCTTATTTCATATTTCACACTTTTATCTTCCAGGCTTTAGTGAAGTTCACATTCATTTGGCTAAGGCAGGCTTTAAAATCCAAATCCATATATTAAGTCTAAAAGTGAGACTTACAGATGGCTCAAAAATTTAAAATTTTAATCTCCATACAGCTACATTAGCCTAGAAAGATAAAAACTTCAGAGGCCTATCAGCTTTCAAAACTCACATTCCTTATGGTTACCAAAATTCTGGTGCAGAAGACTTGTGTCTTGATACAGGTGAGCAACTTGGCATTTATTTCATGTTTAACTCTCAGCACAGTCAAAAAAACTAAACTCTATGTGCATCCTGAAATGTAGTAGAATTCTGATACCTTACAGACATGGTTGAAAGATATGAAATTCTCTTTTTGTTTATGGTTCAGTTAATCCACCAAAGACGTGAGATATTAAGACTTAATGTCTCCTTCCTCTTTGAAAGAAATATTCTATATACTTCTAGAACCACTCAGAAAAGGGTATGTGTTTTTAGTCTAGAGGTGGTTAAACTCAAAGTATTTACATAAATAGATACATATATGAATTTTAGAGGGGTCTGAAAGGTTGCTCTACAAACACCTCCAGGAAATGCCTCATTTGGTACCTGTGGGTTTTGTTTCTTAAGGATCAGGAATTGAACATAATTCTTGCTTTGTTCCTAATTTCTTTAACTAGGAAGAGACACCCACGACAGCTTTCAGCTGCATTTTCTCATTTAGAGATGCATATTTTTGTTCACTTTCTCTAGACCATGAACCTGCCATTACACCATACTGCATCCCAGAAACCTGCAAAGAGAGAACATTCTCCCCATGCCACTGAATGATTCCTCCAATTCTCCAGCAGCTGGAATGATTCAAAACATACACAGCATATGGCAGCTCTTATGAAGCTTTTTGCACAGGAGTTGTGCATAAGCTTGCATTCAACCCTTTTCTCCGTATTTTAATACAGCTTCTAACGGGAGCCACGAATTTCAGCTTTGCTCAGCTTCAGCTCTGCAAGTACATAATCTTAGACATATTCTTAGACATAATCTTATTCCCATATTACAAAAAAAATCATGTTTTGGAACATATGATTTTAACTTTTCTATAACAATCTTTAAATTATTACTAGAATTATTAATTTATTTTAAATTCCACTTTTTCCCCCCTCCCATCTGGATGGCACTGCACTCATGTTAGAAGTAGGTATCTGTGAAAACCCAGAGAAACATCCCTGCTGATATAAACTTTCTCCCAGTATCTCAAGACACACTACTTTGCTTCCCAGAAACTCACAAAATCTAGTTTAGCCACACATCTTTCCCCGACTAATTTGCATTAACCCAATTTAAATGCAGAAAATTTTAAACCAGTGTTGATTCTAACAGGTGATAGTCACTGCCATTTATTTGCTACTACTCCATAATGTGGATAGGCTCAGATTTCTCTTAAGTTCTTCCATACAAAGGTACTCTTTAAAACTGTTACAGCTACATGAAAATAAAACAATATTCTCACTTCTAAGAGATATTTCATCAGCATTGGGGACACCAGAGGGGTACTTGTTGGACAAGAGGAGGATCAGTCTCCAGAAATAACAACTGAACACATTTCACAAGCCCTAAATTGAGTTGAATAAAAGCTAAAAAGCAGAAAATAGACTAACTTGAATTGCAAATGTAATCACTGATGCCAGACAGTAACCTTAAAGCTTTCAAGGTGAAATGCACCCATCCCTGCACCACGCTGAGGACTGAGTGCAGTGCCCTGAGTAGGCATTGTGAGAATGGAAGTCATCGACCCCAGCTGTGCACATGATAAAGACTTGCCTCAAAGCCCTTCTCTCTCCAATTCTATTCATAAACTGAGAGAAAAGCTGCATTTTTCTCCTTCCTCCTATGTGGCCAGAAACACAGGATCTTCATAATAGTGGAAATGGAGGCCTCTCTCTCCTCCCATCAGGATAACTCTCTGTCACACAGTGAGCTTGGCTGAGCGGCATGAAAAGCCAGGAGTCAAAACCATCATATCAAGGTTGCATCTTATCTTGTGGAAGATACATTGTACTCTAAAGAATAAATGAGCTGGCTCTTCAATCATCCAGAAGCAAAGAACAAAACATTTTACTTCCAGCTTGTGAAGCCACTTGTTTCAAGTAATGAGCCCCAATAGCCTCTTTCTTGTTTTTCCTTCTTTTTCTCAGTCTTACTCATGACTACTTGAGTGGCTCAAGTTGACTGCAGTGCAGCAAAGGATCAAACACTTAAACTTTACTTTCAAGCATCAGACACTAGACATGCTTATTAATATTCACCAGATAATTTCCTTCTTTGCTGATAAAAGTTCTCTCAAAAGACATTTCTTTGGTGAAAAAAAAAATAATCCATATAGAGCAAATGAGCAAGTAAACACTATGAATTATTTGAAGGCAATCGTATGCAACAACGACCTTGACGACCAAGAGACTAAGCACTCAACATTCAAATAGTTTAATCCTCCTCTTTCTGCAGCCAGCATTTAGTGGCTGCTGATGATCTATGACATATGAAATAAGGCTGAGTCATCAATCCTTCCTGTGCAGGCAGGTGTATGTGAGTGCATCTACCAGGAAACAACAAGGTTCTGAATAAGACTGGAGAATGCCCTCTACCCATAAGTAATATTCTTTACCAAACTGAGGATAGACGACTGAAATATTTGGTAAATAAGGCACACTTAAACAAAAAGTGGAACTATTCAGAGGTTAATACCGTGCCTAATCCAAAAAACTTTCCAGCTGTACACCATTACATACCTGAAAAAAACCAGAATTACTCTCTGAACCATGCTAACAGGCCTGGTATGTGAAAGCAGATTTCTGGCATTACATTTGCAGAATTCAAACAGGTCAGCTGATTAAAGTATTTTAAGGCACTTTTGCATGTATAGGTTCAGAATAAATGTTCTGTTTCCAGTTTATAAGTGGGTTTTAACTTTGAAGACAAGGAAAATAGATCTTCTCTTAGTATGTGATTATGAATAAAATTGCCCCAAGAGGAAAAAAGGATTTAGAAATGAGGAGGATACACTTAGATGTATGAACAAGAGTTACACAAAAGGCTGGAAGAGAGGTTAAATGGAATATCCTGTCAAGTTTGGATTAAGATGCAGCAGAGAATCAGGAAAAAAAGAATTTGGGAATAAAGAAAGAAGGGTTGGTTGTGCTGAAAATTACTTACAGGTCATGGATAGACCAACTTGACTTGGGAAGGAGGTAAGGATGACTTAAGCCAAACTTAATGTGAGGAAATGAAAGCAGTGAATAAAGAGAATCAAGGCTAAAATCTGAGGAAATGCACTTAAGACCACAGATTGAGTTCAGATTAAATATAAAAAGGAAAAATGTGGATGCTAGGGATATAGATAGAGGTTTAACTGGATAAAAGGAAAATGCTGCTGTTTAATTGTTTGTGTGTGAAACAAGCAAAAAAGCTGGCATTCATAATAAAAGGTGAGAGCCAAAGAGAGCAAAATTAATGGGAGCAGTAAACACATGGAACAAGAGAGAAATTAAATTACTAAGGAAAAGCAATGAAATAAAGGAGAATATATAAAAATCTTCAGCATTTTCACCAACAAACAGAACAGAGTTCTGAGAGGGAGAAAGCTCATATCAGACTTTGTGTGTAGAATTACTGGCACTTACTTTCAAAACTTTCAAAAATAGATAAAAGTGATCTATAGAAGTCTGCTATAGCTATATAAATTGCTACAAAAATGACTGCCAGCAAGTAAAAATAACAGCATCACCTGAACTGAGGAATAAATTATATAATGAAGTGTTTGAGAATTCTTTTTAGGCACAACTTTTCCACACAAAAAGCAGTGTTACACAATCCTTACAGAGAAAACTGGCATAATTTCCTCTACCATTATTTGCAGACAGATATTCTGCTATTCTGGTACATCACCAAGAATTTTACCATTGTTAACATTTTTATTGTTTACATATCTTTATTTAGTCATTCAGTGACCTTAATTCCTGTTATTATTTAGAAATTATATGCTCCCATTAGTACTCCCTCTAAAACCAAGTGCTGCTTCCCCTTCCTCCTCCAGCTGGAGGCATAAAAGGCAAAGACCATGAGCTGAAAGAACAATTTGCTGAAAACAGCAATGAGATAAGAAATTTGTTTGTAACACCAAAAATACTTAAGATATAGGGCCTAAAAAAGAAGCTATTCCTATGGAAAAAACCACCCTTCTCCCCTGCCCCCCATAATCGACAATACTGGATGGGTTCCTCTGCCAAGTTTCCTCCACCAGAAGGAGCCCCTCCTCCCTGGAAAAGAGTCCCTTTCTCCCACCCCCAGCAATTGATGTGAGGTGGTGTAGAATATGTCCTAGCCTTGCCCTCTCCTAGCTACTGCAAAATATTAACCCCATCCTGGCCAGAACCAGGACACTTCATTCTCACTGGAACTGTCTGAGCACAACAGACCTCTCTCAAAGAATTTGATTTGTGACTTTGAATGGAAAATGTGGAGTGAAAGTCAAAGAACAAAAGCAAATGAGAAGAGTACAGCAAAAAAAAACATAAGGTGTACAGAACCATCTGCAAAGCAGAGACTATGCTCTTCCATTTGTCTACCATTGTCAGGTTTCAATTTACCAGGAATGTAAACATTGGAAAGAATGTAAGATGGTGTAGTGGGCTGAGTTTGTCAATCTGAGTTTCTGGCCAAACGCCAGCACATTTATCAGAATTTATCCAATTTTTGCTGTGAGATAAGGATTAGGAGTAGGCAACGCAGGCTCAAACTTTAAAGCTTATAAAGAAAGTTTATTAGCAGACCTGAAAAGGAAAAAAAAAAACAAAAACAAGAACCAGAACAAAACCCTCAGATCACCCCTCATCCTCCCCCCTCCACCCCATCTTTTTCCCACTGACAACATAAAAAGCACATCAACTTTCAGTTTACCACCTCTAAAATAGTTAATTTAGGGAGAGAAGTTTTCTCTTGCTTACACCATGGACTTCTCCACAAGAAAATACAGTGGTTGTCTTTCCAGCCTTGCAACAAGAAAAAATCTCCTTGATGTGGAAGATCCCTCCCACCCTAGCAGCTTTCCCAGTTACTATGGTGGGCTATGGCTGTCCATGGGATACTCTTTTAAGGATGAGTGGTTCTACTGTAGCAGCAAAGAAATCCTCTTCTTCTATAATTGGCAACATAAGCTCTCTTTACCATCCCCAGGGCGAGGGACTGGGTCACAGCTTCTCTGTCTCTGCTCCTCATCAGGCCGCAATTGCTTCACTGGCTGCAGTTAGAACATCACATCCCCCCTTTGGAACATTTCCTCATGTATGACAGGGAATCTTTTAGCTTAGTTCCAACCATGGCTCCACAAAAGAATTTTCAGTTTTCACATTGAAGCACTCCTCATGCTCCTCCCTCTAGGTGTCCGCTCTGCTTCCCTCACTGACTTTAGAGTCTCTGTGCTGTGTTTTTACAACTCAGCTGTGTCTGAACCCTGAAGGGCTCAGCTGCAGCTCCAAATGCCTCTAAAGGTGGGGGGGGGGTGGGGAGGGGGGCAGGAGGCTATTCTTACTGGGGACCTGCATTTCTGGCAGCATCAGGAAAAAGAGGGTTTTCTTTCCAGTGTCCCTCTCTTAAATGTGATTTTTTGGCCGAAGGCAGAACAACTTTTAATTGGTTTGCACACCTGTCAATACACAAAAACTAGCTGTTTACAGGTTCTGTCTCCCAAGAAGGAAGCTGTATTACTTCCTGTAGCACAGGTCACTTCTGAGATTGCCTTTTCCTGCGCAAACATAGGACAGATGGCTTCTTGGTGACTCCACATTTTTTCAAGGAGTTCTCTCCTATCCTAAAGGCAATTCCAAAGAAGAAAAGTAAGTTCTAGATCAAGAAAAGGCAGAGGATGGTCCTCTCACTCTCAGAGGTGAGTGGGAGGGGACAAGTTCTTCACGCTCTGTGTGTTTATTCTAGATTACTCCCAACCAGTGGGAGAGTTTCAAAACCCTCCAAACAGAAGGGATGCAATGCTTTGACTGGGTGAAATGCAAAAGTTCCAGAGCTCTCACAAAGCACCACAGAAGTAATGACTGGGTTAAAGCTTGCAGGCAGACCTGTAAAGTGTTCTGTAAAATTGGACAAAGTCCAAACACATCAGTGTAAGTCACATTATCCTCTTCCTGACTGTTTGGTTAAATGGCATTGGTTAAATGGTAATTTCCATCTACATTTGAGACTGAGAAATAGAGACATCAAGAAAATTTGTGCTGAACTTGCAATCCAATTTTTACATATGATTTGAATTAATTTTGTCACTAAATTTTCTTCAAATATAGGGGAAATTTCTCTTTTTCAGACTTTGAAACTTTTTCCCTGATGAATGTGAAGCCATTCTCAAAAGATTTCCAGTGAAGTCAACAAAGAGTAGTGATTATTGGTTTGTTCTAGGTCTAGAAATCAGGTTCCTCATGGATCCATCCTAGCACCTAGTTGGTGTAATAGCTTTATCAATAAACTGAAGAGACAAACTGCACTCTCTCTTTCAGATCCCTTACTAAGAATTCAGCTGCCTCAAGGCCAGAAGTGATAAAGTGCAGCTCTCTAACCTCCTGAAAAAGAGCTGTGAAGAAAAAAGGCATAAAAAGACTCGCAGATTCCCCCTACACTCTTCACAGGAGAGAAATTAAATGAAAAATGCTGTCATAAAGCTCCAAATGTCAGATATATATTTATCTTTCTCTAAGTAGTAAAATACTTTTTAAAAAATTCAGAAATTAAAAGCTTGTTAAACTGATAAAAAGTCACAATATCAGCAGAGTTTATCACAGGATATGTCACGGTAGAAAAAATTAGAGAGGGAGAGACTAGAATAGTTATGCATTCAAATGTTTTCTGAGATATTATATAAAGTGCAAATACCATATGATTGTATGTTCTGAGGATCTCATTCTCAAGATTAACAAAAAGGTCTCCGGCAGATAAAGAACTCCACGGTACAGCACAGTTAAAAATATAATCAGGATGAATTAACTCAGCAATTAGACTGTAAAAGAAAATACTCAGGTGCTTCACATACTCACTAAACCCCAGGTTCAAAGAACATGACAAAATATCTGTCCCAAGTCCTGTCATCTATAGCCCTACTGTCACCAGTGCATACTTGCAATTTGTTATAAATACCAACAGAACACCAAAGTAACCGTTTTAGCATTATTTGGAAAAAAACCCAAAAAAACAACAACAACAACAAAATAATCTCTTCAAGTTTAGATACTCTTTAGAACAAAAACTATGCCAGAAATTGGTACATGTAATACTAACAAGAGCAACAGGAATCAGTCATCCTCAGAGAAATTACAATACATGGCAAGAGCAGAAGACAGAATGACAAAAGCCTTATGAAACAAGGACTGAATCCTCAAATTTTCATGCAAAGTGTCAATCAGTATACACTAAGCAAGTTACTTTGGTCATATCTTCAAAAGAATAGACATCAATTTTAACTGAAAAAAAACCATATTGGTTAGAGCCTACCAAGATCTGCAGAAATAAAAGAACCCTCATGAGAAGGACAGGAATGTGACAACTGATACTGCAGGCACTATAATAAGTTATATTTCAACGGATGTACCATCTCTCTAGGTAGTACAGAAACACATTTTCCCTTCTGGATTTTAATTCTGATGAGCACTCAAAATTGGAGTCTGATACAAAGGAAATAAGTTATTTCATATAGATTGCAAAGGAAGAACACAGAAGAAGAAATATAGTACCGAAGCCTTGGCATGTCTTTTGGACATGCTTGCACTGAGCACAATCAACACACACCAGAGAGAGAAATTCAACAAGATTAAATTTCACAAGTGTCTGGAGGCCATAATTTGACCAAAAATAAAAAATTCCTTTGTTGTAGTGAAGCAAGGAGGAACTTGGAAATGCAAATTGTAGATACACAATTAAAAGTTGTAACCAAGAAACAGTGATTTGTTCCACTGGTGTGCTCAGGAATAGTCTCATCATATCATCCCACCTTCTCTTAAAAAAAAAATTGCATCTCAAACCCAGTGAATTCTTCTCATTATTTATATATTATTATATATATTTTTAGTCAGATAAAAATACCTTGCAAGCAGGCAGCTCTTCTTATTGACCTTTTACACCAATTTTTACTTCATGAGCTCTCCATTAGATAGGTAATAAAATAGGCTTTTAAGGGGCAGAGTGTAAAGCTTCAGATGCAGTCAATAATCTCAAATTTATTTTCTTCCTCTACAAATTCCCCAGTGATCAGAAAAAGAATTCTGCAAATGCTATAAAGGTAAAAGATTTGTTCACAGGTAATCCTTTCCCTGAATAACTTAACTCTCATGTGATTTTTCTTTCAGTGTAACTTCAACATGTTACTGCACCAGCAACATCTATCAACACTTACTTTGTAAGAGCATCAGATGTTTTTTTTCTGTCTCTAAACATCCCAAGTCACATTTTCAGGTATTAAAAGCCTGTTCATCATTATGCAATTTTCATAAACCATAATATATCAATATATTAATATAATCAAAATAATAAATAAAGAGGCACAATTTGTAATCGCGTATACTCATATTCAAAACAATGCTACCAGATAAATATTACTGATATTGTATGTCATAGGGAACTTTGGCTAAAAATGCCAGATTTGGCTCCTTTCTGATCTCAATGAACAGTGAAGCTCCCCTGTGAGTAAGCAGGAGCATAGAAATGCTAGACAATCCTTAAATTTGTGAGTTTAGAAGAACAAAAAAAAAAGAAAATCACATCTATGCATTCTGAAAATGGATAGGATATACCAACCCACAGAAGCTCTAAAATGTCTAGGCTATAATAACCTTCCATTGTTATGTATTGAAGAAAATATTTGTTTTCTAAGTAAAAAATTTACAAGGACATATACCTTGTTTGTATATTGCACACTACAAGGTTTACATCAGAAGTGTTTATCAAACAACATGTCACACATTTCTGAAGCAATTCTTCATGCATATGAAAATCTGCCTCGTTTTTAGTCTTTGAAGCGAACCCTAAGGGAATACTCACACACATACCCTAATGCTGATTATTTTATCAGCCACCGGAGCAAAAAATGCTTTATCACAAAGACACTAATTAATACAGAAACAAAAAAGCCCTTCACTTTTATGTCTGATGTTGAAAGAAACTCAGTTACAAAATAATTAATGAGAAATGTAACTTCTGTAATACACATTGTGAATACATGCTCCCTGATGCTTAGTTTAAACAAGTGCTCCATTAGGATTACAAAGGAAATACGTATTTTGTTTTTCATTTCTGCTGCTGAAGTATTGTGGACATATTATTATCCTTTCATGTATCATACTCAGCTGCACAGCATTTTTTTGAAACACAAAACCTATGGAGAAAACTATATTGCAAGTCAAATATGAGCAGAGGTTAATAATAAAAAAAAAAAAAGCTGTTGTAACACTGTACCAATTAGTCAAAGTTTCATTCCAGAGAACCAAATTAACATTATGCTATTTGTCTATATGACTCAACAATTATCTCAAAACAGACAAAGTCTTAAAAAAAAATATAAAGAAACATTTTCAAGTTCCAGAAAAGTTAGCGTAATTTCTGTTTTATTTATTACTGTTCAGATTTTTTAGGTGACTGCTTAAATTGCCCTCACTTAGGATTTTCTGGGAGTCTGAATTGTCCTGAAAACATCAGCCCAAGGACAGTAAGCTGTTATGAATTGTAAATTAGATGCATATCAACATATTTTAGCCAAACCACAGACTCACAAGTTTGTCAAGGGAATGCTGTGTCACACTGCCTGGTTTGTGGGGGAAGAATTCACCATGCGTGTAACAAAGTAATAATTTAAATAGTTCTTTGCAATGTCTTGGGAAAACAGACAGGCTGGCAAAAGTGCTGGAACTGCACTCCACTTTTCCTGCTGGAAATCAACATGTGCACAAGCCTGTGCCTTACGTACACAAAGTGGCAGTAACCAACTTTTGAAGATTTCATAGGGGCTTTAGTACACATTTCTGTTGTTGGTCATCCTGAGGTGCCAGCCTGGCTGAATTCCCTTGAGCCAGGCTCCACATCCCAGTGCTGCTCCATAGAGCTCACAGCCTGAGAGTTTGCCTTGCCCAACTGACCCTCCCATTTTTGCTGCCTGTGACACTGCTTGGACTGCAAAAAAATGAATGTCCCTTGTCCCAAGGTGCTTCCAGTAGTAAAAATAGGAAAGGGGTGCCTGCATGACAGTGGGGTAACAGCAGAAGGTGTTTTGTAGAGAATAAACTGTGTCAGAACCACTGACCTCAGCACATCCAAGCTGGAGGAAGCCAGGTTGGAGTCTCTGAACCAGCATGCCTTTTGATGATTTACAAACATGCCAGGCAAATTCCTGACAATGCTGCCGAGAATATGGATGCTGTCAGAGCATTTGTATCTCAAATTTCTCTCAGCAATTTCCATATGAATCAATTTTATAACTCTGGGCAACAGCAATGCATAATGTTGTGAATATAAATATACAACATTTCCTTGATAAACAGCTAGGAAAAATATGTTTACACAAATATATAGCCCAGAACACCCGTTAGGTCAAGACATCAGATGACCTTTATGTTAAGCCGTAGAGGTCAAGGAAGCATTAAAAAAGGAAAAAAATAAAGAAAAAAAGCCCCAACCAAACACAAGGCAGATTTCGTGCAACTTACTAACTAGGACTGCACAGGTCAGAATGAAAGAATTCACTGGATTAGTCTCCCAGCAAACAGATACCACCCAAGATCTTTTTCTTTCTTCTTAACATTTCTTTTTTTGTGTGTGTAATTACATTTCTATTCCACCTCCCACCATTTCACCCAGCACATATTCACATGTGCGAGCCAGCCTCTCTGAATCTGCATTTGTTTCTATGGAAGAAGTTTATGAAGGGTTGATGAGAAATTCATTAAAGATCTTGATTTCACCTTTATTCCTTAATGTTATTAAAAGACATGTCTTCCACCTGTTGGGGTTTTTACAAAAAAAAATTAGATGTTTCAAGCTCAAAATCTCACAGTCACATACATGGAAATAAACCAAAATGAAGTAGGCTTTATCTTTCTCATATATGTAAGTAAAAACATTGACTTCACTGTTGTTAGTCAATGATACACGGAAAATTCAATCATCTCTAGCTGGAGGGGGGAATCAATATAAAATTATTATTATTATTATTGACATTATTATTATTATCATCATCATAATTTCTTCAAGACAACAGAAAAACAATTTAGATTTTTAATAAAGCTACAGTATTTTAATCAGAGCAAAAATGCCTTCCAGATCACATTGAATTAAATAATTTGTATTGCTACCAGACACTTAGCCCTGTAGAATTTTTACTTAATGAAACAGTATTTTTAAACCACAGCAAATGCTTACAAGATTCAGAGGCAAAAACCAAGACATCATAATAATCTATTACATTGCACTAGAAATAAATGCCAAGTGAAAATCTGTTTAGCACAGTACACAGAGTAATAAAATATTATAATTATTTTTGCATTTACAGTCTTGTATTGAAAGTGCTATTTCCTTCATTAGAATACTTTTAAAGTTTCAGATTGAGATAAAAGCCTCAATTGTTATGAAACCATCTTAGCACTTTCTTCTCCATTTTCTGTGTCTCATGTTACAGAATGAATTTTGTAGCCATCAGTAGATTGCTCATCTTCTGAAAAAAAATGTAAATTCCAATAAGTTTCCTATATCAAAGAATAAATTACCTTTAAATGGTTAGTCTTGACTGGCGGATTGGTTGAGAAGAATATGCTATTAGTGTGCAACAGATACATTAAAAGAAATTAGTTCAACAAGAAAACTACTTTAAATTCTAAAAGAACAGCATTTCAATGTTTTCCTGGTAGTATCTAACCATCAAGAGCTGTTACCAAAACAAAACAAAACAAAACAAAACAAAACAAAAAAAAAAGAGGTAACTTTTGCCTCAGAGGCTTCAAACCTGAATTCAGGCAAAGGCATTATAAACTAGGACACTATAAGGAAAGGAAATATTGTGGCCTTTATTGAGCTGCAACCTTATGAAAAAGGATTGGTGAAATTATCTGGGGTGCTCCAAAGGTGGATAGATATTCTAGGAATGAACATCTGTAGATATTTCCATTCCAGACACTTGAGACACTTGATTTTTATTCTGGTAGACTTGCCATTCTGTTTTAATGAATGTGTCTCTGAAGCTTGATTTATCACAAGAGCTTCACATCCATCAAACTTATCCTTGGATCTGTTTCAGAGCAAATTATTGTCTAAAAGAAAAATAGAAAAGATGAGTTAAAGGGGGATGGATAAGCCCTGGTCACACAACTGCTTTCAATGCATATTCAGACAGAGACACATTATATAAAGCAGAGGACTGTGTAAGTGTCTGAGCACAAACATCTTCACCCCCATAAAAATAAAGGTGCACAATCAGAAACCTTAGTTTTGCAAAATTACTACTTTCCCTTGATTAGTCAGAACTGCATTGCTGGCATATTTAACATGATTCTTCATTCAGATAAATTACCATTAATTTGAAAGCATAAGAGATTTAAATTCCATGAAGGGGGCTATAGGTCAAAATTAAATATGTATTGGCCTATTTCTGTTGATTTCTTTATACTCAAATTGCTCAAGCACCTACAAGGAATCACAGGGAAAGGAGAAATAAAGTAAGTGAAGTATAAAGAAGCACATTGGTATAAAGAAATTGAGTCCATTTCAATTACTTTTTGATGGTCATTAGTTAAAGTAAAGACATCTATATTCTTGTAAGGGACTAAATGATACTGACATATTAATTCAACATACATGATGCCTGAATGACAAAGCAGTTGGCACAAGTGTGATGACAACTTTGCTTTTTCTTTTGTATTAATAATGTAATTACTAATAAGTTCATGCAATTAGGTCTGTTCTAAGATAAATCAGATTTTACTGGTAATAAAATCGAGGGTGTATCACTTATACTTTCCAGCTAATGCTTCAAGAAACTTTGACTAAATATTGCAAAAGTTCTTCCAGAATTAGACTATTCCAAACCAAACAATTTGAGGTATTTCCAAAAGTACCAGATATTTCCTACAGCAAGTTAATCCACCTATTTTGCCACCTGGACACTAATGCATTAGGTTTGTGACTACAAGAAGTATCATTAAAAATGTGAATGTGAGAACAGAATCAAGACTTAATGAGATTTAGATATTGGGACTTTCCAACTATGAATTAAGGTGTGGCAGCCAGGCAGAAATGGACCAGAGGGCAATCAGTCAGTACAGGAATCCAGGTAGATTAATTGTGCAACTTGATTTGTGACTCTATTCTGTGTGTATCCATGCAAACCCATCTTTTGGAGCTGTAAATAAAAAGCTGATTAAGTGAAACTAAAGGTGGAACAAGCACCCAAGGTGCTTTGAAATCGAGGCTCAACAAAGGAACAAAAAGATACTTCCCAAAATACTGTAAACATAAAAAAACCAGTACCAAGTACTCATCTCAAGAGACTTTTCTAAATAGGTGTAGGTAGGTGAAAATAATATTTCACCTGCCACTGTTGCAGATATTCAAATTAAATAATCCCCAATTGCCCCAATGGGAAAATAAAATTAAAAAGAAAAAGCAGTGTCTAACTTCAGGTTCTTTCAATAACTTCATTTTTTGAAAAGTCACACATGTATGCAAAATATATATTCAGTTTTCATCTTTTGTTAATGGAATTTTCTGTGAAAGCTAGTGGAGCTGGAAAATAGGAGCAATTTCCATAAATTTACATCTGCTTCTTTTGAAAATAAACAAAGCAGTATTTTTTCTTATTGTTGCATATAATTTTCACTTTTTGCTATCTAATTTAATTTACAAAAGTAGTACATAAATTATTTTTTTCTCTATATTGTAATAAAATGGAAAATCTATTGTTTCTCTATGTAGTCTCTCTTAAAAGCTCTTACTGTTGTGCTTAACCAATGCATATCGAGGCTAATCTGGGTAAGTGGATTTTCTCTCTCATGTGCTCCTGTCCTCTTCCTCTCACAGTCACAGCTCACTGAAAACTTGGGTGTTCTATCATCCCAGTAATTCCATTTGTTTTTTGTTTATGGAACAGTGACATAATAGGCTTGAAAATACAGAACAGCTATGATTTATATTTACAAACAGTGGAAAAGGAACAGATATTAAGGAAGCCGGCTTTTCAACCTTGGATTGCATTGAAATGGCATTTAATAATAATAATTTAATAATAATGTAATGATAAAATTTAAAATGGAAAAACTGAATGGAAATGAAAAGCATCCAAAGCACTGTAATTCAGCAGTACTCCATATTGCCATTACAGGGATGAAGAGCTCTGGTGTAATCCTTCTCTGAATGAATTCGATATTAACAAAAAAAAAAATAAAAAAAAAAAACGTAGGGAAGGAAAGGTCTGCCTTTATGTTATCCTAAAATATTTGACACAGAAATTGGTCATATATGCCTTAGACTCAGAAAGGTACTATGATGTATAAATTTATGTGCATAACAGATATCTACATGCACACACATATTCAGAATTATGCACATGTTCAAATATTTTGTTAAATCAGTTCCTTAAATATTAATCCAGTTTTTTTCTAGAGTCCAGTGCTGATCTCATATTATTCATATTGATTAATTAATTAATTAATTCACAGTCAATGTCTATGAGCAACTTTTCTAGAAGGTAGTCCTCTTGAGAATATTTA
Source organism: Petroica traversi (assembly GCA_025920805.1). NCBI lineage: Eukaryota > Metazoa > Chordata > Aves > Passeriformes > Petroicidae > Petroica > Petroica traversi. Next base: position 796,567 of record JAHLSL010000111.1, on the reverse strand, counting down.
AGTAGATCTTACATGAACATTATAAAATTTAAAAGCAATATTTAATATTTAAGAGGAAATCCTAACAAAACATAATTACAGAGATTAGATGCCATTTATGCAACAGCTCGTGTTATTTATTTGAAAAACAGGTATTCAATGTAATTCACCTAATCGACTCTATGAGGTAATTTAAATTTCTTAAATTAGGAATTAAATTAATGTCATATTCTATAATACTAAGACTTAATTAAATCATTAGGAGTTAACTCTTCCAAACTGGTTAACAGCCCTAAAGAAGAAAGAGTTTGACAACTGAAAAATATGCTTTGGGGTCAGCAAAATAGAGAGAATATACATATATTAATTGATTAAGCTCAGTACAGGGATGTAAATACTTGCAACTGCTCTGGGAATGACACCACTATTGATAATTGTCAAATACCTATGAAATAACTAAAGTGTGCTGATTAAAACAAAATGTGTTATAAGCAATCTTGAAAATGCAAACGATGCCTCCCAAATGACATTTTCTGTCTTTCCATTTACTTTCATCCCCCTTGGATGTTAATACAGATAAGCTACATCACAATAGGTATTAAACCCCCCCACTTTATGCAGACACACTTTTCTGTAGTTAAAATTGTATTCATAATTTTTCCTCTATGGAATGTAAGAAATAAATTTAAAAAAAAAAAAAAAACAAAAAAAGGCAGTGAAGAAGCCATCACCATAGTTTTATTAAGATTATTTAACAATAAAAATTAATTAAAACCTTTCTTTGGTGGGTTTCTGGTAGTCTAAATATTATTATTAGAAATAGATGTACATAAAATTTTTCAGCAATATTTGTCCAAAGTGATGATTTTCTTTTCATACCAGATAAACCAGCTCCTTGTACATAATATTCACCCAGTGTGGGAATATTGATAAACTAATAGATATAAATTTCCATAAATAAAAACTGCTTTAGCAATGTTAATCATGAGCAAGAAGACTACCTTGGTGGATTTATTTGTTATATGGATAAGCTCTTGCAACCATCCCTAGTTCATTCCTAAAGGGGGAAGAAAAAAAGGAAAAAGAGAAGAAAAAAGAAGCTAGTGTAAGAAACCATCTGCAAACATTTATTTACACAGTGGATGGCTGATATCAAAATACTCAGATCTTCAAGTTCTGAGAATAGCTCATGTGATGATTTCTCTCTGAGATTCCCCATCTAGCAAACTCATAATGACATATGACATATACAAGTTGTAATAGTATAATCAGTCCTTCCTGTCACACCCTTCTGTCTTTTTATCAAAAGATTTTACAAAATAGCCCTACCTGGGCACAGTTTTTCTTTCTAATAGAGGGTGGCAAGCTGACAGGAATCCTTTTAAAAATGCAACCTAATTAACATTTTTTGAAGAAATTTATAATCTTTCCCTTCCAGTTTTGATCAGTGTAGACTTTATTTGTTAGCATTAGGAGGCCAAATTATTGGCCTTAACACTGGACCCAGTTGTTCCTCAAGCACATTTTAATGAACTCTTCTGTTAACATTGAAACAGCTTAGGGACTGCCAGCACAATAATTCTGGAGACTGAGCTCCCTCATCTCATCTCCTCCCACCCTGGCCCCAAACCTTTCCCCATGAGGTTGGCTTCTCCTGATGATTGCAAACAATATATTTTTTCCTAGAGATCAAAATGAGAAAGCTACAAAAACATTTTAAAAACCACTAAAAAAAAAAAAAAAAAGAGCCACCAAAAAAACCCTAACATCCTTTTACTTCCACCTGCCCAAAACACAGGGAAATGGGCCACATTATAGGAATTTTTTTTTTTTTACACAAAGTAACAAATGCAATGTCTGTTAAACACAAAACAAGCGAGAAAGAGCAAGTACCAACTGAAAGAAGGGATAACATAGGAAACAAACTAAACACCTGCAAACAACCTGAAGACAAGACATGCAATTCCACATCTCTGTTTTAAGCAGAAAAATGTCCCTCAAATTATGCCCCCACTGCCCTCCTGTCTCCTCCTTGTGTCTCCATTCTCTCATCCCTATCCAAATTACTCTCTCACATTCCCTTGGAATACTTACACCTGTTTTCCATAAAATCTATGCAGCTCTTATCCCAAGATATGCTTTAAGAAGAAAGTTAAGCCAGGCAGCAAAACTACTGAAATCCAATGGACAGAAACATCATCAGTGTGTGAACCAGTAAAGAAAACATCTTGCTAAGCCCTATTTCCAAACAGCAACAAAAAAACAATCTCATGAGCTCTAATGAAGGCTGGTACCTTATAGATTTGTGACCCGTGGTTGATCGACCTTGATGGGTATTGGAGATGTAAACCTCTCCTGAGCCCAGGATATTCATCACATTTTTACTGGATGATCAAATAATACAGCATCTCTCTCATTTGGGCATGTAATCCATCTGCTTATTTCAATGTGATTTTGACAGCTTTGATGTCAAATATAGCCAAAACAAGCTCCTATGACCAAAATGCATCTAAAAATTATTAGAGACAGAAATACCATGTGACTGCAAAAATTCTGCTTCTCTGGCAAAACAGACAAATTGCAAAACAAACATTGTTTCTACAATTAAAATGGTGTCTCCTCAGCAGGCAAGTTCAGCTTGAATTCCTTTAGATTCTCACAACGCATGCACTCCATTCCACACATTATTAATCCTCCAAAATTTATATAATCTGGCTCTTCTACTTGATCTCCCCACCCCACACACACTTTTTTAAGTTTAACTATACCATAGTTTAAATCCATACAAAATATCATAGATCCATTAAGGTCAAAAAAGTCCTCCCAGATCATCAAGTCTAGCCCTTGATGGATCCCCGCCATGACAACTAAACCATAGCACTAAGTATCACATCCAGCCATTTCTTGCACACCTCCAGGTATGGTGACTTCATGACTTCCCTGGACAACCCATTCCAATGATTAACACCCTCACTGTGAAGAAATTATTTTTGGTGTCAAACCTCAACCTCCCCTGGTGCAGCTTGAGGTCATTTCCTCTCGTTCTGTTGCTTCTTACTTGGGGGAAGAGTGACCCCTACCTCACTGCATCCTCATTTCTGGGAGCCTTAGAGAACTGTAAGTTCTCCCCTCAGAAAAGATATGCCAATATATGCCAAATAATATATGCCAATTATTCAAAAATTGCTACAGACCTTAACATTTTTATGAATTATGTAAATGTTTTCTATAATTTTGATTATATATATATATATATATATATATATATATTAGGCATGATCTTATTGTAGATAACAAAGGAAAACCATTTTTCTCTTAAACTGTTTTATTAATATCTAAGGAAACCTTAGGCAGTATATTCAAGAGGGTTTTTAAAAATCTTTAAGACTTAGATCATCTACAATGTTGAGCATGATCCACAAAGCAAGAAATAAGAGACAAATAGCTACAACCCTTGTGTACAATCTGCATATTTTTAGTCCCAGCTTGATAAAGCCTGATTGGCAATTTTTTTCTCATTTTCATAAAGCACCAACTGTTGCTTATAAAAATGAGACAAAATAAAAATGCTAACCACATAGCAAGATTTTGAAACAGAAAATCAGCAAATCTCTATTTGTCTGAAAACAGTCATAGCACATTTCAAATTAAATATTGGAACAGGAAAACAATGTGCATTAGGAAAACATATAGGATTGTCAATGAATAGGGAAAACTTGTCACAGGTTCATGAGAGAGAGCTATAGGGAATGTTTTCTCAGTAAACAGGAGTAGCAAGTAAACACTATTGAAGCTGTGTGAAGCCTCCTACTTTAGTCTTTAACATAAATGCTGAAAAATAAAAAAATTTCAAGACAATCTATTACCCTTCATTATAGAAGAGCAAAGAAAATTATGACGGAGACAAATACATGTTGTTTCTTCAGGAAAGCTGGAAAAACTAACTTTATTATATATTTCCAGCTATTGAGACTTTTTTGTTCCTTCACAGTTGCATAGAATATTACTTTCTGTCTTAAAATCTTTTCTTTTGTTTTTACATCAAAATCACTGTATCTCAGGAAACACAGGGCTATAAATCCAGTTCTCCATGGGTGCCTAAATATGCAGCTCAGGAAAAAAGTTACATATCCAGTGACAGCTATGGAAAGTACAGAATATCCCATTGCTCCCTTTACAGAGTTAGCGTAACATATGGTTATCATGGGGCTTTTCTCATCAGCTCAGACTGAGACAGAAAGATCCAGATAGACTCAATTTGCATGTATAATATCAGAGCAGAGTGCCTACAGATCTGTAAGCCAAAAGAAAAAAGTATTCACAACTTTAGGAAATTAGAACTTGGAGCTGCAGACAGCTTTAGCTGATCTCAAGTCCCATACAGCTACTAACTAATTCTCAGTGAGGCACACAGGGAATTAAACATGCAACTCTCATCATTATCAAAGATTGCAGCTACTCAGAGTCTTTATATTCTGAAAACCTACCCTGTAGTGTTCCTAATGGCTTCCATTTTTGTACTGCAGGTGAAATGCTGATTACTTAATTTATTTCTTAGTGATTTGAAAAACTCCCACTGCATTTATTTAACTTACCCTGCTTTTCTTCATCAGTAGATGAAGGCTACTGAAAAAATTCTCATGGATACAACAGGACTGTGGCACGACAAATGAGCAGCGCAGTGTGAATGCATTACAGGACATCAGGGTGCAACATAAAAATCTTCTCAACAGTCCATTTAAGCACTGTGAACTAAATTCAGTCACTGTATTTGTATATAAAACTTCTACCTACCCCTGCAGGGCTAATACATGCATGTTCAACAGCACACTTCAACCTCTGATTGCTTCAGCATCTAGTTTGTAACCTCTGCAATACAAAAATACACCGTTCAAATATTTTAGAAGCATTACATGAAGGAGAGGGGCAGAGAAATAATTCTGTACAACAAGTTTTAATAAGTGGCTTTCCTGAACAAGGGCCAGACCCTGCACATTCTCTGCTCCTGACTGAGAAAGCAATGTCAATTTGTTAGTAGAGAAAAACAGAATCTAAGTTATGCATCATTTCATGCATTTCTGGCATATACCAACTCCTGAGAGCTGCTTTCCTTTTTTCTTACTAATGTTTAGAGATAGACAGCATTTGTCAAGAATACATACTGATCACAGTTTCCACAAATAATGAATAAGTTGACCAACAGAGACAAAGGAAAAGTGATGTTGGCAGTTGGACGTTGCCTCTTTGAATGCTGACTTACACTAAAGTAAAGAGAAAGGAATTCCTTATGCATGGAATGCAGTTCTCATTTCATTCTGCTTTTTGAATACAGAAGTACAGTGCCTGAGAAAAGAATATAGAAATTTAAACTCAGGAATTTTCCATAGTACTCGTCAGTATATTAACTTAAGTTCCTTTCAGATAAGACTTTCAGGGAATTTACATAGTCTCTAGTCCTCCTTTCATTTCCTTGATTAAAAACATCTACATTAAATGACTTGTAGCTCTGGACATCCTTTTCAAAGACAAATCACTTTCTACAGAAAACTTTTTTTTTTCCTTAGACAACACATCTTAACCAAAAATCTTACAGCTTACTTGAAACCAATGGTTTTACTAATAGATTCTGTGTACAACTCAGATACAGCAGAATTCCTTCTTCCCTCCCTTTCTAATGAATTCCGTCAGCTTTTTCCACCTCCACCATCTCCACACACTAGTCTATCTTCCAATTAAGTGGGGAAGATCTGCTTATCAATTAAACAGCTATTTTTTAGCCTGGCATGCAGCATAACAGAGCTTGCTTAGCAGATTTCTGTGCTTCCACTCTCTGATGGCCAAAAAATAACTTCACCAGCATTGCTAAGCAGCATAGGAACCATGTAAAAAAGATGTGATCAGATGAATACCTTTCAGGGACCATTTGCCACCAAATTTATTTTATAATTCATCTATTCTCTTATACCAGGACTTACACCACCCTGCAAGGTACAACTGTACTTCCAGTGCACTGCTTAAATGTTAATGGAGTGAAATTGCTCCCATCCATATTTTAACAGGCTTAAGTACATCAGCTCGCTCACTTCTGTAGCAAAACTCAAGAGAAGTCTGCCAGAGAAAATCAATGAAGAAGTTAACTCTGAACAAATTATATACGGTTGGCTCAAGGTTTAGGGTTGGAAGTGAATTTGGGTTTTTGTTGTTGTTGTTGTTGTTTTGCTGGGTTTTTGTTGTTGTTGTTGTTGTTGTTTTTCTTTTAATGTGGATTTAAATACATTGTCATATTATGAAATGTTTGTTTAGTTCCTAATAGTTACAGTACATAGTGAAAACCTATGTGTTTGAAAACTGCTTCTGCCATGGACTATATGAAAGTTTTTCTCACTCTCTAAAGCCACTGTTACCTATATAATGTCTATTCTGTAGCTTCCAGTTGATTTAATTAGATTAGATCATTTCAGTCAAATAATGGTGTAATGCACGTGATATTTTGACATAAATAGCTCATGTTGGGTTTTCAGAGAGAAATAATTAGAGACTTGGGGATGTTGAAGATCCCATATGCTTATGTATATGTTTATATAAATATGCAATATGAAACTCTAAAGCAGCCAAACAATCAAAACTTGAGCAAACACTTTTCAAACCCCTCAATACCATCAACCACAAACAAGTGTGATCTCAGCAGCAAAATCACAAACAGATCAGGAAGAAGCTAATGCAAACAAGGACAAAGAACTCGATGGAAGATTTGCTGATTAAAACAAAACCAAAATTGCAGTGATGCTAAATCTTTGCAGTTTTGTCATCCCCAAAAGGAAACCAAACTTTACTCTCCAAAAAAACCCAAACTAACAAGTCTGTAGTTTAGAAGGCAACAAAACTGGTGAAAGGCCTGGAAGCAATGCTCTGTGAGGAACAGCTAAGTGGGTTTCTCTGGTTTGGAGAAAAAAAGGCTGACAGGAGACCTCATTCCTTTGTGCTTCTTCCTGAGGAGGGGACATGGAAAGGGAAATGCTGAGCTCTTCACTCTGGTACCCATGGAGAGGACACAGGAGAAGTCTGAACCATCTTATTTCATCAATTTGTTTGGATTCTTCATGCTCCTTATTTTCTCGTGTGCTAAGCCAAGTCTTCTACTGGCCCAGTGGGAATGAAGTACAAACAATAAGCTATCCACATGGAAAAGGGCCATTTGAGAAGTGTTTCTGAACCACTGCCATTGCATGCAAGAAAAGACAACAAAAAATGGACATGCACAACATCGACAGGGAGAGTCACTTGACATTGCATCAAATGTGGAGAAATAGTTTTAGAGGAACTTTCAATTAAATCGATCAGGTGATTATGCTCTGTGAAACAAGCAATGAGCCAAGAGCCTCAGAAATGTGCCTTTAGGAATAAGAAAATGATAAAGACCTTCCATTCAACTGTGATCACATGCAACCAGAAACAGCAGCACTGCATGGTCACCTGGACAAAGCAACTCAGAACGTGAAAAAGGGAGGGGTAAAGACATTATAAAATCAAGTGGCTGTCCAAATGAGACAACAATCATCTCAACCATCCTGTCTAACAGTTCAGTGTGTTTTAAAACTCTGTACAGCACAAGAAACAAAATTAACATTTTTAATGTAGATTGTGCTGGCATTAAGCTCAGATCATCTATGTTTTTGGGGGCATGCATAACTGCTACTGAAACTGATGAAGAACGCAACAAATAGATGAAAATAGTGGAATAACCATGATAACAACAAAAATTAACAATGCTTTCATGTTAAACAAGAAAATATAAAGGATGTGATTTTTAGACACAGTACTCAGCTGAATTACCTGCTCAGTTCTTTATAGAATTACTTCTTTATTCAGTAACAAAAATCAATTTCTCTCCAAGATCCAAAGAATTCCTATGATATATAATGAGGAAAAAATAGTAAAGGATATATATTTTTAAAGAAAGTGTTAGGGTATTGGTTTTTATTGGCTGAGAAATATATTTTTAAATAGTGAAAAAGTCCCTTCTAAGAAGAGCTCAGGTAATATATACAAGTATGAATAGAAATCATTAAAAGTATACCAAATAAAGGAGATGCTTGAAGAAAAAAATCCAACATCAAGTAGTCTTATCCCATAAAATCAGAGAAGAAAAAATCATTACTTTCAAGTGTAATGTATTACTTTGGAATATTTTCCCATAAGGAACTGTAGAATTCATTTTGCAGACATTTCCTCCTTACTCAGTTACTTTTTTCTGCAGAGGAAGGAATAGCCCTTTACACTGAAGTCCATATTGTGAATTTTACTGCAATTTAAGAATTGATCAGGTGCATACATGTAAACAAGCACACCCCCTGCTTACAATTTTTAAATCCAAATATTTCTGTCTATAACACAGAGACAAGTCTGAGCAATAAGCTCCTTAGAGCTTTTGAGTCATTGAGAGATTCTTTGAGGATGAGTACTTTGAAAATAAAGAGAGAGCAAAATTTGCATTTTCAGTGTTGTTTCCTCAAGACAAACACTCTCCTCCACACACAACTTGAAACACTTTAATTGTCGACCTCAGTTCAGCTACTCTAAAGTCACAGAGCTGAAAGGGGGAAAACAAGCAGCATTTCTTGAAATTTTGACAAATATTCACCTAGGATGTTTGGGTCAGACTTCAAAAGGCACTTAGCTGTCTAATTCACATTACTTTCATAGTGAGGAAAACATATAAACAACTTTCATAGTCTGGCCTTTTACGTATACCAGATAACCAGGGTTTTCTTGCTTTATACTTTTACTTTTAAACAAGTCTATTTCCAAAACTTTTTCTTTTATCTTCAGTGGAAGATTTTACACGTTTTGCTCTAAGGGGTTTAAGGCAACACAGAATGCCTTTTTTCCCTCTTCAACTGCAGAGGGCAAAGAAAAAATGAGAGATGCCCAAGATTGTTATACGTATGTTGATTAATGACAAATGAGAAAACATGAAAAATTAAATAAAAACTCTATTACAATTACAGATCAATTAAATAAACAGGATTAAAAAACAGCAGGTGTCACACCAAAACATTTTCAATTTTGTATATAGTACATTAATACATATACTATATTTATTAATGTCTTCTTCCAAAAGCAATGGCACGTTTCTTACTGCTATTTTTGAAATAGAACTAAATATCCTAAAAGCAGATGTATAGCAAGATTTCCAGGTGAAGCCTGGAAAATCACAGACTTCACTCTAAAACACTTAGAACAAGGATTTTTTTTCTCTCTCTCTTTATATGCATGAACTTCCCGGTACTTAAATTTATTTATAAAAACTTTTTCTCTTACACCAGCTACTGATCCAACACAGTATACTAAATATGCATCAGTGACTCTTATGATATTGTCCTTGTCTTCCTCTGTGAGAGTTACAATATTGAATCTCTCAAACGTGGGTAAAAAGCCTTATTTCCCAGCATCAGTGTTTCCCAGCTCCCAGGTTACTGCCATCATATTTGGATTTTTTTTTCTCGTTTTTATCTAAACGTTTTGTACCTTTAATAGATAACATTAAAACATTCAGATGCAACTCCAAAGAAAAGGATCTGCATGTATTAGAAAACATTCTATAAATATTGGAATCACACATTTAGATGAAATTTCAAAGCCTGATTTGAACAGTTTCACTTATCTCTAATGATGTCTGTTAACTTCTGTTGACTATTATTTTTTTTGCTCGCTCTGACTCACAGTACTTAAAAGATAAAATTTTATGCTTATCACAGAAGTGCATTATTATCTCATCACAGAAGTTCATTATCCACTACCAAAACCCAAACCATTTTAAACTACAAGTCTATTTTCTCTAAAAAATATTTCAAATATTTCTGAAAAGTATGGCAAAATCAGGACAACCTTCCTCAATACTCATTTCCATATACCTAATCTTTTCATAAACTTTTCTCAGAAACCAAAAAATTCTATGGAAAATGAATTCTAAGAAATCACTTAAAAAACCTGAAAGAAGAGATGTTTACAGAAGCACACCAATTCATTTCTTGACATGGGCTGGAATAAGAAAGCAGTAGTGCTGTTAGACTCCCAGTCACAGTCTACATAGGGTCTACAAGTTCCATTTTCTGGACTTGATCCTCTTCTCCAGACTTATTTTAATAATCTTTTATGGCTTTACTTTCTGGATGGTTTAAAGGGGCCACAACACAGCTTTACGTGATCAGCTATGGGATCTTGAGTAGATCATTGGCTTTCTTCTGATCTTAGGGCTACACAGTGAGATAGAGTTGGGATCATACCTTAGCAAATTATTAACTGGCAAAGAAATTTTAGATCAAAATTAGGATTTTATTCCATTTGTCCACCTTCTGGTTTTATAAGTAATTTTCAGAGCTCAGTAGACAGCCAAATGTCTGTAGAATTAGATGAGAGTGTAAATGGGTTTGTCCCTATGTAGACATGTACGGTGTTACTATCTGCATGGCATGCACAGAAGCATCAACTAAAACTACAGAGAACACATATATCATATCTGATTTCTTCAGTTTTTACACTTATCATACAAGAGATGAACTGCACCCATAGTTCTACTTACTGTATATAAAGGAATATTCACTCAGCAGAAGTAGTTTGATGTGTTCTGGCTGTAACATAACACATTTTTCCCCAACACACCTTTAGGCATTCATCAGTGTCCGTTCCCCTCATGAACATTTAACTTTGTCTCATATCTGCTCACATAGCTTCAAAAAACAGTTAACCCCATGAGCCACATCCCACACAAGATCCAGGAGTAAAAGCCAGGGTAAAAGCAAGCCCTGCTTGCTTTGCCACCCCACTTGAAACCTTTTGGCACACAGAAAACTCATCTCAGAACGACCCATCTATATAAATCAGTTTCCTACATTATTTTCCCAATTTGATTACCTTTAACTTCCCCAGATAAATGATTTGTGCTATATGGAAATTTAGTCATATTTTAATCAAATCAATGAAGGATTGAAGAAATATATCTTTGCCAGAATGAATAAGTTTGCGTTTTATTAATGCATATTTCAAAGATCTGAAAATTCTGTTTTAGTCACTCGTCCATGTTGTCTAACATTGGGGCTGTAATTTCCAACTTGATAACCTAAGCTAATGATGACTTTGAATGACTATAAACAAATGGCTACATTAATTCTTTAACTAAAAAAATTATCAGTCATAAAATTAATTTAATTAGAATAAAGAAAAAATGACTTAAACAATCAAAAGCAATACTACTTTATTACTATCAGCGTCTCAGTTATTCCAAGGAAATAAATTAATAATAAAAGCCATGAGTGCTCCAAGCTCCCTGCAAGTTTAAGCTGTCAACATGCTTCACTATTTGTATTTGTTTGTTTTTATTCTTCAGTAATGATCTTGAATAAAGCCTAAAACTTCAAGCTGTGCAAACTAACAGTATAATTTAATGGGTATTAACTTAGACGAGTAAAGCTTCTTCAGTTCAATTTTTCAAGTTTCATCTTCCTTTGTAACTGCTACAGGCTTAGGCAGAAGAAACACCTTTTTTTCTGTGGAACTAGCATGATAAAATAGCAATAGATTATGTTATATTGGTTTTTGTTTAAGCTTTTTTCATTAATGCATACATAAATTAAACCCAAATGCAATGCACTGAAGAATGGCTTCTTTGGAGAGGCTGGGGTGATGAGCAGGAACAACGTGGTAGATTTATTTTCAGGAGCTAATATTGTTTATATAACAAACTTGAGATCCTTGTAGAATTATACCTTTCAAGAAAAACAAGCTCATGATACATTTTAATGTTGAAAAGCATCTCATAATTTCAGATGAGGTAGCTGAGCCCCATGGTATTATCCTCTCTGTTGTTTGGGTAAACCACTGTGGAATCAATTGTTCTTCACAAACTTAATTCAAAAATCTTTGTATTGCCTGTGACAAGTTCCTTGTTTCTTCCTACACCCGGCCGCTCCTGCTTTGCTGTACTGGGAGTGCAGGCAGCACAGAACAACCTTCACAAAACTCCTATTTATAAAATGCCTCGAGGAGGATGATTCACACTCCTGCTGTTTCTCCCCGGGATTTCCTCCAGTGAGACCAACAAACCCAAATTCAAGAGGGGTTTTGGAAGGAGAACTGCTCTCCACCACATGGCAAGCCACCAGACTAAAAGCTGCTAGACAGATGTTGATCCAAAGGGCAGCAAACAAACACAGCAGCCAAGTGGCTGAATGGCCAATACTTATTGCCTAGGAAACAAACACTTTCTGAAATATATTTTCTTCAGAACTGGGGAGGAGGAAGGGGGAAAGACTCACACACAAAAAGAAACAATACAAAACCTGAACATTAAATATATTTTCATAAGAGTGACGAGACAAACAAAGAAAACCAGAATGTTTAAAATACTTAACATGGCAGGATTTTGTCCCTAAAATCAGAATGGAAAGAGGGCCACTTCCTTTCTGAATTCATATGTTACTGTCCTGCTTTCAGCTGGGCTGAATTTCTTCTCGGTAACTGTTAAAGTGTTGGGTTTTGGATTCAGAATGAAAATGTGTCTATAGCACGCCCCTGTTTTGGGGTTTATGCTAAGTTGTGTTTATCCTAAGTCAAGGACTTTTTCTTTCCTTGTCTCATGCTCTGCCAGTAAGGAGACATGCAAAAAGAAAAACAGGAACAAAACCAAAAAATTATGAGGGAGCATAGATGGGACAGGTGACACAGACTGGCCATCAGGGAATTCCACACCAGAGAGCACCAAGCCCTTTATATAAACTGGGGATGTTACCTGGAAGAGAGGCTGATCTGGGCTGGGGAAGTGAGGTTTGGCAGAGGTGGTGAGCAATCGCATTGTGACCCATTTGGGTATTTATTTTCCTTTTTATTATCATTATTATTATTATAATTATTATTTTATTTTACTTTATTTTAAATTCTGTTAAACTGTTCTTATCTCAACATACAAGTTTTACTTCAATCCTCCTCCCCTTTCCACTGGGGTGGGGGGGAAGAAAGGAAGAGTGAGCATCTGTGTGGTGTTTCATCTCCAGCTGGGTTTAAAACCATGACAGGCACTTATCACCATTTCACATGAAATGATGATAGGTAGTCATAGCCACACCATACATTATTGCCATTGGCATATCACTGCATCAGTTCAGACATCTGATTTATCCTCCTTATAATGCTCTTGATAACCTTAAAAAGTTTTATTAAGCTGTTAGAGAAAAAATACTAGAGAAATAGGAATTTAAAACAAAAAATTTCTGCATGTTTACACTTCACTCACACTTCTATCAGTTGCATTGTAAAAATGCCTGGTTTTTATCTAAGTCCCAATGGAGATCATGCGAACATTTTACATACTCTGTATTAGTGTATTTCTCCATCTGATTTTTTTCAATTCTGTCTCCCTGAAGCCAGTATCTCTTTGCATCAACAGCAAAATCCTTCCTTTGCTTTATCTTATAAAAGCTCTGACTTAAACAAGTCTGAAGTTTGTGTAAAGACTGGCACTAGCTCTGGCTCTGGCACTGTCACTTGGCTGCAAGCTCAAGCTTCGGACTCAGAATCCTTCTGCTTTCAGAAAATCTGCTGCTCTTTACTACAAAGAAACCATATCCTCCAACTAATCTTAACACAAATCACAGAAGCATTAAAAGCACTCAGCAGCATTAACCTAAGGAATGCATGGAGCTCCTTCATAAGTGTGAGGCAGTGTGAACCCTTCTGAGCTGTGAAAATATGGAATTGTCAGAACACATCTACCTTCTGTAACATCTGGCAAGTTATACTCATTCCCACTACAGGCAGAGTTGCAGGCAAAGGTGAGAAGGCCAGGGGGACTGGACACTGTAAAAGAGGCAGTGAAATTAAAATTTAGAAAATCAAGAGAGTAAGAACAGAGTTTGTGTGACCAAACCAAGGTCAGCAGATGCCTTTGCCAGCTCCCACACTCATGATTTGCACCAGCCCTCAGAGGATGCATGGCATGGGATTCTCACCCTCCCTCAGGCAAACCTGAGTCAGTGCTCTGCAAGGCTGAGCAGGCACACAGTGTAGTACAGTCAGCAGTCAATCAAAAATTTCTCCTGAAGCTGTAATGAAGAAATCTTCTGATTTCAGAAAATTAGCATTTCCAAGGGAAGACCTAATCATGCCTTAGTAAAATTGATTCAACTGCAGAGAATGAATGGAAAAAGCGGTGAAGCAAGAAGCAATGAAAATTACTAGCTTCCATTCTGTCAACACAGCAAAGGTGACTGAATTACAATATACATTAGCAAGATAGGGAAAATTCTTCCTCTCTCAATATAGATTTTAGATATATTCACACAGATATATACACACAGCACACAGATTATTTCCTTCTCTCTTACTCTATGTACACATATTTTTCAGAGATAAACCTGAAGCTTTTTTATACAGAAAGAGTTTCCAGATGCTGTAAACTACTATGGAGCTACTACATAAAAGATGGTTTCATGGTTTCTGCAAATTTTCATGTCACGCCTGTCAACTCTGAGGCATGCATTTTCACATTTTATCCTCTTGGAGTTTTTTGTACTCACATATTAGCCATGAATGCAGAAATCATGGAAACAGGCTCTTAAGAATAGGCCCTTTGGGCAAAAAAACTTCCTTGTGATTTGGGAGATTCCAAGGTGTGGTCTTTCCTCCCAAAGTATTTTCTGCATAATTATCAATTAATTATAAACTGCAAAATGTCTTAGAGCCTCAGAAAGAGGGAAGAGAATTAGATAATGCACTAATCCAATCACCAAATCTTTTCTACATAATCAGTCCAGCTCAGGAAAAAAAAAAAAAAAGGGAAACAAGGATAGAAATGGGAATCCTCATAAACAATTCTGACAATTAGACAAGTCAAATATATGAAAGAAGGATAACATACATAGTATGTCACGTAGGGGTGGATCTCATCAATGTGTACAAATACCTGAAGGGCATGTGACAAGGAGACACTCAGACACATTTGATTGTTACCCAATGATAGGATGAGGCAATGGGCACGAAGTGAAATAGAAGAGGTTCCTTATGAAAATCAGTAAATATCTTTTTTTTTTTTTTTTGTTATGAGCATGAAAGAGCGCTGGCACTGTTTGCCCAGTAAAGGTATAAAGTCTCCATCCTTGCAGAAACTCAAAGGCCATAAGGAAATGGTCCTGGGCAATTATTTCAAGGTGACCCTGCTTGAGAAGGGGGATGGCATCAGATGACTCCTAGAGGTCCCTTGTAACCTCAGACATTCTTGGATTCTGTGTCATTCAGAAAATCATTCATGCGTGCATCTGACAATGTCAGAGGAACTGGCTTATAGGTGAAAACAAATGAAAGAAAGGTGACATTGAAGGAAGACTTTCCTCTGAAACACCACTGAATGCACAAACATACACATCTTTAATCAGTAAAAAAATCCGACTGCTTGGACAATGTGACTTGGACAATCAGGTAGAGCATTTTCTGACAGCATGCATCAATCAAACATTTTTTATATAGTTAATCAAACACTATCTACAGCTGGCTATTAATTTTCAAAAGGTTTCTTAAATCATGTCTTATTACCCTGTTTATAGTCCTTCAAAAATCAATGAGTGGTGAGTACTTAATTCACACAGCAGAATCATACAGAGACACCCTAATGCATGATTACTGGGTTAGTTAAATCTGTAAAGTAGCCTCATGTGTCATTTACAGTCCCTTCACAATGCCAGGTGTTTATTAGCACCTAACAACTCTAGCCATCTTTGGTCTCTTGCATTACAGTTTGAGAGAATATTTAATGTCTATTTTGGCTATGAAAATGCTAAGGAGACAGATTGAAAGATGATTAAAAAAATACACAAAATAATTTCCAAATATTTAAGGAGAAAAGCTCAGGGAAACTTTAAAAAGTAAGTGGACTAACCAATTTTTATGTTTTGGCAAATGCATGTGACAGGGAGGGTCATCAGGCAACACACTTAAAACATTTATGTTCCAAGTTTATACTCTTTTAGATACACACAGTAAAAATTTTAGTACATAGGATAATATAGTCAAGCAAATATTTATCTCTACAGGTGGCCAAAGAGTCAGCTTGGTTTTATTTTAAATATGAAACTATTAAAATATTTTCTCTAAATAGTATATACTATATACTACTGTAAATTTTTTTTGTGCTGCCCTCCTGATAGTGGACTTGAGTTTGACCACACTAAAGTAGCACAGGGGGCTTATGTTGCCCATAGAGTATTTTTCTGAAATAACTTTATATATTTAAAAAATATAACTTATAAAACTATAATTTATATATAAAGCTTAAAATAATATATATGTATAGGTTATCATATATTTTATTTACATCTATAAATTTTGTAAATATGTATTAACAGTAATCCACTCGTACATTAAGCAACAGAAATTCTCACTATTTACCATCAGCTCTCCTATACCAGATGAACTCTGAACTCATAGGGGGGCTGTCAAACCTCCTCTCAGCATTAACAAATGCAAGGCTGTATAAATTAGAGTTTAAATGATTAAAATACCCTAATCTTCAGGGTCATTTTTATGGCTTAGTAGTGCACAGCTGGAATTTACGATTTGTTCAAAGACGTATAAAAAGTATTCATTGTCAAACAGGAATTTAATAATTTATATTTGGTAATATGATAAATTCCTTGTTTTAGCCAGGAAGGTGGGGAAACTTTTTTCCAATAGAAAGCAAAGATTTGTTGAAACCTTATTATTTTAAAATATTAGAAATTATTAAAACTATTAAAAACCAGACAAATTAAATTTTTAGCTGAAACCTAGAATTTACTTTTTAAAAGATACTTAAATAACACTTGTAGCAGCAGAAAGAACAAATTTCAATTAAATGCAGAAAAACTAAACTCTGCTCCAAAAGAATAGTCTATTTACAATATATTCAACCTCTCTATGACATAGTAACTTCATTTGAGTGTCCCATATTTCAGATGATATCTTCAAATTTGTAGTATTTAGGTTTTCAGATTTGTTTGTTTTTTAAACCTCCAGTGGTGTCTCCTGGAGGAGTTTTTTCCAGGTGGAAAGCTTTATCTAAACCAGTTTGGATTTTAAAAATTAAAAAAAATTTACTCATTTCTATTTCTGTTAGCAAAAGCCCTCAACAAATAACAAAAAAACCCCAACCAAACAAATAAAATCAAACCCTCAAAGAGCCAAAAGAGCTTTATAACAATTGTTATCGTAAGGCTGATATCCCCACACCACCTTAAAATTTTACTATTCATTAAGGAAAATACTTTTCATTATTTTCCCTTTCCAAAATCATCATTATTACAGGTATCTCTGAGTCCTTCAGCTTCTACAGCTGAGGCCTGACCAGCCCCAAATAAAATACCATAACTGTTATACATTAATTTGGTAAATAAATTTAAGGATGACTTCTGGCTTTCCTGGAACAGCAACATATTGCTGACTTGGACTGTGGTGTCTGTTATTTTTTCAGCAGAACTGCTGCATACCTAATTATTCCCCATTTTATCACTTGCATTTATCTTCATTGATCTTCTTCATCTCAAAATTTTATTTTACCCAGAACATTCTGAATTTTCAACCTGGATTCCATGCACTTGCCAACTTTTTGCCTAGAAATTCCCCTTAAGTTTTATATCTCAGCAGGGATGAAAAATAACCAAACTAGGATTAAGGCCACAATGAACACCCTTCTAACTTCACATTGACCCAAACATGAACTTTAATCTAAGCATGTTGGGCATTTAATTCTTGATGATTTACTTCTGAAATATATAGAGATCAGTGGAACAAACCTGTCTGAAGTCAAACTCTATGGGAACTTGTCACCTATGCAACAGCCCACAAAAAATGTACATCTATTTAACATGACTTCTTGAATATCCGTGTTGGCTGTATCCTAAATTCTTATTAATCCTCACATTAGATGGATACCAGAATGTAAAGATCCAGTTATTGAGAGATGCCTCTGCCTGAATTAAGGTGCAAAAGAGGACACACGCTGAAGTCAATAGTATGGATTTTATTTAACAATAAAAAGTGAAGTTGAGAGATAGAAAGAAATGCAAAAGAGAGGAGAGACACAGACACAGAGAGAGTTAAGCAGAAGCTAGTCACCACGTGTGGATCCACCAGCACCCTCTTGGGTCCTTCTTCACCCTAGGCTTCTCTGTGGTGGAGGTTTCCAAAGTTGTTCAAGCTTTTCACTGTGTGCATTTTTGCAAACAGAGAAATTAATGCCCATTGGCTAAACAGTTCTCTTATTTAATTGGTTAGGTGATTCCCTTGCTTCTAATGCTAATTAGTCTGCAAGCTCAGTGTCTTCTTTTGAGTCAATGGTTTCTTTGAGCTGTAGTCAGTGGCCATGATCTCCCCCTGCCAGAATTACTTTTTACCTTGTCCTAGCTGATTTCAGCAGAGTTGCTGAGTTGGCTTTCCTTGTGGCCCATAAATTGCCCATTATCAGTGATATATTCTTCTGTCCCAGCTTTGTTAACCTCCCCCAAGGTCTGGGACAACAATAATACCACCTTTATTTTATCTCAAGTTCTCTTCATCTTGTGGCAGAGTCCTGTGTTCTAAACAGTGTTTGAGACAGTTCCCTGACATTCTTAAATGTTTGTAAAAGCATTTATGTAAATTACACATCTGTAGTCCACTTTTTATTGTGATTAATCAAACAAAATTTTTTCAATCAAATATTTCGTTTCCTTTCACATTTTTTGCAGCTTGTCTTCACTTTTCTTGACCTCTTCTTTTTAAGAGAAATTAAAGAAACCTATTTTTTCATGTGTTTTGACTGAGAGGTCTGCATTTTAATCTATACTTTTATGCTATTCCTTTCCACTTTTGCAGCACAGGTAGACATCTGTAAACAGGTAGACCAGACTGCATCCAGTTGGATACAAGCCAATTCAAATTATCAACATCTTACTTCAAAACTTGTATCTTCAAAAATCAGTATTCATACATTGTGATAAACTTTATAAGTATATAGCATAGATGAAAATAGTCACATCAACTATACAATTCTGAAGGCTTGAAACAGTATGCAAATACAAAGGAGAATCTAAACGCAAAAAAAATCAGAGGCAGCCTTTAATGAATACATCCCTTACTGTTACACAATAATTTCAAAGTATAGTTTGTTTAGGCTAGATAGTCTAATAAGATTTTATTTCTTCAACTGCTGTAATTTAATTTTATGGAAAATTATCTCCACTGCCACCATCCATAAAAAAATATTTAGCATACAAAGAGTTCTAGATAACCAGAATAATCAGTAATTATTTAAGTAGTTCAACCTCATTATGTGCAGGACTAAGTGAGGATTTTTGTTTGTGCATTTCCTGAGTGGCAGAGTGCCATGGGGGCCAAAGCCCAGCAAGGCTGAGCTGGGACTCACAGTAAATTTGGCCCCTGTTTTCCCAGTCTGTTATCATCAATAAATTGAGCTAAATTAAACCTCCTCTGTGAGGAAGGTGACAGTCAACTGTCTATGAACAAACTCACTGATCCCACTTCATTCACCCAAAGGAAAACTTTTCTTACCCTTTTACTTCTCAGGCAAGATGTAGCCGGTACCTCAGCCTCACCTAGTGACAGCACAAGATTAACACCTTTGCTGTGGGAAATTGTTTCCTTCTCTTTTTGATTCATTTAAATAGAATATCTTCTAGGATTTTTAACCAAGAAAAAATTAGGGGAAAATGTGAATGGCAAAGGGATGACTTAATAAAAAACTTGGCTCTCTCTCTCTTTATAAATGCCACATACATGAAAAATAAACAGAGAATTATAGCATCTATATTTTCTTCATAATTTTTCCAAGAGTTAAACACGGAAAAGAAACACAAAGCCACAAATCCAGGCTAAAACACGTTTTTAGTGACAAAGGTTTCAGAAAAGATACTCCACACAATTTTTTCAGAGATACATCCCTAGTATGAGCATATTATTTGCTCTGATCATCATAATATCTGCATGCTTCATCTACTACTCAAAACAGCAGACTGATTTCTGAAAGCCGGACAGTACCGGCCTACAAAAAGGGAATGCACTCAAATCCCCTGCCACTAAAAATCAATAAACTGACCAATTTTGAAGCTGAGCTGCTGCATTACACAGTAATGAAATCTAGAATTTTGTCAACCAACACGTAGTGCTGAGCCCTAAAAAGCTGCTAAGGGCAAGGAGAGCAGATATTATAATTCCAGCATTCATTACTGTTGGGCTTTTCAGAGCTGACACCCACCATGTCACTCAACAAACTGAGAGGTTCCCTCTTCCTCCTCTCATGAAACAGGTCTGAAGGTATCTTTCTGTTGCCTATGACAGAATATCAACAAATTCATTCTATCCCACAGAATAATAATTGTTTGCTTCCATCTGATGGAAGACAAATGTTTCTGTAGGAAGACCCTGAAGACAGATGTCTGAAACTGCTTAAAATTTTGGAATGAAGTCAACGTCCTCTGTGTGATGGGCATTCTGATGATGCCCTGGGAAACAGTAGCTTATTTATTTGATCTGGAAAATCTGTTTTCTGAAACTGCACCACTTACAGATCCAATTGTCTTGTATTTCTTCAATTGCTCATTCTATCTTGGCACCCAGCACTAGCGACTCACAGCTTTGTTTTGAAGTTTGATGGCTACCTGCATGCCATCCTAGAATTACGTTAAAATTTTTATTCAAGTCTCCATTTCCAGGTTGGTCATAGAGAAAAGGGAGAGAACTCTTAATGTTCCTGTCTCCCACAACACTCAAACTTTCCCCAAATATAGTTGCTGCTGCTTGCTGCATTTGCTTTCTTTGCCTCATTAATTTCTGATATCTGCCGCATGGCTTATTGCACAATAACATGCTGTCTGATATCTCACTTTCTCCTGCAACCTTTTCAAGTACACTTAAAAAGAGAAAGCTGTTTTGATTGTGGGTTGCCTCTGGAAGAATTACATTGCATTTGGCAGCAGTGTGAATACTCACTCGAGGCCAAATGTTATTTGTGCAACAGAGTGAAATTGAGTCACCTGATTTGATGGAGCATTTGTAAAGAGTATTTTGATACACTATTTGTAGGCATATTTAGATACTGTATATACATTATATATGGTATGCTTTTCAAATACTCTTTTTTGCATGTTCAAAGATTGCAGTGACTCTCTCAGCTGTCTCACTGCTTTCATTAAGTGTGTCTGATGCTCTGTGCTTTACATACCTACTTTCAATCATGTACGTGGAGGTTTGTGCATTTTTTGAGGTTTGGTCTCAAAAAGACTTTAAAAACACCATGAGAGGCCCAGAAAGTTTGACAACAACACAAAATATTCTGAGAAACGCACAGGTTTGTTATCACTTAGGAAGGCAAAAGTGAGACTGAGAGGTCTGCTTGTCAGTTCAGCAGCCAAACCGCTAACTTGAAATGAAAAATATTCAATATCACTAAATTTTATGGGTTTTTTCATTGAAAAAGGGTTTTCTTATTTTTTAAATATTGAATAAGTATGTCATTAAATCACAATTTTATTTTTTTAAAAATAAAGATATGCCCACACAGACAAGGCTTCATTGTAAGCACTTGTCAGAAACTGAAACTTCAATTTCAGTAAATTCAGCAACACACGCAAAAGATCCTTGGTTTTCTACCATAGAGGAATGTAAAAGACAGTTACATATACTTACTTTTGCCTTTGAGAGATTCTAGATACTAAACAGAGATTACAGCTCCCCAACATACAGAGAGCACTCTCCTCTCTCAGTCAATTCACAGTTTATAAATCCTTGCTGAGCTTCCAGAGTTTCTGCTCAAAATTTTATTCAGGGCTGAACACTTCTAAAATATTTGAATTTTATCTCAGATTCATAATTTCAATGGTTTGCTGTTGCTAGAAATGCTGAAATATTGCTGAAATATCAATTTTGTGCTAGACATAAAAAACAAAACTAAACAAAAAAAAACCTAGGAAAAAAAAAACCAACCCAAAACCCCCTAAAAAACCAAAAAACCCACTCACCCAGGCAAAATCCCTCTGAAACAGAGATTTAGAGGACTTTTTAAGTACTTTTTTTGCACAACATTAATACAGAAAAGAAGGCTGTGAGTTTTTTCGTCCTTTTTGACCATCCAAGTAGTAAGAGACCATGGATTTTTCCATGATTTTTTCCTATGTGAACCAGGTTTTGAATTCTTAGAGAGTAGGTACAGAAAGCTTCACTGTGCTTCTCATCCCTCCCTTTAGAAGCTCTAACTGAAACCAACAACAAACAAAGTTCCTCTGTAGCTAAGAATCACATTCAAACCTTAAAACCCTTCCTCAGGTAAAGCATTCTTTCCCTCTGTGAGAGGGGAACCATGTCCATCTTCACACAAAGTTGAAGACTGTCTACCATCATATTCCAGAGGAAAATGTTCTTTAGAAAAGATGGTGAAACAAAGAAAAATCTATTAAAGGCAAGAAAAGATAACTATGTAGCACATTCAAAGGGGAATGGGATGCATTTCATATTTTGCCATTTATAATCTTTGCCGTTTTGACATTTTTCATGTGACATGGTTCACACACCAAAATATTTCTCTGATTAATGAAGAAGGAAAAAATAGCTAGAAATATTTTTCGTAGCATGAATTTTAAGTTAAAACAACTAAACAGTAACCTTGAATGCAATTAATTCCCCACAGTTACTGTAAAGTGTATTGTGAGAGCATTCACCTTACAGTGACTGAGGGAACCAATGACAAAGCTCTTGACCCTCCAATGCTCCAGGGCAACCTTTGTTAGCAATCACTTCTCTCCTTGCCTCCCTGCAAAACTTAAAATAAATCACAGGCTGGATTCCCAGCAATATATGTCTAAAAATCTCAAGGGAAAGTCAGATAAGCTCTAATATATGTATATAATATGCATATATTATATATATACACACACACACACATATATATATATATATATATATATATATATATATAAAATATGAATAAAATACTACATAATCAAAGCAATAATGACAGATAAAGGGCATTATTCAAGCAGTGTCACTACATCCAAAAATCTAATTGTGCTACTGAACACACTGTTGGGGCAATTCCCATCAATAGTATGGAATATATTTTCACCCTTCTAAAACCCACTGCTTCACCATTTACATTCTCTGCTTCAGGAGTTTTAGTCAAAAATATGAATACAGTATTTGAGGATTTAGGCTTCCACTCAAGAACCTCATCTTAAAATATGGTTTTAAGGAGGTGTGTCACTGTAAAAATGTTTCTTTTGTGCTAGAATCATATGCTCTCCGTAAACCCTAGAAACACAAAGAAAAAAAAATCCTCATTTATTTCAGCATGAACTGAAGTAATTTCTGCAAATCTTGTAAATTCTATCAACCTAACACACAACTTAAAACCCAATAAAATTGCAGCTGAAATACTTAGTTTAGTTTTTCATCTCATGTCATTGTACTGTTGTATAAATTCTAATTCAGGAATCCCTACTTTATTGAGACTCAAAGCTGAAGAACTCCTTGTCAGAGAAATCAGGACTGATCCATAATTAAAATAGCAAAAGCAAAAATAGCAGCAAACTGAGTGTTCTTTTCCACTTATTTTATGAGCAAAATTGTCTGCTATAGTAATGTTTTAATGCAAAGCATAGGATTATAAAATAAAACAGCAAGAACAAAAAATGCCTAACTTATTAGAAAGTTCAACTTAGAAGTACTCGAAATAAGAAATCATAAAGAACTTTTTTCTCTTGATATGACCCTTTTGGAAATATTTGCTTCACTCTATTGCTGTTCTTTCTGTGACCTGCACAGTAATACCTTTGTAGCCCAGTTAACATCACACCATAATTAGAGTAGCTATTCCATTACCTTCTTGCCATTGCTATCTCCATTATCTTGGGGAGATTTCTCCCTGTGAACACAAGATTCAGAGAGTGAGGCACAAGAAACAAGTTGAGAACTGTGAATGATGTACTGTCAAAAAAGGCTTCAGAAACAGCAAAGGAATGACAACTAAAGATGTTTGGAAGTGGATAAGAGATTTACCAAGGGCATAAGAATCAACTGGCCCTTGATGGAATGGGCCTAAATAAAGAAAATTTTTCCCCCATACTCCAGAGTTGTTTGTAGAAGCACTGTTATCATATTCTTACTATAAAGTAAATACATAAATTAATGGAATAATGATATAAGAAAAGCCTTTATTAAATACAACATTTTGCATGAAATCTGGCTCATATCTTTACACTGCTTAGAAAGCTAAGAATATTTTAGGGGAAAGATCATTCCATATTTGCTTTTTTTTCCTCTATTATTTTTCCTAATCATCCCTTCTAACCACTGCTAGAAATAAAAGAGTGAGATAGGAAGGCCTCATCCAGTACAATCATTCTCCTCAGTAGAGCACAAATGACTTTATTTGCCATGTGATTAAACAAGCAGGATCCTACTTCTGTTCTAGTGGTTCCTAAGTTCCACACCATGAATTCATTATCTGTGCTTCTGAGTTCACACAGAGCCCAGACTAAACCAATGCTAATTACTGGTATGAAAAAATATACTCAGCTTTGGCTGGGCTTTCTCCTTCCTTGATATATTCAACTCCAAGACAAGCAAAATACTCAGCAATCAATCTACACCTGAAGAACACCACTTATGATTTAAAAATGTTTTAAATTTAACATTTCTTACACTTTTAAGCAATGGGCGTTTTAAAATTTATTTTTTACACTGAAAAACATTAAAAAACATATATATGAAGCAAATAAATCATTGCAATAAATATAGCCTTGATTATATAATCAAAAATAGCTATTATTAGTTCAGTTACCATAATACAGAACTTCATACAGAACCTATCTTAACTGCCAAGCACAGAAAAAGCCTCAAGAGGAATTGAGTTAGAGGCTTTGTAGAAAAACACTGAATGACACCTACCAATTTTTCCAGAGATTTTCTCTGGCTCTTCCCATGATCTGCCAGATCATAAGGCTGATGCTGCCAGGCTTCTGCAGGTGTGGGTAGGAGTATCACCAAAACACCTGTCTGTTATCAGCAGATAAGGACCTTCTGCTTAGTCTTGGATCTGTTTGAGTTTATCCAAACGTGACTTATTAATACAGCCTGTTTTCTTTCCACTGATTTCCAGTTAAAGATTGAAAAAAAAAAGGCAGTATGCAGTCTCCACTTCTGATACAAAGCTTTGTACCGAGCAGATCACTTAATCTGACTTTCCGTTACCTGAATGCAAAATGACATTAAAACACTGTGCCTTGGTTTAAGAGAAAATAAGAGGTGGATACTCTCCACCTCTTATTTTGTCTTAAGAATGATCTTCCCTTACAGTTTTAACTCTTTTCACTAATAAGGAGAAATGAATACAAGTAGATATAAGTGATACAAGTAGACTTAAGCCTCCACCTGCACTGCCTCAGCTCTCCTGGTGACAGCGACAGGAAAAGGCAACAGGCAAGAAAGAAAAAAACCTCAAACAAGCAGAATAACCCCACCACAAAACAGAGCCTCTGCCTTAGAGCAAAAGCTTCAAAGCAAAAGAGTGTCTGCT
The DNA here is from genome assembly GCA_025920805.1 of Petroica traversi. Lineage (NCBI taxonomy): Eukaryota > Metazoa > Chordata > Aves > Passeriformes > Petroicidae > Petroica > Petroica traversi. Next base: position 771,000 of record JAHLSL010000111.1, on the reverse strand, counting down.
TGGTATCTGAGTTGTATTCAGGATGCACAGTCACATCTCACATATGCATGAAGAAATCTCTATGTAGTCTAGAAGAAAATATTAGCTCAGGTTTCTGTGGGTTTATTTCCTGCTTTTCAAGCCATGTTTTATAAACACATTTCTCTACAGAAATAAAAACCATCAAGATAAGCTGGTTAGTTTATCAAAGAGCCAAAGACTAAGACTGTAGAAACAGAAAGTCTCAGGTAAACAGCACATGAATCCTCAATTTGTAGTTCATACCCAAAATTTTGACTTAGATTCTAGATTATGCAGAGACTACAAATGTAATCTTTCCAGCAAGCTCTGTGCACCTGCAGGCAAGAGTGATTTTCTGCTTCTTTCTACCTGAAAAGAATATATGTGACAAGCTCTGAAAAAGTTCACAATTGTCTTTGAGAAGGTGGACTAAAAAAAAAGCAAAAGGGTGTCAGACAGATCTCTGCACAGGATATTAACTGATACATATATGAGGTGAGACATTGCAGATTCTTGCTTGAAAAAATATACACTGGAAAAATTCTTCATATCACTTTGTGCAAAGCTATGGAAGCATTACTGAAGCTTCTCCATAATGTATTGGCATTCCTTTAAGTCCTGCTGGATTTATATCAGTGATCAGAGAACCTTCAGAACTTCACACAGTAATCTCAACATTAAGGGGCTTATGAAAAACATCACACCCTTTGCTACTCTCTTCACTGTATCTTTCTTGTCTCCCCATTTGCTGTGATCACTGTTTCGATGCCCTTCTCTCAGCACTGCTCTCTGCCAGAGCCAGCAGCAGCATTTCCTTAAGAGCTGACAGTTCTCTCCTCTCTCACCCCTTTCCTTCCACCTCCTCCTCGCCCCTGCAATTTGCACAACTAGATGCATAACCTACTTCAGTCCCTGGTTTGTTTTACTTTCTCACAGGTCTCTAGTTTGAATTTTCAAGTATTCTGGACATCTAAGCAAGATAAATCCTTAAACATGTCATATTATATTGCTTAGTTTATAAGACACTGAATAGCTTGAGGGATTCCTAATGGCTAGGGAGCCTTTTGTTGACAGGCTGTGGTTTCAATACCAAATTGTGTCCACGATGGCCTTGAGTCAGCTTTATCTGATGCTTGTTTCATGAGGAGACATAGTATGAGTTGTTGAGTTCAACATCCGTTTTTGTAATAGAAGATGATCACAGCCAGCACTTCTGCTGTCAGTCTCAGGGGGAAAAAAGGCTGAGTTCAGGAATGGAAAGTGAGGGATTGCTTTACAGGTGCAAATGAGCCTGAAGCAGTAAACACAGACATTATTTACTACATGGTGCAGCACACTCGGGTGTCACCCAAAGTTGCCAGCTTGGTCCCAGAAGAGACATGCAGCTATAAATAGAGCAAACTGGATTTATTAACCCAGGAACAATGTCTTCCTAACAAAGGTGTACTTCTTCAAAACCTAATCTGAACTCTAAGGTTGTGAATTTCTCTAGAAAGTGCAGGCACACTTGCAGGTGTCCTTATTTTGGGAGGACAGCTGCCTTTGGATGTTTCATTTACCCCCAGCAGCAGCCTGGAGCTGTGTCATCACCAGGACTCAATCCACCCAGCACAAACAGTAATACCACCTTTTCTTAAAGAGCTGAAACAAATCCTTAAGACACATAAAAGTCTCTCTATATATATTATTCTAGATATCACCTGCAGCTGGGTTGTTGAGTTGTCCATTTGCTTGTGTAAGAATGTACAGGATAAAAAATAGGGTCTGCCAAATTCACCATCACAACCCCAACAGTGTCAGGTGTTGCATCAGGTGTTACAAAGGAGCAGAGGTCACACAAATACAGAGGGATGCTTCCCTTGCCAGTGCTCCCACATTCAAGAATCTGCCCTTCCTGAACTTCCGCACCTGCAGATTGCACCTGAGCACCAGACTTAACAGCCAATGATGTGGCTGCACATGTACCTGTAATATCCCTCTTTTTAAAATTTGATTGTATAAAGGGGCAAAAGTGTCTGTGTCAGTAGCTTTTTATCTGTGTATGAAATGTATTTCAGGAATGATGACTAGGAAACAAAAAAAAAACCCCTCATCCAGCATAGCTCCCTAACTTTGAAACAGAACCAAACCAAGAAACTGGCTGTATCCCACAGGCTCTTCCCAATCCAGATCCCTTCAGTTCTGAAGGCTGCCCAACAAAAGAGGGAACTGAATTAGTGTGCTAAAGGAGTGATGGTCTTGTCACTGGGCCAGAGTCAATTAAACACGGGCGGTGGGGAAAAGGTATGTACAGCTGTCAGGAATTTTTTAAATACTTTATCCCAGTTAAGAGTTAACTGGAAGAAGGCACTTTATTCAAAACAGAAAATTTTAGTTCTCTCCTGAGGAGAGAGTATGAATAGCTCACAGCTGCCTAAAACCTTCCTGTGATATGCATAAACTACATTTTTATTAGAACTGGATTATACTAGCTGCTATCCAGGAGGTTCAAATGCCTAACCACTGGAGACAATCAGAAGCACAGAAAGATCTCTGCATAATGAACATAAATATCCTTTCAAACAGAAAATCATAATCTACTCTGCTGTAATCAAGTCTATATTGTTGTATAATGAATTTTAAGCAGAAGAACAATAGGAAAAAAGAGGAACAAAAGAAATTTGAATGTTTCTTCATGATCACTTTGGTTTAATTTTTTAAATAAAGTAGTTATATATGTTAATTTATTATTAGACAGTTTCATCTCATAAGTGTGACTCTAGAACTAAAAAGGTTGTCTTTCATCTTCATGTTTTAAATCAAAACTTCTTTTGGAAGTTTCAAAGTGAGATTTCAGCCTCCATTTCTGAGACTAATGCCTGCAATCCTACAGTCACTGCTTCTCGCCAGCACTATGGGAACTGCTTCAAACAAATTATAAACCTTGCAAACAAGGAAAAATTCCAGCCCATGTAAGAACTTGGCTATAAAAGATGTATCAAACAGTTCTGTACTCCTTCTTCCATTACTTTGTCCCATTTCTGTCGTATCACAATTTAACTGGTGGTAGAATTTGCCAAGAGATGTTTAACACTAGAGTAAGAATATCACCATTTTGAATTTTATATGCCTGCTTTGTTTGCAGTGTTCAGAAAAGAGGATCATACAGGAAATCTGGGACCAACCCAGAAAAGGCGGAAAAAAATGAGTTTATTTTTAAAAAATCAGTGAATTCATATCCTGAATATTTTGAAGAATGGAAAACATATTCAGTTGTTTTAATACAGAACAGATTTCAGCTTGGTTTCTTGGCAGCAAAATAATTTTAGAGGTGTTCTCTTTATGGGATCCCATGAGCAGGAATTAAATAAAATGGAATGGAATGAACAAAAACATCTGCCTTTGTTCCTAGAAAGAGTCCTGCTTGCAAAAGACAGCATTGATTGTTGCAATTGAATGTACTCTAAACAGTCAGAAGAGCAGCTGGTAATTTTTATTACTAAGACTTGTCTACCATCACCTTAAGTATTTCCACATAAATCAATTTTTCATTGTATGGCTATCTCATGTTTACTATTTATGCCTAAGGAGAACACATCTTCAGTACATTCTATTTAAGAAGTACAATTAAATTTATTTCTTTTTCCCAACATTTCTGAACAGCACCTCCAATGTACACAAAGAATTTCTAATACAACACACAGCCTTTCTAAGAATAAGTAGAGATAATTATGACTAGATGCAAAACTGAATACTTAGACAATTGATAAAAGTAGCAGTGATCTCATCCCACTTGTACTTAATTTAAACTACAGTTGTGGAAAGTATCAAACCTTTCATTAAGGGATAAAAATTAGTCCAATGCAGAAACCAGAAACCTAACAGTAACCTTCATAATTTCTACAGAAAAATATAAAAATGAAGCCATTTTAGAAAGACAGTATGAAAAAAAAAATTAAAAAATTTAAAAAATCAAAATATAAACAAACAGGAAAAATGTAAGCCAAAACTGAAGTTCAGGTGAAGTTAGCAAGGCATGTAAGTCTAAGTTAGATATAAATAACTAGGCTGCATTACAAACTCCTGAACAATCCTTAATCATCCATCCATCCTGGAAGTGTGGCAAGATTTCCACTATCCTATTACTGACAAATCCAAATCCCAGTTTAAAGCAATGAGGTTGTTGTTGTTGTGTAAACCCTATAAAAAAATCCTATACAGGTTATGGATTTTAAGGATATGCAGAACTTTGCAGAAAAAAATTGAGAGAGAGAGAGAGAGAGAGAAAGAGAGGGAGAAAAGGAGAGAAATTTTGGCACAAAATAAAAATGTCTTAATAGTGGGAATCCTGGTACTCTAGATTTCTTTCCTGTGATAAATTCTGAAAACCTCACCGCTTGATTAGTTAAAATAAAACACTGGGAAATATACATCATAAATATACCAAGGCAATCTTGCAGTGGATGAGACTGAACTGATTGGCATAACACATATTTTTCCAGTTCTAATTTCCAAAAATATTGCATTTAAAATGGAAATTAATGGCACATACAAAGTTTAATAATTTACTATCAGTTCTCATGTTGCCTAAACTATCCAGTATATAATTTCATTAATACTTGCAGATCCTGCGGGAAACTAATCAACAGGGGGAGGGGAAAAATATTCTAAAACAAAATCACTTAGTTCTCTAATAATTTAATAGCTATTTACAGTCAGAAGTAGAGATTGATAAGGAACAGCTCTTTTTTGTTAGAAAAGAGCAACTCAACTTTGAGAAGGGGAGGAGGAGGAAAGACACATAGAATTACTTCAAGATAAATGAAAAAGAAGGGCCTTAGAAGAAAAATAAAAGAAAAGATAATGAGATAAAGGCTGGATACAACTACACAGCAGCTGGTACTCAATGCCCAATATTATTGGCATTAATATGAAAAAACCCCACTTCTTAAATAATATACTGGTGTATTTATAGTATGTACCTGTGACAAGACTCTATGTTTTGCCTCTGTATCCACACACATAAAATTTGTCAATCATACTCCACAGTGGATTGTTTGACAGAAAGAAGTTGAGCCCACTGCTTCATGTTTGCCTCTTAAACAGAAAATACTTTTCTTTAATCACTGTCTTAGAAAATTATTTGGGGTGGAGACTCCAAAATGACCTATTTTTAACCACTTCCCTTTCATCAATAAGGAGAGATGAATGTGAGAAGATAAAGGTGGAAAAAAAAAAGTTTATTAAAAAAAACAAAACAACAACAATCAAGAAAACAATAATATCCTCTAGATACAAACGTGCTGAATCCTGTAGATTCCCCAGAAATGAAGAAAAGAAGGTGCAGCAGAAATCTCTCACCCAAGCTGGTGTCTGCAGTAGCAGACCACATGGCCCAGGGGACAAAGATAAAGAGGTGGAGAAGCTCTGCTTGGCTCAACCTTCTCTCTGAAACAAAAATCCGGGAAGGTGGGAGCTTACAAAGCTCTTCTGCTGGCAGATGTGAGGTGCTGGCCTTGTCTGGGGCAGCTCTGGTCCTGTGAGGTCCATTTCTCTGCTTCTCCTTGTCTGGCTGGACCCAGATGGTGTTGGCACTGCAGCTCCAAGTCTCTGCTGCATCATGGGGAGGAAGAAATGGTCCCACCAAGCACTGAAAACTCCCCCAAAATCCCAAAAGAGGCAAATAAACAAAAATAGCAAAAAAAAAAAAAAAAAAGTGAGATGTTTGCTTCTTAAAGAAGTGACAAAATCCAAAAGATTGTCTTAGTGGCATTCTCTGTCTCTGAGGCCCTCCTACAGCAGCCTTGCAGAAAGTACTGAATCTTTAATGCTGCCAAAGCATTTGTATTTAAACCAAAATTTCCTTATAATTCAGCAGCCTTTCTGCATAAAGTAGTCCAGTGGGACAATTATGTAAAGGCATCCACTCTGTTTTGACATTTCTTTATATAGGAAGAAGATACAAATACAAAAAAAGAAATCAAATAGTTAAAAAAATCATCAAGGAGCATTAACCAAGACCAGGATGTGTATTATTTCACTCTAAAACATGACACTTCTTGACTGAGTATATTTCTGTCCTCATTCAATGCAGTGGGCAGAGTTTATTATCTCATATTTCAAAGATAAATGCTGTCAATGAAGCAAAACAATGCCAGATTGTCAAATACCTATTTAGAGTACATAAATTACACCTCCCTCCCTGCTGCTCATCAAGAGAGTATTCTACATTCTGGAAAAGGATGCGTGTGATGATATTTTGCACGAATGGAGCACATTCATGCTTCTTGCTTCACACCCCAGCAGCTTGATTAAATAAAGTTACTTCAGATGTCATCCTTCAGCCCTCAGTTCTCATATTCTGAAGAGCCTTCTTGCAGGCTCTCCTTCTACCCTTTCTAACCTCATTTCCCTTTGCACACTGACACACGTTACTGTAGGGACTGGACGACACAGACAAAAGCCCTAAGCATGCAATAAATTAGCTCATTTTAAATTTAGAGTTGCATGGACACCAGACTGTAGAAGATTTGTTCTCAGGAGCAACATTTTGTTCTGTCACAAAGTTCCATTTTCACTGTAGTATATCTCCAAATGTAAGCCAAATGGCTTACATTTGGAGATATACTACAGTGTATTATATCTCTGTATATAATACACTGTAGTATATCTCCAAATGGCAGTTCTGTCTCTAACCTGGTATAATACACTTATAATTAAAGGAAAATATTCAAAGAAGGATGCAGATTTTTTTTTTAATAGTGAAACAGGCTTATCTTGAGATGGGTGTTATTATGGAATAGAGTATCCAAGTATTTGACAGACAAAAACTTTTAATTTTTTTTTTAAATCAGGATTATACTTCAATGAAGTGTATCCTGTTGGAAGGCGTGGGATGTCCCAATAATGCCCCCCACCAAAAAAAAGAGAAGCTATATATTTCTTGTGGTTAAATACAAATATAAAAATCCAACATTCATAGACAATGAAAAGTAAACACTTTTTAATGCAAAGCTGATTTTTTTCCTCCAGACTTGCAGCCACAGAGTTGCCAAAACTGCAAGTGGCTCCCAGCAAGCAAAATGCGAAGAAACCATCTGTCTCATTCAGAATAGTTTTAAGTCTGGCATATCATGGTTTTAAAACTGTTCCCACAGAAAAGTAAGCTTAAAAAGTGGTGATTGCAGCGTCACAGTTGTGGCAACATTCAGGTTGGGGGTGAGGTGGTGCTTTTTGTTTTGTGATGTTGTCAGAAAATAACACTTAGACCAAAACTTCTTATGCTTGATCTCCTTGCAGCCATTTGTATTTACAGATTTATTTTTGCTTGAAGGAAAATAGAGAATTTGGAAGGGCAGAAGGATAAGCAAGTAAAATCCAATGAAAACAGTAGGTTTCAAATGCAGTTTTTATCCTTAGGGCTAATATTCCCACAGTTTTAAAGTCTAGATGAGGTAAAATTCATTGTTGGTCACATACTAGCCTCATTGTTAATCCTACTATGTTTTTTTGGACAGAATTCAGAATTATGATTTGAAAACTGGAAAGTGACTTCTGTTTTTAATGTGACTTTGTGCTTTTACCTTATTTTGATAAGCAAACCCAAACTTTGGAAAGTATCATACTCCTTTTCTGTATCTTTTATGGTTTTTTTTCTTTCTCCTTTTTCTAATTCCCCCTTCTCAGAATTTTTGAATAACTTAAAATCAAACAGGCTTAGAGTTTGCTAAGTTTAATGGGCTAAATTAATGCTTTGAGAAGTGTCTTGTGCTGATTGAATTCTGCTCTAAACCTTTTGCCAAAGTTCTCTGATTTTCTGGGGCTGCCAGTAAAGTTTTTTGCTGTTTTGAGCTCTTGAGAGTATCTTGTCAGTATTTCTCTGGTACATCTAACTCTGAGTACATGAACAACTATAAGCCCTTTTAAAATTCTCAGGGAGTGAGTTTTTGGAGCCTTACACAGCTATTGACAAGTTACACTTGTTGCCAAATTAAAATGACAAGGTAAACTACTTACCTGACATATAAGGATAATATTAATAGTTTCTAATTACACATATGTGGTTATATCCATGATCTCTAAACATCACCACACTGCAATTCCTCCATACTTTGCATGATTCAGGGGCTCCTGAACATTAATATATGTTTACCATGCAAACTTTTCAACACAAGCAAGAGTAGTCTCTCCAATATGATAGTTACAGCACTAGACAAAAGAAACTTAGCATCCTATTGACACAGGAATATTCATACTCTAGTAAGTGTTTAATAGCTAGTTTTTGGCTTGTTTGTATCATTGTGCCCTAAGTTAAGGCAGCCAGCAGGGTTACTCTGTAAATAATCTTGTAAATACAGTTCTTCTTATTATTATTATTTATATATTCTTGTGGTGTAATTATAAAAAAAAAGTCCTTCACTATGGTGAATACACTCTGGGGGATGAAGATAAGTTTGTAGTGGGAAATTTAACTGCCTACATTTTTTTACTTATTTAAAATAAAATATCAATTTCTATTTAATTCTGTAATTGTATTAACTCAGATGAATTACTGAGGGAGGTAGTGCCTATTAGCACACAATAAAAATAAGAGGTATAAGTACTTAATTTTTAAAAGATATCTCTGCTGTTTTTCATTGCAATTTCCACTTAGGGAGACTACTGACATTTTCAATCAGCTTTTTGAAAACTGAAGTTTTTATCAATTATACCACAAAACTTGAGGAACTTTCATGGCTCTCTAAGTCAAATTATATGATTGCAAGAAGGTGCAAAATTCAAAAAATGCTGATATTTTTAAGCATAAATTACATCTGCTAGGTACTTCCTTGCTATTTCCTGCAGCCTCTAGTGACTTACTGAGCAAGCTATTAGGAAAAAGCGAGCTATTAGAAAGTGAGAGGTGGCACAATTATGTCATGTATTTTGCTCTCCCACTTGTCTTTTCTTCAGTGGAGAGAAAGTAACAAGAGGAAAACACTGCCTGAAAGCCGACACTCAGATTTAACAGCTAAAATTATATTCTTGGCAATAATTAATATTATAACACATAGGTGCTTTCCATGTACTTTCATTTATATATGGACTTAGCCCACACACTTTCTCCCCTATTACTGCTAATGATGTTTCCACTGTGAACAAATCCTCCAGTGGAAAAGTACCTATTCTACAGGAAATATAGGGGGAAAAAATAACATCATTTTGAGAAATGAAGATTTACCCAAGTAAGCTTATGAAGTCCACAAAGAAACATGCCACTAAATGCTCTAGGCACAAGGATTAATATTAATGAAGTCTTTACCAGCATCTTAAAAATTACTTTCTATCATGGACTACTTGGATTTTTGAATAACACCATGATTTTTACATGGAAGAAGAAAAACAAAACAAAACAAAACAAAACAAACATAAACCATCCCAAAAAACCCCCCACCAATCTAAATATGCACAGGAGCCATTTCAGTAAACAGTTGCATCACAGGAATGAGTGAACAGAAAATATAATCTTGAGGAGGACACTTGAGAGTCAAAAAACCCCCAGTTTTCCAAGCTAATTTCTGACAACTTAAAATATACCGCGACTTGCTAATTAGTAATGCCAAAGCCAGATGGATGAAGCTGTGACAAGCTAATGTCATAATCATCACTCCATGGTATGGGCAAATAGCCCCTCAGAAAACCTGTCCATTAGTCTTCCACACATCCACCAATTTTTCCTGCCTCCCCTGTAAGGCATCTTCAAAGACAAGTGTAAGCTCTTGATGACATTTTTATGGAAAAAGACATTCTTTAAAACAGTGAAGTTTGTCCACAAAGAAAAATGGGCTGTCTACTTTAAAGAGGTGGCAAAGAAGACTGCGAAATGTCGTCTTTTCTTAAATAAAAATATTTTACTATTAAATGCAAATGTTTATTTTTTTTAAAATAGTAGCAAGTATCTTGTTACATTTCATTGTGTGTCACAAAATTGATCTTTTATCCTAAAGTGATCATGAAATTTGTATGGAAATTTTATAAAGCGAATAAAAGGGAGACCAGCTTTTTGAGAGGTTTTTTCATACTGACTTGGGTTGTTTACTTGATTAAATATGTTTTGGTTTTTTAATTAAGAGAGCTTTCTATACTTTTGAAATATGACAGTGACTGTGCCAGGTGATACCATGTAACTGATGACACTGAAAAGACACCTTAAAGAATACTAATAGAGAAAAGAATATTTCTCAACAACAACAAAAAAAAAAACTAACCTTAAAAACAATGAAGAAAAGGATGACTCAATAAAGAAATAATGATATATGCTGCATCAAATCTATTAATTGAAGGTTTGCCATGCCCACTGAACAGCATTTGTTGGAGATATCTTCAGACATTCAGACTGCTAGAAGCAGAAAATTATCAAGAGAAGATTGTAAAGGAATTAAATTCAGTAGACTTTTTATAATAAAATATAATGGTTGTTCTCACAGCTTAGCATGGCAGGTTAATTTTGCAAATTAGACTGGTTAGTTAATTCTGCACTTCAATGTCCCAAGTATTTTTGAATAATGTTAAAAATTATCACAAGTTTGATAGAGAATAGAAATCACCTAAGAACTAGACTAGCTAAAAGACACACATATGCAAGAGAAAGATGACAGGAGCAGTCTATCAAGCCCACGCCTGTATTGTCTTTATCACAAGTCATCTGTGTTTCAAATCTGACCGTAGGTTTAAAAATAAAAACAATTTTATTTTTAAGTGCTTTTATATCACATGAAAAAATCTGACCTGTAAAACAGGAAAAGCAGCAAACACAGTTATGACATTGAATAATGAGAAAATATCAATTTGGAAAAAAAAAAATTGGTATCTATGTATAGACACACATATATATAACATGTAGCATCCAGTACTGTAAAAATTAACTCGTATATACACATTTTCTTGAATTTTATTTTAGTTACTTGCAAATGTAGCTTTCACAATGAGATACAAATGTGATTTGAAAGCATACTGCAAAATTTACTATATTTGTTTTGGGACAAGTTGCCAGAGACAGAAAATATTTTAATTCTTAGTGATTGGTATTTGGAAATGCTACAAATCAAGATAACGGTATATTTGGAATGCTACAAAGAAAGATAATGATATATTTAAAAGACGTTATTAAAGAATAACATATGGACCAAACGCAAAGATTTTACACATTTTCTAAGTCTCTTACATTTAAACAACCCTGCTCAATACTACAGAATAGTGAAAAGGCTGCTTTTCTGCAATGCCTTAAAGTACATAGAAAACTGTACTGCAGAACAAAGAATGGAAGAGACCACACCGCTAAGGAAAACAGTGTTTTGAGAAATGATGTGGCTGAGACCACTTGGGAACCTTCAAGGTGGATAAACTAATCAGATCTGGATATAGCAAAATCAAAAAGGATTCCTAATGAATGCTGAAAACCTGCTTAGAATTAACCAGGCAGGAAAATAGCCACTCTGTGATAGGCTCTATATGGCTGTCCATGTATGGCAGAAGACACACCATGAGAAGTTAGCAAACTGCTCTAAATGAACCAATTCAGAATTTCAGACCACTACAAGGTAGTTTCAGTGAAAATGAAAAAGAATAATATTAAAAGAAAGAACTTATCAATATGAATGCAAATAGCTTTTGGAAATCTTTGTCACTAGGTATAACTGAGGTCAAGAGCATAAAAGGATTAAGAATATTAATGCAAATGCATGGAGGTAATGAAGGCATGCAGAATTACAACAGCAACTTAATTCATAAGTGTTTATTTCATGCAAGGAATTTTTCATCTTCTAAAACTACAATAGTATCATTTCTACGTGTATTGGAAAAACAACATTTTTATTTTCCTGTGTTGAGGCAATGCTAAATGCACCAATGAAATAAAAAATTAAAATCCTGAGAGTATGCTTTGCAATTAGAGGAACAAGATATGAACTGAACATGGAGTAAGAGAAATACATCACATGCCTATGAACTGCTAAGATTTCCAAATAGATTCCAATGCAGATATTCCCAGAGAGGAAGAGTCAGGCACAGAGATTCCTGAACAAAATTCTTGACATATGTAATGCATGAGATCAGATTAAGTTAACCAAGGGGTCCCTCTCTGTCTCTAAAACCTACCAATATAATTAATTCTAGGGTTTCATAGCTGCATATTGGAGGAAGACATAAAAGATTTTGCGTTCCCTACTCAGGCAACATATGGCATACATGTGATAGAGAACTAACCACCAATCTTCTCCCAACACTCATGGGCAGGAGAAATTTACTGTAAGATGAAGTATTGGGTATGATTATGTCCTGCTGTGACCAAAGGATTTTTCAGGATAGGGATGATAAGATGGTCTAGGTAGCATTACAATCATCCCAGGAACCCAAACTATGGCCAAATTGCCGGATCATGTCCATACATGAACTACTGAGCTGTTCTCCTCATTCTGCAGATTTCTAACAGCTGCAGGCAGGAGCCTCTCTTGGACTTGGATGGTACTGAGAGAATGATCTCAATATCAGCTTACAGTCTACTGCTAAAACACATTATATTTTATGCTGATTATTATGGAGTCCTTTCCAAACTGGATATCTATACTAGGCTCTGAAGGTCAAGCTTTTCAAAGGTCAGGATTTTCAAAAGCACCTTAAGGATTTCAAAGAACGTACATTTTTAGGCACCTAAATAAAATAATTTAGTTTTTATACTAGAAATGAAAAAGTACATCATTACTTTCTGGAAAATACACTCTTGTGCACAGGAAAACAGACTGGGACAATTATCACAGACCACAAGACTGTGATGCTTATGTATTTTATTCAAGCTAATTACTCATGAAATAAAAATTATCTGCAACCTCCTTAAGGTTAAGGCTTGGGGTATGCTGAAGATAGTTTGCAGGGTGTGAGGAAGAATAAGTTTCAGGACATTTCTTTTTTAGCCTGATGCTTAGTTTTGGACAGTTCTTGCAGTCCCTAGTAAAAGCAGTTCAACAGCAAACTAGAACAATGTGACTTATGATTACTCTTTGTGTAACTCACTACATTCAGAATGGAAATACTTTGGGGAAGAAAAAGGCTTGCATAAAGTACTTATATAATTAATCCAGCATCAATTAAATACAAGTTTCCCACAGTGTATTATTCATTAGCATGTTGTCTAGCCTTGATCCTACATATATCAACTGCTCAGCTCCCAAAAATTTTCCCTATAGGGATCTTTCAGACTTACTATGAAACCATTACGAAGGTTTTCTTCATCACATCATAAGGAAATTTCAGGTAATTGTAGTGTACATTCTGATATATATTCTGATTATATTCTTCCAGTTTCATGACTTTTCTTGCTCCCTGTGATTATTAGCCATCAGAAATCACTTTACAAATCTATGGGTAAGGGCAGGGGGGAAAAGTATGAATTTTTCACATTCTTAAATATATGTTTAAACTTACATTTAGAGGGTGGAAAATTCAGATAAATTAGCCTAGAAGGCCATCTATTGTGTTTCTTGGATATGACTGAGTCTCTTCAGGGACTTCCAGATCTGAAGAAAAATAATCTTAACTAGATGGGTGGGATAAGTACAGAGACACTTTGAATTCCTGTCATAATATCAGTTTAAACTGATAACTTGCATGAGAGCTTTCCTTGGAATTTTTTCTTATTTGTAACCATAGCAATTACTAGTGCTTTCAGGAAGATATTCATTGAATGGAAAATACTAAAAAGAAAAAGACTCTGTTTTTTTAATAATAGATCTTACTATGAAGGGTAGGGCTACATTCTAAAATAGACATTTCCCAGGATGTAAGGTAACATGAAACAACCCCTTGTCCATCTCTACCCAAGCAACACCATTATCTGCTGTTAAAAGCTTACATCAATTCAACCCACAAATACAGAATAGAGATCTCAACCAAATGAAAGCCATAGACAACGTCAGAAGGCAACATGGAGTGCAGTCAGTGCTGATCACCTGAGCATTTTACTGCCTAACAATATGCAGGTTCCTCAGCAATGCACCACCTACAAATCTGCCTTGGCTTGCTGTGGAGAATCATAAGGAATGGGTAGAAACTCTTGACCTAACGCCAGCTAATACTGAGTGAACCCATATCCATCCTTTAACACCTGCTGATAAAATCTGACACTGTCATCTGTAAGGCAGGAGATGTGTCTTATCTCAGAGGTGAAGAGAGCTGAGGTATTCATCAGAAAATATAGAGCTCTTGGTCAGACCTCTAACAAGCAAATATTGATGGGAAAATGTGTGTTCATTACTGGCTGGCTCATTTCTGAAGGACTAAAAGGAACAGTACTTACTGGTGATTTTTAGCATTCTCAGGCAGTCACTAAGTGGACTGATCAGAAATATTCTAAGTACCACAAATCCCTGCTTACAAAAAGGCACATCTCGCTGATGTTTCCCTCTCAGGCTCATGCTATTGAACTAAAACCACCATGCAACCAAAAACCTATTCATTAAAATAATAGGATGCACACTGTTGCTCTTCTGGTGTGGAAGAAAAGAAATAATAGGTGATAATATACGGTGATGCACAAATGAAAGCTACCTGGATAATATAGGGATAAATGAAATATAAAATTTAATCTTCCTACTATTTTAATGCCTTTCCTCCAGTATCTCTCAAAATTGCCAATCTTCCCCCTCAGAAATATCAAGTGTATTAATAGATGAACCATCTCTTATGAGATTGCTATAGTAAAAATACAGACACTGGCTCAGGATCTTCCCACAGCCACTGCAAAACAAATTTTATTTTTAAAAATTTAATCTTTTGAATAAATAACTTTTTTTATATAGGAAGAATCATGTTATCTGTTAAACTACAAGAAAGAAAAAAGGCTAGTCTACGTCTTTCTTAAGAAAAAAAAAACAAATTAAAGTGAGTTTAATTTATTTTCTAATGTAAGAAAAAAATCCTATTTGAAAGATTTTGGGCAGTCAATGGAAGTCTCTCAAGGATGCACTGATTTCAACAACATTTACACCAAGAAAGGTTTACTTTGAGTTATTGGTCAAAGGCAACTGGAGAGGGGAAAAGAATGGGTGTCTCCTTTTTGAATGGAAAGACTGGCAAATCCAAATGCTGAGAGGCTCAGAGGGAAGATTTTCTATCCAATAAACTAGTCTACGTATTGCTCTTTGGAGTTTACAGCTAAGCAATATTCTTTTCACTTGAAATGACCAGTCATGCAATAATATTTAAGTTTTTCAATTAAAAGTAATAAATAAAATTCATTGGTGTTGCAGAGTAAACAGATTCCTTGAATCACAAATAAAAAAGAAGGGCAGAAGAGTTGTGAGATCTGGAGCAGAGAGATTTGCTCTACTTTGCTTATCAATACAATTCAAATAAAGAGAGTTTGACAGCCTCTCTGTCCTCAAACTAAAAAAATTAATAATAATAATAACAATAATAATAATGTCAATAAAAACTAAGCCAGACAAGGTTAGAAAGTGAGGATTGTATGTATATTGGCAATTAGTGTGCATCATGAACCTAGACAAAAGGTAGAACAGCTGATCTTCCTTTCCAACCTAGAATGCGCTACTCCATGCCCCGAAGCACTGAAAATCAAGATGGGAAGAACTCCTTAGCTCTCAGCTAGCTGTGTTTCCCCTGATCTGATTGTCCTCTTGTCTAACTCAGCAGAGAGCTTCCAGCTATTGCCAGCCTTCAGAGCCATTCATGAACCCTTATGTCCTTTCCCTCCAGGACTTCTCTCTCCCACAAGCTTCCTCACTGTGAGAGGCGGCTCTGATGAGCTAAAGCCCAGGAATGGCGCTGTAAAAAGCTTTGGGAGTTTTGTTGCTGTCTCCCATCACCCTGCGCCTCCCCAGAACAAGAAAAAGTAATTTATTCCTCAACATGTCTACGTAGGATCTTATGCAGTCGTATCCTCAATTCTCAGAGTAAAATTAAGATGCAAACAGTACAGTAAGAATGCAATTCTCAAGAACAGGTTATAGAAAAATCTGTCCATCTAAATACCGTACCATTCCCACAATGACCTTTAGGATTTACAATACTGAATACTTACTCAGCTTTATTTTCAGATTTGCTTGTCCCAGGTTCTGTTACCCACCTATTAAAGTGATAGACTTAATTTATGTTCCAGATGTTCTAAAAACAGAAAGTAAGTCCTGCCAAATAAAAGATGGCATGTTTAAGATTTCTACCTGAAATTATATATTGTGATTGAGAGATATGTCTGTGTATACATTTTTTTCTTTAAATTATTTTTCTAGTATATATTTAGTAGGAAAATACGGTCTTAATGTCTGTCCCCTCCATGGCTTCCTCCTTGCTAGTTTAAAGCAGAAATAGGCAGCGAACTTGAAAAAACGCAGCAGAACAACATTTACTCGGATAATAACTTTCTGCTAAGGTAATTTACATTAACCCTAAATGGCTAAGCATCTTACGTCAGTCTCCTGAAGAGCTATGCTGCCATCTTTTGGCGTTAAAAACACACTTCGGTTGTTTAAGAGCTTCGGAAAGCTGGTGTTCTATTTAAAACCAGCTTCCCTGCGTTTATGTATCATCCAAGACAATAACTCTCCTCCCCTTTCTCTTTGTGGCTAAGAACACGAGGAATTTGGATAGAAACATTTGTACAATACATCAACAATGAAAATTTCACAACATTTAACACTCGCCTGAAGATTGCCTCGCTCAGCTTGTCCACATTTCCATGCATACAGTCAAGGCACACTTTTTTCTAAGAGATGTGATCATGTCCAGATACATTCCATACTGAGGTGCAATGAAAAGGTCATTGTGAAACAGGCAAATAATCACAGCAATCAGTCAAACAAAATACATGCACGCAACAATAAGTATTTAATCAAAATGAGGCATCAACATCAGTTATTTCAGCAGTTGTTAACTGCTCACCAGGGAAAGCATGTAGCCAGGGAACTCCTATCTAATTCACCCTTCCATTATAACCCTTATTAATTCTGTGAATTTCAGTAAATTCCTGATACTCGCTGCCATTGTCTTCATGCTAATATCTGATGGATGAAGATTCAGTGTTATTTGAAATTAGTAGCTGCTTAAAAAAAAAAAAAAAAAAAAAAGGAAATTAAAGAAGGTATTTCTTTTAGTGGTATAGTAACCCATTTGCTTTGTTTTGCCTTGCTCTGTTTTGGGTGAATTGTTGGGTTTTGTTTTGGTTTTTTTTTTAATAAGACCAGATGCACTTAGAGGGAGCAAGACCAGCAGCTGGCAGCAGGGATCCCAGAATACTTGGGAAATATGGAAGCCCCACGCTCAGTTCTTCTCTTTTCTAGAACCAATATGTTCTTAAAATTTAATTTTAGGACACAAAATAAACATTATGCATTATTCATGAGCAACTAAGATGCCTGATTGCTTGCAGTCACCTTTGCTAAAGAAAACATTGGAAAATACTTAAAATATTTTTGTTTTGGTTTCAGTAATGTAATTTGTTGGAACCAAAACCACTCTGCACCATTCAGCATAATTAGACTTTGAATTCCAAACTTGACTTTACAAGGCTGTGTCATTCTATTTAAGTTACATTTCCAATAGGAGCAAAATTCTTGTCTGTATTTTCCGTTCTTACTTGTGACATGCACTGCAAGAACCTTAATTCTGGATACAGTGGAGGTTCCAGTGCTTTTTATTTGGTGGCAATCGTCCTCTACTAACTCACCACTGTCTAAACACACTGTATTTCATATTGTAGAATGCTCCGGTCCTAGTCTGCCATGGTTAGCCTAAAAAATGATAATTCTGAAGATTTTATTTGGGGATGAAGTTCTGGTGGGATGAACTCCCCTACCCCCACCCAATGGGTGCATCTGCTCTTCTCCTCTTGGCTCTGACCAGTATCTGCTCTCTTTGCCCTCCATACAAAGCTTCCAAAATTGGTAGTGAAAGTTTGAAAGCAAAACCCAACAACCTGCCTCTTTCACACAAGTGCTGATTGATAATTGTGTGCATAAACTGAACGTGAACTGAAATCCCAGAATGGAAGGTTCAGCTTGGAAAGGCTGAGTTATCAGCACAGCTCAACAAGGAACGGAGGGGAAGTCTGGAAGGACAGAAGGTGGTGAACCCTATATTAAAAAAAAAAAAGAAACACTCAGTGAAATACATTCCAGGAGATAATACTTATTTGTTTTTGCTCTCCCTACAGCAGATAACCAATGCAGTCCATAAGATGTGCACATCATTTCACTGATGTAGACCTGCTCAGCTGCTGTGAGCCCAACTGGTTTTAACAAAAGACCATGCAAGTCTGGCTATAATCACTTGAAGAAAGAGGAACATGCAATCAGACACACAAAATGTAAGGGTGTTTAATGAGATTTTGGTAGCGTATTTTTCTCAACCTTGGGAGGCAAAGGTTCTTTAAAGCCATTTTTCACCCTTTGAATGTACACACTGCAAGTTATTATTACAAAGCAGGACAGGGGAATCTTATTTGATACACTTCATTGTACTTTATATTAAAATTCAGGAATTCTAAGCCTTTTTAATGCATAGAAATGTGAAAGAATTTACATCTTCTACTTTGTAATCAGCCATGTTATTGTCTGTTACCCTTAGCTGAATCTGATGTCAGAAACAATACCCTTATCAATGAATCATTGGGGATGAAACCAGCAGTTTTTACTCATGCAAAACTACCACTGACTCCAATGTCTGGAAATTGCTGCAGAAGAAATATGCAAAGCCACACAATTACCTATGACCTTTGACAAAATTATGCCCAAGAAGCGTACTTGCTTCTTTTTTAATACACATGATAACAATCCCACTATTTTAAAACACATTTAAGATATTAAATCCTTTGTTATCAACATTAAAGGGATCTTTGCTTAAATAAAATTGATCTCTTCATACTGACTTCCTAATCCCATTTAAGTACTTTCTTCAATGAGCTTTCTTTTCTTAGGCTTTATGAGATAATAATTGATACCACCACAGCATTTGGCACAGTATAGCAACATTTCCCCATAAATTCTCATCTTGAAAGAAAGAGAGGACTGGCTTAATTTACAGGAGATTGGAACTGAAAATACAGGTATAACAACACCTGAGAAATATAAATAATTACCTTTTTTTTGTTTCATTTTAGAAGATGCTATTAGTCCTCCATCACTTATACTCTTTAGGGGTTTTTTTTAGACAAATATTTGCCTGCAGGTAAAAAACTGGCAAATCCTGGCCACAGAAACCAGAAAGATGCATGCAACACACAGAAATCACCAAAATAAGAAGAATTTAGAAGGCCAAGACACATGTTCTAACCCATGGAAGAAGAAAGAATGGTCACTGTTAGTGATGTAGGCGTGCTTCTTTTTTAATCAGGTCAAGGGATGTTTTATTTCCAAAAAAGCTTTTAAAAGAACAGATCAAATGGACATATTTTCAAAGCAATATATGTGGAGCATTAAGGGAGACCATGGAGCTTTGAAAATGTTCCCAACTCACAGATTCTATTTCTGATACAGTGATTTTATTTTCTTCTTTTTCATGTGTGAAACTTCCTTCTCCCTGTTGTTCCAATCCTTTCTTTATCTGGATTCCCTTGCTGCACAGTTTTATCCCCAACACCAATTTGGAGTTACTCATGTCCCTGTTGCCTCTTTTCTCTCTGTTTAATCTACCCACAGGCAGCCATGCTATACTTCTTAAATTGTCTGTATTGTTCTGCATTTAAAAGCACTTTCAGATTCATGTTTCCTATGGGGGGGTCCAGTAGCTGAAGCCAAAACAAAATCCCCGTGAGAAGGTCAGGTATTTCAAAACCAGTTTATCTCTAGTGACTTCCACCTACTCTGCATGGCGGCTTCAGCTGGCTGTCACAGTGCAAGTTGTCAGCACTGAACACCATTACAGCAAAGGAATACAACAGAGACTTTTTTTCCTACTGTGGGAAAAAGAATACACCTCAACGGTGTTTTGGAAACTCCATAAAGCAAGTAGCAAAATTCCCACTACTCATAATCTTTCCGTTTAATTGGCTGCCTCGCGAGGACCAGGCTTTTGGTTGGAGTTTCTGTGGTTGTCTACACATCTCAAATGGAATGTTGACCCAAGCTATTTTCTAAACTTGAAAAAGTTATTTCTAGACTTAATTATCTCGCTCAAGTGGCCAAACCCAAAAGCATCAGAATTAGGACCTCAGTTAGGCTTTGAATGTGTAAATGCGCTAGGCTTGAAGGCTGCCTCAAAACTACATGACAGAATGGCAAGGCATCCACTGTCCTAGACTGTGATCTCTCAGTTCAGAAAGTTGCTTCTCTTCCTGGCAATTTTGGGAGAGATGATGACTACCTCTGCACTTCAAAAAATTACATTTCCTCACAGCAGAAACCAAGGTGAAAGGATGAACGAGCTGGAGCAGGGAGAATTTAAACCAAGCACCAAGCTCAATTTCAAAAGGCTTTTAAATCAAAATAGTTTCAGTACAAAATGGGGCTTTGCATAAACCTTTGGTGAACATCCAATCTGAATATTTCAGTATGTTGCCTACCCATAAAGAAATGGGTAAACTGAAACTTTCACAATAGTTTAATTCAAATGTTTCATATCCAATTTTCTATGGGCTAGACTGCACAGCAAGGTTACTCAGTGCATTTTTTCTTCTTCCTGCAGCAGGCAAAGTATATTAAGATTACTCTATGCAATTAATGCTTTATTGTAATCACTTTCCCTCAAAAAGTAGGAGTTCTTAAAGCACTTCAATTTATTTTGCACTCAAAAGAGTGGCTGAATAGAGTGACAATTTCACCTCACTAAACCCAAACACACTTGACACTTATCACTGGGGGCTTTCTCAAAGGCTGGTGGGTGGAGAGAGGGGGACTGCCTGCTGTGATCTATCATGCTGTAATTAAGTACTCATGCTCCATCCACGGGGGTTTTAACTTACCATGCCAATGCTTTCTGTTCACTCTGGGCGCCATGTCAGAGCACTGCTTTGTCAGCATCCAGCTAACAGGATCATATTTTAATTGGCAAGAACAATCCCTGGGCTCCTCAGCCCTTTACCTTTCTTCTAAAAGGCTATGACTGAACAAAAGTACAATTTTTATTCTAGTCTGAGCATGTCCACTGACAGTTTCAGATTCTTCCAGCTTCTCCATTAAGATCTGTTGTTCCCTTCATAGAAAAGGTGGAACCTGCACCAGATCCACACCTTTTCCTTTCCACTGTTCCTCTCAATGCACTAGGAATACACAGTTTTATGCAGTATTTTGAGACAGGAACATTATTGAAACATCCTACAATTGGCAAGGCCCCAGACTGAGAACCTGTAACAATTTCTGAAAAAAACACTGATCTCTTCCAATTAACATTCAGCAACAATTCCTTTTGGAATAATGCCAAAGACCCAAACTGATGCATTTTATCCATCTGTAAACAGCATGAACACAACATAAATCTGTTTATTTGTCTGACTCTAGATCTTCTCTCTTTTTTAGAACAATTGATTTTTTTTTTTTACTTAGTCCTTCCTTTCTTGCCTTCCCTTACCTTAAAATGGAGCCATGTTGTATCATCAGAGTGATGACATGTAGGAACACTCACTGTAGCTGAGAACTTCCAGAAATTTAAGTTCCTTTAAAAGGAGTCAGGAATCAGGCTTCATAAAATAAAAACTTCAAGCCTTATTATAGGTCTAATTTGATCTGCAAATCACATTTTAATTTCTATGTATTTGAAATTTTTTCATATTTAGACCCTGTATATTTTACCAATTATCATGCATCAGTCAGATACAGAGAGACAAAAAAAAAAAGTTAGGTGACAGTTAGATTAAAGTTGTGTAAATAATTCATTCTTAAATTTGGTGCTTGATCAACTCAAAAGCATCATTTGATCTTCTCAGGGAACTGAACAACAGAAAAGTAATTTCAACATTAAATTAGTTTAAATATTTTTGAAGTTGTAATCTTTTCAAAGAAAACTTCAGAGTAAAAGTAATGTCATGTATTATCTCAAACTTTCAGGAGAGAGGAACAAAGAATTATTTTGCATATGAACCTGAAAAGCTAAGGCTTGTTTAACTCAAAAGCATTTTTTTACAGAATTATTCACTAAAATAAATATTACTTGGTTCCAATAGGGAAAGTTCCCAAATTAGGATCAGTTTACAAATATACAGACAAAAATTTCAGAATTGAAAAGCCATGGGACATGAAGAATTAAAATAAAAACAAAGAGCTACTGCATGAGATGAGAGCTACTCCTAAACCATCTGTTATGTTTTTAAGCATTTCTTTTCAAATTTAAGTCATATTAATAATTGAGAGAAATTAAAGACAAATACTTGACTGCAGATCAAATATAAAGATTTAATTCAATATATCTCCACAAATAACAAACAATATTTGCCTAATTTCCAGACCACAATTATGTATTCCTATAGCTACATCCAAAATATATTAACTATAACAGAAACTTTTATAAATAAGTTCTGAAACTCATTTCATTCACAGAATGTTTTCCAAAATACACTTTCATAATCCTGTCAACATGCAGATATGTAATAATAAACCATAACTAATTCATATTTAGCTTTAAATATTGTGTTTTATAGTACAGCAGGTATATAGTAAAGCAGGTCCTCTGAATTGAACATGCTTTAATACAGAAAAAGTTATACATCTAAGTTAAAAAAATGCAGACTGTTCTGTAGCAAAGAGGCTTATGTACAACTAAGGAGTGGATAGGTCATTTTATGTCTAAATGCAGTTTCACTTCAGTCAATGCTGGAATATAATTTCTCCTGATACTCTCAAAAGCATAATAAGAAATTGAAGGGGGTGTTAAAAAAGAAGGTCCACCAAAAAATATTCAAGGATTTAACAAAAAATGTTGAAGTGAGAGAGTAAAATAGCTCAACATGTTTAGCTTATAAAAAAAAAAGGCCTGTGCTATTGCACACTTGATTAGAGTACTTAAGAACATTCATGGGTAGAAAGCATTGGGTACTAAAGTGCTTTTCAGATGTAGCAGAGAAAGACACAGAATAAAAATAAAAAAACTTTGACATTAAATCCAGACAAATTCAAATGAAGAATAAGTTATAAATATTTAACAGTGATGGTGATTAACCACTGGTACTACTGAAGCCGTTGCTCTTTTCTCAGTAGTTTTAAAAGTTTTAAATCTGGGTTTGAACCTGGTGCCATTTAGAAACTATGCTTCCATCAGACAAATCACTGATCACCATGTGAAGATGTCTGAGTAAAATCGATGAAATAAAGGGGACAAACTGAACTTATTTGCCTTATGATCTGCAAAACGTACTGGTGTTCCTCCTAAGAGCTCCATATAGATGTTAACACAGCTTTCTCAACAACCTCTAATGGAACATATTCATTTCCAACATTCCATTTCATTGTCAAAATGAAGCTCAGTTTTCTAATCCTCCTGGAGAACTCAATGAAACCGTCTGTGCACTATCCAGAACAATGTATATGGGCAGTTGTATCTGAAACCTAACCCTATTCATTCAAACAAAACACATCTTACACAAGGTAAGGTTGGTTTGAAACTCAGGAGTTCCTGCCAGCACAAAGGCAGGCTCACCTGTATAAAATTCACTTGAAATCACAGGGGGTTAGGTAACAAATGAGGGGGGGAAATGAAAATAGAAAAGCTCAGCATTTCCAAATTTTGCAGTTAATAACACTGTTTGAAAACGTATTTTCATAATGGGGTCAATGAGATCAAGAACCAGAATATAAACCACAAAAGACACTTTTACTGACTGTAAGTCCTTTCTGTACCATTAAACTGATGTGAGCAAAGCCAATTAACACATCACATTCCCTCTCTGCATTCCACGTGCCCTATCAAAGCACCACAGCAGCAGCCATGTGGGAGTCATGTGGCAGTCATGTGGGTGTGTAAATGTCTGCATGCTCACACTCAAAAACTCCCATTCAATTTTATTGCAGAGCATAACATTATATGGCATGAAATACTCCATTGGTCAATCCAGGTCAGCTGCCCAAGTTGTGTTGCATCCAATTTTTTTTGCCCACTCCAGAATGCTCACTGAGGAGGGTGGCAGAGTAAGAGAAAGATAAAACCTTATTGCTCTGCAATTACTGATCAGCAGCAGCCAGAACACTGCTTCAGCCACAAATCTGAAACACAGCACCATATGGGACTGATATGGAGAAAATGAACTCAATCTCTGACAGGTGCATTTAGTCTTCAGCAGGCAAGAGCTGGAAATCACCACTCCAGCTCCTAAGAGCTCACCAAGAGACACAGGAGAACTCAACTGAAAACAAAAAACAGGCCAGAACAAAAATAAAAGTTATAAAATAAAATAATAACAGGAATTAGTTATGTATTCAGAATAAAATCTTTTTCTTGACCTTCCCAATAACAAATCAGTCACTCCCGTTCTGCGATTGCTTTGATTTGAAAAAAGGTGCAGAAGGGAAGATGAAAGTAACTAAAATTCCATACATTTTTCGTCTCTGTCATACCTACACACAGCCACTTTATCAGCAACTCCTGATTTTCTCCCACATGAAACAGACCATGAAATTTTACTTTCTTTCCAACTCGTGCAACCACATGTGGCAGGTTTTAATACAAATCCATATGGCCACAATATGTTACTGCTGTTCATCAGTTCTGCAACCATTAAAATTATTCTCCTGTAAATAAGAATAAAGACTCCCTAGACAGGACAGGAACATCCTTCTTGCCTGTGCTAGGTCTCTTTTGCAGACTGAGAAAGGACTTCACTTCTCCTCTAGCTGTCAATCTGCTTCCCTTCATAAGCATTAAAATTCACTTTAAAGACTGAATAATAAGGATTGCTGACCCTTCCACACTGATACAAATAAATAAATGTTAGTCAGACACCAGTTTAGTCACACAGGTACAGTAAACCTTTTACTAACCACGCCACTCAGATTTATTCTTTAAGTTAATCAGAATTCAAACAGAACAGAAATCAAATGGCAGCCTGCCACACTAACATCCATCAACCACAATGATTACGTCTACATCAATCATTTGATATAATAGGAGCAAAGTCATTATAACAGAACATTGTCAAAAGATCTGGAATTGGTCTTCTATTTTGTATTCCATCATATAACAGCTACAAGATTATTTCAAAGGCAGCAGTGTCTGCTTTGAAAATATGAGACAGTTTGCCTCAGCGTTTTCCTGGCAGCAGACTGTTATTCAATGACAACATTCTCTATGAAGAAGCAGCATTACTGATTTGAGCTTTATAAAATGGGAGGGCAATGGATTTTCTGTTCCATCAGTTTTTAAGGTAGAACTGAAAATCCTACAGTTGCATTACTTTTACGTATATAGCCCGAAACTTATCTGGCAGCAACCCTATCATTCAACAGAAGTGTTGGTTATATCAGATAGTTCAGTAATTTCATTCCTTTACTTTGGAAGTCCCAGTCTCCTCCTGAGTCTGATTTTGCCTGAAACACCTCACTAGTTCATTCCCAAGCAATGGCATTCTGAATAGGATAGTGCTACCTGAAGGTTAAATGTATGAAAACAGCACAAACTGATAATCCCCCTCCTGCATGGGACTATGCCTGGCCCATACTGGACCAGTGTCTGATGTCAGGTCGTGCTTTGAAGTGCTATTGACAGTCAAAAATTCTGCTTACAGACTGCATCTGTTACACTCCATACTGCAGACAGCCAGTGAGAAGCAAAGACCAAACCAGAGAAAGAGCACAAACACAGAAAGGGCTCCCTTTCTGGACACCATGTATAATGTCACAAAGACATTCCACCACTGATGCTTCAGTCAAAGGAAGATCTTACTCAGAGTGACCTTTCTGTGCATTGATCACTGCAGTGGACACGAAATCCCTTAAGTGAAAATAAAGCTTCCTTCATATGAGAGGTACTGCATGAAAAATTATAAAGGACTGAAAAACAGTCTTTTAGATCCACCACTATGAGGAACAAAGACCACAGAGACCTTATTCCACTTAGCTTGGAAAGCAAAATATAAAGAAAACCAATTAAGGTTAAGATAAAACTATCAGTGCAGAGCAGACGTGCAGAATGTGACTTTATCAGTCTAATGAAGTTTTTGCAAATAGTACTGTCAAGGAGCAATAGTTTTAGTCAGATATGGTTGTTCAAAGAGACAATTAATACACTAACAAGAGAGTTTGAAGGAACTTATCACCTGACTTCCTCACAGGCCATTTGTACCTTCACCCTCACTGGTCATTGCTCATTTATTCATGACTAGAGTCATTCACAGCTAAAGCATCCGAGAAAACAGGATCCTATATCAATATGTAAACTTAGGAGGAGCTTGAGAACAGCCTTCATTAATAAGTCAGGCTTGTTTGTGTCTTCAAAAAGCTGTATCTCCAGTTACACCTTCTGCTGCCTTTAATTCTGGAAAGGTAAATCTGCCTAGTTGAGAATTTGATCTGGATGTTGGTTTATCCTTAGAACCACTTTTGAGTAATCACAATACAGCAACAAATTCATCTGCAAAATTTTTCTAATAAATAATTACTTAGATCACACTTACAGATAATAATTTTGTAAATACATAAAAAATACATAAATATATTCTTTCAGACAAGATACTTTAAAAGTATACCAGTCACATTTACTATGTACATGTTCAGTTGTCTTATAAATAAATGACAATTCTTGAGTGTAAGTTCATATTTGTAGTAAGTACATTGCATTACTCTCTTGGGAATAATAATAATAATTTTGAAAAAATCCATTACACAAAACCCCCCACTAATTTAAAATGCATTTAAAACATTTTTTGCTAAAGGCTACCATACTACTAAATATTTCATTTTAATCTTCAAAATTATCAAATCACGTTTTAATAGTTGTGCTTCCATTATTGAATGAAGTAAATCTTTGCAAATTCTTTTAACATATTTATTATGACAGTCATATTTTACATGTAAACAGCAATGGTAGTCTTATATATAATTCCAGAGAATTACCATGATTTAAATGGCACCACTGTATATTTACTTGGCATTTCAGTGAACATTAAGGTTTATCGTTCTGAGGAAAATATTGACTTTGGCTTTACTTCAGTCAATACTTATTTCTCTGTTCGATAAACATTGATGTTTGCCTCAAGAGAAGTCAATATCCTGTTAATGTACATTACTTGAATAGCATTTGGGAATTACTAAACAAATGACTCAAATTCAGAGGATCAAAGATAGTGGAACCAAGAAAGACTTATAGGGTGTTTGCTTAAACCTGCAGTCTTAGCAGAACTACCAGTACATGACGTGAAACAGCCCTATGAACAATCCCTCCTTTAATCTTCAGCATGCTGGTATTACAGTCAAATCCATCTTTGGTAGAGTCCACTTCAGAAATGTTTTGTGCAAGAACTTTTGTTCTCTCTATGCCTTTCTTCAATGCTTCCTGAGCCAGTTTGTCCTTGAAACATGTTTTTCTTCAAAGATCGTGCAGACCGTAAACACATATTCTTATTCTTTCCTCATTTAACCAGGTTTTCTCAGTTGGTCATCTACGTTTTATAATGGAATCTTCAAAAGTTCTAGAAGGTGCCCCGTTTACAATACTCAGAATTTTTACTGGAAGTTCATGCTATTTCTAGATAGGGTTACTGTCCCACATGACTACAATCAATCTTTTTATACTACTGTGTTTTACCGCACTTTGTACTCACATGAGGTAACAAAGCCAAGAGAATCATCAAATTTTAGGTGGAAAAGAACGAAAATATTCACAGCTTGTCTCAGGTCTTGGCAAAACTGTCCTTTGATGGACAAAATATTATATATAGTTGAATGTATGAAATTTTATCATCATATTAAATATTAAAAGGCCGACTGCAATGATAAAACAGCAAGCTGTCATAAAGGAAGTGATACAGAAGTTGTGATCAGATTTTGGAGACTTACCTTTCCATTTTCTGTATCCATCTTTATTCCTGCTTGAGGACACCAGCCAAAATTGCATGGTAGATGGGAACTTAAAATGAAGAGTGAAAAAAAAATTGTATAATAAAAATTTTGTAATTTTGGAGGATTCCAGTCCAAGAGGAGAAAAACACAGAATTAAAAAAAAAAAAATTCTGTTAATTTAAGTCCACAGAGAAACATCTTATTTCTGGAGGTCCACACTTTATGAGAAATAAATACCAGAGATTTTAGCTACTATATTATACTAGCACATACCATGAATATAAACTGCAGGAAATACTGTTTAAAAGTGAGGTTGTTAAGAGCAAAATTATCATAAATAGGATCAAAGATTATAAATTCCTTCTGAAAAGCTTCTTTGGAAAGGAAACATAAGTATGAGTAAGAGGTACAACCTTGAACAATTAGCTGCCAAATAATGTTTGTTAGCTTCCTGGGATGTTTTCAAGCAACCCATGCTTAACTGACTGAGGGACTGGGAAATAGATCTCATCTCAGTTACCAAAACAGTCCAAGGGCAGCCTTGCCACTTTCAAAGAAAGAATTTTGTTGGAGTCTGAATTTGAATGTTCACCTGGGTATCTGTCACAAGTTTTTACCATTTCAGAGAGGAAAAAAAAAATCATTTTGCTGAAAGTTTAATGCTTTCAGACTTCTCACAGAAAAAGTAAGGATCAGCTGGCTGCACCAGCGTGGTGTATATGGCCTCATAAAGCAATTTTCAGTAGGTTTGGATCTTTAGGAGAGACACAGCTGTCATGGTATCCTCGTGTTTAGTCCTCTTGCAAGTAAATTTAGCAGGATTTGAAGGATATAAATCTCAGAGATACAGGTGAACTCCGGATAAAAGGAGGTGCATCCTTGGTAAGGGATGGGGCAGTGAGACAGCAGCAGCACTGTCTGTGCTGTTTTGGTTCTTTGGACAGCTACTGTCAGCTTCTCAGAGCTGTCAATCCAGAAGTCTAAACCTTTCACAAATCAACCCTTAACCTAATCTTTCACCTATCAACCTTTCTCAAATACTAGATTCACATTAAGTACATTATTAATGACAATAACCCTCTATTCTAATAACAAGAAACTGCCAATTAAACCCATAATGTATGGACATCTTCCCCTTACTTGCCCTTTTTATGCAAAATAACCATGTAGGAGGTTACATACAATACCAACATGTCCATCATTTTAATTATTTCTGGATATTTGTCCATACTGCATTAGATGAAAAGAGTCCAAAAACTGACTTATTCACTTACTTGTAAATTACATCTTAATGCATTCACAACTTGTTAACATTCATAAATAAAAGACTTAAATTAGAGTTCTTTCCCAGTAAGAATAAGCTCTTATCTTCTGAAATTATGAAGACACACAGTTAAATAAAATTTTAAAATATTTATTTCATATTTGCATGCATCTGTTCTGCAAGATTTTAAAAATGTTAGTGAAAGCTGTCTAAAACTGCTACAGTGTAGCCTTTTACACTTTCTAAATACCTACCATTCTAGTAGGATTTTGGTGCTCACTGCAAGCTGGTCTCTGTAACATGCTTCTGATAAAAGATAACTAAAAAAAAAAAAATAAAAACCAACCCACACAAACACA
Source organism: Petroica traversi (assembly GCA_025920805.1). Taxonomy (NCBI): domain Eukaryota; kingdom Metazoa; phylum Chordata; class Aves; order Passeriformes; family Petroicidae; genus Petroica; species Petroica traversi. The sequence goes on along the minus strand of JAHLSL010000111.1, from coordinate 741,436 downwards.
AAATCCTTAAAGGTATAGATTTAACAATTAGTAATTTTATATGACAATGAAGATTTATTTTATGTATAGGTCAACACTTTCTCACTCTCTGTTTTAAAAAAAAAGTATCGGTATACTACAAAAATTTTTTGAAGGAAAATAACTTTGACCTTTAAGACAGTCAGATGAAATATCAGGTGAAATAAACCTTCAGTAACAAATGCTTAAAACCCAAATAATTTCTCTTATCCTCACAATGTTTTACTCAGGCAAGGACTTAAATATACTTGGCTGAGGTAAAAGGAGATCAGTGTCAAATCCACTGAAACTAGGAAGTTGTATTTTAGTTTTTCACATCTGCCAAATCACAATTCCTTTTTCTTTTGGTTGCTCACTAAATAACATCTCCATGTAGGACATGATCAGACATAGGTGAGTGAAGAGCAATATTTGTGAAAATAGACTAGTGGACTGTTTGATTTTTATTCAGATTTGCACAAGCACATTTCTTATGATACGAAGCTTTTTTTCTTATCCTAGGGAACAAAACCCATGTCTGATATCCCCAAAAAGGAGACTAAATTATCTGCCTCTCAGAATTTGCACTTTTCCACATTATTTAAAAGCCTAAATACTTTGGTATGTGACACAAGACCTTAGTTAACCTGCTATCCTCAGGTTACACCATGCATGTGTGATAAATCTGTTGTAAAAGCATCATATCCAATACATTCATTGCTGACCAAATATTAGCCTAAATGTTCAATTACAGATAAAAGATAATATGATAGATACATCAAATAACTTAAAAACTAGATAATATGCTACAGAGTGTGAAATCTAGATCTAGCTTAAAAGAAGGCTGGCAGTCACCTAACAACTCAAAAATCATTCAACAGTTTTATTTATGCTCGTCACTTTAAGATACTGTAGTTTCACAATGAAGAACTATAGTCCAGTTGCCTCAGGGCTGATGCTCTAATAAAGCACCCTTATAATATCTGAACCCCTGAGCTTAAAGAATAAAGGGATAGGAATCAAAGCCACTGAGTATTGTTATAGTCACATGTGGCTGCCTGCTCATTACATGGGAAGAACTATAACTTTTAGACAAAAATAGCAAGTTGGGAAAACAGATGGCTCAGACTGCCTTGGTTTCTGTTGTGGAATGTCTTATTCATGGCTAAAGATTTCCTCACCTCAGACTACCGAGGTCAGGCCAGCTTTCAAATTATGTTTCACTCCTTAATCAAAAACTATAATCAAAAACATAAATCAAAACGTTTGTATTTGTGTACACACCTGTGCTACAAATCAATTCTTTCTGAGAGCCTGGCAGAAATCCCTGCAGGAGGAAAAGAATTCCCTCAATGCCCTGCTCAGCTGAATGCTGAGCCCAGGAGGGACCTGAGATTTCTTGTAACTCACATCAGGCAGAGTTAATGTTGAAGCTTCAGGTTTCTAAGAAAATTTTCCTGTGCATTGCCTAGCATGAGAGGATGAAAACTTCAATAAAGATTTTTAGATGAAAGTCAGATTACATATCCTGAAGGAAAAGGATTAATCTGCCACATTTATTTCCATAATAACCCATGCAACTGATGTTTCCACATAAATTAGGGTAATAATTCTTCAGAAATTACCTAAATTGCATAATTGCCATGACTTGCAAAGGATCAAACTCCAGAGATCTGTGGGAAAATTCTGGCTTATACCCCACCAGGGCCAGAACTAGAACTAAGATTTCCTTGCTGCTAGGAATTTTGATACTATTTTGCACTCAGTTCAAAATACCATATAAGGCTACAAAGGAATCTTAGCTAACACCACCCTCAGGAACGGAAAAAAAACCCAACCAACTCCAACTTGAGAAAGCAAGAAAAATGCAACAATTCACTGATGTGGAAGGGACAACAGCAGCCTATTGGAATTTGGTAAAGAATACTGCTCCTGAAAAGGAAAGGGACAAAATGAGAAAGAGAACTTAGCACTCTTTTTTCTTTGGCTTGCACTCCTTTTTTGTGTTCCTATGGGTAAGTAGTTAGTTCAGCGTGTTTAGAGCCCATCACTGTGGTTCACTGACCTTTCAACTTCCAGGACCCAGCAAGCACCACAAAACACTTTTAGCAAAATTAGATCTGTTTTAGATTTACACATGGTATCCATAAGCCTGGACAGCAGCACTAGACTTACTTTGTCACTTATCAAAATTCAGTTTTGACTGGAAAAGCTCTCTCCCATCTGCAATCACCCATACTTACTATAATATTATCGTTTTCAGGAAAAATGAAGCAGAGTAAAAAAAAATCCAAAACCACAAATTGCTGAATAACCAGCAGTATAAATAATAATTATGTTGAATACATATTCTATAATATAAAAATAGTGTTATTTCAGTGATTACATTCTCCCTACTGAGAATGGAACATTTATAAAAAGCAGTAAGTCAATGACTTATTAGTTGAAGTATACAGAGAAAGATTACTCAGACATTATGTAGAGTTTTTTCCAGCTTTGTTGAGCATCACAATATGCAATATTTTCTACAGTTAACCAGAAATGTATATTCAATTAAGGCTATATCCTTCTCATACTTCCAGTCTTCTGCTTGGTGGTTTAAAAGATTTTCCGTAGCTTTCACATTCAAGGACTCATACTACCTCTTAGAAGTGAATTTTAAGATAAATACTGGTAATGAGAGTTGCACAAAGGTGTTAGTTGTATCATTAATCTTGTCAAATAGCCTGCACCAACAGCCATGAGTAATTAGACAATGAAATAGAAGGTAGAATTAAATACTGGGTACAGCTTTACTTGTCATAATAGATGGAAGATTCTCAACTGGGAATATGTGGGTAACAGAGATAAGAAAGGCTTGCTTTTTGGGGGGGCCTTTTAAAGTGTGATAATATTTAGCTAGCTGATGGCATCAAAACCAGGTTTTTAAGATAATGTGTACTCATTGTAATATAATAAGGTAAACACGTATTATGTGCACACAATATAATACTCAGAAACCAAACACTCACAAAATATGAGAATATTCCAGACCTCATGATGTTGCTGTTATCCCTGCAGAACTTTAATACTTCTGTTTTAAATCAAGAAACAGTAACTTATTGAAGTGAATCCCCATGGATGATTGCAAACTACACATGAGTTTGAAATGGGCAACGATCAGGCTTTTACATGACCTATTAAAACACAAATCTGCTAAGGCCATCTTAGTCACTACTACTTGTCTAACAATGAGGAATTAGTAAGAACTCTAAGGCAGCTCATTATTAATCAAACTGACCACTTACAATGATTAACACTTTAGTAGAGCATTTGCTTTAAGTATCACAACTGCCCACATTTCATCTGTTAATACTGAACTGTACTCAAATTCAAATTAGAATTTCTTTATCTAGTCTTCTATATTTCCTTACAAAATGCTCTTTGCTTCTCTCTGGTGTTTTATGATTTTCTTTATGTCCATTGCCTTAATCAAGCAAATCAGTAATATACCACCTCATTTCCCAGTGCTTGCTGGTGCAGTGAGATAATGCTTGTGTGTTTCATGCTTCTGTCCTCAAACTCCTTGATAAATGGCAAAAATAAACTTCCTGTATTTTTGAAAAAAAAAAAAAGTTAAGTAAATGAGTCAATGAAAGAGCTCGCTGATGAAATAAGATGATTGGAACATTACATTAAATATTTAAGTTACAGAAATACAAAATATGTATTCAGCCTTCTATATTGAGCAAATAATTCACTGTTATTCCATTCTGACAAGCAATGCTACACAAACCATACTTTTTATTATTCAGACTAATTTTCCTAACATTTCTAACACTGCACAGAAGGTGCATTCTTCAGAGCCTATTTGTGACCATGTTTCAAGCAAGACCTGCAGGAAATTACCCTTGCTTACAGTGAACTATCCACTCTGCTGTGAAACAGTGGGTTTGATCTGTTGGCATAAATGCTATGTTTCCTTTCAGCTGAGCGTTGATTTGAAGACCTACTTCTAATTTAAACAGTAATCAGATTTAAACCAAAATCTGATGCCCATCTCTTACTTCAGTTCCATCTATTCACTAATATTAAGATTTACAGTTTGCCTCCTGTGCCTATCTAATCACTGTAAATAACAGCACTGTGTTCTAGCATGGATGTGTTCCTATATGAAGGTGCACAAAAACTACAGTCACTTATCCCTACACTGGTCTGAGCTCTGGGAATTTTAAGGTTAGAAGGATTGGGTTATTTAGGCAAGACCTTACTAATTTTCCCCTCTCTAGACTATTTATTTGTCTTTAAATGTGAGCTACAACTTCAAGGCAAGCATTCGAAAAATCCATAGTTGCCACAGAGTAGCAGGAAAGAAACTCTGCTTTTGTTTCAGTATAAAGATGTGCTAAAATGTTTTAGAACCAACCACGGTAAATAGTGGTGTCTGAGGTTGTCTGCTTCACATAAGAGCCTCCCACCACTGCTTACAAACATATTGATGCTGAGAAACATTTTCCTGCCATTACAGCAGCAGCCTGTATTTGCATGAAAATCATTTGCATGATTTCCTGTTTCAAGTCAGAGCTTTTATTTCAGCTTATTTTATTTCCATTCACAGTACTGCATTTTCCTACATATTCGAAGTTGCTTGCTGCATTGTGAATTTCTTTTAAGTAAACTGAAAGAATGTGAAATTTGCTACGATGCCCCTAGAGCATCATATATAGTGACACTTGCAGTGTTTGCATTGCCCCTTTCAGCACAGAACCAAGCAGAAAGCCTTATTTCACCACTTTTTGGATGCTAGTACACTTTGAAAACACAAACACCAATTGCCTGATGATTTGTTCAACTGAAAGTACTCAAGAGAACTGCATTCAGGAGTATAACATTGTATCAGTATTTTATAAAGTAATTGTAGCTCTATAGAAGAAAAGAATTTACTTAGCTACTTGAAATCAAGTTTCCTTTGCATTACAGATGAACACCAATGTCTGGATATTAATCAAAACCTGAAAAACAGTTTCCTGACAGATTCACCACAGTCAAAATCTATGATTATTGGCAGGGAATCTAATGAAAAGAGAGGGTGACAGACATGATTTGAAGAACATACATTTGTGTATCAAAATGCCCCATAAAAACAGAGCTCAGACTCATTCTTGGAGATAATATTTTTACATGATTTCAACCTGTGGATTTCTCTACAAAGCATTCACCTCTTCACCTCCCTTTTTTCTGGCAGAAGTACTCTTCTATACATGGGGACTATTTAATAAAGTAGCAAACAGGAAGAAAAATAAACAAGCAACATACTCCTGCTCACCGTTGCCTCCTATTATCTAAATATTTATTTAATGATAATAAAAAGTACAGTATTTTGTGCCACTTTCTTTTTGGCTTTATTTTTAATAAAAAGCAAGAATTTGTCTATTGAGTAGTTGTATTAATAGTCTCTCTGGAAGCACATGAGTTGCTAATATAACCTGGTTTCAAATTTAAAACAAAAATAGCATCATGTTGCTCTCACCTACTGCTTTCAGGAAAACCGTAATTAGAATTATGGGGAAATAAATTCCTCCTCATACTATTCTTAGACTTGACTCGTAGTTTTTGATCTGGAATTGACCTAAATTGACCTAAACCCAGAATGTAGTTGACAAAAATTTGCGGAGCCTTGCTTTTCTGAAATTCCCTGTAATAACCAAATCTATAGACATTATTTTGTCTAATAGTGTATATAAAAATGTGTATTACATGTTACAATATCCATGGCCTGCAGCATACAAAGATAAGACCTCATATTTATGCATTTCCTTGTTTTTCACTTCTTCACCACCCTGTTCATTTTTCTCTCCTAGTCTTAGACTTTTCTTTCCAAACCACTAAGTAAGAACTCCATTATGTAGATGCAGTTATCTTAACTGATAGAAAAATTACTGAAGCATAAAGGTGGACCCTGCAGAGACTGCAGTGATTTGGGACTCCTTCAGCTTCCCTGCAACTACACATGCACATTGCCTTGTCCCTGCTGTGACAAAGTCTGCTTCCACATGGAAAAGTCAGGTTTCATGCTGTTAAGAACAGTTAGGAAGGCAGGCTTCTGAAGCTGCTCCACAGGAGAACCAGCAAGGATATTTTCATAGAAGCCAGCCACTCTCAGAACTGCTAATTTCATTTTGTACAAATTGATACTCTTCTGCCTTTTCAAATGGCCAGGAGCAAAACTAAAATAAATAAATAATGACATAGTAGAAGTGCTACCTTCTGTTCTGCATCTTCACCCTTCTTTGGCAGAGACAAATTGAGGAAGCACCACCATCCTCCAATCCCTCTTTTTCATCCAGTAGTATTGATGGTATTTATTAAGTTTTTGGACTTAGTTTTTCACATTGAAGATATGTTACCTAATCTGTCAAAAGAAAGCTGGAAGTTGTGGCAGCTGAGAAGGGGGCAGCTGAGCCTTACAGGACCTAGAGGAGACATTGAAGCCGGTAGTTATTTCATGTACCCAAGAGACTTAAACTGCTTCTCCTTGAAGAAGGCATTTACGCTTATGACCAACAGAAATTTAGGAGACTAATTTGAGACAACTGCATTTTTAAAGTAACTGGCCAACCACCACATCTCAATACAAATCCTTCCCACATTATCATCAGGGTGAAAATAACAGCTTAAAGGTTTTCAGAAGTGGTCAAAGTTTATCTCACTGTCATGAGTCTTATTAGACTAAAACAATGCTGCTCTTACTAGTATCAGGAAATCAATTTTGTATTAATACACTGCTTCCAGACAGCACCAAAATATACTTTATTATTCACAGAAGCTTTTCATGTATAGATAAAACCTTTGTATCACTCAAAATTAGATAAATGGAAACACTTGTCATGAACAGAGCACCAAACAATTCCCAGGTAAAATGGAACAGAACAAATGTCAGCATAACTGTGAAATGAACTAGAGGTTTTCTTCCTAAGCTGAACATATGACACTACTTGAAGGATTCCATAGAGGTGTAAGCAGACCTTTGACCTCTGAGTTCTTTAAGGGGGGGGAAAAAAGAAAAAAGAAAGTCTGCTGTTTAGGAGCAAACATATTTTGTCAAAAAAAGCTATGCTTAGGGAGGACAAAGATAGAACCAAAAAAGGAAAAATGCAGAAGAGAGCACTTGTTTCTAGAGTTCATTGTCAGTGCTAATCTTTTCCACCTGTTTACAGAGTGCTCACAGACATTACATGATTGAACTGTACAGTTCAGCCTCTCAAATGGGCAGGCCCTGAGACCATTTACAAAAACAAAAATCCAGTATGGAAGCATTACATAAATGTTGCTTGTGACAGGACAGGATTACATTCCATGACCCAAAAGATCTGTGCTACTGCTTTGTGTTTGGAAAAAGCACGATCCATGATAAACACTCTGCCATATGGATGCATTTTGATATTAGCATTTGACCTACTCAGATATTCGGAGAGTAAAACACAGGTAAATATCTTCAATCTATGTATTCAAAAGCAATATTACATAATAAACACTATTTACAGTGTAAAATTGTAAACTTTGACTATCAGCCTGGTCTTTTCTACTTTGATAAAAGAGATTGTTTTGTTAATGACAAAGGGTTACAGACACTTCAAATTCATCACCATAGGAATTAAGACTAAATAGATCACCCTGACAGTTTATGTCAACAAAACACCAAATTCTTTTAAATAAAACAAACATCAATTAAATACTGTTTTATCTTTGTTCAGAAATCACTTTACCTTTTGATTCAGACTAAGAATCTTTTAAGCATTTTGTTTTATTCTCAGAGAGAAAATAAGCACATAGCAGCACAGTATCTGGCCCTCCACATCCAATTAGCTCTCATATTCCATAAAGATATATTACCAGACATACATATTTAAAATATCTAATTTAAGAAAACCAGGAATAGATCCACTTAGACTATAATTATAATACCGTGTCTGAATATTTTTCTAACAAAACTTTTTAAAAAGAAATTAATGTGCATAGTGAATTTCAAATACTAAAACATTATGCATGGCAGTCTCTTCCAACTATCCATATCCTCTTCTTTGCCACTGTCAATGTTTTTAATGTTCATTATAAAATCATCTTTAGAGTCACTGAAAACCAATCCAGTTGCAAATCCACCCTTAGTCACAAACTAACTTCTGCAGGAAACCAGAAACTTTAACTACTGACAAAATTCTGATTACAAACTATTAAAAGAAGCAAGAGTGTTTGCTGTGTTTTGGTAAATTTTTGTGGAAAAATGTTTCCTACAAATGTTTAATGTTAAACTTTATGCCTGCTAGCCTGCTACTTTACTAATAACCAAAGCTATAACTGACGCTAGAAGCATCTCAGAAGACAAAAAGGTATGAAAAAAAATCTCTGAATAGCATTTAAGGATCAAATTATTTCCTTCAATATCAGTTTGGAATGTATTCCTTTGCTTAGCACAGGTACTCCTGTCCTTCCATCCCCTTGTACTATTTTTCTGTGTTTTTTATTCTAACTGTAGGTTATGTTTTGTCAGTGGCATTAATAAATGTCACTCTAGTAAAAATATAAACTAAAAAGTCACGCCACAGAAACAGGCATACCACATTCCCCTTTTACTTGAGAATTTTTATTTTAAAACATTTTACTATGTAATTATGTCAATCATTATAACTCTCAGTTCACAAATCAAATCAAATATCAGACAGAATTTACAAAATCCATCTTCAAATGTAACTGTTAAAGACTGTAAACTACTAAGACATGCTTGAGAGTGAATGCCATATCCTAAAGGTTATTAATTGCCAGGAGAGGAGAAAGGCTGCTGTGTGTTTACGCCAGATTTGTGAATGATGGCTGCACAGATTATAAATATTAAACTCCAAATATGCAGCACACAAAGCCATAGTCCCCAACCACATCAAAACCAAGAACAGTTCACAAAGGGCTAAAATAACTGGGGCTGGAACCATTTGTTTACTTTAATCTGCAGGGCATGTCTTCCAATAGAATAAAGTGAAAAGAAATCAGTAAAGAAAATAAGACATTTATAATACACTGTGAAAAATCTGAAAAAATGACTAAAACAATAGCTTTGAAAACTTGAATCTGCAGAAAGCCTTCTGGGCCTAAATCAAATACAAACCTGTCAGAAAATATTGATGAAAAATGTGCATTTACAATTGTAAATAAGACATGAATATGGAACATAATCCTGAACTCAATTATTCCAGAAGGGAAAGGGGTTTTTTTACTATGTTATTTAGTTAGTTGATTTAATTAGACAGTTGTTTTGGTAAACAAAATTACTTCAGAATGAAACTCCTCCAATAACCATTGACAAATCAAATGGACATCAAAGACTGTCACCATGCTTATATGCTTCATTTATAATAGCTTACTGAAAATACCTATAAGGGTCTAGTATTATAAAAACCACCTTCCCAGAAAAGAAATGTGATCAAAGGAATTGTCAAATGGCATAAGGCCAGCCTTTCATACACTGCTCAAGGGATTCTTTCAACTTTGTCTTGAAATGCCCTCTGATGCTCCATTCCAGGTTCTAATCCAGCTCTGCAAGTGAAAGGGTAATGGAGTGCACCCTCAACACACAGGCACATTTTAACATAGATAACAAAATAAAATTATATTTTCATGAAGGGGAGGATGCTCTTTTTAACATGTTAAAGTAATAACAGGCCTTCTGCCACTCCCCAAATGCACTACAATCAGGCAGCTGCTCAGCATGGGAAAGCCTCAAGAAAACCTCCCTGATTAAACTCACTACATCAAAAGCTCAGCTGACACAGGTTAGCAAACATGTTCACTTGATGTTCTGGTGCCAGAATGAAAGGTCAAAAAAATCCCAAAACCCTGAAACAACACTGAAACAGAAAAATAAAATGCTAGAATTGCATAAGGAGGGAGAAAACACTAAAAACATTGCCATAGTGCTCAAGCAGCTGCAAGTCAGCTCAGTCTCCTTGAAGTTTACTGCTTGACAGCAGCTCAGAAGCTGGGCAGTTTTCAGCATGAAAAAGTATTAAAGCAGGAAGAGAAATTAAGTTTCAGTGCAAAACAATTCAGAAAGATGGTCTATGAACTTCATGTAGCTGAATCAATAGTAAATCATGTTATCCCAGTCAGTACTAGAGGCAGTACAAGTCAATGGAATGGGTATCTCTACAAGTAAGGCTACACAAACTTTAAAAATGAGAATGCACTGTTTTGCAAGTGTATTTCTCAGTATTTAAACACCTAAGGTAGATACAGAGGAAAGAGACCAGCAAAATGCAGAAATAAAAGACGTTCAGTTTCACTTTAGATTACTGTAACCAAAATTTAAGCTACCCAAGTAGGCTGCTCTACTGCACTTTTTATAAGGCTATTTAGGTTGTACTAAAAAATAAGTCGTAGCAATAAGAAAAAAAAACATTTTTTTTAATTCCACTTACACTACCAGTAAAAAGATTATAAACCTTCCTTCATGTAAAATTGAGGAAGTGAAATGCAAGAAGGCTCTGCAGCTTCTGTCTCAATATCTAACTTCCCATTATCTCATACAAACAACTGTGAGCCTCTGCAACTTGAACTGCGACTCCAGGTTGGGCCCTTGGAATTAAGACATCAAACTAAATGTGCTGTGGGCTGATCTTAAGTCTAAAATCAACAGGAATTAAATTCATGCATCCACCAGGACATGTAAAGATAAAGTGCTGAGCTGTAAACAAATCTCTCATATCAGAAAGAATATACTTCTTAGTATTATGGGACAGGAAAGGCCCACCAAATTCCAGTCCAGTCCCCAGCCATGAGTAGTACTGCATAATTTAATGTTTTTCATAAAGCAATCAAACTCTGTACTAAGAGTGCTTATGATTCTGCTCTGATTGAAAAGCCTTTGCAGAACCTCACTGCTCTAACAATTAGGAACCTTCTTTTAATTCCCAGCTTGAATTTATTCATAGCCAGCTTATACGCATTAGTTCTTGTGCCAATATTGTCCTTTAGTTTAAATAGCTCTTCTCCTTCCCTGGTGTTTACCTCCCTTGAGAATTTAATTTCATTCAATTATATTTCTTAGGACTAATTGTTTTAAAATGAGAGGACACATTTTATAAAACTATCAGTGGCATATTCCATAAGGAGAAAAATTAACTTCTCTAGCAATTAAATATCCACAGAATTTGAAAAGTGCACAGTAAGGCAGTTATAAGCCAATGGAAAAACTTGCATTATTCCAGGATGTGAGGAAGAAATGATGACTGCAAATGAAGATATTACAAGCTGTAAGATGAGAAGCTTTATAAGCACATTGAAATGAAAAAGAATTCTTATGAAAATAATGAATGCATTCTCCAGCAACCTTGCAGAAGGACTTTAAGTTTAAAAATCCTTTTAATGCTCATTTCACTTGCCACTCTACAAAAATAGGAAAAAAAACCTAAACACAGCAAAACTTACAAAACAATAAATAAAATACTCAGAAACCATGGAAAAAGGAGCACTATTCTGTGTGCTTTTTAAAGTTTAAGGATAATTTTAATTTCACAGGGTCAACTTTTAGTGTCACTTTGGTTCCTCTTGATAGTTCCTAAAAAGGTCAAGACAAAGCGCTTTTCGATCAACCCATGATCATGGCAAAACCACATCATCTTTTTAGAAGAGAAGTTTATATTCTGAAGTGTAGTTAGACTGTGTTTAGTGACACCTAAGTGTGCCATATTATTGACGGAAATAGCATTTATGTCAGTATTTCAGAACTATGCACCTTTTAATTTCAGGAAATTTTATGTCAGCAAATAGTTTGGCATATATTGTAGTTTAACTGAATTAAAAATAAAAGGCTTTTATTTTGTATTAATTTTTACTCTGTGCCTACAATATGCAGTACCCTATTATCTATAGGAGTGATATAAATTCAAATGTAATTTTCATACTAATAATATGATGAAATCAAATACCTAATATTAGTTTGGAGTCATTAATTTATACTTGTTAAAGGCATAAAATATTACTAACTCAAGATATTAGGCAGATGAATTGCAGAAAAAGGCCAGAGAGTTCCACTTCACTCTATTAATCACGGGTTATCTATTTCTCAAGCTAGAGGAGTAAACAGGCCAAGAACCTTCCTTACCATTTTTTTTAGGATGAAAATTAGCTTTATTCTAAGCTTTCTTCCCACTTGATGAAGCAAATCAATATCCTCTCTCTTGCATCCGAAGTGTGGCCCCCTCCAGCAAGTTCAAGGTTGTGCATTAGTCTTCCAGACCAACTCACTGAAATCTTTAGAGAAATTAGGTGTTTCCATATTTCTGTAACTCCAGTTCTTCAAGAGCTATCCAGACTATATTAATAGTATACAAAAATCAAGAAATGTCAATCTAAAATTCCAAAGGGAAAAAAAAATTAAAACGTGTGTAGATTTTTGATTTTCATATCTCAAAAGACAACATATACTAACAAATGTTCCACACAACACTAAAAATGAACCCAAATCACTGATGCAGATAAGTATAACAAATAAAAAACGTGGTGATATCACCTCCAGAATATCACTGACACAGTCAAAATATTTTAAAAGTTCACTATGATAAAGGACTTTTTCAGTCAGACCTGAGTATGAATCTATATTCAGACATTGGAGGTAGAAACTCCTACACTCATTGCACAATTTTTATTTTGTGAATTTCCCAGTACAATTTCAATAGTTACTTCTAGGGGGAAAAAGAAATCTCTTTTCTGTTAGTATATGAACCCTTAGTGGCTCACAGTTTCAAGTGAATATTCTCAACAGTTCTCAGTCCTACAGCACACCAGAAAATCATCATGATTTTGCAAAGAAGTAATATAATTAATTATTCTCTATAGACTGTGTATAAGCATTCAAATAAATTTTAAAAAATCTTTCATGTTAGTTAAAAGTTACAACTACAAGATATAAATTACTAAATGTTTTGCCTCTGAAGAAAGCATGAAAATGTGAAAAAGAATAGCTGTATTTCTGCCCACATTACTGCAGAAATTCAATTCATGAAGATCAGATCCATATGGATCGAGGTCCAAATTAATTCAACTGAACTTTATGATCATGAAGACTTGATTTGGCCCATATCTTAATATATTTTCACATTAAAAGAAAACTTCTATTATCAATATTCTTCTTAGCAGAAGCCATAACTCACAAGGAAACAACTGGTGTTAGAATTAATCATTCCTTTTAGCCACTCAATGATACTTGTTTTCCTAATCAACCAAGCAAAACTCTGCTGCATTGCCTTCTATTTTAACTCATCACTGTAAAGACACTGCCAACCATTTTAATCTTAGTATCTATCAACACTGATTTCACATATCTCTTTAATCCTTCCAAACTTACACACTTTATAACATAAAGCAGCTGCACCCATTCAGTCCATGTGCTAGGAGACCAACATTCAACACCAAAAAGACTTGGTCATAGGAAATGAATGAAAAAGCAACCACCTCCTAACTTCTTTTGCTATTACAAAGAAAAGGTATTTACCTACCCTGAAAGAAAAGGCCTTCCTTGTTACTGAAAAAAACCCAAAATTTTCTCTGCAATACTATGTTTCTAAAACCTCTGCACACATATTTTTTTCTCCTTTCCCTTACAGTTAAGAGGGAAGGAGTGGGGAGGGAAAGAAAAAGGAAAGAAAAGTGAGTAAAACATTGGTAATTTGTTTAGCTAGTGATGCAGGCTGTTCGCCAATCAAATTTTGTTTCCCAAAGGAAGATATCAGTTTTAAATTACACAGCAAGAAGGCAAAAGAAAGGAAACAAACAATCAAAACCTTCCCAGGAGGGGTAAGAATAAGGCAAGAACTCCAGAGATCCTATTTAATAAATAAACACCTTCATTTTTGTAAGTTAATTTCACCACAGGAAATAAGTTTAGTTTTAATTATATTGCCTTGTGTCATGTTTTATAAAAGGTACATGAAGCTCATTGACTTTCTCTTATTATTAAAGCCTTTTTTATGCTGCAGAGACGTTGCATGTAGATTATGTCTCAGTAGAGCCCTGGCTCACTGCAAAGTGATGTCGATGTAATAGTTTTATTGTTATCCCACGCCTGCGACAATGACTGAGATTAAAAACAAAATGTCATTGCAGATGACTTTTTTTTTTTTTCAAAGAAAAGCCAATTAGACATAAAGGAAATGTTAAAAAGATACCTATATACAACAATGACAAAACATGTCATCCAGTCAAAGCCTTTGTTTACACAGATATGGGAGACACACAGATTTTCAAAAATTTGAAATTCTTTTCCCAGAAGCCAAAAAACTTACAAAGAAATAAATGAAATTTTAAAATTAGTTTCCAAAAAGAGAAATTCCAGAGGAAAATAAATTTGCTTCCAAATTTCAGGCACAAAAATTGAAACATATTCTAAGAGCTTAGAATAGCCTTACTTAACCTGGTACCTTTACATATCTTAGCTTAAGACAATTTTAGGAGGCAGAGACTCTAAAATAAGTTACCTCTCCTCAATTTTCAACTCTCCCCTTCACCAATAAAGAGAGACAAATGCGAAGAGAATATAAGTGAAAAAATAACAGTTCATTAAAAAAGAAAAAAAGCAGTAACCACTAGAAAAAAGATGCTGAGTCCTGTGCCCACCAGGCACAAGTAAACAAGGTGGCAGTGAAGCCCCTCCTCCCAAGTTGGTGGCCACCAGGTCAGCCCATGTGACCCAGAGGACAAGGAAAAGATAGCTGAGAATCTTCCAACTCCAGACCACATAGATGAGAGAGAAAACAAAGGAAAACAACGTAGCCACCAAGCCTCTGCAGTTCTAGAAACTCTCTTCCCCCAAATAAAAACGGAGCAGGGAAAAACCAAAACCTGGAAAAGAACTCCCGTGTGCAGAAGGCTCCAATGCTGCCAAAATGCTGGAAAAAACTTCCTGGCAGCTGTAGGGCCGATCCCTACCAGCACAGCTGGAGCTTGGGACAATGGCTGGAAACTTATGGAGTGGGCTACAGTGTTACTGAAATGCAGAAAAAAGAGAGCTTGGTGCTTTTCCATCCCCTGTTTTTAATAGGAACCAGCTGTCCCTCCCTCCCATGAATCCAGGGTAAAACACACAAGTTTCGCCACCCAGGTTGCCATATCTTAGATAAAACAGACTGCAGGGGTTGATGTAGAGAAAATATGGAATGAATAATTTTTGAGTCACCTAGGACAATATCCTATGACATTAAGTCAGTGAATGCAGCAAATTATGGGAACGTGCAAGTTCTATTTTGAATGCTTTAGGAGGCAAAAAATAAATCTTGCCACCAAGGCTGTTTTCCCTCCCCAGTCTTAGAAATTTTCAGTTAAGACAGCAGTTCCTATCCTGTATCAAATGTTTGGAAACTTTGCCAGATATTTCTAGATGCCTGCTGTGACTAACAGGTAGCCTGTTCTGCGGCCTACTTAGGAAAAATAATATATACTAATGAAGAATTTGTGAAGATTTTTCTAGTTTTCTACTAATTTGCTATGACTATTCAAAAGCTGGTGCCACATAACCATGTAGCAATTTCTTTGGCATCCAGAAGAATAAGATAACACAATCCCATGGCTAAGACCACAGAACAGATGAGAAATCTGTTTCTAATCCAGTCTGCTTTTTACTTAAGCAAAGAGGGCATGAACTTCTTTTGCTATGAGCCTACAGCTTTCAGGAATAAGCAATTATTTTGGGAAGGGGTAAAACTCTTACACTACCCCAAACATCTTAAATGAGATGTAAAATCCTGAAAAACTCTTTTTATACACTGTTCTTTACATCGCTGCATGGGATTTTTCACCTCAGTTCCCATCATCAACATTCAAAGTATCTATGGAACAGGTTAGAAAGTTTTAAAAAATGTTTGCTAGAATTTTTAGCGATCGATACCTAGCACATCTACTCCCAGTTGCTCATCCAATTCCCATGTACAAACTTTGCAACTGAAAATTAAATACATAAAGTATTTCTTTGCCAAGCTGCCTGACACTTGTTCCTCAAGCTGGTTTCCCTTCCTACAATTGAGAGAATCAGGGCTTTGGTTCAATTCTTAATAGAAAAACATTAAAAATTCCCTTTATATGCTCTTCTTCATTCTCATTAAAAATCATCGAGTAATTCTGGTATCTGAATAACAAAAAGCAAGTAATATTTTAAGAGAGTTTGGTATCCTTATAAGATTAGGATGAGCCTAATATGTAATTAACAATAATATAATATTTTCTAAATTTCAAAGGAAGTCTTCTTTTATTAGTGGCAGATGGAAGAAATAAAGGGACACAGACGTTTATTTACAAGACCCATTTTCACTGATGTCAAGGAGGAAATTCCAAGATGCATTTTGGAGTTTTGAATGCTATACTGTTGACACACCTTTGAAATTTTAAAACGCCTATGCTCCTTAGAGTAAACAGTTACCTTTAATGGTCCATAGTGGTGCTCTTTGGAAGTAGAGTCAACTTCCTTTAAAAAATAGGAGTATAGCTAGACTGTCAAAACACAGTGAATTTTGAATCTAGATCTGACAACTTTAAGCATTCAATCATGCTGTCTGTACTGCAAGATTAATTCCAGTAAGTTAAAGAAATCAGAGGTTTCGAAGAAAACAGAAAACAAGCCAACGCTAGGTTGCATAGGTGGCCTTATCCAAGTTGCATCAAACAGTAAAGAATTCCTTTTTCTAAACCTTTTCAGTCATTATTCTCTCGCTGTATTCCTCTTAGTTCAGTCATCGCTGGTCAATGACTCTTTCAATCCTATCATAAACACATCTTCCTCAATTATAAGTCCTCCAAAACAACAACAACAAAAAGCCAAACAAAAAAAAGCACACAGTAAACCAAGGAAACCCACAAAACTCATTCGCATCTCCAGGAGTACATTTAGTATAAAGTAGCTAGACAGTGCAATCAGAGATTTAGTATTTTACCAGAACATAGTAGCGGGAGAGAAAAAATACTGTTACTAGGGAACTGTGTATTAACTGGAATTTATTCACCATCTGCACTTGCCTTCAGAAATAGTTTTCAGGTTGCAAAATTCTGAAGACTTCTTTCTTTACACACTTTACAAAATCTCCCCAAAAATGATTAGGTGTGGTTTCTTCTCCTGTATTTTTAAACATTATTGCTAAAGATAATATGAGTAAACCCAGATAAAAATGTACAGGGAAATTCTGCATTGCTTGAGGCAGGAGACTGCATATAAATAAATGAAAAACACTGGTTTTTGTTAGAAGAATAAGTTGTAAGGGAAGGCTTGCAAGGAGCAGTATTTTATTTTACTAGTGCAAGATCACCAGGTATGAAGAAATATAGAAGAGGTCTAAAGCTGAAGATCACTTTTTATCTTCACTGCTTATTACTGTTGAGGCAGGTAAATAATAATATAATTAAGATCCAAGTTTCATATGTCTGTGTATCCTTACAAGCAAGTCTGTCCAATCTAATTACACTTCATTAACTTCACAGTAAATATGAGGTAGAGAGAGGTAGAAATAGGAGGAGGAGAGGAAGAGAGAGAGGGTGAGAAAGTTCCTAAAATTCAACTGCTTATCCAACAGCACAAGATCATCAGCTGGTGTTAGACTAATGTCTCTGCAACCTGTGCCTATTTTCAATTGAGCCTAGCTCAACACTTAGATCTCCTTCCCTGACGAAACAAAGGTATCACTTGAGCAATAGCTCTTCACTCAATTTAATGGCAGCATACACTGGCAGAACCTCTTCCAGTATGAAGAATCTGGTCGGTAATAAAGTTACTTTATAAGCATTGGAGATTCTCACAATGACTAGAGCAGAAAATTCCAATTTGCACAGAACAATTTTCAAGGGGAAACTTTTGAATGAGGCTGTATTTTAAAAACCATGCATTTTGGTGGCTGTTCTAACTAAACATGTGATATGTATTTCTAACAAGTGCCAGGAAAACTTAGTTTCTAAAAGAAATTAAGTCATTTTAACCCCTCCAAATATGTTAATATTTAAAAACTAAACATGTAGTTCCTGTAGAAAAGTAGCATTCCAATTTTCCTTTACTTGTTTTAGGAGAACAGGTTTTATGAAGGGCTACATCCTGGGGAAAACCCCTAAAAGACGGCCTAAAACAGACCAAGGCAATTGGAGGCTTTCTGGAGACAGCTACAGTTTACGACTTAAAAGGAATTAGAAAATGTAAATATACTGTTAAAATTGCCTAAGTTTAATTTAAAAAACAAATACATATAAATCAACATTTTTCAAAATCAATCAATAAAGATGTGCTTTGTGATTTTTTTCCTGGAGATGCAAACACTGACAGGAATTTTAAAAATAATCAAACAAACAAACAAAGAAACAAGAACAACAACAGCAACAAGAAACTCCTGGCTTATATGAGTGTTTTGATCTAAAAAGATACAAAGCTCACTCATTCCTCTATTTGTTTCGTTTTGGGGGGTGCGATTCTTTTGGTTTTGACTAAAGTTATGTTAGTAGGCATTATTATGTATCTTTACAGCTTTTTTATCAGGTACACTAATGGAATACCTACCTCATCCTTTAGATAATTGAAATCTCTTTTCCTGATGTGGACACAGAAATAAAGTCTCTAAATACTGACAATGTTAAACTGAAATCTTCATAATAAGAGATATTCATTCTCATAGACATCTGAAATACTTTCAGTTTTGAAGAAGTATTATTGAAGTCAACAGTGGCTCTATTCATTAAGTTCCATTCATATCCCAACATTGTTCTCCATAAATATATGTGGAGGGCAAGGTGTTATTCCATTAATGTGTAAAATAAATAGCATTTCTTCAGTGCTGTTACCATGATTCAACCAAGCTTTAATCCAGAAGTCTCAATTATTTTTTAACCTAATCCAATGTGTATTGTGACCTGATGTAACAAACAATAACCTCGCTGCCAAAGGCCAGTGTTCAACACTTCCTCTGTTAGTGGGCATTTCTCTTTGTGTGGAGCATTTCTCAGAAAATTGTTTGAAGACATTGAAACTGATATCCTGAAAATTCATCAGAAAGGAAGTGATTAGCACTCATATACACTGGGGAGCTGCACTAAAGCATTCTATAAAGTTGATGGCTAAATTCACTGTTACTTTTTCTCAAGAAGTTAATGGGAAAACATTCTATATGTCACCTATCCACAGGAAGCATCCACACAAAAGAATGTGAAGACCACAGACTAAAATAGTCTAATAACTTTAATAAAAGCACCACAAAATACAACCTGTTTTCTACTCTGGGATTTCATTTTTTAAGCATAAACTCAATGTTTAATTTTTTTTTTAGCATCTCCTCATCAGAAAGGGACAACTGTCTTGTTTCACCCAATCAGCATGGGGTTAAATCTTTGTTGTTGTAGTACATTGGAATGAAAATTAGAGCTTTCAAATTCATACATTAAAATAAAAAAATAAAAATTAAAAATACAAGAACTAGACCTGGGAATCCAATAAGTCAGTAGTTAGAACATGGAAACAGAAAATTACAATGGATGCCTTAAAAACCCCCAAAACCCTTTAGATTTAAGTTTCCTTGGTTATTTAGCCTCTAAGCAACCTCTACTCTGAAAAAGGTGGTTAAGCCAACCTGATACATGCATGTAAGTGCTTATTCTCTCATCAAAAACTCCATCCCTCATCTGACAAATATTTATCCTGGAAAAAAAAACCCTCTAAGTTTTTATCAAACATAGAATTTCAATGGAATGGTTATTCTTCAACAGTATTCTGACTACTATATTAACTCTTGGTTAATTTCGTCTCTATTTTCCCTCTAAACTGACCACTGTTCCACATTATGCAATCACGTGTTTCATCCATACATTCTTTACAAATGCTCTGGATTCTGAAATTAATATCAGTAAAGTTTTATGACATTCATACAGTGTCCTCTATTTTGTTAGGCCACCTATTTTGATTTTCTTTTTTTATTGTTATTCAAACTGCTATTGCCTCCTTTGAAGTGAATCAGTTACTATAGAAACAGTTGTACATGCAAACCTGAGTTGAATCCACTAGCATAGAAAAAAAAAAAAATTATCATTTGATTGAATAGTTTGAATTGCCAGAATAACAAAATGTGAAAATTCATATGTTGGCTTAAATTCATGCCTTGCCTAGGTCCAATATGCCATGTAAATAGTGAAAGGCTGGTAATAAAGAAGCAAATAGCAATGTTTTTAGCATTAAAGCTTAATCCCATCTAATATTATCATTGAGTTATGTATTTTATTGAATTTCTCTTCCAGTGAAAGGATTTAAATGTAAAGATTTATTTTACAGCAGAACTCCAGGTGATTCATCATTCCAGTAATTTCTATTAATTTAAAGCTACTGGATCAATTTACTAAAATAAATTGTCTTGTGTTGATAAAAAGAACTGCATTGGGTCAAAGTTACCAACATTAGGGTGCCTAAATTTTCTTTCAGTGCTTTATATAAATTAAAGCAAGACCAGTCTGAGACTTTACAACTAATTTTTCACCAATTCCTGCTCTGGTTAATACATTAGATTTATTTTTCAAATTTATTTTTTTTAACAGGTAAGAGTAGTTATGAGCAAATATAAAATGTACATGCACCACACAAAGAAATTTTACAAATACATTTGTAAATTATGTCTCATCTTTCAGGATTATAAAAGTTCACAATTAATTGGCTTCCATAATATGCTATAGTTGGTTTAAATAGGAATTGTACTGAGTACCATCTTGGCTAGTTCTGCTTTAACATCTAATTACTAAAACACTGGAAAAATGGGGTCTTAAAAGCTTGTTCCAGCTTAAATACCCATATGTCTTTTACAGGTGACAGAAGCCCTTCAAACAGCCAAAATCAGAGCTGACAGCTGACCTTCCATCAAGAACCATGCTAATGAGCTTTTGATGTCATTTCTGTGTGTACTGCAGTCCCCAGCTCCTCCAAAAACTGCTGCCCCAAACCTTCTGTCCTGGTCTCCTCAGCTTTCGGCCAGTGCTGTTCCACCATTTAAATATCTAAGCCAAGTTGAAGGTTTTTAATCATATTTGATTATTTGTTTCACTCAAGAGCTACTCAGAGTGAGACTATTAATTACTATTATTTGTGCTGAACTCAAAGAAAAATGTTCCAGTGGTTTCAGAGAACTTTGAATCAGGCCCAAAGGGCTTAAATTGGATCTAATTTATTCCTGGACTTTACTGACCCTCTGCACGGTGATGAATTTAACCTCTCTTGAAATTACTAATTAAATAGGCCAAAAATATATTTTTAATAGCTTTTTTCAATTTGAAATACACTGAATCTGTAACATTTGGAAATTTTTCTGAAAGCTTTCCTGGATCTATATTATGGTCTATGTATTTTAAAAAGATTTTTAATTTTTATTTACATCAGTCAGTTATTTCTGAGGCAGTAGAGGATATTGATTATTATTATATGCTGATTAAAGAATGTACTTGTGTGACAATGACTTTAAATTTAAAGATAAGGCAGATTAATAAAAACAGAAGGGCATAATTTAGCGAACAATTATCCACCTCAGGTGAAGGAGTTCTACAGACTTAATTACAAAAATGTACAGAATGCATTACTGTCAATTAGAGCACACCCTGTGCAATTCATTAAAGCCTTCTCCTCTGTGCAGAAGTGACAAATATTTCATTATGCCCTGGAGAAATGAGGAAGAACAAAAAGGGGTAATGTCAATGAAAAAGCGACTGATCTGTTCATAACACCGAAGTATATTATATATATTATATGTATATATTAAGGAATCTGGAGAAAGGGATAAAACTAGAAGAGGAGAAATTGCCTAAGGAGAGGTCTAATTTGTTTACAGAGGAGTTAGGATGGAGATTTACTATGGTAATTAAGCTATTATTCAATGACAAAATGGGAAAAAAAAGAAGCAATTACTAAAGAAACCCCACTGACACTTGGCCTGAAAAGATACAGACCTTGCCAAGAATGGAAAAGGTAAAATAATCAGCAACAGAATTTTTTAAAAATGGTTTTACTTAAAACTAAATGAACCAAGTTAGACCTGTCATCATGTCATTTTTATCTTTCCTGATCTTCTCCATATTCTTCTCCTCCTGGACTGAAGCAACTCTCACAGTTCCCATACATGAAAATAGACACCTTGTCAGAGTTTGGAAGAATCCTCCTATTTTCTTTATCACTCTGAGGATTTAATTGCCTTACTAGAACTGTTTTGAACTATAAATTGAAAAAATAATATTTGAGGTAATGTTCGTGTTCTGCTAGACAGTGGTTGTACTCTAATTAAAATTTCTTGGGTTTTGATTCAGGGACAGAAACTTTAAATTTGCAATGGAGACTTTTTTTCAAGACATATCTTTCATATGCCTTAGCTAAATTCCAAGTATTCAGCCAATTCAAGCAAAATGTAATCTATTAATACTGAGATGTTGTTTTCCACTCCTTGTAAAAGATGTTCAAAGTCACTGCAAAGTTAAACTACGTAACTTTACACCAGCATGTCCCAAGGCATCAAAGCAGCAGGCACTCATCCAGCCCAGCAATGAAGTCATATCAAACAGAGGTAAGTCCCATGTGAAAACCACGATCCAGTGTAGGAAACCCCTGATCTCAAGCTCTTCTGCTTTAAGCCTATCTTTATATTTATAGACCTTGCTTTCTGTTCTGAAATTTAAAAATTAGTATTGATTTCTTATAATCATTTGCCCATTTTCACTTAAAACTTTAGAAGATTATTTTGGCAGTTTCCCCTGCCTTTGCATTTCAGTTTTTTTCTCTCAAAGTTATTCTATGCTTTGCAATACCCCCCATCAGAAAAGTGATAATTACTTCCTATACACAAATTTACACATAACCTGCTTAATTTTTGTGATTACCCTCAATACACTGCTATGCAGGTAAAGGATGAAATGGAAAGAAAGTTTCCTAACTTGCTTGTCACAAGCAAATGTGCCAGCTAAATCCCAATTAAAGGCTCACTTTAATTAGACAGGGGATTGCATACGAGTATCTAACTGCTATGGCACTATGCAGGAACTCATTCTCCTTTTACATATTCCAAAATATATCAAGATGCAAATCAAAACAAATCAGGTGTGTGGCAGTGATTTAGATCCACTCAACTGCACTCCTAAGGAGAGGGAGGGAGATGCTGAAGCTGATCAGTTCCATTATATTGCTAGTTCAGATAACAGGTCCTCTGCACCATGCAAAAAAAGCCTCTCAGTAGGTCATATAGACAGGGACAATGAACTGCATATGGACACAGGGAAGAAAACACCTTTCCTTAAGTCTTCTCTCAAAATCAAAGCAATTATTCTTAAATAAATTAAGCATAACAATTTGCCAAGACACAGGAAACAACACTGGAGTATTTCATGACATTCTATTAATGAATCCTCATGTCAAATTTTGTGATAAGATAGTCAGACTTATCAAAACCCTTTCTAATGCTGCAGCATAACCAGGTCAGGTATAAATCCTTGCTTTCTACACCATGCCAGTTATTTTGACCATATTTTGACCAGGTCAGGATTCCCACCCTCAGCAAAATTTCTGTGGTAACTGCACTGCAGCCCCACATGAGGGTATTAGAAGTAACTGAAGTACAGACCACACCTGCAAATTCTGTCCTTAGTTTGTCTCACTCACATTCAGACTGCACAGAGGAAAGGGATCCGTTTGAACCAGAGGCACAGCAGGGATCTCCATTTTCAGCCTCACTGATTCTAATACAGATGAACAAACAGCTTTTGAATGCTAATGAACATACAGGAATCTAAATTTAATAATAATAAAAAAACTATCTGGGGTCACATCACTTTTCTGAGGTGAATGCGTACACCTACATTCAAGCACATTCTTCCTCTCTATACTTTTTTCTTCTGATCTAGGCATGACTCAGACTTACCTGAGCATTGTAAGACCACAGCTGATTCTTGCTTCGCAAGAAAAGCTGAGACTAAGCTACTTAATTAGCTCATGATAAGTAAGAACTTAATAAAAATGAATAAGCACAAATGTCTGACAGAGAAGGTATATATTACTGAATTTAAAGTATATCAAGTGTATCACTTATTTTGTCACAAGTTCTGCTGTAATACTGTGGTAGATGTCATATTTCAGCACGATCAATAAACAATTCAAAATTAATAAACAGTTCCTTTATCTGCCACAGTTCAGTCATTTCATATTCTAGGGACACAGTACTAGCAGAAGTTGTCTCCTGTAAAATCAATATCCAGGTACATTTTAATATGCAACAATTTATGAATAATTTGAATTGCTTATCTCTGGTGAAACTTGACAAATTCAGAGCAGCTGAATTTTGCTAACGTCTTCCAAGAACAATGGTATCACTAAGATATCCAAATTTAAGTAGTAAAATCTGTTTAATCATTTACTTCAGGAAAATTTGTGGGGTTTTTTTTAATTAGTATAAGAGATAAATTATTTTCATTATGTGTAAACTAAGAAGGATCAGAACCAACTCAGTCTCATTTATTTATATTTACTGAAATTTAAATGAATAAGGATTACAAAAATGAATGTGTTGTGTGTCAATCTGTAACAATTGTGTTGATTCAGTGCTCCACAACAATTAGACTGGGGGGTTAATTCTGAAAATAGTGTATATTTAGTGGTCTGATGTTAACTCAAGTAATTTATATATGTATATGTATATGTGTATGTGTATGTGTATGTGTATGTGTATGTGTATGTGTATGTGTATGTGTATGTGTATGTGTATATATATATAGGATGTATACTTCCTTCTGGGAAATATAGACTGGGAAATTTTGTGCTTTAGAAAAAAATCATAAATACCCTTTTTTTTCCCTCTATGTTCAGGTACATTGTTTATTCCTTTTACCAGTGATTATAAATATACAACTACAAGTCTCAAAAGACCTAACTGAAAGGTGTGTGAATTTGTAGGAGCATTTGTTGCAATATTTACAACTGTGGAACTTTGGGCAGATGATCAAAGTGATTCATCTTTTACCTATGAGATAAAGGAATCTTTGCTAGCTGAAAAAGTGATCAAATCGGTAATAACTTAGTTGGAAAGGCTGTTCTAACACCAGAGAAATCAGAGAAAGAGAATCAAGAGGAATCAAGAGAGGTCTTTACATTGTCTTAACCTTGCCAAGCCAGAGAGGATGTTAAACTACCATTTCATTTGGTTAGAACAATAATCATGTATTTCTACATGAAATAAACATTCCATTTGTGTCTTGATGAATCCACTGTGAAACACACAGTATTTCCTGTACCAAGTAAAAGTCAGTCACTCTCATGCAAGTCTTTAGAAGTATAGGCAGTTTAAAAATAATTTTAGGCAATGCCTTCTGTGACTGTTTAATTCCTGCTTCCCCCCTCCAGTGCTACTCCAGCTGCCTTCTCATTCTATCCAAGAATTGAAAGGCACTCTTTCCAAGCTTTAGCTAGACAATTAGAATTTTACTGTTTCATTAATTAAACTATGAGACTATTCCCAAAATAGCATGACCCAACGCAGTTAGCCGTAATTTCTACACTATAATACTGTTTGTCTCCCAGAACAAACCTCTACTTTCGAGTACAAGAAGGATTTTGCTCAACTTGGAGACTGCTTGTTTCTCAACCAGTTTCTTTCCTGATGGGTGTTACAACCCACAGTGGAGTTCATCAGGAGACCAGAATTCACTCTGCAGAACCATTGAGATTGCTCTTCTTTGTACACCTTGCATTGCTGGTGTCTGTAAGAGAACAAACATTTTTGGCCCCAGCATCATTAAAAAAAATAAATTAAAAAAAAAATAGCCTGATTTCTGTGATCGAAAAGTGAAACCAGCACATTAAAATAATTTCACCACTGAAAAGAATATACACAGAAGAAAGCCTGTACATGTTACCTGTGTCCCTAACCAGAGGCAGTGAAAATCTTTCTACTGACTTATAAAAATATAATCTTGAACAATATTGTGGAGATAATTGTTTGAAAATCACAGAACTGTAGAATAATTTAGTTTGGTAAATACCTTTAAGATAATCAAGCTTTGCTTCAGTTATATCAGGGTTGACAATTTGCTTATCTCTACCATTAACCTACTCAGTCTGCCCATCCTGACTTCCAGACTTCCACTGCTGACATTTTTTTGAAAGCATAAAGGTTCTACACCTTTTCATCAGTGTGAAGAGGAAGTTTCTCTTAAAAAATTAAATAATGGAACATTCTTTGGGAGTATAATAGTCTATCTTTCAACTGATGTCAAACACAAGTTCATAAGTTTAAGTACAATTTTTCATTATTAATTAATGCAACAATACCAGAGTGGGGGAGGAGAGGGTGGAACTGAAAATGATGATATGGGACCACAGGCATACATGCTTTAATTAATTAAATTTATTAAATTAATTAAGTTTATTAAAATTAATTAAATTAAATTAATTAAATTAGGCTTATACTTGATATGTGCAGTAAAGGTGTCTAACAGCCGATGTCAAAAACAAAATTTCAGGTCTGAAGAAATATTAGGAGAGAGAAAGAGGTGTAAAAATATGGTATTGCAAATAGAGGAACAGGAATTCCTGACCTAATGAAGGCAAAAGGGATGAAAGGCATAAAGGCATCATGATTTTCATGCAGGTGTCTCATGCACCCATAGATAAGACCACATTTTTCAGTGAAGATTTTTTCCTTCAAGAGATGCAAAACTAGAGGCCATCTGATAATTTTTCTGTTTATATCCAGTTATTACCTATCAAAAATATTTCTACTTTATCAAGTTGCTGATAGTAGTCCACCAAAGAATCTGAGAAGCTCAATATGCTAAATTTGTGCCATAAGCATACAGCTAGGAAAGCATGTAATTTTTACTTGTTACAAAGAAAAGCTACCAAAGAGCTAAGATGCTATTAAATCACTAAGGCATATTACAAATGCATTTTTATGTTGCAAAGAACAGCACTGAGCAATAGTTTTGCTGAACTATGATTTGTTCATTAAATGATGGATCTTGTTCTGTTAATTATATGAAACATTCTCTAGACAGACGTGTTATTCAGTTTGGTTAACAGTGATAATTTTTATTAAGAAAAATACAATTCAACTTGCAGAATGTATTTGACCAGGTTAAATTTATTCAGAAAGTAAAATATGCCTCGCGCTCTCTCTCTCATATGTAGTGTGACCTATTTTATATTAAATTGAGAATGTTTAGACTTCAGAAAAGATACAGAATAGAACCCTAAATCAGTACAATATGCAAAAGAAAAGAAGATCACATTGAATATGTATCAGGGAAAATTATTTCTTCCCCAAATGAACACAGAATTTCTAAAGGGGATTAGGAAGCGTTATGGGAGAAATATTGCAAATGCATTAATTGAACACAAATGTGCCCTTTACTTCTTGACACTTCATTTGGAAAACACCAAGTAGGTATTAATTAAGATAACAAGTGACCCATACTTTAAATCTTTTGCTTTAATGACTGATGAAAATTTATAAACTTTAATGCTACTTCTTCACTGATGCAGAGCTAAATATACAAGAAGAGAATAACACAGACCTAATTTAGCTAGCAAAAATTTTCACTTTTTATTTCAATTCATACCTCAGAAACACAGGCAAATTTCAAGTATTCCTTTATTCCTTCCTCTGGGAAATCTCAATGGGAAGCAGAAGACAATTTGTCAGTTTTATGGAAGAATTGTCAGCTCATGACAGGTTACTGGAAAGAGCTCTGCATTGGGTGTAGGAGTAGTAAGCCTAAGAACACCTGTATCAAAATGAAGTCTCTACATTTATCTGGTTAAATTTTCCATTAGAAAGGTGGGTCCTACCTCCCTTCTAATTGCAAAATTAATAAAATAAAAATGAACATTTGCTTATTATCTTAAAGGTATGTGCCAGCTACTTCTACACATAATCTTTATTCCCTCATCATTGACATAAGCTTAATTGTCTCAAAGAACAAGGCAAATAAATAAACACAGAAATTCTGTTGTTACCTTCATTAAAGCTCACAGAGCAAGACTTACACTGATAAAAAGATATTCTACATTTACAAAATGTTTACTTAAAACAACAACATATCAGATAATACCAAGTATTTTTCCAGTGTTTGTATTGTGATATCAGCTACATTACTAAGGACTAAGGTTTCTAAAATGGAACAGAACACCATGGTTATAGAGCTGTCTCCACTTAAAGGAAGGTGAGCAAGTCATTTTGGGAGAAAATCAGTATAAAATGACTCAAAAAGAAGCTTTATTTCCTTGTATACTATAGCTTAGTGGACATCACTTTATTGAGAATTATCACTGGCTCTCTTGACAGCTAGTTCTCAGCATGGCCCTCCACATCAAAACTCACTGCTTTAAGTGCCCACTCACCTTGATCCCCAAAATACATCCTATTTTGCATTTACCTTTTTACTCAAAGCAGTGGAACAACATTTCAGTTCCACCTTAGAGCTCAAATGCTTGAGTTATATAACACTGTCCAAAGATAGATTTAACACTGTCCAACCACACCAGAAAGGTTCTATACTTCTGGTTTTTACATGGAGGATTTCTTTTATCTTGTATTTATTTAGGGTAGGCATAGGCAGATGATAAATTAAAAATTAAAAAACAAACATTGTAATATTTTTGTAAACACCAGTTATCTAACTTTTGGTAGAAATGGTATCTTTAAGAGGCTCTTAGATGCTGCTGAGCATGGAATGGCTGAAGCAAGTGAACATCAGCATTTCTCATTGCCCTTTTCATAATGTCCACTATCAGCATTAGCTCCAGGAAAGCAGTCACATACCATATTAAATCATCATGGGATACATTTGTAAGTTATTTGGCAAACGGCTGGTCTCTGTAGACCTTTGCCTGAATTTCTCTGTTATTTGCATATTGCTAATAATTATATTCAGCACGGAAGTTTTCTTTGCAATTAGCTCTTTTAAGTGTATCAGAGCTTTGGAAGACATACGTTCATTTGACAGTTTTCTAATTGCTTTTTATGTTGTCATCTTTAAAGCAAAGGAGTTTTATGATCTTAAACCTTTAAAACATTTTAATTTTTCTGAGAACTTGCTATTAAAGGGCTGAGAACTATGGTCAGATTAAACCAGTGAAACTAATTTGAAGACACATGAAGTCTTCCCAATGCATCAGTTCTGTCAGTCAGGCATTTTTTCTCTTTATGAAACTACACAAAAATATGACAAACCACATCTCGTCCTATGAGAGTAAAGATTTGCTTCAAATTTACTATCTTTCATGCTTACTGTCTAGACCAGGCTAACCGGATAGCTACAGGAAATTTGTTACACATACTAACAAAATACAGATTATTTTCTTCATATCGAAAATAAATGACTGTGAGAGACTGAAATATTATGGCTATTGGTTTAAACATTGTTACATAACAGTTTTTGCCCATTATGGCAAAACTGAGTAAAGAGGCTGAGACCACCCAAACCCACCCGTCCTTCTCCTGACTGCAACTTTGGCCTGGGACTTCAGCTGTCTAACCAGCCTGAGATACAATAAAGGTGACACTCCCTCTGGCCTAGGGACAAGGAAACAAGACTAAGGAGGAGAACATATCCACAAGAAAGCCAAGCCCAGCAGCTGTCCTGAAAATCAGCTTGGGCCAGGCTGGGCAAGGTCATAGCCACAGGCTCATCTGCTGAAGCCACCTTTGCACAGACTGCCCAAAGCCAGGAAGGGAGGAGGAGAGTTCTGGGGCTGTGGTGTAACCTCTGGTCACAGGCAGTGAACACCCACCCTCCCTCACACAAACTGGCTCAGCTGTAACCCCCCCACCCCAGGAAGGCCACATCCACAGGACATTCCCATGAGGAGCAGCTGAGGAGGTGCCACAATCCATCCAAGACCCCCAAAGTGCTCCCCAGACTCATTGCCAAGGCCTTGCAGCAGAGCACTGCTCGTGATGCAAAGGGATGCAACAGATCCAGAGTCTGCTGCAAGAGTCTGTGTCAGACTTGTCCCTGCCAGGGGAGGCACCTGGGCATTCTCTCCTGGCCCAAGGGTGTTTCAACCCACTGAACTCCTTGTTTGCA
This sequence comes from Petroica traversi, assembly GCA_025920805.1. Lineage (NCBI taxonomy): Eukaryota > Metazoa > Chordata > Aves > Passeriformes > Petroicidae > Petroica > Petroica traversi. Next base: position 711,364 of record JAHLSL010000111.1, on the reverse strand, counting down.
GGGAACCCTCAGCACCAAGAAGATCTGAGCATCAATAGGATGCTGTTGGCATCCACAGAGTGGTGAGGTTTTCTACTTCATCTGTCTCTGTCACTCTCTTTCTCTCCCCTGCAACCATCTCTCTCTTTCTCTCTCTCTCCCACTCTCATTTCATGTTACCTAAAATCCATGCTATTAACTTGGTGTATGGTCTCGTTTGCACCTTAATTCAGGCAAAGGCATAGCTCTAACAGTTTTAATAACCAGATCATAACCATGACCTTTTCTCTTATCTGCCTGGAAAGATTTTCTTCTACCCTCCAAGGCCTTTGCTCAGTTACTTGTGAGTCCTTCCCTCCATTAGTACTCAGTATGGTTCTAGTATTCAATCTTAATAAAGGGCTCCACAAGCTTTTTGCTCCAGTGGTACCTTTGCCATTCTACAATCACTTTTGCCATTCTACTTCCAACCTTTTTATTTACATAGGCTGGGCTGACATCAACAATTCAGCAGAATAGGAGATCAGTAGATCAAAGGGGATCAAAGCAGATGGTGCTGAGCATGCTCCATTGCCAGCCCTGCTTTGAAAGTTTCAGAGTTAGACTTTAGGCTATTTGTCTTCTGGACTGAGCATCCCAAACACCCAGTTCAAGGTTGCCCAAAGGAGGGGTGGGCTTGGACACTCATAGTTCCATTAAGGTGAGCTACCAGTCTGACATTCTCCAAAAAATATATTTTAGTTTATATCCTTGGTGTAAATCAACAGCTGCCAGGAGACAATGCTTCAAAAAACAGTTATCCCAAAATGAAGTACTAAAACATGTGCAGGCAAACAATCACATGGGGGCAATGAAAGGAAAGAAAAATCCTGCAAGACTATAAACACCAGAACCTTAGCAAATAGATATACTACTATAACAAATTAGCTTTTTTACGTGGATTTTGGTTTTGGAAATTTTACTTGAGGCAATAATTTTTTTTTCTAACCTCCATGCATGATTTTCTTTTAGTTCAATCAGTCAAAAAACTCTTCAGCACTAGTAAACACTATTTCTTGCTGGCCATTTCAACATTTCAGTAATGACTCTATTACATGAGTTTTGAACACCATATTCATTCAAGTCTATTGACCAGTCCACAATTTTAATTCCATGAGTGTTTCTTTTATTTGACTGGATTTTTACAGTTATTTACAGTATTTGACTAGATTTTTACAGTTATCTACAGTGGGAGGAAGAAAAAAATGAAAAATCCAGGAAAAAAAAAAAAACATAAAACCACCAAACCTCCTCAGGGCTCAAACCACAATTGCATTTTGAAGAAAAAGTTGGTTTTGTTTTTTTTTTTCTTTTTGATTGAAAATTATTATTTTATTACTCTATTTACTGAAGGACAGGGTAAAAAAAAAACCTCCACGTTTTTATGAAGAATTAAAGGATTACAGCTTTTTTTTGTCCAAGATTTGATTAATCCAATTGTTTCAATCTCTCATTAGCTTAAGAAAAGGAAAAAAAATCAACAACAATATAAAGTGTTTAATGTTGCTATTTTGCAAGTAAATGCTATATGAGATGGACCTTTTTTTGGTATGAGAGGTTAACTGATAACCAAGATGAAGCTGGGCTTTCTGCTCTTTTGTAATTGGGAAGTTTCAGACCTTCAAGTTGTAAACCAAGGCTTTCCCTGGTCCTGGAGAATCTATCACAACTGGTTTGTTTGAGTTTTTTGTGAAATTTTTAGAATAGACACACAGAATATTTAAAATAAGAAGTAATATTATTTTTATTTTGTGTCAAATGTACCGCAGAAGTTGGTTTTATACAGACAGCTAGTGCAAGCCTGCAATTTATCAAGTCTTATTCCAGTGACTTAATGTTTGCTAAATACTCATTTCAAAAACTTAAAATATTTGTAATTTACTACATGTGGTAAATTACAAGTCTTTGTTCATGTCAGAGTCATTGATCTCCCATATTTCAGTTTCATTGCTGGGGTATTTTCATAGGCTATGCAGATATCCAACGCTTTCATCTCCCCCTGTCTTGATCATTCTGCTGTGTGTGGTTGTTTTTTTTTCTTTTTTAGAAATGTGAAATAGATACTTAATTTTACAGAAATTGTTATTTTATAATCCATCATGAAAGCTGTATTTAATTTTATACTTGAGGAATGAGGATTCTTTTTTCAACAACTCCAAACTCAACTGAAAAACTGCTTTGATTGAACAAATCCATCCTTTTTAATGGCCTCTGTGTAACAATCAAATACCCACTTATGGTATGAAATAGATGCAAGAAGATAATTTACATGTAAAATAACCAGTGTTGTTAAAACGGCATCCATTTTTCAATCTGTGTGCTTTTATCACAATTGCATAAAACATTCTTGAAAATGTTTGAGCTACCTTGAAAGCTAGTTGCAAGAGATGTTATCCAGTGTCATAAATATCCTGTGCAGAATGTGAAAAATTTGCCCATCCAACATTGTATAGGTTCTTCCTTGCACTTTGAACTTGGACTATAATTTCCATATTACTGTTGAATCAAAGTTATACTGTATTTGTACTTGTCTTCTGAATTCTAAGCAAAGGGACAAAGGAGGTTTCAATAACTGTTTAATAAATTCCTACAGAACAGTAATGCAACTACTAAAATAATTCCCATCATGAAAGGTGATTTAAGTGTGAAAGCAGTCTTAGGAATGGCTTCAGATCCTCTTACTTGGGATGTTTTCAGTAAAATCAAATATAACCTGAAACATAACCCCTAGTCAGCACATAAACACATTATATTTTTCTTTTTTTTATTTGTATATAGAAGCATGCTTCAATTGCATGTCTACAAAAATAGTATAAAATGACTCTTAGATTAAAAAGTCCATGATTTACCAAAATACAACAAAAATTAGCATCCAGCTCATCAATCAGTGTTAATCAGGATACTTCCACTGAGGCCAAATTTATGCTAGCTAAGGATCCAGCCTTGGCTTTAATGATCTAATTGGCAATGAAGCAGAAACATAGGTTTACAAAATCTACAGTGAGGAAACAGAAGAAAAACAGCAAGAAAGAATTATTCTGGCAGCAATCCAGCATTCATAACTGAACTAATGTTCAATTACTGTGAAATGCTTTATGGAAATAAATGATAGTTCTACAGGAATCCCAAATGAGTTCATTACAATCAATGCTATTAAAACAAAGTGCTACTAATATGCCAAACAACTGTGATTGCAGTTCCATAAACTAGGGCTTAATATCCATCAGAGATTAAAAAAATTCTGTAATAACTAAACATAATGATGTGTCTAATTTGAAATTATGACATGGATGATAATGTTAATTAGCCTTGCATACATAGTGCAATGTGTAAAAAACATTAGAATACCTAAAGGCTACTGAAGCATCACAAAACTACTCTCATGGTGTTTTATATCATCAGAATAGGAAAATCATGAAATCATTACATCACATAATCATTCACTTGTTTTCATTTAAAATTTTTCCCAAAGCCAAAATGTTTATGAACAAATTTTTTTGCTTAGAAAGTTTTAATTAGTATAGTACTTGAAACATGGAATTCAATCACCATTTTCAGATTACTAAATGACAGCTAAAATGACCCAACAATTAAGTAGTTACACAAATATATGCTATTAATAGATATCAGTTCCCCATAAGGGGAAAACCATGAAATTATGTGAAACTGTTCAGCCTGAATGTTCCCAAGAGCCTTTCCCAATGGAGAACAACACATTTTTGTTAGAGTATAATGGACGATTTTATCTGAAAATATATTTACAAAGCAGTTGCACAGGCGCCACAGTAAGTACTGAAATTTCCCTAATGGAAAAGGTTTCACTTTAAACACACGCAGATTTTAAACATAGCATATCTGTGTAGTTAACCCTTGAACCAGCATCAGGAGGACAATATCTACACAGAAAATGGTGCCACTCTCACCATACATTCTAAGGGTCCATGTTTTTTCAAGAAACCTGACAGTTTCCTATCTCATTTGGAACCATGTACATTTAAATGCCATCCTCACAGTTTGAGTGGAAAATTACCAGCGTGCATACACATGATATATGTGTACACTGGTAAGAATTAAATATCTACAAAGTCACCTGGATGAAGTATAATTTTTATAAAATTTGTGATAAAACCACAGTTAACTGGCAACTAGCAATAGTAACAAACTATCTAATTTAAAGTATTTTTTTTATCTTGACATGGATCTATTTCCACCCTTCTCCAGACACCTGATAGATGCATTACCTTTTACAGCCATCTCTTGTGGAACAAAGTTTTATAGTTCTGTGCTCCAATATTAGAACCACTGCTTACAAGATTACTTTCTTGCAGCATTTACTCATATAATTGTTTTAACAAATACTGTAACTTTTTTTCTTCTTGACCTATTTTTTATATTATTTTAACACGGTTTCTTTAGAAACAAGCTTTTTAAAACTACCACATAAGCATGCATGGACCCTCTTCCCCTTTGCTGAATGGAAGGGAGGGGTGAAATCTCTGCAAGTCAGATGAACATGTGACAGACAGCAAAACGGTACCACTTTTAGACAAGTTCTCTGAAAGGATAAATACCTTGTCCTTATTCATATACTAAATTAATAATTTTTTAAAAATTATATTAGACAAACACCCTCCTTTCAGCAAAACTCCCTTCCCAGTCCATGAAGAGATCAAGTGGTGCCTTTAAACATGACAAGCATCCCATTTAAGAATTAGATGAGTACTGCACAGGGAGGAATGTATCAGAAAGTTCCCTCAATCCTTGCACACCAGGAAAGTCATGCCTGATTTCATTCCACAGTCAGACATAGATAATTACTTAAGAGAGACTGGAAAAGGCTAAGGAATGAGACAAGTGACTTTCTTATATTTGCATGACCAGTGTCCACAGTGCAGAACAGCAACCTGGTAGTTTCCCAGTGTGCCAGCACGCCTATATAACAGAGACAACAAGCCTCCTGCTTTCTGCTGGAAAGAAATTCATCAAATTTGACATCAAATGTGAAAGGTGGACTCCATGCCTATTACCTTCCCTTCTCCCATTTGCACGCTTATCTCACCTACTTTGTACAGCATAAATTACAGCAGTAGATTTTCCAACTTCTACAGATTACTAAATCTGGGATGTGAGTGATGAAATAACATACTTCCTTCTGTGTCCTATGTTTTGTTATTAAAGCCAAACCACATTCACTGAAAGGTTAATGGTCAAGTTAAAACCCAAAACACTTTCAGGGGAACAGAAGAGACATCACCAAGATTTGCATTTTTAAAGCTTTTAGTAATGCATTTTATATTAAACAATAACTGAATCCAATAGCTTCTTAAAACAGTGTCTGAAAATCAGTACTCCCTGCCTATAGCCAATTGTTAGTCTAACAAGTTATACTATCCCCCCTTTTATAAATCTGCTCCTTTTTTGCATCATAAATGAATTATTTGCTGCACATAGAAAAATTGACAAAAAAGATGTATTTCTCTTACTGAAACCATCTAAAATAGCCAGCTAATATTCTCTACTGAAAAGAGGTTATTTATATCACTACTCTCTATCTTCTTTGGCACCATATCAGGTTTGTGAGGCAAGGTTTTAGTAATGGGATGGTTATATGGATGATTTCTCTGGAAGCTGCTAGAAGATAATATCTCTATGTCCCATGAAAAAAATGCCAACCAGCTCCAAGATGGACCTGCTGCTGGTCAAAGCTGAGCCCAGAAGAAGCAATGGTAGTGCCTCTGGGATAGCAGATTTAAGAAGGGATGAAAAACCAACCCTAAAAAATTCAGTAATCTTACCCAGTGATTTCTTCTTCTCTTTGGAAAGTTGCTATTACTCAACCTCAAGACAACAGGAGTGTGAAATTAGTTGATATATTGGGAATCCCAAGTCAAATCAGGAAACTGGGACTTTCTCTCACCAAGCTTTGTTATCGCATGGAATGGGACCAGGCATTGGGTTATCCCATTTCAAACCTACCCACAAAAGCAGGACACTGAGAGAGTATCTCTGTCAAATGAGGTTTTCATTCCTTTTGTCAGAACTCATTCAGAGATAATTAATGAGAATAACAAAGATAATTGTTATAAATACTAATAAATACTGTGGACTTACAAAACTGTTCCAACATCCAATGACAATGAGCTGACATCTAGGAGTGATATATGGCAAAATAAATCTCTTTTTATTAAAGGGCTAAAAGAAAACAATACAAAAACAACAACAAAGAGATAAGAAGGAAGATATAAGAACCCTATACAATGGAAGTTATCTTCTTCTAAGCAATTAAAAGTACACTTAATTACCTACGGCAGCTGATGCTGCCTATAGTTTTTATCATCTTAATTGCAGAAAGCACTGAAAATTCCCACAATCAATATGATTAGGAAAGTGCAGGAGATATTTACCAATGTGTGTCTACAGCCCTGGATTTTGTGTCCTTTCATTAAGTTCTATGTGCTATCTTTAGAAGTCACATAATACGGAACCTTAAAACTGATCTAACCAGAAGTCAGCACTGCTAGCTGTGCCAGTCTTTGCTGGAAGTAAATAATTCTGTCTCCAGACAATATTCAGATCTGACCAACAGCAGCTATCTTTAAATGCAGAACACACTTTACATTTTTTCCCCTCATTTAACGCTCTCCAAGTTTAAAATTGCCTTATGCAACAAACGTAGTCTACCGAGTGATTGCAAATTGCCAGAAAATTCCAAATACACACTTCAAGAGCTGTTTAAGTACACCAAAAGCTTTGAAAACTGTTTTTCTTAGATCTGTATTTGTACACAGTTTTTTTCAATTTATATTCTAGAATTCCTTCTTCTGTGAGAAATTTAGGCTACATATTTTCTAGTGAAAGACATAATTACCTCTGCAGAAGGACAAAAGCTATTTTGCAAAGGCCTGGGATGCAGAAAGTGACTTTCCAAATTGAAAAGGATTTTAAATATCCTCTTTTTTAAAATATACTCCAAATAGTCTTTTCAGGGTAGCCATTTCAAAACACAAATAGGGAAATGGTTCAATTTAAAATGAGTAACATTTAGAATAATGCCAAAATGTCTTGCTCCAATAAGTAGATGTAAAAAAAAGGAACATTCTGTAGTGTTGAACTTTCCATCGTCCTCTCCCATCTCTAGAGGTTTGATTCAAAATTTTATTTGAAGAAAATGTTTCATTGAATGCAGCTTTCTTCTTTCCCAATCTCAGTAGCCACTCTTTCAACACCAGCATTTTTGCAGCTGTGATTTTGTTGCGGTTTTAAATCACAACTGTGTTACTTAGATCATTCATACTAAAGGCCACCACACCACAATATATTTTTTCCATTCCTAAAACACCATTGATATTTAAAAACAAACACTTTTTTCAAAATTTCTTTCAATTTTTTTCAAACAACCGTTGTAACTCCTTGAAAGATCTGCATGACCATCCTCACATAAGAACATCACAAGAGTGTCCCAGAAAAACACCAGAGAAACAAGGTGTCTTCCCTTTTGGCAGTAATATTTTCTGTGCAACTGTTCCTTTCCCCCCACCCCGCTCCATTTACTCTTGACCAACATTTATTCATACTTTAGGTGAGGTTTATCTTTCCAACTACCAGGTCTGAAAACGGCTTCAGGTAAAACAGCTATTAAGGGATAATATTCTTTTGCATCCTCTAATTTTTGATCAGAAATAATATTTCAAAAACACCCATACAGTTATTAGAAGAAAAAAATCTGGGTTTTTTTTTTTTCTGTTTTTCTGATGGAATATCAAGTAGCAGAAAAATTCCCACTTGAATCTGATTATAAATGGAAATTAAAACAATTTCATAGAATTAGATGACTAAGTAAGGCAAAAGCCTCTACAATTTAGAACATGAAACAAATTTGAAACAGTTACCTGGAGAAAAATTAACTTTTTGTTTTTTTAATTTTGGTTGATACCCTTGCACTTATTAGAAGCCAAACAATAATATAGCATAACTTTTAGGGGAAATAAATATGTTAAAAAAAAATAAAGATTGCCTAGAAAGTTGTTAAAAAGTAGAAAGCTCAGAAGAAAAAATCTTTTAAAAGGCTAACTGTTCAAGTTTTTATATACCATTAGTAAAATTACAATTCTTAACTGAGGCAAGTATAAACACAAAAAAAAAAAAAAAACCAACATAGAGCATTTATGGACAGAAAAAATATTTTCTGGGCTTCCAGAATCATGGAATACTTTTAAGAAAAAATGGCAGGCAGAAAATAAATGCCTGTAATTATAATAAGTTTCTCTGCTGCGGAAACTGCTACTCAGCAGTAAACAGAAGTAAAAATAATTATTCCCTGCCAAAAAACATTCAGCTTTACATTTTATCATTCCAACAGTTTTATTAACAAGATAACAATATTTTGTTCTCACAACTTTGAAAGCAAAACCATGTGAATTAATAGCTAATTCAGATTTAAAATAATGAGCTTTACCACATTTATTTCTTTCCAATTTTCTTCAATAGAATTTCCTTTAAATAGTCTTTCACATAATGCATAATCTTATAAGTCCCAATTGACTAACAATGAAGTCTCGTTAGTCTTTGTCACCCCACAATCATTCATGCTGTGTTTTAAACAATCAACATAAATTGCTGCCTTGGGAAATTGTTTTGGAGTTACAGAAGAAATATGTGCCAGTTTAAGTTGTAGTTTGTTCTTGTAAAGCATTTTATACTAAAGAAGTCTTAGTGGGCATACCATACGAGAGTGTTTTCTTATTAAATTACTTTTTTTCTTCTGCTAAGTGAAGATTATTCCTGACATATGTTAAATCCTAACTGCCTACCTACTTTATAGCAGCTCTATTTAAAACCAACATTTTTCACAGAGGTGATAATGTAGGTTTATATATTTTAAAGGAACACTTCAAAGCAATTCCAAAGAGAAAAAAAAAAAAAACACAAAAAAAAAAACTCAAACAAAAAACCCACAAAACAAAACAAAAACAAACACAACCAAAAACTTGCAGAGGTATTTTTTCACAAGGAAAGAATTTCACAGGCCAAGCGCTTATTTAAAGGGATTTCTTTAATTTTCCTCCATAACTCATTGCCAAGTCATGTTTCTGGCATTTTGACAGCATTTATAATGGAACTGGCCCCTTGTTTGTTGACCTACCAATTAAGCAATGCTAACAATTATATCAGAATCCACCTCTGGGCAGTGGGCCAGCACAAATCTCACCTACTACTTAGGTGCTGCTTTTGACTCGTTTTGAGAATAGATTGCAGCTAAGTATGTCATTAATGGATGTTTCCATTTTACACAAAGATTCAATTCATGTCTTATCCTTCAGTACCACACATTTAATGTATCTTGTTTCATGCAGTTCACTATTTTGGCATTAGTTTTAGTGCTACGGGGTCAGAATACGTTTTCTAAATCTGGTCATTGTCCATCATTAAATGCAGAAAGAGAATTGTCACCATACTGCAATATCAACTCTCTGTAAATAGGCAAGTGCTCACTTCAGATTTGGAGGGAGAGCAGATAGCAAGCAAATTTTACAGAGACAAAGCCGGGAGATTAATTACTCTTTGGTTTACCACTGAAGTTATGCTGCCAGGGAGGAGAAGCTGAAATGTGGGAAATCCACCAAACTTTGGAGCAAAAGAAGACTTAAGGCTTCCACATTCTTATATATCATCTAAGACATGTTTTGCAAGGCTAGCTTCAGGTGTAAGCACCCTGAAGTTATGTGTTTCATGAATAGGGAGACTGAGACATGGAGCTGTCAGAAAGTTCCCGTCAGGATTCCTTTCTCTCATTTCTTTGAGTTTCTTTTTCTGTACTTAGGAAGGTATGAACAGAACAGTCGATTAAAAATAAGCAACTTTGGTTTTAAAAGTTTCAACTGAATTATTATGAAACTGAAATTTCTGTGACCTCAAATATGGAACCATGTTCTCTGAGCAAATAATAATTAGCTCATGTAAAAGTGCATCTGTTTTAACACACAATAAGAAGACTCCAGTGCTTTAAACTCAGCAATTAACTTCTTCCTGGGCAAAATAACAAAGTTGAGATAGATACCACTTGAATTCTTAATGCCCTGCATCCTTCATCTTAAGAGCACTGAAAGAATTCAGTTTCAGCTTGTTTCGGCATAGGAATCCAAACTCTTCCATGGCAGAACATGCCTCCCTGTAGACTAGAACACCAGAGTCTGATATATCTGTTCTTGCATAATTTTCTTTTGTGAGGCCTAGGTAGATCTCACCTTACCATGTAAACTTTTGGGCATTTCAGTCTTCAGGAACTTACTGAAAACATAGAATCACCAGTTGAGATTACCTGAAAAGCATGGTATTCCACCAAGAGCTAAAGATTTAGGAAGTCAGACTGAATTTTTAAATTTTGGATTTACTGATTTATAGATTATTACATATCTTAGGAAAAAAAAAAAAAACTTTATAATCTTAGAGTATGAAATAAACAGAATAGAGAGAAGACATTAACAAGTTTGAAATTCACAGTTCACCGATTTCTCTGTCAACTTTAAGCCTTTATTTTTCTCTCACAAGGTTTGTAGGTCCTCAGCTCCCACTCTGTCCCTAAATCTTAAAAAGCAGTAATTGAAGCTTCAAGATGAGAGCTTCCAGTTCCACACAGGGGGTCTGGAAATACAGAAGTTTCAAGTCCCCTAGAGGATATCTTGGAAACCTGACCCATTATTACATACCCAAGTTCATCAGTCCTGAGACAGGGACCTGAGAGCTTCAGGGAACTCCAGCTCTTGCCTCAAATCAGTAGCACTACCATGGTGGCATCTTGGGCCACAGTTGGCACAGGAAAGCTGAATGACCCCAACCTCCTCCTGCCTAAAGCTTTAAAAGCCCAGATTCCCAAGAGAACAATCGTGAGAACGGTTAAGAAGCCAGTAGGATTTGCTTTATTTTGCTTTATTTTGGTTTTGCAAGGCATTTGAAATGCATATGAAGAAGGCATAGAAAAAAAGATATTTCACAGCAAAAGTCTTGTTTTGCTGCACAGTTCCCTAACTAGCTGTAGTTTAAAGGATCTGTTCCTGAATAGAGTTTCATCTGTTCTGTCATTCCCATATCCTTAAACATTTGCAGAAGAAAGTTTTCAAAGAGCCAGGACCCCTTATTGAAATGTCTCATGAAAAGAGGAAAAAAATCTTTATACAGAGCTTGCAATTATTAATAGGCTTCACTTTTATTTAGTTAATGATCCAATTCAGCTGTGATCAAAGCACAAAAGCTAGATAATTCAGGATAGAAAATGGAGTTAATTTACTTAGATATGATACTACTTTCTTAATGACTTCATTTCAATGGAGTTTCAATTAGTTATTAGGTTATTTTACTCATTAGTACAACAAAATGTCTGCAGGCAATTAACATGTCATTCCTCCTGAAAAGAGATTTTTTTTCTTTTTTTTTTTTGCATAGGGATGTTTTCAAGATTTATATTATAGAGATTTTTTAGAAAAAGTTTATATAAAAAGTAATTAAACACTGAAGCTCAGTGAATTGGAAATTTATTTTTGTTTAGGGGACTGAATTACTATAATGAAAAAAAAGTTACCATTTGTAAGAGCCATTTATTGGTGCCTCATCCAGTTTTCAATTCTGATTGCCAAACATGGATTTCCCTTACCTAGTCAGACACAGACCATAAACACTAAAATAACAAATCATAAATCAAGACAGTCAGTTTTTGTAATAAAGTCATTCTTTCAAACTGCTTAGCCATATCTCTGAGCAGTGCTAAAGTCCCAGGAATAGTTAAAAACCATGAGCTACAGCAGTTACTATATCAGAATTTATCAGTTTACATTCTAATGTCAGTCACTTCATATTCTAATACAAGGATGCCATAGTTTTAGACACTGCATGGGGTGGAAACTCCAAAACTGGTTGCCTGCCCTCTGTTTTCAATCTCTTGTCCTCTACCCATATGGAGAGAAAAATGGGAAGAGATGTGAGTGAAAAAAAACAAAACAGTTTACTAAAAGGAAATTAGCAATGACCAATATAACAGCAATAACCACTAGATATAAAAGTGCTGAGTACATAAAGAAACAAAGAACCCCAAGATGGTGGCCACAGAGTGAGCCCTTGTGGCCCAGAGGACAAAGACAAGATGGCAGAGAAGAACAGAGAGAGAACAAAGGATACAATGCAACAACTGAGCTTCCATGGCTCCAGAACTCCCTGCCCAAACAAAACCAAAATATCCTCTTTTTTTTATTTTATTTGCTTACCTAGAAGGTTCAATGCTGCAGAAATGCTGGAAGAACCTTCCTGGCAATTGCAAGGCCAAGTTCCCTCAATGGCTGGAACTCATGGAGCAGGCCCTGTCACCCCAACACGGATGGACTGGGAGCAGCTGGACTTGTGTTCCTAAGCTTCAAACCCCTCTCTGCAAACCTACCTGCTGTATAAACTGCTTTAGAGACATTTTTGTTTTAAGTTTCAACAAGAGGTCTTTTAGAATTTTTGCCTTGATTTAGCTCTTCTCTGGTTTCTGTGCTTTTAAGCACTCATCCCCCAAACTGAAATGCAGTGGCAGTGTTAGAAATGAATTAGCTTTTAGATAAAATTAAATGGGGACAAATTCCTGGAAGCAACAGGAAACTGTTTATTAGTGACGATTCAGCTGAGCAGAGTGTGCCTCTGCCTCCCCCAAGAGCTGAACACAGACACTCCCCAACAAAATGACAACTTTTCTGCCCCCTTTCCCAGATGGGGCAACCCCTGTCCCCTTTCCCATTGGATGGGTACTCGGGAATTTATACCCTCTCCTGACCGCCTACTTTTCTGTCCCTTCCCCTCTCATCCTCCTTCCTTTTGCTCAGGTCTTCCACCCCACCCCTCTCCCAGCTCACAACACCACCCAACAAACCAACCAGAGCAAATTCAAGCCACAAACAACACATAGAACCAACAACTTTCACTCTTTCACTTCACAACCTTTTGGCTTCAGCAAAACATTACCTCATCTCTCGAAGCAGAAAGCAGGATAAGTAGAGAAAAGGGAAGTTTCAGCTGCGGCCTTGCAAACCTCATTATCTGCAGGATAAGCAATTTAGACTACTCAGACATACTGGCCCTGGAGAAGTCAGGCAGAAATGCTTACTGGAGAGAAGCAGAATTAACTTATCCTTCTAAATGTATTTCCCGAGAGACATCCCACAAACTTTATCAGCCTAGCAAAAGTGCACAAGAGTGGGTCAAACCAACTCAGAGGAAGAATAATGAGCTTGACAGCCAGCACTGCTGGGAAAGGCATACAGACAGCTGTGGAGACAGCCAGGCTGACAGGCTTTTTTATTGTTTTGTTTTTAATGGTAGTCTGATAAAGTAGGATGATCAAACAGAAATGCACATTCATAAAGTCATTCTCTGACTCTCTGAACCCTCTCTCTGTTATTTATGGCAAGATAGGAGGTCACATCGGAGAGGTTTTAGTTGATGAAGAAAAGCTGCAGGAAGGATTTGCTTAATTCCAAGAAAGGGCAAGTTTCTTCTTAAAAGGAAATTACTAGGCACGTCCTTCTTAAGAACTAAGAAGTTCCCAACAAATTTGATTTCCAAATGCAGTTTTGCATAGGTAATTATTTTTTCTCCAACTCAGAGTATTTGACATTTTTTTTATTTTTTAAAATAAGCATATTGAAGGAATCCTTTGCTTTTGGCCCAAATAATAACACCTCACCTTATTCTGTGACTGAAGAAGGCTTAATTTTATTTATCCAATGGGAGACTCATGGCAGTATGACCCTCCTGCAGAAACAACACTTCAGAAGACTTCCAGAAATTTTCAGAAAGTTGAACTCAAATTGAGAGTTTTTCAGATATCACAAAATTAAATTTTTCCCTCAGGTGCCCAGTACAGATGCAAATGCCATATGACCACTGCTGTAAGAATTTACAAGATGCTAATTCTGATTTGCAGGATTGGCTTAGAGTCAGATCAAACTTCTCCTGTGAAATTCTTAATAATGATAGGCCCAAATAAATGTTTAACATCATCATTATGTTGTCATCAAGCTTGACAGTGTGAGGTATTTACCACATTTTTCAAGCAGTGTTTAATACCTTACAGGATAGAAGTGAAATTTTAGCTTTTGGCATGAAAATAAATGGAGTGAAAATGATCAGTTGGGGAAAAAAAAATATTAAAAAATAAATATCAAATCTAGTACCATAAGAGATTGACTGCCATGGGGAAAAAATCCAATTCCTTGGTATCCTAAATACTTCTGTAGGAACTTCAATATTTTAGGAACAGATGATGTATTACTATTCCCAACTTTTAGGCTCAGCAACCCTGTATCAAGTGCTTCATTTCTCTATGGCACAAGACAAGTGTCAGATTCCCAAATTTTTTCATATGTCATACCACTGTTATCTTGTCGTTTCTTCCACAGACAGAGCTTATAAATGTATTCACATCATCTTCCTGACTGGTCCCATACAACCTGTAAGGGCAAAAGGTCGATTAGTGACTGATGTTAGCTAAAAACAGAAACAGAAAGGGGTAGGGGAGAGAAATTAAAAAGAAAGTTATTTCAGTTCTCTGCTGAAAGCAATTTACTTGTATCCAAACACTGGCTTTCTCTCTCCCACTCAAAACCAAAATAAAACACTTCAGTCAGTCCTACAGATTCTCTAAAGATAGAGAAATAAAAGTAGGATCTTTGAACCTGGGCCTCCCAAACACTGAATTAATGTATTAGCCAATTTCTCCCTCAAGCTGAGGAGGGTCAGATCTAAATCTTTCCCTTTCTAGAATAGTTTATTCATTCTGCTACAGCCACTTTGAGGAAATTCAGTCCAGCAGCAAAGGTTCTCTCTTTGGAGAAGGATCCTTACTCATTGGAGTGCTCAAGTATTTTATCTTAAAAAAGCAATAAATAAATATGCACAGTGTCCCTATAAAAATCAAACAAGATTGGAAGTGATTGTCGTCACAAAGGGATCAGGTAACACCATTTATCTGTCAAGACTAGACAATGAATGAAACATTCTCTCTTGCCTCTGAGCTATTTTCTGAACAGCAACTGGTGTCACAAATATAGTAAACAAAAAAGCCTCAAGGAGAAAATGCATTCCAGTATTAAAATCCCTGTCATTATGAACTCCTCAGAAAAGAGAAAAACCTAAAGGCTTTCCTTCATTCTTTTTTTTTTTTTTTTTTTCCATGGGGAAAAATCGAGTTACTAGCAACAGGGAATACAACCATCCAGCAGTATTATTTTGGACAGTTTCTAGTTCTGTAGTGCTTTATATGCTTAATAGATCTCAATTGACTCAGACAGAGGAAACCAATTATGAAATTAGTATAGAAAATAGAATGCAGTACTCCATGCAAAAACTAAACTATATGAATATATTTGCCAATGTCAGACATTAAAAAAGGAGCATAGAAATAGATAAACCAGGGCTGAATCAACTGTGTTTTGAGGGGGGTAGGGGAGAAGAAGAGGAAAATGTTTTCAGACAAAACTTGTCATAGTAAGACACTGAACACCGACAAATGAGTTGAAACTGCTAAATAATTAGATTTTCTTTAGTTTGTCCTGGAAGTTCTGGATGGTAGATAAAATTCTCTGATCACCACAAAAGTCAGAAAAAGAAGAAAATCACATGTAGAAAACCACAATTTTCAGCATCTAAGCAACTTCCAATTCTCAAAAGCACAGCAAATATAGCGCATTTCTGACCATGAGTTTTTGTAGGGTGAGGAAGCATCAGGGTAGTCCATGTTTCTTTCTATTCAGGGGCCTCTCTATTTGCATTTATATTTCATTACTGCATAGAAGGACTGTCCAGAATGAGTATCTGAGCACTTGCATTTTCAATCCTCATGTTTGTTTTGGAGAAAAGTTTATTGAATAAAGTTCACAGAAGTAGTCATTGAGCAAATGCTGCATGAATAGCTCCAGCAATGTTAAACTCTCCAGCAATTAGAAGTGTCCAAACTATTCAGTGAACTAATTAACTGAATTCATCTGCTATTTATTAACCTCTTCTAATTAATGTTCTTTCAAGTAATAAAATACAGAGCAAAGTCAGCTTAGGGAAGTATAACAAAACAACTGGTAGAGGGACAGCTGGAGTCAAAGAAAAAGTGTGTTTCAAAGAAAATGATCACCTCTGCTGTAAATCCTAACCAGAATGAAGTGGTTAATTTCATATAGGTGATGTGCAGCTAGTCACAACTGCAGCTCTCATCACAAAGGCACGGTCTGTGGCTTCGTTTTGAAATAATTTCCAAGGTAATTGGAAATGAGTAATTACTCACTGCTATGATAAATATAGAGTTTTTCTGATGTTTTCCCTTATGTATGTTGATTCTAGCACAGATGGGGAGTAGCTTTTCATTTCTAGGATATATATTTTTATGTGACTTCAGGGCGACTCTGAATATTGTTCTAAAGCAAGTTAGAGGAAGCATACTGTGCTATTGAGATATTGTTGCTCAGTCGCTACTTTGTAGAGGTGGATGATGAAAAGCGCACCTCTACTCCTGCCCAGCAGGACCAAGAATTGAACTGGCCTCAATCACAACTACAGCAAATCTCAAAGCTGCATTTGGTCAGTCAATTTTTTTCTTTTGTGAGACAGGAGTTAGAAAACAGGAATGGGAGCAAGAAAGTTCAGAGCTTTACAAAGATAGGAAAATCACTGAACAACCACTGTCACAGGCTAAACAAACTGGACTTGGAGAAATTAAGTTATTGCAAGTTTCAATAAATATTTAGTTCCTGATATGGGTAAGGGCAAACCAATAAAAAAAAAAAAATAAAAGGGAACAAACACTTCCAAGCTTCAGAAAAACTCTTTTACCCCCATTTTCCAAGCTAAGCTTCAACCCAGGTATGTACAGGTTCTAGGGTAGGCTTATTCAGAGGTTACAGTTATTCTGAGGTGAGTATATCCACTGCCTGCAGTGATTGCTTCTTCCCTTGCCCTCTCAGACACTGGAAGATGGCTAGACAACAAACAGGAGGCTCACTTTCTGGCTTTGGTGGAAATACTTCAAAATTTTCTGGCAAGATCCAAATACTTAAAAGGATTTATCTCTAACACTCAACTTCAGTGATGCTTCTTTCTCCCCTCTCTCTGCTGATTTTTGCCCTTAAAAGGATTTTCACAGAGGCACCATCACCTCCACTAGAGAGCTCAGCTATGTCCTCAGGTGGGTCTCCTTTAGAGTTAGCTGGAACTAACTGGGTTTGAACAGCCCTGACCTCTCTCAGAAGCCAACCCTGCCTCCTCTTTGCCCTCCCCCTTAGAAAACCACCTTAACCTTAACACAAAAACTTAATTCAGATAACAATGTTCCTTATTTAAGCAGCATTTTGAGCAAGATTTTTCAGAAAAATGCAAGCTTAATGCAAATGGTGCAGGCTAGTGTAAATTTAGGAAACGGGGAACAAGGAAATCCGTAGGGTTTGACACTCAAGAGTTTTAGAAAATACTCAACAGTGGTAAGAATATTTTCCCTGGGTCACAGTTAGAGTCTAAAATGATGCAGTAATTCATTCCTAAATGATGACACCTACCTGAGGTTTTCTGAGCTCTGAACCAATGTACACAATGAGCACATTTGTACTCTGCCTGCCTATGAATGCACAGGTAGCACTTCCCCGTTTCTGGTGGGAAATACTGGGATGAGAATGCAAAGTGAAAGCTGTTTCCACCAAATACTGCCACTTTTCAGACTTCCAGTGAAGAGCAATTCCCGTGAAGAGAGGTAACTCATCTGCACAGCACTTGAACAGTGTTGCTTAACCTTTTTTAGGGAAAAATTTCAAGGTGCAGACTCTAACTGCACAAGCCTAAGTGAGATAAACCTTTGCTTTACATCTCTGTATGTTCTCTAGATTTTTTTTCAGGCATTATTATGCAACTTTGTTTACTCTGTATTTTAAAAATGTCCTGTCATACCTCCAAGTCAGCAGTTACTAGGTTATGGGTAGCATTAGGGGTTTGCCTGTAACATCAAAGGAATGAAAGTTGTGAAGCCAGGGAAAAGGAAAACACTCGTTTTTTGTCACTTCTCTGAGCTGGTCACAGATTTCAGTGAGAAACTCCACAAGCAGAATGATTCCCTGCGCTCTCTCCTGTTGCAGGATTAGAACCTCATTTCTTGTCAGTGAAACTTCATGAATAAAAATGATGCTGAGCCTCTGCCCTTTATCCTCTACAAAGACATCTATGAAACTCTTTTATCCTGTTCAACCCATCAAACGTATGCTCAGAAAATTTGACTAAATCTGCCAACAAACCAAGCTCTGTAATAAAATATAAATCTAGTTACTTTAAAATAAGGGCTCACAAGCCTTCAAAGGAAAATCATTAGGCAGCCTTATGAAAAAATCACTAAGGTTACTGATACCAAAATTCCAACCAGAACTCAGAAAAATCACAAATTTCATTATAGCAACAGCTGCTTTGAAACATATGGAATAACACGGTTACAAAGGGAATATAAACTAGCAAAAATGCAAAGATTCTAAAGTCACACTGTCATTAAAAGGCTGTGTTCTGAAAGTGGATTTACATTCACATGAAATAAGAAACTGCAAAGCAGTTGCAACATACTTTATGTACATGAGTAACTCTGTGTTACTCATTCTGACTCTTGCACTTTCTCTTTCACAACCATCTTTCATTTTACTGTTTAAACTCACTTGAATTTGGCAGCTCTCTGAAGAGGCAGCTGTGTTTGTCAGGAGGCTGGGTACAGACTTACAGCTAAGAGTAATTATTAATTAGAATCCACCCAGAAAAATTAATCACATTCATTTCTAGTCAGGTGCCTCTACCTGTGAAAACAGGTAGTTTTAATATATTAGAGGGAGGAGAGAAAATAGACAAACACAAAAAAATAACTGAGAAGCAAATTCTTCTCACACTGGTTATTTGACACCTTCACATGTACCCTACAAGCCTATACCTATTTATCCAGTTGTCTTTATTTCCTCTCAATAGAGAGATTTTTAATACTAAGACACAAACTTTGTTAAGATTAAGATGCCAGTGCATTTGATATGTCTGTGCTTGACTAAATATTGTATTGTGACAGTTGGGAGATGTTACATAAGTTACTAAGCAGTTACTGATAGCCAGGTGAATAAATATTTTTAATTAAAATAAGTGAAAAACAAAAAGTGAGATAAAAGAAGAGAAAGACCTATTATCAAAGTATATTTTCATGAGAGAGAAAGATGATAGTGGGTTTGGGCAGAAAAGATTAATTGTGGAGTTTCTCAAGGCTCAGTCTTGTAAACCAATCCAATGTAAAATTCTCATTGGTAACTAGAGCACAAAAAGCATGAGAATGGCATTATTCAAAGTTTCCAATACACAGAAATGCTGAATGTCACCCCCAGAAAAAGCAGATGATATTCCCTGGATCAGTTTTAAAGCAGAATGTGCCGTGTTGATGAAGTACTAACACAGCAAGAATAGGCCTTCTAAGTTTTGAGAGGAGAAAGCTCGATGTACTTGGTCTCATAGTCTAAAAGTTAATATTGTTGCTCCTTCTATATGTATATCAGGAGTGAAACTATCACAGTAGGGATCAAACTGCATGAAAAGCAGCATTGGCAGATGAACAAATAGTTATATATATATATATATATATATATATATGTGTTGGTAAATAGATATTTCCCAAATACCAGAGTATGGAGTTTCTGTGCCAGCCTTTCTATTTAAAAATAGAAGGATCAGAAAACGTTGCTGGCTTTCAGCTGGAGCTTTTTCATTTTGTTTGTTGCTGTAGTGCCATTGCCTGCAACAGAAGACTTTGTTCTCTTTCAAGTAAATAAAAAGGACTTTTCTACTGCAACAACAAAATTCAATGAGCATCTACACCTGCTAATTTAAAGGGGTGTGGGTGTGTATTCACACTGAAAAAACCCCATGTAATTCCTACATTTGGGTAAGGTTTGCCACGTGAGGGTAAAGAATATGGTTAGTCTAATACAAACAATGTCAGGAACTGTCATAAACATTTCCAAAGTCAGAAATCCTCAGGTGTATTGCACTGAGGTATGAGTGTAGAGATATCTCACCACAGTACTTGTGTGTATTTTGGGAAGGAAAGAGGATGGGAGAGCATGAGGCATTGCTATTCTCATTTTGAATCCTCATCCTGCAGGGAATGCTTGGGGCTACAGGACATCAAGGCAAGTTAGAGTAACTTCAAAGTTCAGTCACTAGTCAGAGGCTAGAGGCACCCACAATTAGTGGAAGTCTTGATGCTTCTGTGATGCCTTAAATGAGGTAAGCAGGCTGCAGCTAATCCTTAAAACCCTGAGGATATTATAAATAAATACATATTGGAAAAAGAGGACTTTAAAAAAGACCTTCAGTAAGGTGAACGAGACAACACCATAGAACACAGCCTAGAGCTCTACCACATTAGTTTTAAGGTCAAACTATATCCACCATTTAGGAGCAGTGTGTTAAAATTACATACATTTCACAGAACTGGTCTTAAAAAGAAAAATGGCTTTTGAAAAAGTTTTGCTTTTGTTATGCATGTTTACGGCTTGTTTATAGTAAAAAAACCCAACATTTTCAGTACATACCTATTCTATCCTATTGATCTTCTAGAAAAAAAAAAAAAGAACTTTCATACTTCAGGAATAATTAATGAATCTCCAGGAATACTCCCCAAGCTACCATTTCCAATAAAGAAACATGTTAATGTCACACTTTAGCTACTGGCAGTTCCTATTCTTGCCTTTGGGTGCTATATCCGTATAACTCTATTATAACCATCCCCTCCACATCAGCTCAATTCTTTGTTAGGGCACAAGACAGAGTATTATCCCTTCAAAAATTACTGTCCAGCTTTAAATTTCATGGCTGTCACATGCAATATCTTGAATGCAGGGATTAGTAATGCTTCCTAGTGAATTTCAGAGACAATACCATACAATTTTTTTTCAATAAAGATTTAATACAGCATTTGGAACCTTTCTTAAGTTTGCTTTCAAATAAAGGTAATAAATTTGCTGGGATTTCTTCACATATTAGAGGAAAAATGAGGAGTCGGTGTTTTTCTAAATTGGGTTCCAACACAAAATTAAAATGTTACTATGCTTTAATATAAAGCAGTAAACATCTTTGCTTCTACTTTTTTATGTTTCAGAGATGATTTATCATTCTCTCTAATGTGGCTGTAAAAGATATTGAATTCTTCAGCATTTGACAAGAACAATCACTTCTTCAGGCTTTTTCACTCCAGAAAATTGGCACAGAGACAGCTGGGGTAGGGCTTTAAAGAGTACTGACTGCACACACAGAGCTAGTTTAGAGTAGCTGGTGAATTTTAAATCTGCCCCACAGCTGACTGCACTAACAAGAAATGATGCATTAGTCCTTCCCACAAAGGGAAAATCCTTGCTTGCTGAGCAAGGCTTGGAGTTAGCAGCATTCCAGTCTGGGGGTTGAAACTTGGTGGGAAATAACTTTTGACAAGAGGGCAAAGGCAGTCTGTATTCAAATACATTAAGAAGTGCCCACAACACTGCCTTTCACTCACAGACTTTAACCTCTGCTCATCTCAGACATCAGGCTTGGGCAGCCTCATTCTTTTTGGAGGTTTTCTATGCAGCTTTGGAAATCACTGTTGAGCACAGGGAATTGCCACTATTTCTTTTTTCCCCTGGGTCATTTTTCATCTTTACTACATTGTTCTTCTAAGTCTCCAAATTTTATGCAGAATCCATACATCTTATTTTCTCCCCTTCCTTTGGAACTTAAAAATGAAGTGGTGCAACACGCAGCAGAGTACAAGAATAAGGGCTGCTCTTCATGCTTTACTTCTTTAGAGAAGTTTTTAAAATTCTCAAGTTAAAATTCTTCCATTCTGTGATTCAAAAGCAACTTCAAGCATTAAGCAGATGGCACCACACAATCGGAGTTTACATGACAGCTGCATTTCCTGAAATGAAGGCAGCCTCTCCACTACTCACTAGTCCCCTTTTCTTGTACAAGAAGAATCTGAATCTGACTGCTTGATGAGCTCCAGTTCTCTTTCTGGCTCTAGCAATTAACTCTCTTCTACCGGGCCTCTTAAATCCCTAGAAAGGGATTTAATGCCTGTAGGCTGCCCCAGCCCAGTGTTCAAAGGTAAGAAACAAAAGTTTCTCATCCCATCACAAAGAAGAATTTAGAGTTTTAAATTAGTTGCTAGAGCTGATGATAATAGAAATATTCAAGCCTGGAGCTGATTTGTTTACAGAGATTACATGAAAATTGGATTATTGGTTGAGTCATGACTAGGGGTAGAGGCTACGTAGATTTCTAGCATTTTCATGCATACATAAAAATGCCATGTCTTCAAATATATGCTCTCATACACTTCTCTATGATCTTTTCTCTCATTTATATATCCTTTGAATGACAGAAGACTTGTAAGAACATTAGCAGATAGCAAAAAAAATTTCTAAATAAGTTTTTTGGGTTTTACTATATCTGTATATATTCTCCTATTTCATTGTCTCTGAGCAGTATTAGATTATCGATCCAAAAGTATATGAGAAAAGCACCTCAAATAATTTGTAGTTGACAATGAAATATAATTATACTGAAATATATCATGGCAACCTGATAATAGAATTTTCTAAATTAAGGTTCTTCTCATGCCAGTAGAAGGAACTGCTGAGAAAAAGAAAAGAGTGACTGTTGATCAAATGAATGAAACCTGGATAAATTTTAGTGAACACTACTGCAATAGCAGATATTCACCTTTACGTGCTCCCAGACCAGAAATCTTAACAGGGTTAACAAAGGTATGTGAGATAGCTGTAGGCTGTATTCAAGAGAATGGTTACACACTAAACCATTTAAAATTTTCATTAATATTGGCCAAAAATTGTAATTCCAAGCTAAATGTTCTTGGCCCATACTAAAGAAAATAAAACACTATAATAATGTGCTATTTTCAGATATACTAATGTGCAGCTGAATTTTGAATTTTTGGAAGCTGGTTCAGTTGGCATAATTGTTTTACAGGTACAGGGTAGTTTGAAAGGAGAAAAAAATCTCCCTACTTCTAGGGTAATTTCTGTCTTAATTTACTGCCAGAATCTGAGATTGTCTACCTTTAACACTGTTATAGTGTGGCAAAATCAAAAATTTTGATTTTCTGTCTGATGGACCTTCCCATCCTGACAGATAGTGGTCAGATAATCAAAATATAAGATACCCCAGCACCAGTCCCTAGAGCAGTCCTAAAATATGTGATTGCATAGAGGTCCTGTTCATAGACACACAGTTTAGCTCTAAGCACAGCTTTACATGTACCCCTGTGCAGCAGAACCTTTAAACATATCTGTGTTTAAATATGCTCCTGAATCAGAGCCATAGCTAGTTATCAGAAAGCATCTGTTCTCTGATGCTGCCTCAACCTGGTTTAGCTCCCAAATTTTCTGTTTAACATAGAAAAATTCAGTCTATGCCAAGACTTGTTTTCTGGAGTTACTTGTCACCAGGATGCAGATGGATAATGCTGCAATTTGTAATTCATATGAGCAACATCCCACCCATTGCATTTCTTATACTGTATTTGCTTTAGATCAGATTTCTACCTAGGCTGAGAGAGTTCTGACCCTGGTTGGGCCTGGAATGATATTCTCTAGGCTGAAAAGTAAACAGCAATAGGAAAGTAGACACTGGTACTGCAAGCATGCTATCAGGGCATGTGTGCTGACAACACACTCATCAAGGAATCATAAGAGTTCCAAGGAATTGGACAAGTTTGCAGGGGTTAGTCACATAAATGATGTCAAGTAAAGGAAATTCTTTGTTTTAAATTTAATTGTGAAAAGGAGAAAAAGGTGATAAAAAGAACTCCGGGAGGCAAATATCTGAGACCGTAATGATGGATTAAGGTACAGGGTCAGATTAGCAGATGAGTTGTAAATTGTCATTGATGGAGCTATGACAGTTTCCTCTGCTGAGAATTTGTCCCATATAAGTTCATGACTATAAGATCAAAAGAACTAGAGGAACTATTAGGTTTAGTTTTAAATTGAGGCAGCAAATGTTATGATATTCGTGGTGTGTATCAAGTAGCCATCCTCCATACAGACTTTTTTATATCTTAAAAATTTTATGCATTATATGCAGATAAGTATTGCCAGAAGCAGTTTCTATTACCAGATACTACTGCAATGAAAGATAGGGATGGAACTTGGAAGGAGACATTCATCATATTTCTTTCTTGAATTAGTTAATAAAAATTCTTTTAATAAAGCACTGAATACCAAGAGGGTTCAGCTTTTACATTAGCAGCATTGGTACTTTATATCAGCACCCGCTCAAGAAAAGGTATTATTTCTCTTCATAATTATTTCCTATTAATACTGCTAATATCATTGCACAGTATTTTAACAGAACTCGCTTTGATGAATTTTAAAAGTAGAAATGAAACTGCAGGCTAAAGTTGTTCTTTATAGCTCGCTCTCATTTGAAGTGGAAATGAGGGATTTTCGTTGACCTCGTTTTCTTTGTTCTTGTGGTGGTGGATAGCCACTTCTGAGGAGTGCATGAAATACAGCCCTTGCTTTTGGCCCAAGACCACTATCTCTACATTGATATTATTCATTTGCACAATTAATTACAAAGAAGGGCTGGGATTTATAACAGAAGCAAGGTGACAATGAAAGGCTGGGAGAATTAAGCCCTGTGGAGCTTTCAAGTAGCAAGAAGTATAGGTCCCTGAGCTTACTCAGTAAAGCCTTTTGAACACACTTAAGCCACACTAAAGCCAGTTGCTAGCCATCACCCCTTTCTTTTGGAAGCTGTAATGTTTTGAAGTTGAAACCAAAATCTTAATTCTAAATCTTAGAAAATATATGGGGAGGAAATACCCAGCTGTGACAGACCTGTATCCAAAGGAAACACTTTGCTTTTCTTTCCCTGAAAATGGCAAGATACATCAGGAAGTTACAGAAATGCAGGTAGCAAGGCTTCTAAAGCATTTCTTGTAGGTCGGGAGGCTAAAGGAATTCTGTAAGATTTCAACTAAGAATGAAATTTTCTAGAACTTACAAATAGGAATAAACATGATGATCTTTGCAAATAGTCAAAATTATTGAAATCTTGAGACACCAGGAAGAGTAGCAACACTTGTATTCCCATGCTTTTCCTGTAAGTATGCCTTAATTACTAATTATTAATTTGTGCAATAAACTAGCTTTAGCCACATCTTCTTGTGGCCCAATTAATTATCTCTTTTTGTATCTCTCCAACATAAATTGCCATAAACAAGACAGGATATGAGAGGTCCAGATCATACACATTATCCTTTACTGTGTATGATCCATGGAGTCCTGGGGATAAAACTGGAGCTGACCTATTCACATTAACAGTAAACAAATTACTAGGAAAACTTCAGATTCAGATCAGTCGGAGTATTGCCCAAGTAATGACTTTCAGTCCAAATTCAAGCTTTAATTTTCCCTTGAGCTGCTATTTTGTATATTTTGCTGGCATCAGAAGTAATTTACTCCTGCATGCAGAACTTTATGGTTTGTAGTTTTACAGCACCAACTGTTAGCACTGCATTCAAGTCAATTCAAGTCAACTGTTCTCAACTCTGTTTAGCTAACTAAAGTTTCTTGCTGTCTGCCACAATGGTCATTATCTAATCCAAATGAGAACTGAGGGGGAAATATTTGTAATGATATATTTATGCATTACTTTTAACACATTTTTAAGCCATTATGTGTGTCAGTGAGCTTATCAAGTTTATAATGCTCAGCAAAAGTTTGTTATTGTGATGATTTGTACAACATTAAAGTGTAATTATAAAAGCCTATTATTTCTTTGTACTACAGAATTATACATGCTGCCATATTGTTAGTAATTCCTCATTACTCATCATCTCTTTATGAAATAAGAGAGAAAACAGGCCCTTATCATCAGGGTAGAAAAAGAAGATTTAAGTGGTTGCTTATTTTACTTTTTCACAGAGGCAAGAAAAAGAAATTATATATTAAATTTGAAAAAAACATGACTTAAAATTGGGAAATACCATAAATAAAGCTGACTGTTTAATATTAACTCAGCATTCTTTTCTATAAGCCTTATAATAAATTCATTAATTTTAAGATCTTAACCTGAATTTTCATGTTCAGACAGTGAACAAGGTGCCCAGGAAATAGTTGTGGATGTCAACTTAGTCATAATATGACTAAGACTTTCATCTCACTTTTTCAAGTTATAAAATTAAAAAACGTGGGACTCGAGGTGATTAAAAGGCCAAACTAGTTTAAATTATTGGGTAGTTAAAATTATTTGTGCTTTGAACAGAAATTGTTTATTTGACAAAACACATTTCTTTTAAGATCATTACCTTTATGGAACACTTGGATAATAAATTCAGAGAGTACGTTTTTTTTCTTATGTAGTTGAAATCTTTTGTTCTGAGCCACTCAGCAATTCATCATGCAAGTTTATAATTTCAGATTTTGTACCAACACTGAACAGCAATCTGTTTTTCAGTGGGCTTTATTCCTGCAGTTAGGGTAATGTAATGCCAGCTTAGAAAATGCATTTTTTTATTATCATCTGTCACAAGATTACCGTATGATTCAAAGGAAGTCACTAAAACCAGATTTTTGAGAGGAAATATGACCCTCATTTTCTTTGTGCTTATCTTGTCACAGCAAAGTTTTCATTTGCAGAAATGCAGCTCCAACTGAAACTAATAAAATTTGGGCTGTGAAAAAAATAAAGAAAAAAACTATGAAAATCTGCATGTAGATAATTCAAAATGGGCAAAGACAATCTTAAATCTGTCTTTTTCTAAAGTTTATACTTCACAAATCGGTTTTATTTAAAAACAAATAAAATATAGAATTCAAATATCCTCATGTCGAGCCATTGGAAAACATTAAAACAAGTTGGAGTGCCAGGAATCAAGGGACAATTACATTCTATTTACTATGCATATTTAAAGTGGTTTATGGCTAAGTCCTAATGGGAAAAATCAGTCTCCAGTGATTCGCTTGAGGGTAAAAGGGAACACAGGTGATAACTTTCAGAACCTTCTATCCATTTTATGTACTAAGCTCCTCCTTTCTGCTGTTACTATCCATCCTGTATGAAAAGTAAAAAGCCCAGATTGAACTATTTACCATCCGATTGCATTTTGGGCCTCAAGGATTAAGTAAATACTTAATAATTCTGAGGAATGTTGAAACACCAAATCTGGGAAAACAGTAAAATACTACTAAGTATAAGCTTGAAACCTGTATTTAGTCATCCAGATAAGAAAACCTTTTTGGACATCTCTTTCCATGGTGTGGCCAGCTGAAAGGAATTATTATTTGCCTTTGTTATTCCTCTGACCCACTATAGACATAAATTTTATGATGAGATACATTCTACCATAGGGGTTCTGCTCCTTCTTCACTGCCTGCAGAGGAAATCTAGATGACTACCTTAGATTAGTTGCCTAAACAACGAGCAGCAAAATAATGTGAAGTTAACATCAACCAGCTTCCATTAGTGTTCATCTAGGAGTGGACGGATAACGGAGGAGTTTTCCTCTACAGAATGACCAACACGTGATTTTATGCATTATTTTGGCATTAGAGTTTGATACAATTATTCAACAATCAATTTGAATTTCTTCCTGTGAATAGTGCTTTCAGGGCATTCAGACTTTTTATCCTAATGCGAGTATTTAGTGTTATTTTGTCTCCTATTTTCCTTGGGTTCTGGGATTTTTTCCCATTTTTTCCTCGTTCTGCTACAGCCTTAGTACTTATATTTTAATGGGAGAGGAAATAGAGGCCATGTCATTGATACCTGCTCACAAGATTTAACATGAGGGATGAGAGGAACCTCTCTCTCTCTAACATGTCCCTTTGAAAGTAACAACATCTAATAATCTTTAATAAATTACAGGACCTTTAGCCAGTGGTTTCAACACTTTTGTTGTGCAGATTTGCTCCTTCATCAGTGAATTGAGCTGAAACAATGATTAACAGCCTTCTTGCATCCTACATGAAAGTACTACTTTTCAACAATCTTGGCAGCTGGGAGAGAAAAAGTGACATTTATAAAATTATCACTTTATGACTTTGTTCTTGTGATAACTTTGAGACACCTCCATTTTTTTCCAGCAAAAAGGAGGTAAAATTTTTGTGCATAGGCTGAAATCTTTAAATTTTGCAGTTCCATAATTTATCCGGTAGTTATAGATGCTTCTTGCCTGGAAGCACCACCCATGGTCCAATCCATGTCCTGTTGTCCCAGAAGTTCTAGCTTTCTGCTCTGACCATTTCTGGTGCTTCTTTTATAGGCAGGGAATGGAGAGTAAATGGGCAAGTGTCTCCCACTGCAAATCCTGAAAAAAAGGAAGCAGCAAAGTGCTCTTCCCTTTCACTCCCTCAGAATGGTAAACAATGTTCTCTTGAAGTAGCTGTGAATATATTTGGCTCCATTTTGGAATGCTCTTGCAAAACTGGTTTATGTTAAACTGCTTCTTGTTATTCAAGCCCTGTGGTTTTGTTCATTTTTCTTCCCACTCTGATACACAAGGGCTTATGAGAAATAACAGAGATAAAAGCATAGTTTTTAATAGGGATTTCCTTATGATGCCTTATACTGGTGTTATGAAAAATGAAGTTAGACACGGTTAAAAGGGTTGGGGTCTTTACCTCAGTATTTTAATCAGGATCCCGTTTGATGCATCCACTTCACCCAGGTGACAGCGTGGCAAATGCACCCCCGTCAGTCACACACACCAGTTCTAGACTTTACACAGCACAGATCCAACAAGGGGGCCCAATAATGGGGCTGGGCTGGGCTCAGCTCGAGTTTACAGAATCTGTCCTGCTAGGAGTCCTTGGCTTCCTAAGATAGTAGGAATGTTTGGTGTCCCTGGCTCTGCAGCTCTGGGCTGTTCAGTCTCAGGGCAGAACATTTACAGAACACTAAGTACCGAATTAAGTGAAGGGTTACAAGTATGCATGCTAATACTTGTGGATACAGAGAGCTGTGTAAAAGGTATATAAAGAAAAGAAAAAAATCATTCCAGCATCACTTACAGTCGCAGTAATCAGCCATTGTGTGTAACTGTAGGTTTTCCTTCTCCTTTATGCCTGAAGATTTCTTGTTTTACTTAACAAATAACAGCGACACTTGAATAATCTCTTCAACCAAAGTAACATTCCTGATGGATTTTGTGGACAGGTCTCTTTCTTACTGTTTGCTATGTGTCTGAGTGACCAACAACAAGCAATTAAAAGTGACAGCTGATAAATGACACTGTGTATTACAGAATAAAAAAGGTTGACCATCTGAGCCCGAATTTTCAGTGCTCTTTGATGCCCACTATGAAAATCATGTGCAAATAAGTAGCACACAAGCAGTTACCCAAATCAGCAGGAATTGTTACTTCTGTGTTAACTCATACAAAAGGCTGTTCCTCTATTTCATGTCTGTTGGTATTTGTTATGGCCATCCACTATTTAAAAATTGTGTTCTAAAATGCCCCATTCCAACTAAACTGGGCTAGTAGGGCAGGTAAACAGCTTTGTTTCACTATAAATGACAGGATTAATTAAGGACCTTTTATAATATATGCTTAATTGCAGGGACACTGGTATTCAGCTACGTTATCAGATACCTCTGGGAATCTCCAGAAGGCAAGAATAACACAGAGACTCTTTTGTATTGCAATAGGCTTTTCTGCGATGATTAAGCTGACTGATCAATGGCAAGTAAATATGATAGATTCTTTACTTGAACATTAAAAAAAAACCACACACACACACATCTATATGAAAATAAATAAAAGTATAAAGATTCAAAGGAAATATCTTGTGCTGATATAGCAAAGACTTCTACTTCCCTTATCAGCTTTTCATGGAAGTGATTCACTTCTGCTGATAGCTTTGGTGAGCTGACTCAGGCTCAGCTGTGCAGCCCAGCCAGTAGGAGGGAAGAAGGCAGAATGCTAGTGCTGGAAACAGGAGAGGAAGAAAAAGTGAGTAAAGGAAGGGGGGGCAACAGGATTGTGCCTAAGGGCTGTTAAATGAGATCAGCTTTCATGTAGAACTAAAATTTAAAAAATTCATTACCCAAAAGGCATGAAGAACTCACCTTAAAGCCAAATGGAAGATAACTATGTTTCACCAATTCGTTTGTCAGCCTCTATCTACAGAGACAACAGCTGTTTCCTTAAGCTTTGCATTTCAGTGTTAAAAAACCCTTTTTTGCCATAAGGCTTGCCAGGAGTTTAGAAACATTTTTGCAGTGAATTTCACCGCAGGCTTTTGCTTGCAGTGGTGGTGCTGAACTATGGAATAATTAGGGCAATATCCCCAGTAATGTTCCTGCTTCTGCTCTACAAAAAGCAGAGGCACATCTTGAGGTCAGTAACTTCATGGGCAGTGGTGGACTGACCCTGTCTGGATACCAGGCACCAGGCAAAGCCTCTATCACTTCTCTCTGCAGCTGGACAGAGGAGAGAATATACAACCAAGGGTTCATGAGCTAAGGACAGGGAGAGAGATCATTCATCAAATACCATGGGCAAAACAGACTTGAATTACAAATATTAATTGAATTTATTGTTTACAAAATCAGAGCAGGGTAATGAGAAGTAAAAAAGACCTTGAAAAGACCTTCTCCCACCCCTCCTTCCTTCCCAGCTCTACCTCCTTCCCAGCGGTGCAGGGAGACAGGGAATAAGGGTTATGACCAGTTTGTCACATGCTGTTTCTGCCACTGCTCAGGGAGAGGAGTCCTCCTCCTGTTCCAACATTGGGTCCCCTCCATGGGAGACTGTTCTCAATGAATCTCTCCAATGTGTGTTCATCCCACAGGCAACAGCTCTCTGTGAACTGCTGCAATGTGAGTCACACTTCCACAGGGTGCTGTCCTTCAAGGATAGCCTGCTCCAGAATGGGTCCCCTGTGGGGTCTTTCAAGGAAACCTGCTCCTGTGAGAGTCCCTCTCTCCATGGGTCTGCAGGTCCCTGCCAGGACCCTGTTCCGGCACAGACCTTCCACAGATTTACAGTCTCTTCAACCCCATGCTCCAGCACGGGTCATCATGGGTCTCCAGAGGCTGCAGGTGGATCTCTGCATCCCTTTGGATCTCTGCATCCCTTTGGATCTCCATGGGCTGCAGGGTCACTGCTGGTTCCCCATGGGCTGCACCATGGTCTGCAAGGGAATCCCTGCTCTGGTGTCTGCAGCACCTCCTGCACCTCCTTCTCCTCTGCCCTTGGTGTCTGCAGAGTTCCTCTCGCATCTTCCACCCTGCTTTCCTCTGGCTGCAATTATCGTGCAATAACTTTTTGGTTTGGTTTGGTTTGGTTTTTTTTGTTCTTGTTTAACTTCTTCTTAAATCTGTTATCACGAGGGCATTATCACCATTTCTAATTGCCCCAGCCTTGACCTGCAGCACATCTGTCTTTGGACCTGCCAGATGTTGAGGGAGCTCCCAGCAGCTTCTCACAGAAACCAGCCCTGTCAAGGGTTTTGAATAAAAATTATGTAAATATTAGTTGGTGTGTATGATACATTAAAATAGAAAAGGTAGGGTTTCTTGAGGTCCAGAAATGCTTTTTGTGTGCAGTATTTCTTCTCATGGAGCTGCAGATGCATTTAAATTTTTCTTTTACTGGAAAGCACATAAGGAAAGACAGACCAGCATCAGCATGCACTCATCCACTTTTTTTTTTTTTCCCCCATGGCAAATGCTTTCTCAGCAATATAAGCCATCACTCTCATACCCTCAGAGAGATTAATTTAATCCACTGTCCTCAGACTGCTTGTTTTCAGACATTGTGGTCACATTAAAAGCAAGTGATTATTAGGAAAACTGATTAATTGATTGGTTCATATTTATGGGAATACTCATTTAACCTGGTGCTCTGGGAGTGCTGTACTGTAGCTGGATTACAGGTTTCAGAGCTCAGGTAGCAATATAAAGACAAAGTGAATGAAGCAGTTTGTATGCTTTTGCCCACAGTAAAGTAATTTTATTAGGAATAATTAACAGTGCTTGAAAAATTTTAATCTTAAAATAACAGTTTCTGGCCATATAAGTCATTAATTTTCTACTAAGCAAGGAGTGTGCGGCAAAAAGCCTGACACGTTATTACATTCCTCCAACATTGTAGTTTCCATCATTTCTTTGAAATCCATACCTTTCATGTACAGTTCATTAACACTGATCAAAGCACATATCTTTCTAATAAAGTAAATTTTTCCTTGTAATCATTTGTAGACATTTCGCTCATGTAATATTTTGGATATTCTTTATTCTGAAATCTCATTTCTTATGTTAGGCTATGGTCAGAGATGTGACATTATAGGAATGATATCTTTATTTACTGTATTCCTTCTCTCTTGATGATATCCACAGCAAGTCTCTCAATTTAGAAATCAAAACAAGATTTTTGTAACTGCCAGTACTGTACTTCGAAACTGGTACTTGCAAAATCAGATCTTTGCCTGACTACAATGTCGGCTAAAATGCAGCATTTCTTCAAGCTATGTGAAATTAACTATCAAAATTAATTTCTAATCTTGCGATTAACATATTGCATGCACAAATCTCAATAATGACTAAAAGGTTACACCTCTCACTAAGTAGCAAGGTGTATGGTGGCATGAATTTTTATACAGGAAAATCTGCTTTGCGCATTGGAAAGACTGAAAACCAGATGTTCAACCCCTCCATCTGGTTCTGATTCATCTCTGATTCCTGATGAAGGTGGTGGCTCAGTAAATTCACATATTTTAAAGTGGGATTTCAGTGGGGTTTGAAGATATGAACAATGTTCTGGACTAACATCTCGAGTGCTGGCAAGTAAAAGATACTTTAACTGGCTAAAATGAGATCAAAAGGGATGTCAGAATCAGCAGAGAGCACTCTGGAGGTTTAGTGGGTGATGATTAGAAAAAAATAAAGACAACTGAAAAGCATGAAATCAAATGGGAATTCCTACATTTCCAAAAATTTATTTGCTAAAGAATTTTTTTGTTCTCTGATATGAATCTCTCTTGAGCTCCTTGTCCCACAATTTTGTTTTGGTTTTTTTTCTCTTCAGTGGTACTGCTGGGATGTATAGCACTGCAGCTCTATATTAGAAAAGATAAGCATAGGTTTGATTCCTTCTCACCTCTATTATTTAAAATTATTTAAACTTGCATCACTAAGAGAGAAGACAAATCTCTCCATGCAGAGGTTGAGAGACACGGTGATAAAACAAATTTTGTGAGTGCAAAATGCAATAATTATGTACTAGAGGTAGAAGAACAACGAATTAATTTTGAAATGTCAGCATTTGCTAATAGAGGTAACTACAAGTAATTTCTCCATGCATGCTGAAGAAGTTGTTATTTTTTTCAGGAAGGTTCTTTTTGTTATGCTTTACATACATTATTAGCAGCCTTAGTAGGGAATCAACATTTTTATGCCTATTAATAAACTTCCCCGTTCCAGATTATTATTCTGTTGTTAAATTATCTGCCATATAAATGATAGGAATCAGAGATGTTTTTCTGCTACTTCTCTTTGTTTTTTTAGTAAATAATAGTGTTTATGTCTCATTCTAGGGTGATAAAAACAAATAGAGATTTCTTGAGAGGTTGTTAAATATTTCCATGAACTTCACCTGTAAATCTGTGCACTGGTGAAAAGTATGGCCAAAAGAATTATTGTGGTGTACAGTGAGGTACCTTAGCTCATTAAAGAGCTTCCAATACTTAAAATGCAGAATGAACAAAATGCATATATATACTTATATGTCTAAAGAATTATATCTTATAAACCTGGGGGTATGAATAAATACAATGACAGATACAGTAGTAGGATTCATTCAGTAGCATTAATTATGTAAGGAATGTTAATATTTCAGTCATATTCCCCTGTTCTACTTTGCTAATAACCTAAATGTTCATCATAAAGATTTTCCATGCATGTTTTCTGCCTAAAGAAATGTGTTATTAATTATTACTGCTTGTTTGGGGAAAAAATTGTCTTTTTTGGGGTTAAGTAGAATCCATCCCTTAAATGCAAAATTTAATCCGATTTTCAAATCAGGTTAAAGCAAACCAACTAAACAAAAGCCAACAACAAAAAAAAATCCCTGAAATTTGGGACTTTGAGCTGAATGTAATCTTGTTTGTAGAAGTTGGGGATGGAAGAAAACAGGTCAACCAGACCAACATAACGATTCTAGAAAAACATATAAGTTGGGCAAGCATATTTTTAGGTTTTTGGACATCTATCAAGTGGTATTCAACCAGATATCATCCCAACACTGGGAGATTCATCCACCCCTTTGAGAATGGGCTCTTGAATTCTTCCTGTAGACAGTTGGATGCCTCAGGAATTTTCTTATTTCTTGTGCCATTCCTCTTACACTGAAGGCAGTGGAGACATGAAACTGTCCAGACTCCAAAATTAGAGCTATCATGGTATCTATACCTCCAGGCACTTGATTTATGCCTTCAGGTGGATTTTTCCTATAGCTGTATCGTGACATTTAGTATTTTTTGGACAGAACACTGGTGTAACAAATAGTAGTGATTTTCAGAGGACTGAACAGCTTTTTTTTTTTTTTTCTTCTATCAGTGACTCCCTGCACAGTCAAGCAAGAGCAATATTGTGCTTTACTGAAAGCCCATTTTAGGTTTCCAGCACTGAAGGAAGGTCCACATGTACTGATCATTCTGCTCAAGCATGGAACCAAAGTGATCAGCTCTCTGCGACAGAAGAGTCTGCAACAGAGTCAGAAAAAGGAAAATTTCATAGGCTAAGTTTTTAAACTGTGTTTCTATTTTCTCCATTTCTGATGCAATGACACATCATGCTGCTGACAGCACATTAATCCAAAATGCAATGGGATGCTTTCCACTTTAAGTTGTTTGTTTTTTTCCTTCTGAATTTGGTATGCAACTTGGCTTCTTATGTCCAACATAGTAGAAATCCATACCAGAAAATTATTTTTGTAGGTGAGGGCTTGAATTCCCACTGCCAGATGCAGTAAATTCAGCAAACTCAAACCAAAGAAAGTCGGAATTTCTCACTGGATAGGACAGATGGCTGTGGGTCCTGACCGTTCCTGATTTGACAGATGTGTTTTTTGAAATCTCTTCATAACCAAGGTTCTACTTCTTTTTAGAGTTTTTTGGGTCAGCTGTCACGTGGCAGTTCAGAAAAACATCCCTTTTAAAGAACAGGGTAGATGCCTAGAATCTTTTTAATATAGAAAGCGAGTCATAAAATCATTAATGCTTTTGTAAGTCTATATTCACTGCAGTAAAGAAAATTTTAGGCAGTATCACACAACTGCTGCATCCAGACAAATATACAGAGATGAAAAGACC
The DNA here is from genome assembly GCA_025920805.1 of Petroica traversi. NCBI lineage: Eukaryota > Metazoa > Chordata > Aves > Passeriformes > Petroicidae > Petroica > Petroica traversi. The sequence goes on along the minus strand of JAHLSL010000111.1, from coordinate 675,956 downwards.
ATACTTTAGAAAATAATCAATCTCTCAGAGATCCTGACAGTGAATGTAATGTAAAAATGCCAATTTCACTGAGAACTTAAAAGGGCCCCCTTGATGCAGGAGATGATTCTTGCCTCCCAGACTTCCCTGGAGTAGAAGCCTCTCCCTCTTGATGTGTGACACACACTAAGAGTTTTCAGTAGTTTCTACTCAACATGGAAATGACAGATGTGATTTTTAACCTCAAAATAACAAAATCAAGAGAGAAAACCAGCTGCATGTAGAACCCCGCACACAAATCCTGCCCTGCAAAGAGATGTGAAAAGTCACAGCCCTATCAGCAGTGCCTTGACTGGCAGGCCACATCATCAGGCTGAAGAAAAGAAACTTCTTCTGGGCATCTGCTGAGCTTTTCTATTGTTATTAATGTTATTGTCCTTCCAGAGACCCAGGAGGCCCAGTCAGAACACTGGAGCCCACTGTACTTCAATGTAAAGCACATCAGACCTACCCACATCTCATCCTCATGCCATCTGTAGGAACAGCTGGGAAAAAAAGTGGACATGAATTTCATTACTAGTCCAGCTGAGTTGCAGGGAAATAAATAAAATTTGTTACATCATTTTAATAATACTCATAAAAGTGTAGGCAAATACTGAAAATCAAAATAATGGTATTGGGATTTATTACCAGCCTTTCTATTCAACATATTGTGTACCATCATAGATTATCTCTTATTATACACACAAGTATCTTTATAGCACTCTTTTTGTATTTCTTGCAAATGGGAGACAGCTCCCTCTACGTTATTATTTTATTGACATCGTGCCATAAGTGCACGTAGCAAATGTCCATAAAAACTTATTTCAATATACCTTTTTTAATATGGGCTTTTTCTCCCATTATTTCCTTACTTCATGTTTACCTAACTGTATTTTCTCTGATCACAAGCCTTAGATAATCAAGACATTAAGGACTATATGTTTAAGTTGTGCCTTCTTTTTTCTTGAAACATATTTCTTTCATATGCATCGAGGAAAGTTAAATGTTCATCCCTCTATTGCATTACCATTTACTGACCCCTGATCCCCTGAGTTCAATCAAAGTCTGTCCACAGCCCTTACAAGAAATCTGAGGAGGACCCCTTAGGAGAAGAAATGAGTTGCTTTTGGCAGAATCTTTTGTGCTCTTCAATATTTTATGAAGCAAAATGGTTAGGCTCAACATACTTTGGCATTCTGCCTACTCCAGTCCAGTCAGAGCAAATATAAGCTATTTGTCGAGTCATTCTACAGCGTGTTTTCATGACCATGGTGACCTATCAGGCAATAAAAGCAGTCTCAAGAGACACTGCTTAAACAGCATCGTGACATAAGCAAAAGCAATTGCAGCTTCCAGAGCTACCCAGGGTGGCTCAATAACCTAAAGACTTCAGGCGGTGGGAAAAGAACAGAAGGTAAGTCAAAAAACATCTCTCAATAATCTAGGTAAGAGAGCAGCATGAAAGAAAGAACAAACCCATTCACACTATCAGAGAGGGATTGAGTTAATATGTAGAATTTATTAAAATAACAAACCACTAGAAAATTAATTAATAGGATTAGGAATAATATGGCAAAACATGCTTAGTAATTCACTATCAAAAAGATCATTGGGGTCAGCAGATCTGTAGTGAATTCGGTATATTTGCATTCTATGAAACCGATTCTTTGCTTCTTCTAGAAACAAAATCTATATTCTATCCTGCTGTCACTACATGTGCAGAGCCTGGAGTTGGATCCTTGTGGGACACTTCCAACTCAGGATATTGTACGATTCTTCTGTCCTCCCCTGTCTGAGGAATCTGCTTCAGTGTGATACCTCAGGAAGTTGTAAAATGTGTTTGGTAAGTACTCCCAGATACCTTTGCGTGTTGTCATCAGCTCACAGCCACCAAATATTTGCTCTGGACTCTCACTGATTTTTACTCCCACAAAACTGCCTCCTTCTGCTGTACATTGTTTTGGAGTGACCAGCAAAAGAGTGCAGATGGACTACACAGTTTTCAAAGAAAACATGGAAAATCCAGGCTGGGCAGAATCTGAGATGAACAGAATAGTTTTCACCTGCTCCAGCTGTAAATCAGTGGTCTCTGAAGAATAATCTGTCCGTTATGTCTCAATTGCTGAAAATGTCTGCTGCGAATTCTCTAAGAAGCATCATAATCTCATAGACAGTTTGTTGCTTTTCCTACAACTCTTTACTTTAATGTCTAATAACTAAATAATGTCATCAGGTGTATGGACATAGCTCCACCTGGCTTTAAATGTAAATGAAGAAGGGAAATTTAACTTTGTTGGTGTAAATGAGGCTTTGTCATGCTGCAGAAACATGCTGCAATGCTGCAGAAACTAAGGAAGTTGTGCTAGCAAAACTCTTTATAGAAGGCAATTTTTGCTTGATGCAAGAGAAAAATGAAAGAAAGTGTGAGGAGGGAATATGAGTAATATGAGTGTACATTTACCCATTTAAAAGGGTGCAGTCATAAAGCCACTGTTTAATTCAATACCTAGGCCCCAAGAGCAGTAAGATGCATATTAAAATAAAATTTTTGGCAGTAAATTGATGAACTTTAAGAGTGCAGTGAACTGTGGGCCTTGTATATACATATTAATCAAAAAGCCTTTTGTTTAAACTAATGTTCAAGGGGTGATTTAAAGACTCAAAAGCAAGAAAATGGTCAGGATTAATTATTTCTGAGTACTAAACTCCAGGGTTCCTAACACTCCATATTGTTCCTAGTCTTATTCAGTACCAGTAGCATCTGCTAAAGACTGAGAAGAAGAGTTTTTCTCGGTAAGAGGCTTTCTATTAGGGACATTATATCGTAGAGCTTTTTATTAAAGTTAGAATTTTCACTGTTTCCAGCCTTCAAAGTGGCAAAGTTTCGATTTCAGGTTATCAGTTGCCTGAGCAGGTTGAAAAAAGGATTTTTACCATAACCATCCTGTTTACCAGAGAAGAAAAACTTCCACTTGCTTTTAGTTTATCAAAAGACACAAGAGATGGTGACACTTAGTGTGTTTACTTTCTTGTCTTTCCCATACACCCTCATGCCTTATTCCTGGATAGGTAACTATGTTGTCTCAGGTATCTTTCCACAGTCAATCATGCATGACTTCTGTTAGAGAAAGCTACCAGAGGAGATTGCTCTTTGGTTTGTCCCAGTTTGGCCATTCATGTTTGAACGTTCAAGTATTGAATGAAGGTGCTAATGCCATTAGGTGCCTTGATCTTGTTCTGGGTTGAGCCTTGCTTCTGGAAAGAAGTAGTACTAACATGTCTTAAACTGAGTTGTATCTTGCTCTTTCATCTTTTTTTCCACAGTATTGCTCTGTCTCAGTTAGATAAACAAGCAGGATTGTTTTCCTCTGTTGGGCAGGAATCCTGACATTGTCTCTTTAAAACGCCAGAAGACATTTATTCTTAGAGACTTCTCAGTGCACAAATGTACTTAGCTGGTAGTTGTAAGGGAATAATTTTCATGTCTTCAGATGCAATGAAGCATGTGGGTGAGCATTCCTTTTGAAGTTCATGTCAGCTGATAGACAAATATCTTCTGTGGCTTTCTTTGATTTGTCTGAAAGCATTTACAATTAATTGCTGCTTCTTGATACTTTTGGCACTTGCCTGAAAAGTTTCTAGATTAAATGTTAGTTAATTGAGCAGAAGGGACTTTAATGTCACTTAAACATACTGACATATCAGATTGTAATTTAAGCAACAGTAAATTTGGGAATAATCAGTATTTAGTAAATACATGTCTAATTATATAGTGGTAAGAAGCAGATTGAAGAAAATTTTGAATTATTTCCTTATTATTCTTTAGTCTTCTGTGCCTCTAACAGGAATACTCTAGCTCATTTCACCATTTGAAATTTAGAAGACTCAGTTCTGATGTTACTTTTAGAGTTTTCAAAAACCAAATGATACAATTACCTTTTTTTTCTGATAAGTTTCTGTTAAGTTTCTAACCAAATATCATTTTTGGAGGACATCTTTCTGTAGAAATTTCAGTGTCTGGAACTGAGGAAAATCAAGATGTTTCCTAAGTATAAAACATATAATAATTGTTCTGCCCCAGGCTCCTTCACTGACTGTGTTGTTGTCATGGTTTAGGAAAGGTACTCCACAATTTAGTGTTCCCACTGAAACAAGAAACCACTCACTATTCACTCTCTCTCCCACCTTTTTCCCCTCTCCAATGCAGCAAATGAAAAAGAGAATTGGAGGAACAAAAGACAAAAATCACAGGTTGAGATAAGAACAATTTACTGGAAACAGCAATGAGATGAGAAAGCAAACAATAATAGCAACAATATTAATAAAAACACTCTACAAAAGAGGCAATGCAGCCTGACCACAGCCTCACCACTCTGACTGCTCCCTCTAAGCCAATATTGTTGATAATACCCTATTGTTAGGGGATCCCAACACATGCTGTAGACCAAGGAAGAATAAGGATGCAGAAAAAATAGACTGGCTGTCTCTTGTGTGAGTAAATCATCTTTTATAATAAACTCTAGATGTCACCCAGATAAATGGGTTCTAAAGGAGAAGTGATTTTCAGTGCAGGCACTCCCAGGTTTTATTGGGGCCTGACATTTTCAAGTATGCTCCAACTCCAAATCTTTTTCTTTGTACTGCATTCACATTAAAACTTTGACAGTCGTAATTTTCCTTCAAATTTTTAGTTCCCTGGGTCTAAACAATTATAGGTCCTGAGATGACAGAATCCTAAAATGAGCTCTAATTTGAGTAATCTTTTCCTTTTACTAATTTAAAAGCCCAAACTGCAGTCTATCATCTTATGCAAATTACATCATGTATGGGGGAAAAATATTGGTATTAAGAGGCTGTGAGATTGACTGCTAGTGATTAATGAGTCAAACATTCGACCACTTTCTGTAACCACCATAAGAGACTAGAATATTGGTGCTTAAGATTCTGTGAGCTGGGTGCTTTGCTAGGCATGCACCTAGGGCCTCCCAGGTGCAGAAGGGTGTGCAAAACTCAGTTCCCAGATAAGGCTGATAGAGGCAAATCCTTCAAGGTGGGTAAGTCCTTCTTATAGTGACATTGTCCTCTCCTATCTAATGACTACAGCTGTGAAAACTCCAATCCAAGTAAGTGGGACATTCACATGTAGGATGAAGGGATACATCTTGGGTGATGGGCCATGATTGAGTCAACTTCTCCAAGAGACAGCTGCAGCACCTTTGAAGGCATCAGGATCCCTAAAGTCTCCCGTGATTCACAGCATTACATCATTCAGGTGTCTTGCAATTTATATTACATTACCCAGGGCAAAGCTCCCCTTCCCTGAGCATTCCCACCTGAACCTGAGTGACTGTAAACCCAACAGAATTTGTGTTCTTTGGATTTGTTGCCCCACCATCTGATAGATACAGTCTGAAAGGAGCACCTCCAGAAGACTGCAACTGAGAAGACCAGAAGAGAAGGCCCAGGGACAGTAAGATGTTGGAATTTACAGACTGGTGGTGTTTTTCTCTGCTTCTCTGACACTTTCTTTCTCTCCCCACCCTCCTTCTCCCTATCTCTCTCTCTGTTTCTACCTCACATTTACTGCTAGATAAAAATCCATTCTATTGACTTTGGTATATGGTCTCGTTTGCACTTTAATTTGGGCAGTGGCATCTTTCTAATAATTTTAATAATTGGATCTCTACAGAGGCCCTGTTATTATTGCATTAAGATGGTCACAAATTAGCAACATTTTCTACCAGATAAGAGCACAAAATTTCCAGTATACAACTGAAAATTATACATAAACAAGTACAGAACTTTTCATATCATTTTTGCTTTAGCAGTCATCCACGACAAAATGCGAAACTATTAATGAAGTGAAAAATAAACTTATTAAAATAGTTTATTTTAAAATAGCTCCACATCCAAGCTGTACAAAGGAAAATCTCTTTTATCCCTTGCTTTGATGAATCTGGCCTGTGATCTTGTGCACTACTGAAGATGATCAAATTGAGCAAAGAACCCCATGAATCCTAACTTAGCACCATGAGTGATGTTCTTAATGAACACAGCATGAGATATTTAGGCTACCTTGAGGACAGCTGCTTCCATCGAGCTACTTGTATCTTCAAACAGCTATTTAGTCAAGATACACTGGGTCAGCTCTTGAAACACTCATATAGTAGTGGCTCCTATGAAGCAAATTAAATTGGCACATTTTGCCATGTCTGACAGTATTTATGTCACTAAGAAAGGGTTTGGTTTATTTGTTTTAAAGTTATTTTATTTTATTATTTATTCTGTTTGCAGCTACTATTATTATAACAGTATTTTGGAAGAAAGCTGATGGAAAAGAAAGACAAAGCAAAACAAAAATTGTGTGTCATGTGAAAATTGTGTGCCACAGACATAAATGGAAACAATCATTTAATAGCTTTATCCTCAGTAATTTCTGCTGCCCATGGCATATAACTGCAAATCACTGAAACAAGAGCACCTTTCACCATCTACTTCTTGTGTCATCAGTGAATTAATATTTCTTCTTCCAAGTAACCAGTTTAACTGTCCCTTCATTCAAAACTTGACTCACTTGGACTAATGCAGGTTCTGTGTCTTGGGCTGATGATTAAGAAGTATTCCCCACTCAAAAAAGAGAATGTGATGGTGTGATGATATGATTATGCAGGTGGCACTTTGCCATTCTTTCTATCTTGACATTACAATGAAATTAATTTTGACGTGAACTTTGGTTTCCAGTAAAATGGAGCAATAACATTTCAGAGGTACCAGAGAATCATAAAAAATAGAGACAAGTTCTATTAATTGAAATTCCCTCTGAAATTACCTCAAGTTCTGCCTGAGCTTTAACTGAGCCTTTGGCTCAGTAGAGTCCTGCAGTCAGTTGAAGATCGCTATCATATTAGGACAAGTTTTGTGCTGATATTGGGTTTCATACCTACAACTGAATTCCTTTTCTCGTGAAGCTACCATGGTACTTTATGGGAAATCGATATTTAATTTAACACATTCAGTAAAATATTCTGTATGTCTTTGTGCTCCCTCTTTTTTTTTTTTTTTTTTTTTTTTTAGTAATGCTGCCTTTTTCTTTTTCATTGGAGAGAGAAATATTCAGCCCTGCCTTTAATAAGTTCAGAAAAAGAGTGTTCCATTTATCTGGGAGAGAGCTATGCAAAGTCCCTTGCAGAATCTGCAGAAATTGTATGGTGTGAGATCTGTGCGTTGAAGGTGATATATTCTCTGCCATGCCACTTTCTGCTGCAGCACACATGTACTCTCAGATGGGTCAAGCTGTTAATGGCCCCTGCTACTTAAACTGGTGTGGTTATCTTGATAGGGATGCAAGGATGGTAACCCACAAGATGCTGCTGGCAGGAGGAGCTTGTTGAGACATAGCCATTAAAATTCCTTGACTGCCAGGCTTGGTTCATCCTCTGGCAAGCTGAAAACTTGAAACACCTACAGACTTTTTATGTTAAGAGAAATGCAAACATACCATGGAGCCATAAGCTTTTATTAGTTTAGAAGTGTTGACAGAAATCAATAAATAATGAAATGCTGTATTGGATGCACCTTTTCAACAAATTTTTTTATTAAGATGAGTGAATTCTACTGATGGCTCTTGGTAGGTTATAAGATATGGATAATAGAAGCATTAAGGTTGGAAAAGACCTCTAAGATCATGAAATCTGTTGAACCAGCACTTCTGTGTTCACTTCTAAAGCATATCCTCATATGATACATGCACCCATTTTTTTAAATGCTTGCAGAGGTGATGATTCTACTACTTCCCTGGGCAGCCTGTTCAAAGGCCTGACCACTCTTTCAGTGAATAAATTTTTCCCAATACCTTACAGTTCTAAGTGCTACATATTTCAGGGCAGGATATAATGCTTATTAGCAAGAATAATCTTGTTGCTGTCACATCTTGCTACTAAAATTCCTGTTAAAAGAGTTCATAAACACTCTGGTGCTTTTCACTTCAGTTAGTGCATTTCACAAGTCCAATGCTTATCTAGGCATTTTGTTTTCCAAAATAAGTGTTAATCTTTCAGTAGATCAACTACTTAAGGAAAAATGCATTTAGCTCTAGTGTTCATAATTTTATCAAGCTGCATATTTTCCCCTTTGAGCCACAGTGACGCCATTTGAAGAGTTCAGAATATTCACCATGAGTAAGCTTTCATCAGCTGTTTATTTGGGAAGTAATTATCATGTAATGTTTATCAGTGTGTGCAACTGGAGAAGTCTTAAAGGGGAATCAATCTACAGGTGTCTATTTGGTCCTTTCAGGCAGTCTTGATTGAGTTTGGCAGCTACGTTAGAATCAATATATTCAGTGCTCTGAGCTACTCTTGGCATTCATGCCTCTAGGGAGGTGAAAAGCAGCTGACTAATAAATTTTCTACATGGATATCACCTCAGATTTTCAGACAACGTATTTCAAATTTGAAGATTAGTGCCTCATCATTCTCACAGCCTGCCTCTGATGTTTCCTTAGTGGTGCTTTCCTTGATCAAGTCTGGCTTTGCTGGGATAATGGAAGCTTTGAAACACTCCCACAAGAGATATTAAGACTACTTTCCACTGCTTCTTTCGATGAAAACCATGTGTGGGCTACTGTTTGTTTGTAAGTGAGAAGATTTATGAAGAATTCAGCACATTGTTCAAAGTCATGGAATAGCTGCTCCTGATGGACCAATGTCCAGTTTTTTTCTAAGGAAAATTCCAATGTTCTCTAAGGAAAATTATTGAAAACAGAAATTGACTAAAAAATTACCTCTTGGAAAGTTTAAGCAATACTCAGAGTGACTCACGATGGTTATAAAAGGCCCTAATGACTGCTCTGGCACTCACGTCATGGATAAGTTTAGTAATGAACATCTGACGACTATTTTTAGGTATTGTTCTAAAGTATGTAAAATATCTTTCCTACAGTCAACTGATTTAATTAATGAATGTTCAAATACCACTTAAGTTAGAAATCATATGGAGTAATTTTTTAAAATTGGACTAAGAGTTGCTATTGGATTTGCTTTAGTTACAAAGCATAACTATCAACAGAGATTTGGCTGTCTTCATCAAGAATCCAATGACTCCTGTCATGAGAAATAAAGCCAAGATAAATATATTAGACTTTGCAATTAAGTAGATATTTTCATTTTTGTTGACATATATTTTCTCTTTTTATATATGTAGAGATAAAAGTCTAGAAAAGGTTCACAGGAGTTTGAATATCTGCTTCGGAGGAAATAGAGAAAAACGCCGTGGGCATTATTTTGAAAGTGGTATCCACTGGGTTCCCAGAGCTAGGGCTGATTATCCTCCGTGGAAAATAAAAGAGCATGTACAATATTTTTGCAAACAGATTGAATCCCCCAGTATCAGATCTAAGACATGTCAAACCTACGATCCAAGGGCTCCTTCCTTGTGACTGTACATGGAAAATTCAAAGCAGTCACAGAATATCAAGATTATCAAATATTACTAATATATCAAGACTGGTATGTGTTTATACGTGCATAGGTAAGCATATGTGTGCCTGGTACCTGAGCTGAGCAGCTGGAGGTAATTTTTATAACTTTTAGTCACTTAATCTACTGTATTAATGGGAAGATCAAGAAAAATAAGTAGGGGAAATAGGAATGCATATTTTATCATGAAATAAAAACACTGAACTTTTGAGAATATATACATATGTCATGGAAATAAATAATAATGCATTAACACATGAATTGTTAAATTTCTGGCTTTTCTCTTTCACCTCCCCAGGACATCCTGTAGCTTTGGATAACCACAAGGAGTGTCTGTATGTATGTATATATGCATATATGCACATATGCTACCCATCCCTGACTGCATAATATAAATGAATTATGTGGCTTTTGTGTTATGCAAGAGCTTGTACTACCAAGTGCTCTATATCCATATTTTGTACGTGCAATTAATTACACAGTCTATTTTGCCATTGTTGAATTGCTGAGGGGGGGAGATGATAAATGTTAATGAAAAATTCAATAATAGACACTACTGAATTCAAGGGGAATTCTGTCATTCTCATCATTTCAGCTCTATTTTTTATCATGGGAATGTACAAAGAAGAGAAAAGATGTTTTATTATTCTCCAATTCACACAAATTCTTCTTTTTCTTCTATACTGCAGGAAGATTGGTACCCGGAGTTCAAAGGAACTAATCCTTATAACTTGCAAATACTTCTCTCCTACTGAACTCGATTGCAAAGCTCTGAGCTGAGTTGAAAGTGACCCAGCTGAGAAATAGATTACAAGACAGAATGGGAGGAATTTTCTCATAAAGGAGGACAGCAGCTGTGCATTAGAGCGCACATCACGTTATTGCCTTTGTGTACACCTTGTATTTTAACAAGTTGCAGGGAGGCAATTCGCAGAGAAACTGTAGGATGATACATTCGTTTCTGGAAGGAATTTACAGAGCAGCTGTGCATCTCTTAAGCTTTCCTCTTTTTAAACTGTATGCATTTGGCTCTTTCAGGTATCCTACTGTGAAAGACTGGAAGGATTGCTGGATCAAAACATTTTGGGTGCGGGTGTGAGTGAAGGGGCAAGGCAGGTCTTGCGCTGGTGAGGCAATGCCATGCTCCACACCCCCCAGAGCCTGTATCCCAGCCCTGCAGTGGCTACCAATCCCTGGCACACCAGAAGCAATGCTCCACACCCACTTCTGGAGCCCCATTCCAGCCCCAGAATGGCCAAATGACTGGAAATCTCTCCTGGGTGAAGGGCCCAGGAAGGCTAAAGGATATTTAACTCAATACAGAAAGCAAGCACCTGTCCTGCCCCTACCTTCCCTTGGATTTTATATCAGCTGAACACTGCTGGAAGTCAGGAGTGGTAGCTATATTTGTTATTTTCTGTAGTCTTTCTCTTTCATCTCCTTCTTCTAATTCCCTCTTCTCAGAGTTTCGAATAACTTAAAACCAGATGGGCTTGGTGTTTGCTAAGCTGAATGGGTTAAGTTAATGCTCAGTGAAGTGTTTTATGTTGATTCAATGCTGCTCTAAACTTTCACCAAAGTTCTCAGATTTTCTGAAGTTACCAGTAAAGCTTTCTTGTTGTTTTGATCTCTTGAGAATATCATGTCAGTATTTCTCTGTGCATCTGCCTCAGAGTATATAAAAAATCCATAAGCCCTTTTAGGAGTGAGGTTTTGGGGCCTTACATTTTAAATGGCACGTTAAAGGTGACAAAGAGGTGTTTTACATGGAGGTAACTGCTAGTTGCAGAATAAAGACAAAATTAATGTTTTTTGTCCAAACTGATAGTCTCCAACAGAAAGGACCTGGAAACCCAGGTAAAAATTGACCTGAGCGGTTCTCCAATGTTGGAGTTGCTATAAAGCTTATAAAGTTAATCCAGCCCCAATCACTGTGATGGGGGCTGACTTTTTCCTCTTTTCCTGGGTATAGATCCCCTGAAACATTGGTGAGAGGCATAAGGATGGTAATCCTAGACATGTATATTTGTTTAGGTTATAATGATACCTGTAAGATTACAAATTCCAAAAGGCAAGGAATCCTAACTATTGAAAATTGGCCTATCCTTAGTGTCTGTATTTTTTGACAAGGAGTACAATGCATTCCTATGTCAATAAGCAATAAAGAATCTAAATTGAACTTGCCATGCTATTTTGGAGCTCATCTTACAAGTCCAGCAAGTATAAAAAATGGTTTTATTAAACTGTCTAACGTTTGATATCTTACTAACAAATGAGCAGGGAAGATGTAAAAGACAAGACCTCACCAAAGAAGAATACTGTATCAAAAAACAAGAAGGAAATCACCTAACAATCTGCTAGACTCTTTGGTCACTGCAGCTGAAAGGCTGGTTTCATGAATTCTTTCCCCAAATCCTGTTTTGCATCGCAAGGTGCCTGTGATTTTAGAGACTTAGAGGGTGGGGAGCAATGACTTGCATAGAGTGAAATTTTTATTGTAACTAGACCTATGATTATTGCAATAGCAATTGTCTGTTATTTGACTTCTTGTATACTTTTCTTTCTCTTCCGTCTTCTAGGTTAGGACCTGTAAACCCTTCCAGGAGGTTTTAATCTTTTCAGCATTCTTGTTGCCCCTTTTGAGAGCTTTCACAAGCAGTGAAAAACAGAATGCATAATTCTGTTTTCACCAGAGCTTGGCAAAGTCCTTGGCTGACTCCCTAGCTTTACATAAAACCTCCTGCTCCCAAACTGTTCCAATCAATTGGAAGAGTCCCACTCGGTACCATGGGCTACATATCAGACTCTCTGTGGAGACATCAGAATGCAGATTATATCACATTTTCTTTTCTCTTCTGACAGTATCTAATTGCAGCCTCCTCTCCGAAAGCCATGTGTCTGGCATCCCTAAAATAAACATTTCCTCATTTATTGACTAGTACTAATTCCTTAGTCTGTTACCTTTGGAAGATAATTACACTGCTCACATTAAAAGTTTTTATCCTCTACTCATTTCTGAGGCTGCTGACATACTAGAAAGAGTTAAAAAAAGAAAGTTTCATGTATTATCCAAGATCCGGAATATCCATTTTAGACTGAGTGATTATTTTGGTTAACACAGAGAAGGGTACCTGATGACTGGCTCCTGGTCTGCAGGAATGGGAATGAGGGTAAATTTTTCATGGTAGCAATCTCCATAGTATAACAAAATTTAATGATCATGAGTTTAACATTAAAAAGCTTCTGTGTTTTTTTACCAGAGAAAGCAAGAAAGCCTTGGAAATATTTGCTTAAAGAGCACAGACATTCTCAATCAAGAAGAACTTAAATCAAAAGGCAGCCCATAGCCTGTGAAGAGCTGCTGTGCTGTTGCAGGATTCAATGATGAAATTCTATGAGCTGAATACACATGAAACCCAACTAATTTTTATTGCCTTTTTTTTAAAAAGCGTGTCAAATTTTTAAAACTACCTGCATAATTTCTTACAACTTTTATGCATAAACAAGTCAAAATCAATACATGTTTTATTTAAGTTTCACTTTTATCAATTTCACATTTTAGTAACAGTCTGTGTATGTGCAGTCTTTACCTACTCATAGGAAATCAGGTTCAGGGTCAGTTCCAAACCTGGGGCAGGAAGTGTAATTTCACAGATACCGAGTCAGGTTTATGACATGTCAGTAACAGCTAGTGTTGGTCATTAATGCTCAGTAGTGCCAGCCTTCATTGTCCTTTTTTTTCATTTCTTTACTCCATGCCATAGATACATAAAAACATCACAGTGGAGTTTTGCACTAGGTCAGGGTTTGTTTCTTTTTATTTCATAAGAATACATGAAACAAGAATACATTTTATTTCCATAAAATTATATTAGAAAAAATATGTTTCAGATCAGTTAAACATTCTTTTTTAGATAAACCAGAAAAACTTTGATTGGAATTTAAGTTTTGTATGCTATTTTGTCATATTGAATTAATTTAATTTTCAGAAGTCATCTAAAAATGGTAGATCCTATTGAGCCAAAAATGCCAAAATGGAGTGTTATCATGCTGTCAAAACACACACATAATTGATCAAAGATACTCTTTAGCAATATGCTTAGTCTCTTAAATATCAATAAATTTAAAGTATTTTCAGAGTAGGGAATGCATGGACTGTGCCTCGTTTGGCTCTCATTAACATCCTAAAGCATGCCCTCAGTGTTTTTTCATGGTGCTACGGTGTTGGAACCATGGAATATCCAGAGTTGGAAGGGACCCACAGGGATCATCGAGTTCAGCTCCTGGCTCTGCACAGGACACCCCAACATTCCCACCGTGTGCCCAAGAGGATTGTCCAAATGCTACGTGAGCTCTGTCAGGCTGGTGCTGTGACCTCTGCCCTGGAGAGTGCCGAAACACCCTCTGGGTGAAGACTTTTCCTATCATCTAACCTAAAGCTTCTGTGACACAGCACAGTATGTCAGTGTGAAAGACATCATGCACTACATCAGCTGTCTCCTACTTCAGACTCAACATCCCTGAACTAAGAAAAAACATAATTTATCTTGAACAGCTACTAGTTTCAGGTAACATTTTTCATAATATTTTAGAGAGACATTTTAGGGAGAGAGAGGAGGATCCTCTCAGAGCAGTGTGCTTGCATTACACTTCGTAATTCTGTGTTTCATCTTTATACCACCCAGCACTTCCCTTTTTTCCCTTCTTTTGAAGAGGGGGCAACTTGAAATATAAGCATTGTTGAACATATCACAGAATCACAGACTGTGTTGGGTTGGAAGGGAACCACAAGGAGAAAGAAGGCAGAAAATGAGACCCTTGTGTTCAAGTGCAGCACAATTCTGGCCCATTGCTTGTAACAGTTTTCTGTCTTCCTACATAATATTCTCCACTTTCATAATTTTCCTTTATGCTGAAAACTAAGAAAAAGTAAGTTTTGAACATTCTTCATCCATCTTGGAGCCTTCACTTACATCCCCCATTTGTTACTTTTCAGTGGTCTCCCTCTATTCTCTCTAGATATTTCTAGAACCCTTTTGCAGCCTTGTTACATTTGATTTAGCTTTCTTTGCTTCCCTTGCTTCACCTCTGCTTTGTTTGCCAGCTAGATTCCATCTGGTCCTTTCAATCTATCCCTGTTGTTGGACTTGGGGGGTTTGGTGGGGGGTTTTTTGTCTTCCCAGGGTGAAATGAAAAATGCAAATTACTTTGCTGCAACTATGTAGCTTTAGGTTTAATTTTTTACTGCTTCACTTGACTCCCTGCAGTGAGTGGCGCCTTTTGATCGACTTTTATGTCTTTGCTTTAGCTTAACAGTTGAATGTTTTGACGGTGGTAATTTATTAAAACATATTTTGATTTCATAGCTCAAATAACAGAATACAAAACTACGGTTTCCAGCAATCATGCCTCTGTTTTCTCAAGAAAATGGCTTATTTGTTTTAGAGGGAGAAAAGGAATTGCATGTTAATGCAGACATAGATAAAAGCTATTCAAATTCCTATACAGTCCTGTACTCACATTTTCTTTCAAATACCATTGCTGTAGCTAAGGCAATATATATGAAAGCAAAGGCAACATTATACATAAGGTAGAGCAAACACTAAGTTGCTGTACATCCATTATACAGCACACCTGGCACGAATGCCAGATCTGTAAGCAATACCTCTTATGATTAAAACATCTTGATACATTATGTTACTAATATTTTACCACACAACATCGTCTCTCAACTAAAAAAAAGAAAAATGTAGAGTGCTTTATGAATAGAAATAGGAAGTGGAACCTGGCTCCAAGTGTTGCTATTAGGAATTTAGTTAACTAAAGCAGTAGATGGCAAAGTGTCTTACTGAAGGCAAGGCACCTGCCCAAATATCTTTTTCTCTTATGTGGATTCTATCTCTCCATCTTTGCCAAAAGCTATTGTTACCTTTTGAAATTCACTTTTGGGTGCTCACATTTGGGTCATTCCATTTATAGTGCATTCACAAACTCTGTCCCCTGTCCTTTACTCATTATATCTGACAGTGTTCCTATCCCCAATCTCTTAAAATTCTGAAAAATATTAAAATGCCACCATCAAAATTTTCCAGTGCCGGTGCATGAATGCGGGATTTTTGAATGGATGTAAAATCCCTTATGCAAATGTTTACATGGGAATCAGAGTAATGCCTTACAAAACTCTAGTCAGGCCACAAGAAGGAAATCCTTATTGAAAAGAAAGATAGAACTGTAGGAATGATCCTGACTTTGAAGAAAAAAGCTCTCTACAATTACTGGTAAATGGATATATTATGAAGATATTTGGGTCAATCCTTTGGAATGCAATTTGTTCAGGAATTTCTGTTTGTTTAGGGGTTTGTTTGGTTGTTTATAAAGGCAACTAGTGCATGCTCTGTAACATTTTAATTCTATTTTGAAATGATTCATAGCAGGCTTTATTTTTTTATTGGAGACACAGAAATGTATGCAGTCTTGTTCCTTCAATAGTTCTGCAGCCTATGATTGAGGTGTGTTTGTGAGCACATGGCATTTATTGACTTGGACATTTATATCAGAATGAGATCAATTGCAAGTAATGGGGATTTCAGTCCAGAACTGTGATCACTTCAGCTAAGAATCCTTTGTAGACTTGACTTCTAGGTGTCACACTCAGCAGTGAATGCATAATACATCATCTGCCCACACAAGCTCGTGCATGGCTGGAATCAATATTTAATTACTAACATTGTGGAATTTAAAATATTTAGCTGAAAAAGAGCAGCGTAATTGAGATGTGTTTGAGTAAAGTAATTGATATGTTATGAGTATACAGGTAAGGTGCCAAAAAATCTGACAAATCAGCTAACAGGGGATGAAACAGACGTCTTACAGACACATATAAAAGCCAAGTCAAAAGCTCCTGGCAGTACTGCTTAAGACAAATTTTACAAACATTATAGAAAAATGTCATAGTATACTTTAGAGAAGCTGGTGGTTAGTGATGTATTAGATCTTATTTGATTGATTTCTGTTAAGATTAGGAGCATATTAGGTTGCAAGAGGAAAACTGAAATATGTAAAATAATTTATACAGGCTCTATATTGATGGCAATTTCATTCATTGTAGAAATAAATCTACTCCTCTGTTTGAAACTATCAATTAAAATGGTAGCCATTATTCATGAAAATAAATATATAGACTGTTACCCATGACAGAGGAATGTATCATGTATAAGTGGTCAATAAATCATTTTAGGGGAAAAGTGATATGGAAAATGGTGGCACTTAAACTTTCAATTTTCATTAAAATTTTAACTGCAGCAAGTTGTTCAGCAGTGAGACAGTCTCTGCCACAGAAACCCACATAAGCACTCCTTGCTGTTCAGAAATTTGGAAAAACTACTATCCCTGGCTCTGCTGACTTCCAAAACATGTCACAGACCCTGAAAAGGGGCAGTTCAGGGTTATGCTCTCCTATAACCTCAACTCACCACTTCCCTGGTTTTGAAACCTATGGCTTTTACATGCACTCAGTTTGCCACAAAGAGCATGGGAGAATTTGCCAGTGAAATCAGTACTTTTAGTAAAATAGTACGATAGAAAAAGTCTGGTTTACAACTTATTTTACTGCATTTCTTGTTTTTCTAATCTCTTTCTTCTTGTTTTGTCAAAATACATCATTAATCTGCCATTAGTACCTAAATTAGTTTCTGTTTAGATCAACGGGCCACCTACATTAAAGTGACCACAATCAGTGTTCAAAACATTTAATTCCAATTGCTTCGCTTTGACAAGCTCTCCAAAAGAGGTTAAATTTAGTGACAGGGAGGTGGAAAGAGGGGCAGGACCATGAAATCTTCTTTTTTTTTTTTTTTTTCCCCTCAGTCCTTAGTTCCTATCTTAGTGACAGTGCAGATCAATCAGGAAGATCAAAGGCTGCAATGAGTGATGCCAACTGCATTTCTGCTCTCTACTTCCACTTCCACTTTGGGAAGCACAGGTGACATGCATCATGCCCAGTTCCTCTGTCTTAAACACTCCAGAAAGCATTTCTCAACAGGACTTAAGAATAAGCCTTATAGATAGAGACAAAGAAGGTGAGCAGAGTGAGAAGGCAAGAGGACTAAACACCTTTCAGATTTCAGACTGAAAAGAAAGACCTTATTTAGACCATGAGAGTTTGGCCCTGGGTGTAAGAGTTAATGGTTTATGGCAGTCAGTATCGTTTGGTAGTTCCCTTTTGGCTACTTAGCAAGACTTAATCAATTTTCAAGTACAGCTTAATTTTATTCATTGCCTTAATGGTTATTATTCAGCTTTAAATTTTCTATCTGACATTAATCTTTCCTTAGAGTTTCATTTTTCAGAGGGTTTTTATTTAAGAGGAGATTTTTCGTCTGCATTTTTTTACCTTGCAAAATTACCTTACAGGTAACAATTAGACTGCTGCTAAGCAGAATGCTGTCAGGTTTTACCTGCTGTACTGGCAATAGAGTATCCCCAAATCTTTCACTACAATTTACCTGTCTTGAAAGCTATTGGCATTTGCTTGCAACATGCTCATAGCACATTGTCATAAACACGCTTTGCACTGACCTGCTGGCTCAATGAATCTGGTTTGTTGGGAGAAATTAAACTACCAGTTATGGAAGTACAAGTGATATTTGTGCAGCTGCTACACAGGCAAGAAAAAGCACTGAATAAATTTGGTTTGTGAAGGTTATATATTGCCTGACAGACAGGACAACTCACGTGATCCTTCAAGTGTTTTTAAAACACTGCAGCAGATTTCCCTTTCTAGGAAGAAAGAAAAGCTTGAGAAAAAAAGAAAAAAAAAAAGACTTCCCTGTGGATTTGTAAAAAATACATCATTGATTGTTTAAATATCCACACAAGTATAAGTGCTTGTACTTGAATATTCTGCATATCCTGAAAGTTTCACAGCTATAAATAAATGTATTTATATATGTAAACACATATATTTGCATTATCTTCTCTTGCATCCTGTCTTAAGTTCATTTTCCTCCTTTAGAGTGGTAAGATGAACACATATGATAATAAATGACATGTTGGGAATGCCTTAAAAACACAACCAAAAACTTCTTGCAATTCAAAACCACTACCTGAGTCAATTAATCAAGGCAAACGCTACTCCAAGTTACTGCATATCTCCTTATTTCACAGAAATTCCCTGAATTCCCTTTGGCATTAGTCCTCACAGTTTCAGGTTATGAAAGGCCCTATTTTTGAAGTATTGATTCTTTTTAAAGTGATCTCATTTTTGTCGGGAATATGAGTTACCTCTATGAAAATGTGGTAAATCAACATAAACAGGCAACCCTCTCAAAAGAGCAGAGGAGATGCTCATTGGCTAAAACCATTTTGGCACCTTAGAGGTTCCTGGGCTGGTGATTGTGTTTCTGATTGAGTCATGAAAGCACTGACAAGGTTGGGACAAAAGAAAATCTCATAAGATGAGGTTGCTTGCTGTCACCTCCCAGCTGGCTGAGGCTGGCAGGGCCTCAGGTGATTATTATGAGCTGTTTGAGTTGATTTGTTCTGGTTTAGAGTTTGTGGGTTTGGAAATAAAGCAAGCCCTGAGGAAGGGGTTACAAAGAGAAGATCTATGGTTAGGGACTTGATTTTTCCTTGTACGACTGGTGAGCCTGCCCAGTGACTTACAATTGGCAATAAAGTCCAGACAGTCCTTTACAAATCATGAGCTAGGTGAATCCTTTGCCATCAGAAGAACTCAATGCCTTTAAAGAAAAACCTTTCAGTGAATGGATGTTGAAATTCAAATCCTAATTCATTCCAGCTACGCTTGGGCCTCTTTTAGAGTATCTTTCTGTGAACATTGAAGGAAGCAGTCATTGCTTAGAAATAAAAATTTAACTACACAGGTTCCATATTCGTATCACAAAAGTCATATCTTTTTCAATTGAGTGGAAAACTAATTTAAATGGCAAGGGGTAGAAGGGGAAATATTCCAGTAAAATCTTATCAGAGCCCTGCAAGAGGAGCAACCAAGCACCCTCCATTCTGTTATCCATATGCAAGAGAAACGTGTGTAACCATCCTATGTAACATCGAGTAAAAACAAAATACATATACTTTATACACAGGAATATGTCCTATATATTGCAACTGTCTAAATATAAAGCTGTATAAATAACGTACATTCTGCAATTCTCTCTGCTATTTTAAAGGTGACCCTATAACTGTTTGCTTCTTTAGTGCCTGGAGTTATTGTCTCCTTAAAAAGAGGATTTCAGGATGATTGTGGATTTTTGTAACCTGCTTCAATTAAAAGCCAGTATTAACAAGCAGTTGTACACGTACACAAGCAAGATTGTCCAGGTGAGTATAGTTCCATTTGCAAAGCAAATATGGAATTAACACACCCAAAGGTAACTGCACAAACCAGCAAACAAGGTGGTGATTCGATTGAATGTAGGAAATGTCAGAAGAGACACCACAGCTCCAGTCTCGTTATTCCAAGGTAGGTAAGACACATGAGTGCCTGCCATAGAGTGATGCCTATTTTCTTTAGGCATTATTCAGATGCAGGTTCTTATTCTCAAGGAAAAATCATAAAATAATACATAAAAGCAAAAAAATTATAAGGCAGTTAAACCTCCTTTTATCCTTCTTCTGGCTAAAGTGGCAGAGTGATCCAGATGTCCTTTGTGAATGCTCACCCTCTGTACTGCAGAGGATCTCACCCTCTATGGAATTAGCACACCCACATGCATTTCTGAGGCTGCGAGCAGTGATGAGGTTGCACTCAGCCACAGGAGCACAAGGAATAGCCTCGTGCTTTCTACCATTTTTGCCTCCAAATCTCTCTGCTGGAGCAGCTCAGGGATATAGCACTGAGGAAGTACTATCTCATCTTCTGCTGATGTACTTCTAAAAGCAAGACCTCCTTACTTCATCCAAGCACGTGCACACATCAGGCTTGAAGGGTCAGGTGAGGGAGATCCATTTCCTCCTCACTGATCCCATCCAGGACGTGTCACACCACTGGAAACAGCAGCAATGTTTCAACATAACAGATGGCACCTCGGTCGTGTGTCAAAGCTTCTTGGTCCTGGCTGAAGAACGAGGGCTGTGCTGGCACTGCAAACTCTTTCTAAAGCAGAAAACGCTGCAGCTGGCTCCTCCATTGTCATGAAGAAAGGAGCAGCAGAGGGCTGTCGTTTGACATATGTATTCTGGGGCGTGAGTCTGTGACTGTATGAGCACTTTCACAGCCTGCTAATTCACGTGGAAGTAGGCAATGCCTTGTACTCCACAGGACGTTGAGCCTTTATTTACACTAATGTTGGTTATTATGTTTTAACATAACATTTATGCCTGTGCAATCACAGAGGAGATTTTCAAGCCTGAAATTTTTTGACTGCAGATGAATTACTGTAATTACATCTCACTAGAGAAATGGCAAAATACTTTCTTAGCTAGGAAGAAAAAAAGCTACAAAGAGAAAAGGTTTTTCTGTACCTGAAAATGAATCATACTTGTGAATAAACTCCCCAGACTCAGCCAAATTCTGAAACATCATGCCTGGGCAATATTCATGACTAGGAAAGACAATAAACCAATTAACCAAGTAAATTACTAGTCTGGAAACTTATTCTTCCTAACTGGAATGACCCCAACACAGCCATTAACACTAGAAAATACCAGGGATGCTGCACCTGCTTACTGTGATTGGCTCTTTTAGTTAAGCAGTAAAACTGAAATCACTCGCAGACTTTAATAGCAGCTAAAAGAAATACTTAGAGGGTGGGGTGCTAAGAGAAAACCGTTCTTCCTATTTATTGTTTTTTTCATGGAGAAAAACAGCTGTAGGATTTGAAAGCATATTTGTTGGGAAAATAATTTGCTAAAAATAGAAAACATGGTGGGGATTTTAAGCAAATTCTCTTGCTGATAAATGAACAGTAATGCTTAAGCCCTTCTAATGAAGATGAGTTTACCATGGAATAAAGTCGTCAATGATGAGCAGAAAATAGGGCATTTGTAAATACAATGTAACACAGAATGATAAAGCACATCCAATTTATGCAAAGATGTGCTTGCAGAGCATGATAAATAATATCTGCATAATCAATTACTGGAAGAAAGACAGATTGAATAAATTGTTTTTGTCAATTTATGGAAAACAAGCATAGCACAAAAAAAAAGACAATTTGACATTAGTCTTTTAACAAGATTGACAAGCACTAAACCCAAAGTTACTAATGATTCAAAGGACACAGTATTTATAATTGTCTATTTTTATGAGCGATGGAAAATTTGAATTAGGGCGAGAGCAAAATTCCTTATTTTTAAGGCAAGAGACAGGATGTATAATGTAATGATAGTATGTATAACATACAACCCCACCCCCTACTCTCATATATTAGATATTAGTTTTTTCCTTGCATATAAGGTTCTTTGGTTTAAAAACACACATGGATTGAGAGGCATGGGAGATAAAGGAAGAGAAAAATACATTTTAGGCTAATCAATACCTAATAATATTGGGATACATTTGATGGCTGGATGCTACACCCACCAGTCTCAATGGAAAAGTATTACTGAGCTGGGTGAACTAGCCCTTAGAGAAATTCTGAAACTACTTTAAAACTGAATTGGGAAAGTTGCAAATTATATCACCATTCATTTACAGAACCATTAACTTTATGGTGCTAAATATCTCTATGATGCATGGGGTGGTTCTAGAAAGCTTCAGTAGCTGTTTAGGATACCCAGAATATCAAAATGAGTGATAAGCCATTTAATATCCAGATATTAGCTTTGGAAGACAATGTCGTTAAACAAAAACAATTCTCTAATCCCTCATCCTTCCATCAATCAAAGTAAAAATTAAACTGCAAATATTTGGGAGCTGACAGTACATATTACTTTTGCCTGCAAGAATATTCAAATGATTGTTATAATCTGCATAAAACAATTTGATATCCAACTTGAAAAACATTTAGGAGTTTTCAGCAGTCTATGCAGGATATTAAAATTCACATAACCACCAGATTCACTCTCCTTGTAAAACATTCAATGATGCCTGTAGCACTACATGCTCTGTTATTTTGGTGTTATTTCAGCCTTATCAAAACCTCTCTCTTTATTTATCCATGAAAAAGGTGCAGCCAAGTTCCAGAAGGATGAAGCTTGTTGTTAGTCCTATTTATGAGATACAGCCCTAAGTCCATCAGCTAAGCAGATGAAAAAAGAAAATCAATAGTTAGCGGATATGATGCTGAATGGGAAATTTGATTGTGAATGAGAAGAGAGAGTGTGGAATCTACCTCCTTAAAATTTGCTTCTGACTCTGGGATTCAGTGAGGTGTTTGAACCTAGACAGATGGCAATATCTCCCCTTTGGGCAAGACACTTCAAATTTTCATGTACTTATCTAAAATTGGCATGTTTCAAGCAATCATATCTTGATTAGCCACAATTAGATTAATAGAAATAATTATTTTTTGGGGGTCTAACATCATGAGGTTTCACTTCAGCCCATAAGTCTTGATGCACTGGTCATGCTTCACCATCTGAGTGCAGAGAATTATTTCCTGAAGTCTTTACACCTGTCTCAGGACACTAAGGCTTCACTGCACAAAGATCTATGTGCTGAAATGGGGGCCTCACATAAAGACTGATGTACTAGAAAACTGAAAAAACAGTAGTTGGTCTCTCCCCAGCCCAAGCAGCAGTCACACTCAGGGCTAGGAGGGGCCTGAGGGCAGACCTCAAAGCAAGTAGAGCAAGCACCCCATGTTAGTAATATTTAATGGGAAAGAGATTTTCAGCTTCAGTGAAGCTGAACTCTCCCGAGTGCTGAAGTTCTTGTGCAGTCTAACATGGCATCAAGGCGAGGAAAATAAAATGGCTTATGCAAAATGAGGGGGTAGAACCCTCAGAGAAGCACTGGTAAAACTTTCAGGGAGAGTGCCTGTCCTCAGCATTGTAAGCACTGAGCATTGGTAATAATCCTTCAATGAATTGAATCCTTCCACTTCAGGTAGAAAACAAAGGCACATGGATATTTCCAGGTGGAAAAGCCCCTTCATAAAACATGTGGTTTTTACAAGAAAAAATACTACACACTTCTGGCCCCATCCACTTCCTGCCCACAACAAAGATATCTGCAAAATGTTAAAAGGAATAGTCCAGATTGAGGGTTCAACAGAGCCATTTACTCTACCAGATTTTGAAAGAAAAAGGTGAGAATTAAGTTGTCATTAGCAACTACATATGTATTTACCAACACTGGTAGATGGGAATTTATTTTGTCTAGATAAGGTCATTTTACAAATGCTAGTGTCTGCATGCTTACAGCAAATTGCACTAGGAGTACAACATGTGAAGAATGGAAATAGTTCTGACTTCAGGTAATTCACTTGTGAAATACCATGCGCATGCATTTTGCTGACTCCTGTGAGCTTCCTTTTGAACAAATCAACCACACAATCACTCAGGAGTTGGAAAAGTGGGAGAAAGTGGGGGTGAGGGGATATATTTTGTGATGTGGGATAGCACAGCAGTAGTGTTTTAATTAACCTTTTTTTGAAAGCTAATAACAAAGCCTACCCCTGGCACATTAAACATAAGATATGTGAGGAAATAAATGAAAATAAGTGGAGACACAAAACACTGATTTCTTTTTATGTAATTCTGATAATGATCAGTATCTCATGATGTGCTTCTCCTCTAAAAAGATGTGTGACCCAATCATTCACAGCCCTGTGCTGCCATAAAGATGATCTGAAGCTGACTACTTGTGAAAACTCATGCAAGGAAATTTTAGAAGCAGCATAAAAAAAGATGACAAAAAAAAAAATCACGCAATTGCATGAAATAGCCAGAATAGCACGATTGTTAAACAGTTTCCCTTGCAAACATGATTTCTTGAGATCATGGGTATCTCCTAGCAGTAATTTTTGAAGTTACTCCCACAAAGAGGTATGATCATCTAAAAATACAGACAGCAAAAAGCCATGAAGTCTATCATCCACCTTTCAGCTGCAGTGGCTGTAAATGTAGTTAGCAGTAGCCATATTTTAGAGTTTTCTAGGTTCCCTGTCCTATATGGAGAAGGAGTTTGGTAAGAAATGCTGAAATACACCCTTGAATGCCCTTCACCTGAGTTGTCTTGTGTGTTTCCTACCAGCAGCCAAGGATCTGGGCCATTAAGTTCAAAGGATATAACCCGCTCAAACTTTAGCATTCCATTTAACATTAATTTATAACGGAACTTTTATGGAACTACAAAAGCTTTACTATCTTTATTAAAGCCACAGACATTTATTACATACTGAAACTGCAGCAAGGAAATTCTGGGTTGAAAATTTCATTGATGTAATTTTTTTTATTTTCATTTTTTTTGTTGTTTTTGTTGTTTTAAAACAAAAATCTTGGGAAAATTTAGTGAAGACAAAATCCCTGTGCTCTGGTTCAAGAGAGCACCTGAATAATTAGAAAAGAAAATCATGGCTTTTGTGAGCCTCTGAATGAAGTCCAAGGTAAAGTTCCACACAGGTTTTTTGGCAGAGTCTAGAATTAGGGAAACATCTTTCACAGTTTGAGAAAAAGCTGTATATATATTCCTCTCCCTACCTTGTCACCTATTTTACCATCCCTGCTATTTTCCATGTTGACCTGCTCCCCCGTGCAATAACGACATCATTAGCTACATTTTCATTTACTTCTCATGCCTTAGGAGGTCATAGGTCTGGTCCATTAACACAAGGTTCTTCTCTCTGCTGCAACTTGCATGTAGTTAAGAAAAAAAGGTTTAATGTCAATATTTCAGCTAACAAGATACGACAATTTTAAAAACAATTGTGAAGAAAATAAAGAAAATAACCTCTGACACATCAAAGCAGGGTTGTTTTCTACAAGAGGAGAATCCATAATGCATGGAAAATCCTGAGGGAATGCTAGGGATATAGAGCCACAAAGATTCTAGAGCATTGCATACTTCATGACTTTAGGAACAACAAGTGTTGTCTGACATGGAGACCAGTGTTATCAGCTATATAGTTTTTTTACCTATGGCAATTTTTCTTTACATAATACTGCATTCCTTTATAATTTTTCTTTACTTTCTAATCCTGAAAAGCAAATTGGATGCATGATTTGATTCTTATAAACAAAACATTACAGAGATCAAGACATTTCACTTAGTACTAGTAGACTTACTTTTTAACATACTGGAAAAAAACCCCAAAAAACCAAGGTCTAGAATGTTTTGTTCGTCTGTAAAGCAGAACACCATATATTTTCTGGAAAATGAAAATGGAAAGGGAATATTCCTCCACCTTCAGCAATAGAGAGAGAATGAAAAAGATATTAAGGCAGGCCCAAAATTTATTTTCAAGACCATCATTTGAGACTAGGTATAAGAAAACCCACATTTTTTATGATGAGGCTGGTGAAGCACTGGAACAGGCTGCACAAAGAGTTGGTGGGTGTTCCCTCCCTGGAAATATCCAAGGTCAGCCTGGAAGGAACTTTGAGCAACCAGGCCAAATGGAAGGTGTCCCTGCCAGTGACAGGGGGTTTGGACTAGACAACCTTTAAATGTCCCTTTCAACCCAAACCATTCCATGATTCTATGACCTCCTCATTTTTCTTAATACATGGAGATTTCTCCATAGGCTCACAGGAAGAAGGGACAAACTTATATGAATAAGCTGAAGAACTCATGGCTGTTCCTAAGAATGTTGTAGATGGACAGATGTTGCAGGGCCTCAATAAAGGAATCAGCCCAACTTCTACATTTAAAATCTCCAGACAGGGCAGAATTTATTAAGTGTAAAACTGATCTGTTTCTAAACAAGGAGCAGGGGTGGGGGGAATGAAGACCTCTTTTTTTTTCCCCTCTAAACTTATGAAACCTTTTCCTAGTCATGCAGAGTGTGACAATTTCTGCACAGAGCACTCCAAACTGAGGCAGAAACATGACTGAGATTAATTATCTTAGAGAGGGAGCCAGCCTTGTGCAGAAAATCTAGCACAGTGCTCATGCCATACAATCACCAATATTTAGAGTATAATGCTCCCAGAAAGTTAAAAATTCTTTTATTCCCTCACAGTTGCTGCCCTCAATTTTCTAGTTAGTCTAATTCATAGAGAAGCAATGGAGGTTTTGAAAAAGTAATAGTTTGAAAATAGATAAAACAGACTGAAATGGGACAACCTGAACACAACTTGAGATTGCATTTAAGTGGATAGATCCCTACACGGATCACTTTATAGGGCTGAGTCCCTATAATATCCTCATTGGAAAACAACTTTGATAGGATAAGAATGGGTGGATATACTCAGTGATTTCCTAGAGCCCCCTCTTCAGTTTTATGTCATCGTTTTTTCAGGGGGACTCTTGTTTGTGCAGCATCTGATGCTTTTCCCTGTCTCCTAATAACCACTATAGGTATCATTGATACTCCCTTCTACCCTGCCTCAGCTGTCTTTAGTCTCTGAAACTTCTGATTTCTCATAATGTCACGAGTAAAAACTGTACTTGCCCCATGAATTTTAATGGTTGTTTAAAACTTTTTTTTTTCTTTTAACTGCTAACGCTTCCAGGATTTTTTGCTGTTTGATGTTGAGAGGTATGGACATGTAAAGAAAAGATCAAAGTACACTTCTGGTTAATAAAACTCAGCAAAAATTACTACTCAAAATGCTGGCAAAATTAGACTTCATCAAAGAATCATGGATGGTTAAGGATTGAGGGGAAACATTAAAAATCAGGGTAGAAATATTTTGTAAAAAACAGAGGAAAGAAGAATAATGTGGTTTTAGAAGGACAGCAAGTAAATATGTTATACATCGTTATCTAATTTTATATTTTCATTTTCACGTTGGTTTACAGATAAACTGTTGGAAAGCAGATTTGAAATTCCACAGATTAATAAGGTTGGTAATGATCAATGCATATCTTCTTAATAAAGGCACAATATTTACATTTGATGTCTTAACACTTTATAGTTAAATTACACATAAAATATGGAAAAACTACAGTCTTCTTTTCAAGAACAACAAGAACTATACAAAAAATAACCCTTAGTTATAAATATTTATTTAAAATACTTTATTTGCTTTTTATTTAGAAAACTCTGCTGTGTAAGCTGTGATTCCTCCTACATGTTTAAAGACCTATTTTTAATTTGAGTGTGTTCTTGCATCAAAACTAGATGAGTACTTGGATTACTCTTCTGTGATTTTCCTTACTCTAACAAATCCAGTTCTCTAAATATAAATTAAAAATTTTGTCTGCCTCTGCAATAACACAGAATGGCACAAACAATTTCTGTCACCCTTCCATGTGAGTAATCCTAGGACAAGGAGTTCAAGGTGACAACACTGCTGATTTCATAAAATTGTTCTATTTCACTATTGACTGACTGTGCTTTCTCCAGCTCTTCATGCAACCTGAACTCTACCTGGCGTGGCTGTTACTGGGCACTTGAACAGGTGTTTCATTACACTTGTCCCAAAAGATGTTAATTTTCTCTCTAGATAAGCAGGACACTGAAAAGTGGAAGAGATTTCATCCGACAGGTGGGAGCTTTATTAAATTAGTCCCATAGGAAAAGTAGAGAGATGTGGAACAGTGTGATCACAAAGTGTTATTTAAATTATCCAGTGCAGTCAGACTACAGAATTTGCACACAAGTGTAGGGGGATGACACTGAGCTTCCCCTGCAGAGCACTGGGGCAAGGATTCGGTGGCATTAAGTGTTCAGGGGTCTTCATCTCTTCAGATGAGGAATGAGAAAGCCACTGGCATTCACCCAGAGTGAGTGAAATTTAAACCTACACACAATCTCAGCCTTGCCTCTCAAACTGTCTATGTGCTCCAGCTGCTGTGTAGGAGCTGAACATAAAAATATTTCTTCTCCAGTGACAAATTCATTTTTTCTGATCCTGGAAAAAGCAACTTTTCAGAGTCCAGAACATGCCAGAAAACTAGTCTTTCCCTAAGAAAAGGAGAGCTATAGGAGCAAAGGAAGGATAAAGTAGTACCCCTACCTACTACTTTGCCGTGTTACAAAAGGTGAATGTTTGTTAAATTGGGACACTTGGTTTAGATGGGCAGTGGAGAAGTGACTATTATTATTCTTTCATTGCATTCTGAACACGGATTTTAATCGCTGCCACTCAATTAAACTCATAAAGATAAAATGATAGGTCTTTCTCCTTACCTCTTTATTTTAATAGATTATGCAAGGGAATCATCCAGTTCCTCTGTGAATTTGTTATTTTCAATAACTTAGATTTAACTAGTGAAAAAGAACCCAAAAAAACCCACCACAAGCAGACTCCCTAAAAATTCACAAAGCACCAACCCTCTTTCTGGGAGACATCATTGACTTAAGGTCACCTTTCACTTTTGCTATCATTGTAATAGATTTAAAGCATTTTCAGTAAAGTTTGCACAGCTTCTTGGGATTTGGCTTTCCAGTCACAGGTTATGAAAACAAATTGCTTTCAAGCAATTGAATAACTTCCAATATCAGATTCTATGAGTAGAAATAAATAAACAGAGCTTTGTACTGGTTCCTGGGGAAGAATCTTATCCAATGGATATTTGGCAATTTGGATTCCAATCCCCCTTTCTTCCCTCTTTGATCTCAGAGGAAAAGTAGAGTATTTTTAACCAGTTACTCACTAGAAATATTTTAGAAATTGTGTTTTTGAATCTCATACCTTTTGAATTACCTAACTCAGATGTCCCATATTTCACTAAATATTTTTCATGAACCCTCTTGAGTTTTTATTTTTCCTCCTTATAATTCATTATTTCTTCCTTTTTTTCCCATAATGTGTTCCATTTTGCTTCCTTCTTTTCAGTTTTTTCAATATGCAGTGCATTTCACATCCCATTCCATTTCTTCCACATCCTTTGCTTCTTTTTGTCCTATTATTTTCCTCCTTCCTTTTTCTCCACTTCTTCTCTTGGAGTTGGTACTTGACCTCTTTCACTCCATCAGTCTATCAACTGACAGGTTGATGTATGGATTTGAAAGGGTTCTCTAAAATAATTTCAGTACCACGGGAACATTCAGATGCACACAAGGCATGTTCGTTTTCAATCCACTACACTGCCACTGGAATACTGAAATTGTTGGGGTGCAATGGCAATACTCCATTTTGCCTCTTCAGAGATGGTAAGCTTGCCAACCAGGCACTAATCATGCGTACCAGCCCATCAAACTGTAGCCTGTACTCTGCCCTCCCAAGCTAGGGTCTGCTGCCAGATAGCTTGAAAGGGTGTGCAGGAAAGCACACAGCTGTGGCAGTTTCTAACTAAATGAATAATGCAATATCAACATCTGTAGGATTTTTGAAATGCTAAACACTCAGCTATGAAGCCTCTGTCGAGGACACAGATGGTAACGATGCTGCTCTTGCAGATGTTCCACCAGAAACGGTCAAAGCTCCATAATCAGACTGGACTCTCAATGCCTGAAACAATCCTTCCCTTTAGCAGCACTGGCTCTCAGTGCTTCACAGAATGATAAATGCTTTGTGGGTTGCATTTAATTCCTAGCTTTGTTAAGCTAAAGAAATCCAGTAATGAATATGGACATCTTCAAGCATGGGTGCAGATGCCAACACCAGTTGATAGTACTCAGCAGGTGAATTTAAACTGACAATTCAAACTAAGGTAGAATAATTAAAATAAATTTTCATTCAATACAAAAAGCATAAGAAAGTCCTGTGTTTACCTCAGTAAACCACAAACAACTAAGCCAACTTTTCCTAGATGTAAAACAGTATTATTTCACAGGATAATATGTATTTTTCTGCTTTTAAAATCATATCAGTATGCATTGTCTACTGAAAGAATAAAAAGAAATAAAGTGTATCTCTAAATATAAGCAAATATATCTGTTCATCACCCACTGTTTTTAGGGCATTAAAAGAGAGCACAATATTTTATAATTAATTTTTTGCCTTACTTTTTTCCATCAATAAAAATTGCGTTTGAGAGACATTGAGCAAATACCAAAAAAAAATAATTTTTTTTTTTTAAAGGCTCTTTTGCTCAAATTAGAATCTGTCCCTGGATTCAGGAAAGAAGTTAAAAGAACTAACTGAAAAGTCAACATAAAGTTAAGCAGTGCTGAGAGGCAGAGGAATGAAAAGGAGTTCATAAGGAAAGCCGTGACTATATGAAACAAGCTTCTAAGAGAAGGCATGATGTCAGAAACTGTCCTCTGGACAGTTGCAGTCTAAACTCTTGATCCTAGACACAACTTATCTTCCTAGCTGGGATAGGCTCTCCAGAATGATGGAGAATTAGTTCCTTTGTGCATGGACACAGCTGAGACAAGTCTATTAGAAATGTTCAAAACTGTATCCAAACAATATTTGAAAAGCTTAAAATATAGGGGGAAATGTCAAGGTGCTAACCCAGCAATTCCAGGAAGCCTGTTTGGGCAAGGAAGGAAAAGAATGCATTGTTTATACAAGGGTCCTTGATTATACATAACTTTATAAATAACAATAACCCCCTCTTCCCAGTTTGCTTTAAATTTAGTAAAAGGTGAGAACTTCAGCATTAAACCAAATAAACAGCAGTTACTTTTCCTCTTTTAGTGCTGGAAACAGGATATTCAGAGACAGCTACTCACATCTGCAAGACTTGGAGTTCATAACCCTTTAACAACCAGCATAATTTCTTGGGGAAGGGATGAAACTTATTCTTACTCCTTCAAATGCTCTGCAGCAAAATCTGCAAAGGATAAGGTCTTGCATTAGCCACATGGCTCTCCTCAGGAGCTGTTTAGCAGCTTTATGATCCCATGTTTTTGTCATGTCAAAACTATTTACCTTTTCCTCCACATCCTGATAAGGAACAGAGTCATGTGCTTCTGCTTCTTGCTGCCAGAGATGTCAAGTAAAGGAAATTTCTATTTTCTTTTTTGGTACTTCTCTTTTAGCCTGATTTCTTCAAATCTTGGAGTTATTGTCCGGCAGAAGTCTAGCCTGGCTCTGGGACTGCTGGTGCTAGCTAAACAGAGCCTGCAGACCACTCTTCCTTTATCCTTCCATTAGAGAAAGAATTTTGTTATACTTAAATCATATTTGAAAACAAAGGAAAAAAAAAGAATAAAAATTGCTATTAGAAACACTTGGCATGGTGAGCAGGGGAAAGAAATATAAACAAGAGCACTTTCTAAAGTCAACAAATCCTACAGGGCCTGGAGTGGGAGACTCTGCGGGAGCATCAAATGGGCAGTAGTTCAGTGGTTGAATCTCCTCATAATATCACAGGAGATGCAAAACTGTGCACAAAATCCTCAGCTCTAGTTTTAAGAGTGATATTGGTGCTATAAAAAAGAGCTTCTCAGGCCATACTATTATTTTCCAGGGGAAAAAGGAGTGTATTGTTCCTCCCACAGGAGAAAGAGAAGCATTCACAGCCAAAGGAGAGGCAGACTGGGAACTCTGGGGTTACAAAAGCTATTGCAGGCAAGATTAAAACTCAATAAGAGTTCTGCTTAAACAGAGAGGCAAAAGTCAGGACTTCTGTTTTGCAAACTGAGTGACTTTTGCTACTAAAGTAGCAGATAGGAATAGAACACCCAGATAGGGTTTGGAAATATTCATGGAGTATGTGTGTGTAACACTGGCTGAGAGAAAGAAAAAAAGTCTAGGATTCATATGTTTCTACACAGAAAAGAATATGCACAGAATACGCACCTTGATGCACAGAAGATTAGCATTTTGCACATGCAAGAATCTGAGCTTCAAACCAAACCACAGAGGGCCTCAGAAACTTGCCCAAGGTCAAAATCTAAAATCCACGTAAGGCTCTTTGATTGTGATTTGCTTTCTAATGTAGACAGAACTCACATGCTGAGGGATGTGCAGGCATACAAGAGTTCCTTCTACCTAATTTACTATTCATATACAATTTAAAGAATCTGATCTCAGTAGGTATTTGTTCACATCACAAAGCTACCATGTATTTTGAAATAATCTGTTAGAGTCAGAAGACTCTGCAGAGGAAAGACCCAGAAATCCAGAGCTGAAACAGAAGACATGTTACAAATCAGGATCAAAGGATATGCTGGCAGATGCATTCAGGAACCTGCGATAATGTTTCCATGCTGTGTGAATAGCTTGAATCCAGGCTATCTCCTGTTAATATTCATATGTAAAGCGTCTATCAAAAACTTAATAATGGAATTATTACAGTAATACAACCTCTGCTCTCTCATGAAACTTTTACAATTGGTAAGGATTCTCTTTATTTTTTCCCCTAAGGGATCTTCTTCATTTCACCATATCTCCTTCTATTGCTAAATTCCTTAAAACCTCCCAATAGCTACTCAAGCACATTACTGTAACAGGTGTAAAATCTGCTGTGATTCACTCAGGCCAGCAAGAGCCTCACTGCTGCAAAGCCTCCTGCAAATATCTGAGTCAAACCTAGAAAAGGCCTTAGACACTCTTAATTTTTACCTGTGTAGTTAATTCCAGTTGAACAGTAACTGGAACAAGAGTCAAAACTACGCATCTTGTGAAATCCTTTGCTGGGGGTCAGCAGCCTTGCTGCTGAACCAGTGCCCCTCTGTAGCATGTGAACCAAAACAGAGTTCATACATGCTATCTATTTCCTGAGAGCATAAAACCACAGGATCTTTACTCTGATTTGTCTGTCAGTGGAACAAACCTTCCTTTCTGCTGCATATTTGCCACCCAAATTAATTAAATAATACTCTGGTGTAGGGAATACAAGCATTTTTCCATGACACCTTAACAGTCTGGTAACTCCATGATCAACAGTCTGGTAACTGTGATGTTCTGACCAGTGCAGAATGCCTTTATCTATATATACACACCTACCTGCGCATTTAAGTGCATTTCTATTTCCGTAAGAGAAGCATCACCCCAGTGGAGGAAGCTGATCTATAGCAGGTACTGATACTACTGATTACTAATGCAAAGCCTCAGAACAAAGGATCTGTTTGGAAAGATTATGATTTGTAGACTTAAGATCTTAGCAGTGTTTCAGTATGTTGAAGAACCTTACAGAGTGAGAACAAAATGTCTTATGAAAGTTTAAATTATGTAAAATACTGAGATGTATTATATGAGGCATTTTAAATAAGGGCAGAATAAAGGCTAAATACTTCTGCACTATCTCAGAAAAATTAATCCTTCTAAATTCATCCACCATTACCAGACTCCAATATTAAAATGCCTCCTGCCTTTAGGCTGATGTGGTTATAATTATTCACTTGTTTAAATTCATATTTTATGTACTGTATGTATTTTTATGCAGCACCAATTGTGGTGGCGTGCAACAATTAAAAACAGGCATAAATTAATCTCTCATTTACTGGGGAAATATCTTCAATAAATGAACTAAAGGACGCTCTACAATTTTTAATTAAAGTTCTGAATAAGCCAATACGTATATAAATCTTACGAAATGTGAACTGTTCAGGAGGATCTTTTTAACAACACCTTGGAGGCCATTTTATCCCTGTTATAAAAAAAAAAGACTAAGATTTCTGTCTCCCTAAGTACTCCTGGGTTCCCCAGGACCAGGAAACATTCTCCCAGCATCGTTTGAAGCAATAGTGAGTGTATTGACTTCCAGCCTCAGAAGAGTAATGTTCCATTGCTAGCACTCACTCCCTGAATGAGCCTGGGAAAGAAAACTCTACAGCTTCTTTGTCTCACAGAGGTGCCACCCTGCTAGGTCAGGGGAGCCAGGGGGAGCACTATGTGGTGATTGTAATGTCTTTTCTGTAAATGTTAATACAATCACCAGGCAGCACTTTCCTTGGCAGTGTTCATTCTCTGACACAGTTCCCAATCTTGGATCCAAAGCTGCTATTTTGGATTTAGATCCACAGAACAAATGAGACTTTGAGGCAAAGCCCCCAGGGTTCTTTCTGGGGTGGAATGACTGTAAGAGCACCCTTCATATTAATCAGGTTTTTGCAGCTTCTGAATAAGAAACAGGAATAATACGGTGACCATTGCATGTCACTACACTCAGCAGCCCAGCAGGCTTTTCCTTATAGCCACTAACAAGATGGCAGCTGAAAGAAGACTCTAGAATCTATAAATCTACCAAGCAGTCATGCTTCCCATGCTCAGAACAGAAGGCACTGAGACAAGAACACACAATGAAAATGTTGATGCAGAAACAACAGAATTCAGAGCTCATGGCAAACATGCCCCAAAGAAGAGAGAAAAAATTAGAAATACATGTACATTTCTAATAGATATAAGTTGCATAAAACTCCCCTTTTTTTCAGACCATATCAGCCCCAAGGCACCTTTTGATAAGAGTGTAAGAGATTGTGGTCTGGTCCATTTAGCACCCAACTATTTAGCTACCAAATAGTTGGGTGCTAAACGGACCAGTGGTTGAAAATTAAAAATCTACATTACTTTTAGCTTGGTACTGACACCTGCTTTTCTGCTCTAAGTAAGCACCTGCTGTACAGATAGAGACATCGTCCTATGAATATTTACCTGGTGAATTATTAATATTTAATGTGAATACTACTCCTGAGTATGTTTCACTGCATAAGCTGTATTACACACTGGAGTCTTAGAAAGTATTCTTAAGTTAGTTACAGTGGAATCTGTGACCATAATGAAATAATATGTAATATTGTGTATTAAGATTCCAATACGTAGTAATGAAAGCCTGTCTATAGTACTGATATTTTTGAAAGCTATATTTTTTTAAAGTTCCTTGTGGACTTTGGCAAAGCTATTGTCTTTCTTTAGGTGTAGAATGGCACTTCTATCATTACTACTCATAGGCTAGGAATATTCATGTTGAAATGACTGAGAGCACTACTCACCAATATTTAGATTTGAAAGACACATGAGATTATCTATATTAAACTCCTCCTCAAA
Organism: Petroica traversi; assembly: GCA_025920805.1. Taxonomy (NCBI): domain Eukaryota; kingdom Metazoa; phylum Chordata; class Aves; order Passeriformes; family Petroicidae; genus Petroica; species Petroica traversi. The sequence continues at coordinate 640,560 of JAHLSL010000111.1, read as the reverse complement.
GGATCTAAGACCACATTTAAAATTTTAGAAGTAGAGATAATGTTTGCAAACCTAAATATAGATTTATCCTATATATCATTAAATAGGAAGTCCCTATTCTGAATCATGGGTAGAAAGTCTAATCAAGATTAACCATCTTTCTTGGGATAGCCAATTAGAGTATTTTGAGTAATTTATTCATACACTTCTTCTTAATTACCCCCCACACAAATGCATATATGTGTATGCTTCCATAAAGACAGTTTTTATACATAAGGGAGAAATGTATTCTTTTAATTATAACCATCCTAAAACTTAAGGGCAGAAATAAATTGCTCAGTAAAGATCCATGTGTGTCTCTCTCCAGTGAAATTCTGTATCTCTGCTTCATCAAAAAGGAACCATTACGTGTAGGGAGAAGACTCCTGGAAATTAAATAAACTGTGACATGGAGAGGAAATAAAACCAAACAGTTCTATAGCACGACAGAGCAAAATTATGATAAAGGCAGATTTTACAGTGCTTCCATCTGTCATATACTTGTCATATATCTATTTCAATATATTTGCCATCCTGAATTATATGATACTCTATAAATCTGTTTTTTACTTTAAAAGTTTCAGACTGTTCTTCTTAAATTGTCTCCAACCAAGATAGGGATATATGTATAAGTACTTGTGCAACCAGAACTAAAAAACAAGGGTTATATAGCAAAATTAAACTCTGAGGTACTGATTAATGTCAGAAATATTTCCATTTAGAATTCCTGGCTATATAACAGTGTTTAATTCCATTTTCACTTTATTTTTTAGAAACTCTGAAAACTTCCCTCCCTATTATCTTAGCCCATGGTCCTGATAAACCAAGTTCCTTAGGTCCCAGACCTGGTTTGCCTGATCTAAGATACCCTTCCCAATTAGATCTCATCTACTGAGAAGCAGCATTTATTAGCTGAGGCATAATGACACACATAATGAAGGCTCATTTAAAAATGAGGTACAAAAACTCCACACTCCAAAAAGTCATATGGGCACACACTTTGTGTCCAAATTCTTGCCTCAATATTCCTCTACCTTCCTCTACCCCTCCCCAGCTCTCCCACACGTTTGAATCTCCACTCTCTTTCCTGGGTTCTGTCTTAATTTCATGCCTAATGAACTGAATAGAGGGCTATCATTTAATTTCAGTGGACAAGCAATCAGACCCTGCAGTAAACTTCATTCTGAATTTCAGAGGGAGGAAACTTCCACAGGCTCATGTCAGACATTGTTCTGGAAATTGGCTGTGGACGAACCACCCACACAGCAATGTGGTAACATTTTCCCCATGGAAGGAAAAAATGGCATGTTATCACTTAAAATAGGAATGTGGTATCTCCAGCAGCACAAGGCACAAGCAATCCAAGGCAACACTTCCATCTTGGTCTCCCCTGTACTAACATTGTCAGGACTTCTAGATGGTTCTTTTTATTTTAACTTTGAATGAAGGAGGCACGGATGCAGTGCTTATTCTGCAACTTTTAAAAAGCTGAAAATCTTGAGCCGAGGTAAAGCCAAAGAGTTCAAAACACATTGAAAACTTTTATATAGAAGGTTTTTAATAACTCGGATAATTGTTTTTCTTGTTTCTGTTCTACAGGAGTCATTGCTTGAAAATTATGAAGTATGTTAAAGAGAACTAAGTATTTTTTAAGGCTTTTGATAAGGTGGTTTTCTTCACAGAAGTTACTAGCTAGAATTTGGCTGAGTAAGTCAGGTTTATGAGATGTGTTACTGACCCCAGCAGGGAGGGTCAGAGGAGAACCCTTATGAACAAGCCCTGTAGATACAGAGACAAGTTTCTTACCTCTGAAATCTTGCATATCCTGTGTTCATCAAGTTATAAGTTGGGGTTTTTTTTCATTCTTTCAAGAAAACTCAGTGAACAAGACCCAAGTAAAGAAAACTACACTACACCGGAGTGTGGGTAAAGTTCCTCCTTTCTGACTGATGATTGCTGCCATGCAAGAGTTAACAAATACTATCTAGAGGCTAAAGTTGCATAGCTGGACCATGTATCAGAGGTATCTTTGAGTCCTAAATAAGCCCTGCCTGTTTTTGGAGGTTTGATCTCTGTGGTGATCAAACAGTATTGATACTTTCACGCATCTTTAAGCTTTCTGCCAAGAAAGGAAAACTTAAGATCACAGTTTGGGCTCCACAGTAGGCCCAGGATTTTAGTATGAAAACAGCAGCTGCTTTTTCCTATTATAAGTTCTCAGTTGGCAGATTTTCGGCTTAGAGGTTCTACCACCTGGGCTTGTGCCAACAGAAGTAGAAGCAGTTGGTTACAGAATAAATTCTCTGTCCTACAGATAAAAAGTCTGTATTTTATCAGAAGGGATATTCACAGGCAGGGAATGACAGAGACAGGTTCTCAGCTTGGGTACACTGATGACTCTTCTGGAGGAGTCCACCTTACAAACTGTGGATGGTGCACAGAGTCCCCAGCACCAAGATCACCCTGAGGCTCCTCTCAGCTGCCTGAACAGTCACTCTCCCAAGCTCTGGGCTCCTGCCCCAGCTCCTGCTGCTCTGGGCTCTCATCACCATAAATCTGGTCTTTATAGAAATCATGAAAACCCACTAACACATACCCAAGGCTTCTGTTTCATGACAGATTTTGATTTTTTGGGACATTGTCAGACATAACAAAACATTTTTCTAGCTACTACAAGCTCTAATACTCATTACAGACATGAGTCAACTCCCATGGAAGCCACTGGGATTCTTTCAGTTGCCTTCCTTGTGGTTCAAATCAGGACCCAAAACACTTAAATTTCTAAAAATCACTGTTGTTCCCAGTGAGAAACCTGTTTTTTTCTGTACAATTCGTAAGAAAATCCTGAACTGTATTTCTCTGTAACTCAGTAAATAACTCATGTCGTGTTCAGTGCTTTTGGACAGTAATTAGGATTAACGGCATTCAACAAAAATGCAGTTGCTTAATTAAAACCAGTAAAAATCTTTCCACATTAAAATATTTGCCTGTTGCCACTGAGACTTTATTCTAGGTATATGATAGGATTTTTCCAGCTAATTTTACTTGAAGCAAGCAGGAAGCTATTTTTTCCTGGATGAACGACTTAGACAAAACCATATTGTCTTAATCTTCACACTATTAAGAATTTCAGTGTGTATTTATTCTTCAAATATGTGTTCCCATCTGCATTATTTAATTTCCTTAGAGATAATGGACAAATGGATACAGACTATACTTTCATACTGCTTTTGTTTCTTTGTTTTAATTGTGGAGTTATTATCCAATCTGGTTATTATCCAACAGAGAGGCTGCATCAGCCTCTCCAGTGGCTCTCAGGTCCCTCTTTTGTAGTTTCTTGGTCTGTAAAACCTTAATACCTCCAAAACAGAAAAAAAAATTACCTCCCACCTCCACGTCATGTGTTCCCCCTCCCCCAGTTTGTTTGATGAATTGCACTGGCTGTGTAGTTATCCTTGCAGAAGTCACAGTTTTGTCACATGCTGAGCAGCCACACACACACAGAGTGAAGAAAAAGAGAGGGTGCCAAGAAGGAAAAAGGAATGTGGAATCCACACGCATTCAGTGCTGAATGCCAAGCAGGAACCTGAATGTGCCAGGTTCAAAGGAACCAAGTGATGGCTTCAAGACCCTCAAACAACACGTTCCAGGGGACTGGACAAGAGAATGCTCTGGAAGTTTTGTCTAGATAACCTAACAGAAAAAGGTCATATTAACCTTTCTTTGTGAGTTTGAAAGTCTATTGCCTTGCTTTCTAATTCCTGGGTTTGGAGCTGTGGACACAAAATATAAAAGAGGAATTGTGTCCAAAAGCACCTTCTCAAGTAAATATTTTTATATCTTCCTTATTTTCTGCACGTACAGTACTTAGGACTGTACTGAGGCTAGCAGTAAGGGAAAATGACTATTTTATAAAACAGAACTTTATAAAATCACCTCATGAACCAAAATATTTTCACAGAACAGATGGTTTATAATGTGGATTTTTTCACCAATATAATCTCATCATAAAATATTCCTCTAGCCTAGTTCCTTCTGAGCTAGATCTAGCACTGGCATCAATATAAATTCTCCAGTAAAATCCTTAATTCTACTCTTCTGAATCTGCCAGAGTTTTTCTCACTCTTTACCCTGTCCTTGATTTCTTTCTCTCCATTACTTTTATTTTCACATTCAAGGAAGTTTAAGTAATTATAAGTTAGCCTTTTTTATTCTACAAAACCATTGTGGCAAATGCAATAGTACCATAAATTTTCAGGTGTTATGTATATTTTAACTTCACCTAAAGAAAGATGAAAGGATTATTAGTACTAAATATTTTGTCTTACCCTATAACTCTGTATTTAATTTTCCACTTTAAGTGGCAGTATGCACATTTTGATTAACTTATCTTTGCTTCTTAGCATTCTAATTTCCTCATGTGCGTCACAATTTTGATAACTTTAAAAGCCTTTGATCTGTCTTTCACCTTAAAATATTTAAACTCTTTTTGATTTGATGTAATCATTCTTGTGGTCTTTTGATGTCTTCATTGTATTCATTGCTTTGCTATATCTCTTTATTTTTGCTTTCAAAGAGCCCTCTTTGTTCAGAGATAGACATTAATTTCCCAATGCTATTTTCCTGGCATGATCATCCATAAAAAAAATATACATTCTTTATTTTTAATTTGAGTGGCTTTTAGATTATGCCAATTCCTAATACTTACCTTCATTCCATGACCTCCACAATTGCTAAACACAATGAAAATTCACCCCCTTGTATTTGGTAGTTCTAAAGATCACTCTGACATCAATAAAGGTTAAATAAAGGATAGTCTCAGTACAGTAGAGCAAGAACTTTTTGAAATATTAATAAAATATTTCACTGCTCTTTTACAGTGTGCTGTTGTCTGGTTGATATGCAGATACTCAAGCCTTTTATGCTTTGCCAATTTTTTTCTGCCTCTTAAAAATTAACTCGGAACTACGCAGTGCATTTCAGCTTTTTAAGAATGTGAGTGAAAATAATACAGAGTACTGATGGCAGCAGGCTGGCCATCTGACCTCTTTGTGAGCTGCAAACTGCATGCTTAGACCAAAAAATTTCAGCGGCGTGATACTTTTCTACCAGACTTTTAATTATAGATGGTGGTACATAGCCTTTCAGAACCTGATTCCCTGATTACCTGGTCTTCTGTAGCTTATAACCATGTGAAAGTTACTAGAGAAAATTTCTAGGGTGCTCGTTTCAAGTCTCCTGTGTGTATGATAAAAATTCTTTACTGGATGCTTGGCACGCTCAATTAGGGGAAGTATTCCCCGAGTGCCCAGCATGCTGCAATGAAGAATGCCTGCTTTCTATGCTCAAAAATATATTAGAAAGAGTTTATCTGACCAATTTTGGTATCAACGTCCTTCTGTGACACTTGAATTTACCTAGGGGGAAGAAATCCCCAGCTCATTCACTCATATTGCATTAAGATCTGTTGTTTTGAGGAGATCAAAATGGATTTAGGACAACACAGACTCTATCCTCATACATCTGAACTCTTTTCATTCTCACTGAAAATCCTGTAACAGAAACTGCCATACAATTTCTAGGCATTTGATTAATTTTTTTCTCTTTATGGTTCATCAGAGCTTCTAGAATCAAGTGACTAGGTAAGACTTTCAGCCTTCATGCGAATGAAATTGAAGGTATCCCCCATGACTGTCAACAGCAACTAGCAAATAAAACACCCTAAGCTCATAAATGGAAACTAGAATAACACATAACATGAATAAATCATTTTATAGGTGTCCATTTTCAAGAACATTGCACTTTTGGGAGATACTGAAGAAGTGATTTATGGCAAAGAAATCTGCCAGGACACCAAAACCCCTGCACTTTCACCTCATTTTTGAAGTGATGCTGCAAGTCAAGATCAATGCATATTCCCCATGTTTTATACTGTAGAAGTTCCCCTTCCAGTACCTGTCATTCATAATTCCCCAATGAATCATAGCACAATATAGACACTTTGCTTTCCCCAGGCAAAGACATCATTTGCATGAGAGGGCTCACACTCAGATATTATCCCCCAAAAAGAGAGAAGACATTTCTTTTGGGACAATAAATAAATTAAATAAATGAAAATTGAGGGCTATCTTGATTAAATTATTTGTGCACCTTTCAGACTTGCAGAGTTGTGTAACCTCTCCCTCATATCTTGTTCAATATTAGTTTTATCATGAAATAAATAAAGGGCAATAGAATTCTGTCCCTTGCTAAAAGTAAATTAAATTGGTAAAATTTAAAAAAAAACTCAAAACTTTATGTGCTTCCTTTCCATACAAAAAATAATCTTCAGATTCTGTATGTCAGCCAGCCAACCATCTTTTATAAATTCAAGGTCATTATTGCCATTTTAAAAGTACCATCTGTGAAATAAAGAATATGGTGGAAGCTGTTCTGTACTTTTGCAGCAGTGGGTAAAATGGAGGCTTTCAAGGTTTAATTATTCGTGTGACTGTATCTCTGCATTATCTTCTTAAGTAATATTGAGAAAGGTTAACTACTGCATTAGTGCTGATTTTTAGAAAAATGTCATTTTGGGAAGCCGAATAGAGGGGAGTAACGTCAAGATGAAATTACCAACAAAGAAATTGTCCTTTCACTGAAGTAAGCCCCACAGACATTGTAATGTAATTTCTTGTTAATGAAAGCATTAATAGAACTTTATCACAGAAGAACCCTCTGAATTTTAAACTATCATAGATCGTTGTTCAAACAGGGTATGACAAAACCATTTTATATTGATTATATATTTCATTTGCACAGCTGGATGCACTAATGAAAGATTCTGAGTATATTTCCCAGTAACTCAGAAACAGTAATTAAAATAATTAAAATTCTTTCCACAGCATAAAAATTCGACAAGTATAATGTCATTTGCAGATCCATCTTGAAGACCTCGGTGAAGTAGTGGGGGTTTTACATGTACATGCCTGCTGAAATCAAAGGGCTGAACCAGTGAGAATTTGAACAGTGAGAATATTCATTGCCTTCCTTCTTGCTCATGTACCCACAAGCTGAGTGTGAGAGATGAACTAAAGTCCTCCTGCATTGCTATTCAGCAAAGAGCAGCCCAGGCTCACACTGCAGGGCAGCCCCGAGCTCCACGTACTCATCTCAGCACTGCCAAGAGGATTCCCTTCTGCAGTCCTGAAATCTATATAGGTTTCTTGTCAGGAGCCCAAGGGCCATGACCACTTTGCATATAAAAGACAGACATTTATTTTAAGTCCATATCACCATTCTTGGCGTGCAGATGGGAAATGATGTGTGCTGGTTCAAGCTCATTGGCAGCACCAGCCAGCAGCTCTGCTGCTCTGTCCCCATCCCTCAGATACAGGGAGAGGGCAGCTGGAGACCACATCATATGAGTCAGCAAGTCTCATCTGGCTCTGGGTTGCACATTACATGCCCCCACTCCACTGTTTGATGTGCTGAACAATCTGCGCTTTCCAGCTGGGGATGTAAACTGATAATGAGATTGCTTCAATGCTCTAAATCTCAGTGGCATTCTCACAAAGGCTATTTTCTGGCTTTTGCAGTTGCCTGAAAGGGAAAGGGATATAAACACCAGAGGTGAAAACAGAATTGCTGTGTAAGTTACAAGATAAACACAAGCTGGAAACTGATTGCAGTCAAACAGAAATTCTGTTCTCTTCTGATACAAGTCATGTTGAGTATTTATTTAAAATACTGTTCAGGGGGACAGGCTTAAAGAAAGTGGCATCATATTTCAACCAGAGACTTGAGAACAGCAAATAAACACTGCAAATGCCTTGCAAACATTCAAAGAGCACACTGCACCATGTGATCTTTTAGTGTACACAGTATGCCAAGAGATCTGCTTTGCACCAGCCACAAAACCAATGATCTGTTAAAAGCACCGCCAAGCAATCCACCATCACTTCTGTTTTCAGATGTTGTGACAGTCCATACTTGCTTCTCTAATTCTCACCCAAAACCTGGGTTATAGCATAACTTCTAGTTGTCAGGCATAGTGTAATTCTATTTTAAATCTTGCCAAAATATAGTCTCGAGAAACTAGGAACAGCAGGGGCCAAATTTTAATAAATGCCTCTGTTACCGTCGCTTCAGGAACCTGATTCCCATTGCTGTAATCGCAGGGGGTCTTAAACATGCCTTCAGGGACACACAGTTAAAGCCAAGAAAAATGTCACAATTATTAACTGATTACAAAGAAAGAAAAGAAAGGAAGCTGTTTTAGCATTGCTAGAAAACTACTCTCTTAATTAGAGCATTAGAACATTGTAACATTTCTCTCTTCAGCACTGAGTGGTAGTGACATCTATATTTATAGTGGGGTTAAATGACAAGACACTGACCTTTATTAAAATTATTAAAATTTACACATCATTGTAAGATGATTCTCTTACAGTATCTCTGAACTCCCAAGACTTTTCTCTGCTGTCGTGCATGCCCTCCCTTGTCTCCTTCCCCACATCATACCTATGACACCTGGGAGCATGTCACAGCCCCCTTTCTTAAGCTATCCCATCCAGTGACATCCAGCAATGCACTTGCACTTGATCCTTTTCACTTCTTCTGTCCCAAGCTGTCTACCATCTTTGCCAGATATATCCAGCTGAGCTTGACCACCTCATTACAAACATATGTAGCACTTGTCAGGCTTCAACTGGCAGTAACAAGGGTAATCTTTTTTCCAGAAGCCCCTAATAAACACAACAGTAAGCCACAAACCAAAAATCCAGGAAAATTAAATTAAGCTGCTTGTGAGCTCAGTGGGTGCAGCTACATCACTAACTTAGTTTATTGTAGTTTCTCTTGAGAGAGAGGCTGACTCGTGTCCATACTTGGTGTCCCCTGATACTCCTTAGCCAGAGAACTATCACTCTAAGCCCTTTCCCTCATGGTGGAAACAAAAACCATGGATCAACCAGGTCTGTCTTCAAGGATGCCCAGTAAATCTCAGGAAGGAGACCAGTGGGAAACTCATGCTGAGAAAGTGCAGGTTTAAAAGACACAACAACTAAAATAAAATCCAACCCCATGCCTCTTAGTAAAGCAGATGGACGCCCTAAGCAAATCACACTTCCCCCTATTCCTTACAGAATGAATTAAATTACTCAAGAAAACTGTATTGAAGTGGGAAAACAAAGTAGAAATAGGAAGTTAAACACAGTAATAGATTCTTTCTCATTTTTTTTAATAGTTCTATAAAGAACAAAACTAATAGTATGTCATGAAGTGGGGAACAGGATGCAGCTCAGGGAGAAGGAATACAGTCACCTGAGTGAATCAACTAAATGTGCCTCAGGGTGAGTGGCTCCCCTATTCCAATGCAAAAACACAACCCTTTAAGGAGGAAATACTGAAAAATGGAGCTCTCTCACCACCTGTACAATTTAATTTTCACTGATCTCTGAGTGGCGTCTAAACCCAATATTTATTACTTTACTCTAGGAATTGAATTTTGTCCTGTTGCTAGTAACCAAATCAATCCATTTTTCTTTACACAAAGCATAATAATAATATTTTAAAGTCTTTCCCTGTTTCCTTGGTGAAGCAACTATTGAGTGCATTCACTGACTCCCAAACTCCTCTTGGAATATCAAATACTGGCTATAAAACCACGGGGCTTTATTGCCTATCCAACCAAGTAGCAGGGCTATCCAGTATTCTGCCCACTGTCCCTTTTTATTTATTTCCCCTTCTCTGCATGCACACTGGCAGTGTATTCCTTCCCTCTGAGCTGCCATCGGTCTGGAGCATTCCAGGAGGAGCCACTCCTTTATTTTCCTTCTTCCCATTGCACTTAGGGGTGCCACCAGATGCAGAATGGCATTTACATTGAAGGGTGTGTGAGGTTCAGAAAGCTAAAGAGACCTGAAGAACTGTAGAAATTTTCCTGTAGTCTGGAAAACTTCCTGGGAGACATGATCTGTGGATTAGAGCAAATTGTTCCAAATCTTGGACTCAGTAATTTGAACCTTTTTTTTTTTAACATGTAAATAAAAAACCTTTATGAAATTTTATGTGCCCATACCAATCATGATTTCAAGGGCCTCTCATATGTGAAAAGAATCTAGAAAATTATAAGAAAATTAAATTCTTGGCTCTTATCTATGTGTAAAAAAATATGGAATTTTAATAAAACATGAGCATTTTCCATACCTTAGATTCATTCTGTCAGAAGGTAGAAAGATTATCTAGGAATCCTCTCTTAGCAATAGGTGCTAATTATTCTAAATTTTATAATGATGAAAATATTTGTGACTACCTCTAAATTTCAGTAAAAATATAGGCAAGTTTTAATGAAATTTATAATGCAAATATCACCATGATGACAATATATGAGAAAAATGTATGTCTACAGCAGTACAGAAATTTCTGACCTACAAGAATTCAGATAAACATGTATAGTGGAATAACCTCTGAAATCATTAGCCAGTCATCTGCCACTAGTTTTTTTTTCAACTCTCCTTTGCAACTTTCAGGCAATAAAGTTCTTCGGAAGACTGTCCTAGATTAAACAGAACTTGCAAAGCCAGGATTCAAAAGCAGAAAAAAAAAAAAAAAAGAAAAAAAGAAAAAGAAAAATTAATAAAAGTAACAGAAAAATTACCTGAGGAGCAAGTAGAAAGGAAATGGAGTCCATGTGAATTTCAATGCATGGAAAGATACAGAGAATTACACTGATTTAGAAGTTACAGTAATGCACTAAAAAATCATACACAGGAGTGAACTTTATGCAGCTTCTGAAGGGGAGCCAATATTTCAAAATACAGTACAAGAGGAATTTCTGAACCATTTGGAAAGGACAAGTTTTGCTCCCAGCCCCTGGGAGCACTGTTTACCTTGACTGATGTGTATCCATGCTTCCTCAGTGCCCAAATAAGTATGATATATTGGGCAACACGCTTCCATCAGCCAGTTAGGACCAGGAGATTTGGGAGAGAGGGAGTATTTTTGGTCCATTTTGTACTGTGTGTGAAAGAGAAGGACAATGATCTGTTATCTATTTCAATTCCTCACATCACAGATCATATATAAAAATATAATTCATCACTGTCCTTCTACCAAAGGGAGCCACCTTAGCAGAAAATACTGTTCTATCTGATTACAGTACTAGTGGTTTAATTAATGCAATAGGTAGATAGTAAAATATCAAGTTAAGTAAACAAGTTGCTACACTTAACAACACTGTGTTTTGAAAGTAAAATATACTTCTGGTATTCTGATGAGTTTTTTTACTCTAAGAATAATGATGACACATTCAAAAATAGGTTTTTGTGCAGAGTTTTGCTTTGCCTTCTTTATATAATTATCCTTACATGTTCATCTAAGTTATTATTGAAGTAATTACATGGAGCACACCTTTCTGGAAAAGAGTAGCCTACAATCTAGGGCTGTGTAGATCAAATTAGATCTCAGCTGCATACATCATCCAGGAAATTTCAGCATTTGCGCAACACATTTATTCAGGTGGAATTTAATTAAACCGAGCAAATTAAAGCTGACTACTGACTCATTTCAGAGCATTGGAGCAGAGTCACAGATAGTGCCACTGGAAAAAAAAATTGCAACCATCTAGGACATTGTCATCTCTCAGTAGCCCTCAATTAGCCATTAATAATTTTGTGAAATTTAAATTTGATTTACACTGCACAAGAAACAATTTGAGAAGAGAGACCTGTTAAACTATGCATTTCAACAAGTCTCTGAAAACGTGAAACCACTTAAGTGTACACATTTTTTTGATGCCTACATGCAAATTGTAAACACACTGGCTAGTGTGCATATGTCCATTATACCTTATCCAATCTCCCTCGGTGCAATTTCATGACATTATATCTTTGTATCCTTGTGGACAACAAAAATCATTCATGAACTTAGATCTTATAACAGTCTATATATTTTGAAAAATGTCACTGTGCCTCTCTTCTAATCTCCTTAAAAAAAAAAAAAACAACCCTTACTTCAGGAGTCTTTTCTCTCAGATAGTGCACCTCCTTTTCTTCCCTGTGGAGCTGCTCAGCTCTGCCCCAGATCTGATTTTGGAAGCTGGGCAGTTTCCAGAGCAGCTCAGAAATGCAAATCCTCTTACGATACTGAATGGGCAGAAACCTTGCCTCATAAAAATGAAAGTTAAAACAGCTGAGGCTCTGGCCCATGACAGGATATAACCAAAATTCAGGAACTGAATTAACTCTGTAATAACTGAAAAGCAGAAATAGGTAAAATATTCCACATTTTTCCTAGAAAAATAAAGTATAAAAAATAGCCTTGATGTTTTCCCATAGGTTTAAATATTTAAGCTTATTCAAAGCAAAATTTCACTCAAAAAATATACATTTTGAAACCAGAGGGAAAACATAAATCTCGGTGATTGCTAAAACAAGTGAAAAATAATGGATGAAACTAAAAATAATAATCAAATAGCACAGGAAATTTCAACAGAGTAAAATGGTGCTCAGTAAATATTCGCAAAATTTAAATAGATGAGCTTGATTTTCCCTTTACTGAAAAAAAAAAAAACCAACCCAGCCCTCTATGGAAATGATTGCAGGAAGAAAAATTGTTAGGTAAATTTAGAACCAAAATCACAGCAGAAGGAAAGAACCAGAGTTGGCATTATCACAAACATAGGAAAAGGAAATGTTCTGACCTGCTTTTGAAGATCTGGGTACTTAACTAAGGCAGAAAATAAACAGATGAATTTTCCCAGTGTTGAATTTTTCCTGCATCCCAACAGAGCCATCTTCAGTGTGGTTTTGTTATCTCATGTGCAAAACTACAGAGGCTGTTCATACAAATACATGAGAAAAGCACCTTTGTTTTATGTGGTGGAGGTCTGTGGAACTGCTCTGTGTGCTTGGAGAGTTGGGGTTCAGCCTGGAGAAGAGAAAGCTCTTCTATAAGGAGACCTTTTTGCAGCCTTTCAGTATTCAAAGAGGACTTAGGAGAAAGTGGGGACAGACTTTTTTAGCAGGGCCTGCTCTGACAGGACAAGGAGAAATGGTTTTGAGCTAAAAGAGGTTGGATTGAGACTTGATGTCAGAAGATATTTTTCATCATAAGGGTGGTAAAACAGGAAGAGGCAACTCCTCTTTCCCAGAGAGCTGGTGGAAACATTAGAGGCCAGGTTGGATGGGGCTGTTAGAAACCTGGTCTAGTGGAAGATAACCCTGCCCATTGCAGTCCTATACTCCACGAAGCCAAAAAATACTCATTACATGAAGAAGAGCCTAGGGCTACCCAGACAAACTGTACACCAAATTCTTTCATTTCAGTTGTAATTTAATTGTGCAGAAGCCAAATAAAGACAGAGTTGAAGAGCTGGGCCATATGCAAAATTTTTCATGTACCTTGCTGACTGGAAGTTAATAGAGCTATCACTTTCTTTTGCATAAATACTGTTACCACCTTACTTCTATTAGATTTATGAATTGTTCATAAGCAAGTCTCATTTTCTCTAATACATTTGCTATGTGTAATCTCTCCTGGAACAGTTTTGAAAACTCACTTTCAGGCTATTTTTGGTGCAATGTTTGGTTTATATGTTCTCAGATTTGATAGTGGGTGCTTGCTGGGCTGTTTCAAATTTTATATTGGCTCACAATCTTTTTGCAAATGATAACAAATCCTCCTCCCATCACACCCCCTCACTGGCATGTCCAGGAGTAATTATTAGCTGCATAATTGATCCATTTCAAACAATTAAAACATCTCGTACTCATGAACATTTGTAAAGTTAACCAGAAGATGCTAGGAGATTCATGACATATGATTAGTAACCCACTGTGGAGCACAGCTGTTCAGATTTGACCCCTGTCCTCAGAAACACTAGAGGTGAAAACAGAATTGTACTTATGAATTTGATTTAAAACCTTTCCTTGTTTTGGAAGCAGCTATGGACATTAGCTTGGAAAATATTCTCACTGCTACATCAAAGTATAAAACACAGACAGGGCAGGTGCAGTTGCTGTGGGCATGATGTTTGGCTGGGATAAATCAACAGATTTTACACAAAGCTGGACTCACTTTTACAGCTGCAGAGATTTGGCCAAAGTTATTGATCAGACAGTTAATAGATCTGAAACTTAAGAATTAGGCAGGGAGTTCAGCACTTTACTTTTAATATTAACAGCATAAAGGCATGCAAAAACAAGGCTACAAATTTCTCAAATTATCACTAAGCAGAAAAAGGGATAGAAGGATAATTTTGCATAGACATAAGAAGGAAAATATACTGCATCACTTGATTTAGTAACCAGGTCAGAATTAAGAGCACAAGAATACTTTCTAAATGAGATTTAGGTGCAGGGTTAAGAGATACAGCAAGGAAATAATCTCTTCATTCTTTGTTTGTTAACAAGAGTACTTTTTCCTATAGAAAAAACTGTGTGTGATTATTTCCCTTCCACTTCTTAGTGTAACAAACCAGTCTTAACATTTGTGTGTTCTTCCCTACAACAGTAGAAAGAAAAAAATTAGGAAAGTATAACTGTAATTCCACAAAAACTGGCTGAGAAGACCCTCTAGAAGGCCAGATGCTTCTAACATTTCTGAAAATTAGATTTCAAGTTCATGGTTTTCTCTTAATGCTTGTAAAAGACGTAGCTTTAAGAGCCTGCAGAGCTCAAATCTTTTCTCAATACTTCTGTAGAACAAATGTAGCTGCAGTTCAAGATCTTCCAACTTTACAGAAAAACACCTTGTCCTTTTCCAAAGGATCAGTTCTATAGGAGTGAAGAAAAGGTAAATTGTGGCATTATCTCCTAGGATGACCCTGCCAAGCTGCAGTGCTAAGTGGCATTCTCTGGGCTAGCTGGAGAATCATCATATTGGTCTTGAAGACAGAATGTACACCTCAATATCTTCAGGAGCTGGAAAAAGGGTTAAGGGACACTGTAGAGACTATTTTACCTTGAAATACATCTACTTTAGATCTTATTTCTCCAATGCTTTGCAGGTTTAAGGAGAAAAAAGAGACACCTACTGAAAAGGAAAATTGATTATGTTGAATTTTCCACACTGAGCAGCTATTCCCAGCTGCTGAGAACTCCAGGAGCTGATGTAGCTTGCATGCAAGAGAGAAGAATACACCAGGAGCTCCTTATCGGTGGCAGCAAATCTTCTGCCCTTTCACATCTGTATCTTGGAGGTAAAAGAGAGATTGACACAGTCCCCTGGAAAATACTGACATGAATTATCAACGGAAGTCTGTTTTAGCAAAGCTTTCTTGCTGCTGCTGTCAACAGCTATGAGGATTGCAAATTTCTTTTCTCTAAATATTATGTTGATGGGTAAGAGAACCATAAACATTAACACTTTCATTGTTCAATAGGATCAATACAACTTTTAAGTTGCCTTGGCACAGATAGAAAATTATTTTCTTTTTCTCTTTTAGTGAGGAGAAAAATCTATAGGTCCTGAGTCTTTAGCATAAGGTGGCCACCATTTCTATTAACAGCAAATCTAGAGCAGGAAATATTATTGAACATTTTCTTCACCAAGCATTGCATGATCTCAGGGCAGTATCAGGTTAAAAGATGGATGTAGCATTTACATTAAGAAGAAGCTGTTGTACACTGATTTCATTAAAATCTCAGTCACTGTTTCTTTTTGTGACCCCAGAGAATTAATTTACTCTCTGTTTTACTCAGTGTCTCTGTTGTGAAATGAGTCCTTAACAAAATTCAGGTATTGGTTATTGTAGAACTCTGTGAAAAGGGGCCCATTTTCATCAAATAAATAAGAAAGGCTGCTATTTTTATACATTTAAATGCATAATAATTCTCAGCACTCTTTACAGAGAATGAAGGGGTAGAAAAAAGGTCTTCTAATGTTCAATCCTTTCAAAATTATACTCAGCAGGGTCCATAATATATTTAATTTAATAAATCACCAATCAGGAATATTTATAAAAAAGCACATAATTCCAGTAGAAATACTTCATTATGTGTTTTTCTATTTTTCAGGTAAACTCCTGAATTTATTCACCCTCTGTTAATCTTAACTCCTCTGTTTATCCAGTCCTTTACATTTTCAGGCTTAGCAATATTTTTGACCATACAAGCTGTGATGAGATAACAGGTTTGTTTGCTTTAATTTCATGGATCACAAAGCAAAATTTCACTGGCCTTGCTAACTAACATTTGGGTGGGGAAAAAAGAGAAAAGGAAAAAAAAGAGTATTTACTTGTAATTTGAAACTTGTAACCTGCATACTGATCTGAGCTCAAGCCTACACTGTGGGGAAGATCTGAAGTCCTGTTCCATAATAAAACACTTCTCATTTATTTCAAAAGGAATGGACAGTATAAAAGAGGAAAAATAGTCTAAAACTTGTCTAGGCATGGATACACACTGGGCCTGCATTTATTGCTTGGTGTCAGGTAGCTCAAAGCTCACAGATAGATATCTGTAGTGGCAAACACAACAATTTTCCTGTTCTCTGACCCAAAATAACTTAGAATGTAATAAATGCAACTTAATCAAATGTTCAGAAGATCTGTGTTCTCTTGTCCCCTTGAAGGGTTTCTAGCCCTGTGACACATGTCCTTGGAAATCACAAACAACTTTCATTTTCAGACAGTAGGGTAATACCACTGAAGCAAAATATTCAAACAAGGGGAAAGTGCACAACCTAAAGAGGAAAAGGTCTGTTAAAGAGCTTTTCTTTTGATTCCTTTGCCCAGTGTAGCTACAAAGAAAGCCCTATTAAGAACACTGCAAACCCCAGCTCTTTCTCTGATATTCACCTCTTTCAGATATGCCAGTGCAAACACTTCAAGGGGTACAAGTGAGCCAGAGCAAGATGTGGTAAAGAGACAAGGCAGGCACAACCTGTGGGCTACAAACACAGCTTTACGAGTGTGCAGAAATACCTCCAAGTTCTTTTCTGGAGCAGGCAGCATCTTGTCCCTGTAGATGTGACTGAAATAGGACAGAACAATTCCCAAAGAGGAATACATCTCAAAGACTGTAAGCAGACTGACATGGGTGCTGCCATACACTGCATTGTCCAGGAGGCAGATTGTGAAGCACAAGTTTCACAAAGTACTCATGCAGCAAGTGCAGTGTGGTGTGAAAGCTGACGCTGACCTGGCTACACAAAACCAACATTAAAATCAACAGCAGTTTCAACATCATTTGGGATTACAGCCTTCAGTCAAACAGCTGAGGTCCCTCATATTGTCACAGATCTGTGGCTAAATTATGCAACAAATTTATCTACAATAATTTATAACATTGCATATCTACAACAAATGCTGATTTCACCTTTATTCACCATATTCCTGCTTCCAGATTCACTGCCTTCTATACTTCACCTTCATGTTCTTTGGAGTAAATGCATAGCAGGTTTAAATCTGCAAGTTCTCAATGAATATATTAAATTTGATCTCTTCCTTCTCTGGCCATCTATCAGTGAGGCATAAAAATATAGGAGGAAAAAAATAGAAATCAAATAATACCAAATATTTTGGTGAATATGACCTCAAAATATTAAAAAGTAATGGCTTGATCAACAAGCAAATGCCAGCTGTGAATTTTACATGGAAAAGTTCCAGTTCTTTAACAAATAATAGAGAGAAGCAACCAGCATCTTTTACTCAATGTAAAGTTTCAGATATCTGTTGTTTATGTATTTATCTGGATTTTCACATGTGGTAACATGTAAGGCAACATTACCATAACAACCTAGAACCCAGGAGTTTAAGGTCTACACAGACAGAAGATGGAGAACATGGGAACAACAAATGAACATTTTCCTTGCTTGTCCTGCCAGCCGTGGAGACACAAGCAGGATCTAATGCCCAGTGACTCCCAGGCTGCTGTTTAAGCCCAGAATATGGAATGATGGATCCAAATTTTCCTGTGGGAAGCCAGCATGAACCCACATCCCATGTATATCACCAGCCTGCCGTCAAAATCAAATTCCCTACTGGTCTGCAGAAGTGTGGATATCATTTCCATAGATCTCAGAAATTGTGCAAACAATCCCTTGCACACCACTGATGTGAGAGGGGTTCGACCTTGCCTTGTATCTTTAAAATAAATTTTCTAAGTACCAGAAATACAAATAGCACAGGAAGCTTTGCATTCACACTGGTTCTAGCACCCCTACTCAACAGCATGCTCAAATAGTAAAGCAAGAACTTTCCTTGAGTAAATTCAATCTTTGCTGAATTGTCCTTTCTCTTCCTTCCAGACATCCATAAAGTTAACAGTGAATGGAGAGAACCGAACTAAATTAGAAAAACAAAAACAAAAACAAAAACAAAAAAACAAACAAAAAAACCCCACAAAAAAAACCAAAACAAAACAAAAACCAAAAAAAACCAAAAAAACTTATTTCAGGTTTGTTAGAGGACAGATAGTTAGTGTTTATTGGAAAAAAGTAGACATCCAAAGCTCCTTTTGCTGTGAAGTAAATTCATGAAAGTGCTCGCTCCACAAATGCATCCTCTCATGGAAACAGACGTGTCCACCATAGACACCCACCCTTTGGAGATGGCCCTGCATCTTTTGTCTTTTAAGTCTATCCAAAACTGCTAATGCAGAGAAAGAAGTGGCTGTCAGGGAAGAGTTGCATTTGCATCTGTTCTTGCCCAACACATAGTCCAACAGAGACAATATGTCACCAGCTAAGTTTTGACAAGCTCTCTGGCTTTTCCATTTCTGCCTGCAAGTGATTTGGACTATTATACAGGGTTAGAAAGCTGTAACTCAGTTTCCTCCAGCCACAGGGTGAAAGGTTGCCTTGGATGTTGATTTACATTGAGATTAATCACAATCATGGCCCATGGCAAGTGGTTACCCTGCTGTGCTCTGGTGATTTAATTGTACTGCACAGCATAAATCGAAGACAACCGAGTTTGTACTCTGGGTACTCTTTGAAAGTGTCCTTATTGCTGCTATTACACATTGGCTGCTCGATTCAAACGATTTTGTGGTTATTTAAGGTAGCTAGGTGGTAAACCTTATGTCATCATAATGAATCCATTGTTAAAGTGCTAAATAAAAGTGGGCAGTTTGGACCAGGAGCCTGAACATCTGACAAGCCATGTGATGCCTGGATCCAAAGCTGTGTTTAAACACCCAATACATGTGTGGGCAGCTGCACCATTTAGCTGTGGATCCAGGTTCAGGCTGAAACACCCCAGGCTGGTTTTAATGTTTCCTTCCAAAGTCCAGTGGGTTTCAGCGTGATGGTTTTCAGTTGGGCCCATTTTTTAACAAAAGCAAATGCAAATGAGAAGCTACCCAGAAATAGCACTGCATAGCAATTTTCTATATCAATTTATAATGCAATGGAAACAGATGGTACATCCAGCACTGTCAGAGAAAGCCATTTGGGTTTTGGTGACTATTTCTTTTTTATTTTTGATGGAATGTTTACTCTTGTCTATTTTCATTCCTGAGTTGTTCCAATACCTGCATAAAATATAAATATACCCTAAGTGAGAGCTCTGTAAAATAATCTTGGTAACAGATGCAGCTTTGTCAGTCCTGATGTGATTTTCTGATCAGTGGTGTAAATTGTACAGCACACCATTTTGATGGCAATCAACAATGTCCACTTGGTTTCTACTTGCAGAAAGAGGGATTAATTTATGAGGGATCATTAGAAGCCATTTCCAAAAGCATGAAAGCCTCCTTCAATTTTTATGAGGCAAGTTTTGTGTTAAAGATGAGGCAACAGATTATTTATTTTGATGCTGTATTTCACAGGGTATTTGTATTCTACTTTTTCTACAATATTTACAGGAAAGGCCAGTATGGTGATCTAAATTCAGGACATACAGCTCAAAGAAGATTAATTTAGACCAGGCTTGGGGCAACACATAGCTTATGCAATTTACTGTCACCATTTCCACTGAATCTTTGCTGATTAATTCAGCTGCAGAAAAAAAAATAAATAAAGTGACCACAGTTTGGTTTTTTTAAGGGAGGAGCACGATCAAGGTTGCTGGGTTGTACACTGATGTTGTATAGCTCTGAAGTAACCCCATCTAGTGTCTTCAGCCAGTAAGAAATTCTCCAGTTAAATGTTTTCAGCAGAAATTTTTCATTCATTAAGAGACTCAACCACTAAAAACCACTAAATTTCTCATGCCCAGAATAAAATTTATGGCTGTGATGAACCAAAGCAATGCAAAAGCTCAGCTGTCTATGCTTGGCACACAAAGAAGATGATTTAATTTTGAAGAATGAACCTCAGTTTTCCATTTTCCAGTGTCCCCCACTCTCACACTCTCCAAGTCTTATTCTACCTTGCATGTAGTGATTACTTCCCCAAACAAACTACTACTTGAATTCCAGTCTCAGGAAAATAATAAAATTGCCAAGCTAGAAAGTATTTCATCTGCTTGGTCTTCTTTTTCCTACCCCCAAGCCCACTGTATTGAATCTTTTAAATAGAAAATTCTCTCCGAATAATAAAACCATTTCCCTTCAAGCAGATTTTCTCTTTGGACAATACAGGTAAATAAATATGCATCTTTTTGAGAGAGCACTGAACATCATTTTTTACAGTATGGGATTTTCAGTGTTCTCTCCACTGTACTACAAACATCTGCACTGCATAGATGTATACAAGGCATTTAGCATAAAAGAGTTTCCCTCTATCCATCAAAGGTGAATTAAGACTAATGGGAAGTATGGTAACAGTTCTTCCACCAGCTCATACATAGAACAACTTTGATAACTCAAAGAAAGGGTCATTGGATTGTGAATGACATCCTGAAAGATAAATCCTGAACTCATGTACTGTGCTCCTTAAAGACAGGAAGAAAATGACTGAGTTCAATATAGTGAACGAAAGAGGGAAAATATCTGAATTTACTGACACAGTGTAGCTAAGAATCAAACAGTGTTCTTCTCTGGGATGTAAAGCAAATTATTTGAATTTTATAGTACTCCCATAAAATGTGGAGCAGACTTTCTTGTTTCGTTTGATCTATTTTTAATGTGATGTCTCCAGAGTAGGATCTATGGAACATGGCCCAGTCTGACCAGACCACAACCTCAGCCTTTCCATTCTACAGTAATTATCAATGAACCTTATTTTTGATGTAGCTATGACAGCACAGTCCTCTGGACTGGTGCTTTTAGTGATAATATTGAAATTAAGAGCAATACATTTCAATTGGGTTGCTGTTGGGAGTCAGTATGGAGCACTCCACAGCTGCCATGTGAAGACAGGAAATCCCACTGGAAATTCATTGCACAACCACTGTTCGAGACAAAAAATAGAAAACTACAAAGTATTTACTTGTCAGTGATTAAAATTAGATTTCCATTGAGAAATAAATTAGCACATTATGCTATTTTCATGTATCAAAAGAATGGATGACTGTAAAAAAAATTGTTTACGTACTGCAATCTGTTTATCTGATATTTGCAGATAAACAAAATAGACACGGATCTGGAATATATCAATGCAAATTGTATGTTTGTCCTCATCCACTGAGCATTATTTTTTGTGAATTTGTTGATAACCTATTATTTCAATAATGAAAAACAAGTAAAAACTTCCCCCAAATGAGCAAATTCCTTTTCTACTTACTATGCAAATAGGAGCAAATTTTCCATTTCTAATTAAACTTCTACCTGTTCCTCAATCAGGTAAATTGCTAACAGCTTCTTGCTATGTTATTTTGGGGACTCTTTTGAGCAGAACTATTCTGGTTGCTATAATTAAGACTTCTAAAATTAATATTTAAATTTTATAAATGCTGGACTATGACATCCTGAGAAATAATAAATACAAGTCTGATTGCAGAGCTGAAGTGAGCTGTTATGTGCATTTGACTTTCTTTAATCCTGCAGTCTGCATCCCTGTTCACCTGAATGTTATTAAGTTCTGAACCTGATTACATGGGTTGGTTTGTGACTCAGACAGCCAAGCCTTCAGGCACCTAAAAATAATGTTCTGTTTCTTTTGTTAAGAGAAAAAAAATGCCTGTACCACTTCAAGCAACCTGAGCTAGACCTGAGAGTGAAAGCCCAGCCTGGTCCAACCAATTCAAAACCCTCACATCAAAACTGAAGTACAACTTTTTTAGTGCTAAAGGCAGGGAACAGAACATTTGTGATCTCACCAGCTGAACATTCAGCTGAGCTGGATGTCAATGTCTTGTCAAGTCTGTCTGCAGTTCCGGTCTTCAGGTCTGAGACTCCCTAGGCTTTGATACCAGCAGGGAATTTGAAGTAAGAAACACAAGAAATGGGTAAAGTAATTGTTCAAAAGTAGCAAATGAATCCATCACAGGTTATTACCTACAGTGAGGTTATGTTTGCGAATGGGAGAGAGAACTCAGTGTGCATATAAAACCCAAAATGACAAGATTCCTAGAAAAACAAGGAGAAATACAAATTACTTTAAGGACTATTATGAGAGAGCTCAGTTCAAGACAGAGAGTAGGTGTCCATTATCTTTCATGCTGCTGTTTAAAGATCTTCAAGAGAAGACTGGACTTCAGATGTATTAAAGGACTGATGTAATATTTTTTTTACATTTCTTTTTTCCTCTCTTTGGAAATAATGTTTTGAAGCAGAGTTTTGATTCCTGTATATTCACCTAAACATTAAGAGCAGGTCAATATAAAGAATGTTAAAAAAGGCAGACAGAGGAAATAAAAAATTCTGCTATGGCAGGAAAATAAAAAAATTAACTACTTTAAGAGTCTGGTTTTCAAAACTAAATATCTACCCTCACTCCTATAATGTGGAACAACCTAAAAACCACTTGTTAGTAAAAAGATGATTAAGATTCAGTAGAGAAAGGCTGCTTCTCCTGCAGTGATGGAGTTAATGGAAAGCTTGAATTGCCCTCCAGAAGCTTCTCTCTATTGATTTATAGAAGAACCTAGGACAACTACTCTGCTAATTAGGGTCTTCAACTAAGGACTCAAAATTTGGTGGGATCAGTGCCAACCAAATTACTCTCCCTTTTTTTTTTTTTTTTTTTTTTTTTTTTTTACAAAGTGGATGCTACATCATGTCTGGAAGATTCATCAAGGAAGGTACAGATCTTGAACTGAGAAAAAATGGGGGTTTACAACTTCCTGTGTTTGTCTTCATGTAAGGACCTCTTGGGGAGCTAATTTTTTTCCCTTATCTCCGAATGAAGGACTTTCCCTCCCATTTTGTGTCTTCTGTTGCTCCTGCATAAAACCATGGTGACAGAGAGTGCAATGAGACAGGCTCACCCCCCAACAGCAAAATCAATACAACTAGGCAAATACATTTGTATCTGCTCATGTCCTGCCCTGTCCTTCAGTAAAGAACTGTAGTCTCCTCCTGTATGAAAGCTATTCTTTTGCTTTACCATTTCAGTAGCTTTCCTAGAAGATGGGCATGGAAAATGAACAGTCATTAGGTTCCCTACCAAACATTTGTAAAATTTCACAAATCCTAATTTCATTTTTCTTCTAATTGCCCTTCTCATTTCCTATGCTTATATTCAAAAGTTAATAATCTAGCATATACTGGCTATTAGTTTAGGTGTTGATACAATCATTGCACAGCAGTTCCATACACAACTAATTAGGCAACAAGCACCAATCTGAACTATAGCTCATCAATTTTTTAAAGAACATTTCAGAAGAAAACGGAGAATTCCGCCTACTCTTCTTTTATGTGATTTAACTTGTCAATAAGAGAGGATGTTATGATATTTTCACCTTAATTATCCTAATTTAAAAATTCCTCTTTCAAATAAGAACAGTATTGCAGAATGGATTTCACGGTTTTAATTATCTCAAAATCATGCACTGCTTACAATAATTAACAACTGTCTGTAATTATGAGTACATAGGGGTTTCTCTGCTTAATGCAAAGTGCCCTGCTGAAAGTCAAGGTATTTAGTGGGGGAAGGACATAAAATGTCACAGGATATGCTGAACAGAAAGCTTGCTCATCTTACAGAGAGTAATATAATTTTCAAATTATAGATTTATTTCTTTTACCTTCTTTAAAAAAATGACAATCTGTTTTAGAAACCATAAAGAAACATACAGAGATATACAGCCTATTTTCTAGAACCATAAACAGGATTATTTTAATGACAATCTACCTTAAACCGTCTTGTTATTGCTGAGAAAATAACATTCTAGTCTGTGTGTGTGGTGAGGTGATTCTGGTAACCATATTCCATCATTTTCAGAATCAGGAATTAGAAGCACCCATAATATTTACATCTGGTAAATAGGCATCTAATGAATTAATGACATTTTCAAACTGAGAAAGAGGAGATTATTCTGAAAGTGATCAGCAACCTTTTTTTTTTTTTTACTTCCCAAGCAGGATATCTTTTTTTCTCTGAATATAACAGTGCTGGCATTCAGAATGGTCAATGAGTAGGAAGTGCTTTCTTCAATTAAAATTTGAAAATTAATCACCTAGCATTCAGTTTTCCTCTAAATTAGGAAACATTTGTTGTCAAATTTATGAATTATTTTTGAATGGAGTTATATCTGATCTTGACATGTTCATGTTTTAAGTGTTCATCTTGGTCTATGTAGATTCACCTTCCCTAGCATAAGAACATGCATTTGAATACAGATCTGTTCATCTTTCTTTCTAAAATAACAGCTGAACAACAACACTATACTTAAAAGTGTTGTCTCCTCTAAAACATTATTTCTTTGTCAATTGACAGCTTGAAGACTGCATGCTTGTGTATGCACACACCCATGCTTATTCACATGCTTGTGCATTGTGTTCAGACATATTTCTAACTCTCATAATGAGGGTGAGATTTCCTCTTTCAGGTTTTGTTCAATAAAGAGAAACAAGGTCTTTTACAGTCAGAAATCAATGACCATTTGGAACCATTCAACCTGTACTTTTTCCTCTCATTTACTGTGAATAGCAACACTCCCAGTGAATGAAATTTTGATTGTATTAAATAGAACTGAAAAAAGTCCATTAGAAAGAATGCATTTTGCTATGTTTTCCCATACTGTTACTTCTTAAAAGAAAAAGTACCATATTTCTTTTTCAATTGGCAGGCAGAAGCTGAAATTCATCCCAAATGTCTCTGTGCTAGCTAAAAAAGTATTTCATTATAAAGATGCTGCTGCCATCTATTGGGTGACATTACTAAAGAATTATGTGTTTTCTGGATCCAGCAAAGACAAATAAATTGTGTCATTCACCTTTTTTCCTGTGGAGTTTTATTAGCAACTAGGTTATAGCAACTTATATTTGGTTTATGTCTTATGTAAAGAGTTTGTCACAATTGCCAAATTTCACAAAGAGAGGCATTTTGGAATAGCAGCGAACTGAAATTTAACAATGTGGCACTGGAACAATGGAAAAAATTAAAAATCAACAACAAATGCACCATTCAATCCTGCATCACATTTCAGAAAGATCTTATACAGATGTTTTCATGCGCAGTGTCACTGGTGGAGCCGCATCACTTGCTGTGCTTTAATAAAAGACCTCATTTCCATGTAACTGGCAATCTTCTGCAATACAAAGAGATTTCTGTGATATATAGAGACTTCACTGTTGGTTTTTTTTAAGCAGCTTAGTGAGGCTTCAAAGAAGTATTTTGCCCCTCTAAGACTGATTTTATTTTTCCTATAAACTTTTAATTGAAGTTCTGAATCCTTTTGCATCATCCCTGCATCTATATCCTTGGCACATGAAATGTGTATTTTTATGAAGATTACAAGCATCAGAAGGATAAATATTAAAAACATATATTTGAGTTTTGAGAGTTGTAGTTCAGTCCATAGTGGGACCACATGGAGGTAAGCACATATGGTAAAATAAATGAAGTAAGTGAATGAAGTGTCCCCCTGTGCTCTGCCAGTTCAGAACAAATAACACTGACTACAGAAAACAATGGCAAAAGAAAGAACAAATCTCCTGTGATTTCATCTATTGCCATATCTTACTGATACTGGCTAATTGTGTTTCTCTTCTCTCTTAGCTTTCAGAAGAGTAAGAGGGCATTTTACCTTTTTTGGCCCAGAAGAAAAGTAGCTGAACTTCAGGAAGCATCACCACACATTGCTAATGTGTGCAACACCAGTAACCAGCTTGATTTTTTATTGTAAAAATGGACTGATAAAAGGCCAGCAGCCAAAAACAGCAGGAAGAAAATTCCTCTCTACTTTTAAACAGAATATATGTGACTCAAAACACCCAAGCAACAGCAAGCTGGAACCTCACAATGCTAACTGCACCAGCACTGCTGAATTGCACTTTGAAACCTCTTTGATTTTTTTATTACTGAGGTTAAACCCAGACAAGTTTAGCTAACTGTGTGCTGAGGTCGAGAAAAGCCATCACACACAGCACAAAATTCTTTCCTGCCCTGCTTGGAAAAGAACCATTTCTTCGGGCTAGTGTTCTCCTAGGTAAGTATAAATGCCTCCCATTACCATTAAGAGCACAGAAAGGACAGCTATTAAATATTAGACTAGAACTCAGAAGATCTTGCATCTAATTATACTTCTGCTAAAGCATTTCTAAATGACCTTGGGCCAGACACACAAAAATCTATCTATGCTTCAGGCTACCACTGGTAAATGGAGATAATGATATATTTGCCCCTTACAGCAGTGTTCTGAGGTTAAACTCAGGTTATTGTAATATAAGCATTTGTTTTTCAGTTTTGAAATTATAAAAGCACTTAAAGGCCTATTGCAGAAAGATTAGAGAGGAGTCCGACTTTCTTTTTAGTGTGCTTACCTTTCCACGAACACATCATTTAAATAATAAAAAAAACTTAAAAAAAAATTTTAAAAAATGTTTTCTATTGGAAATAGTCTCTGTTAAGCAGCAGCAGGAAGATTTGTGTGTGGAAGAGCACTTTCAGAAAAAGAATGTGCGGTAGAAGGGGAAGAAAGCTCCACTCCGGTCCTGTGGAAGATTGAAGAACCTACCAACAGTATGGTTGATAATGGGAGCTCAGTATATTCTAACAACCAGAATTCCTCCATTATTATAGGGAAAATATCTGCAGATGGCAACAGTGTGAAATTATAATCTCTGCTCTGCTAGCTCCAATTGCATAAGGGATATGGAAAAGCAGCACCAGTATGGTATCAAAATCTTTTTGTGGGGGTTTTGGGGTTTTTTTGGTTTGTTTGTTTGTTTGTTTGTTTGTTTGTTTTTCTGTATGGACAGAAAGTGAATTTACAGAAAATACAATTTAGATTTGTTTTAATACTAATTTATAGCAGCAGTACAATTGGAGTTATACTGTGCTATGGTTTCACTATTTCTACTGCCCCAGCCAACTGACCTTTTTATCCAAGTAGGGAGATGATTTCCATAAGGATTCTTATCCTTTCTGCAGTATCTATAGCTTAGTAATACTTTGCAGTTCCCTGGAGGGGTACTAGCTAAGTTCCTACTTTAATAAGCTCTTGGTCTTTAGTTTCACAGAATATTATTTTTTCCATCCTGACTTGGCAAAGTATCCACTGGTTATACAACAAATATGCCATAAGGATATGTCAAAAAGAAAGGAAAAGCCAGCATTTTACTTTCTCCAAGCTGGCTTTCTATCTCTACCAATGCCAAATATCTAAAAGATATGGAATGTCTCTCTAGCAGCAATAAAAATTGTAAAGGAGAGGTCAAACATTTTCTTCCCTTTAAAACCAAGGGCTGCAAAAGCAAGGAATGCTGTATGCTGAGATTGCCCTTTAGCTGCTCTACAAAGTGCTGCTTGCAACCTATTGTCTAAAAAAGCAAATTCTAGCTTTAAAACTGGCATTATGGTTGCTCTGTTTAGTGATGAAGAGGCTGTATAGAAACATGTTTAAAGATAAGGTTGTAGGTACCTGTTCAATCTCATTTCTGCAGCAGCTAAACCTGGTATGGGTACCAAGTGATTTTGAAATCCTTTTTTTTTCTCAGTCTCCTGGATTGGAATCTTGGTTTTATTTGTCTTGGAATGTGTCCATTAATTTAGCACATTCAATTAAGGTTACTACAAATGTAAAGAATTCCTAGTGTGTTAAACTGGTGTCACACTACCATTCACCCCAGAAACTGAATGACAACTTGTCAATGTAATGAAAAAGTTCTTTTTCCATCCCTTACCTGAATGGTGCACAGGAAGAAATAGCACACAGGAGTGGGATGAGCTAGAGGAATATGGTACTGGGATAGAGTTTTTGACTTAGTTATCAAGAAAGGGAATTAACTTCTGATTAGATAGCAATAATGAAAAATGTATGAGTGTGAGTGTGTAAAATGCCTTCTCTCTGTTGTATAGTCATTCTTTGGTTCAGGGATTTAATTTAAATCATACTTTTCCTCTTGTGGCTACTTCAAATGCCTACTTTTACATTACTCTGCTTCAGAGGATTGAAGTCTGGTTTTCTAAAGATCTAAAGGCCAATAGGTAGAACTAAGTCAAAAACACTTGTATCCTGAATACATGAAAGGCAAAATACTGACTTTACCAAAACAGTATGAGCTGAGCTCTGTAGTTGTTTAGTTCTGAGGACCTAACATCAGCCACTTCCCTTCTTGGAGAAGCAGGGAACTTCTCATGAAAAGGGATTAAAAAGAGAGGACTCCCTCACAGCAAAAGCCTTATGTACAGTAATTTATTGTCACGCTGCTTGGACAAGCAACACAGAGGCAATATGAAAGTTATGCTTTTGCATGGATCACAGGGTGAAGGGCAGCATTTATAACTGGGAACTCTGTATGTGCTCAGCAGATGGATCACGATCAGATGCAGAAGGAGGCTGCCTATATTGCATTTTGTACTCAAACAACTACAGCCTGTATCTCCAACAGAAAAGATGAAACCTACTTGTCCAGAAAACCAGATGTAGCTGAAAGCTTGTTAGCAGGACAGGGCATGTCTAAAAGTTCAGGTCCTGTGAGTCTCAGGTCAGATACTTAAAATTATTTGAAACACCATAGTTCCATCCTCAATCACTTTAAGCCTCCTTTAAGAAAAGGAATAGCAATGTAATAATGAAGAAAAAGAGCTATGCCTGTATAATAGTGAAATAATAATCGTTGCCTGTCTTCATCATTCAGGATGGAGAACCTCAACCATCCTGTGATCTTTATCCAATTCAATGCACAACAAAATGCAATGAATTTGTGGAAAAATGACAAAGATTTAGTAATTAAAGAGCTTACATAGATTTCATACCAGGAATGGTGCAGCTGGAGATCAGCCTTAATTCTTCATCATGATAATTCCTAAATTTGAGTGGTCAAATGTATTCCTGTAACAGAAAATTTGGGAATAATTCTGAGAAGAGAGAGAAGTGTTTTAATAATTCACACTGACACAGGGACATTCATGACATTTTTTTTAACCTCACCCTCTCTCTTAGTGTATTCCTTCTATTTTACCTCATTTCTTCTCTCTTTCTTGTCTGAATTTTCCCAGCCTCCTCCTTTTCTTTCCAGGCTTCCAAACTTTTAAGTCTCAGTAATCTGTACTACACACAAATAAAACAAGAGTTTAATAACTTCTAAAATAAAAAACAATTACCTTTCTCCCCCTGTTCCCTCTCCCCAGGAAAACAGAGATTGAGAGGGTTCATCTAATGGTACCAACTCTTTTTATCTACTTTTTTATTTCAGTCTGTAAAATAGTACTGTGGATGGAAGGAGATAACTTACATGACAGAGGGATCCTGGTATAAAGGGTTTTTTCTTCCTTTTGTAGCAACCCCTCAGAGAAACAATAAGGGAAGCAAAGATAGATATTCTGCTGTATTAAGTCTCTAAAGTTCAACCTCAAAAATTTACTTGTCCAGATAAATAGTACAGCGTCCTCCAAAAAAAGCAGAAACAAGAGGCAGATTCTAGTTTACAATGTCACTGAAAATAGAAATTATTTTGTAACTTTTACATTTCTGGGTTATTTTCTAAATGTCTCTGACTCTCACTTTCCTTTTTGATGTGCACTGCATTTTTCACCTTTTTCCTTTTCCCTCCCTTGACAAGCACTAATTATTTGCATGCCACACATTCCTGAAGGGCATGCACTTTTTCACAGATGAACAGAGACAAATATTTAAAGCTGGGGTGAAAACAGGAGAACATTTATTAGCCCCAAAAGTCAAAGCTTTGCAGGGCAGAGTTAGTAGTGCAATCATGCCTATAATAAGCAGAGGTCATGGCAAAAGGGAGCAGAGGACAGAAAGCTTCTTCCAACATTCCCCATCTCCAGTCATTGAGCAGCTGTTTTGGAAACCCATCAGAACAACTTTATAGCCATTCCTGTAGGTGCCAAATGCTACCTAATAAACATAAATAAGTCTACTAAAGGAGAAGCTTAGCTATAAACTCTGGAAGATTTTCAGTCATGTTTTCTGTCAGCTCAGTCTGATGTCACTTTAGGAAATTCTCTGATTCCACGGCATAGAGTAGACAGCTCCATAATTTAAGCTGTAGTTATCCTTTACAGAACCAGCCTGAGGCAATAGAATTAACTAAATCAAGAATTAAACCATAAGAAAGGTAAAATAAGGTTAGAATAATATTCTTGAAATATAGATAATATAATTGAAATTCTTTATTTAATTTCAGATTTAAATGAAATATTACTTTTCCTGTGTACTCATGGTGTTAGCACCTGAGACATTGTTCTAAAAACAACAAAGAAAGGAAGAGGCAAATTGTGACTGGATTTCAAGAAAACCAAAGCTTGTTTTATATTTGAGTCCTTATGGGTTAATGAATTGCTAAATCTTCACATCAATCAGGCCAGATCCTGAAGTAATCATGAATATATTGGGAGCAGAAGATGATCAGCCTGCTCCTGATTTGGTGGTTTTCTCTCCTCCTTTGGGTCCAGGTGTCCCTAATTCCAGGTGAGGCATCAAGCTAGAAATGCACAGCTCCCCTACAACTGCTTCAAAAGTCCCATTCACTGAATGAGCTGAACCTGCACTACAATAATAACAAAGTATTTCTATTTATCTTGTGTCTGTGTTCAATCACCATTTCAACATCAGCACTCTTTAACAAGCCCGTGTGGCCTACAATAAATAAAGCTGTAGACAGCAATGCAACTGTAAGGATCTATAGATTTGCAGATTGTTTGAACCACAGCAACTCCTTATGTTCACTACAATAACATTCAATTAGCTCTACTAAGTGTAAGTTTTAATGTTTAACCCAGTCCCTCTCTGAGGATACGCTTGTGAGGAGGTGTAGCTATTAGCTGGTAAAATATAACACCATCTGATTAGGACAAATTATTTTCAAAACATAACTGCCATAAAAAGCTAGAATGAAAGATAAATTGACAGAACAACTGCTGCTAAATTCTATTTTCAGCACGGTAAATGGGATATTATACCATAATTTATTTTAATGAGTAACAATTAAGAAATGGTTTCTCAAGTTGCATGTAATTTCTTTCAGTTATTAGTTATTAGTTGTTCATGCATAAATGTGTACTAATATTGGCTTATCTGAGCTCTAGTAGGTGATTAAAGCCTTTCAGTATATAAATTTCTTTGTTTTAGAGATGTGCATTGCAGAGACAATTCTAGCACAAGGCTTTTATAAGAAAGAGATCAGTAAAACTTAGAGAAATATTACTTAAGTATTACAAAAAAATATGTAAGGCAAAATGAGAAAGATGTCAGAGAAAATCCTGGTTTGCTTAACACTGAGTTTTGTTTTATCTGACTGCAGGTACAGTTTAATGGCCTCTGTCTTAATGAAATATTTAAGTTAAGCTGGCTGTAGAGTGACTTATTATACTACATATTCTTTCACTTTATTAAGAGAAAGAAATATTATCCAGGGAGGCTGTGCTAACAAGTCTAGACATTGCTTGTATTGTTAAAGAATAAGTTCACATCTCAGAGGAGCGCAAAGACCTCAAGAAACTGGCACCTCTTTAACTGAAAAGGCATTCTACTTATCTGGCAGAAAGCAGCCTACTTTGTGCTAAGAAGAATGGCTTAGAACAGCCTCTCTGCTATCAGGCACTCTCACAGAACACAACATTTGTCGTGCCTGCTCTTCCCCGAGCTGGTGGGTCACAGGGGGAAGGAAGAAAATGCTGAATTCTCTTCAGAAGGCAAACATGAACCTAACCCAAGGCAGTGCATTGTAACCTCATCAGTAGGAATCTCATGGGAAGCATCGCCTCCTCTTACAAACTCACCCACGGAAATGTTTTTAACCAGGATAAAATGAACTATCTCAGTACAGAGAGTTTTCTTTTTTTTAAAACTTTCATTATTCTGTCACGTTATATTCATGTTCTTTAGGCCTCTATGCATCCAGAAACTTAAGAATAATGATTAAGGTTATTTTGGTATTTGAACTGTAGGTCATTAAAGTTAGATTAAATTGCTTAAATAAATGGGGATATTTTTAACCACTCTGCATATGTTGCTTTTGCTATATTTTAAAACTTATTTCTTATTCTAGTTAGGTTTAGACATCCCAACATCTCACTGTAATTAATAATTTTCTAGTGCAACAACCTTTTAGGCCAGTAAGTAATGCACAGTGATTTACGAACCACTCTTAATTACAAACAGTCTTTGTAGCAGTTGGATAATAAATAAATGTCTATTAGGATCACATTTCAGTGTCACATAGACCTGAATTTCAGTAGAAACCAGCAACTTTTCTTGTCTGAGCTCTGCAGAGAGGTTTGGTACCTGGGTAATTTTTAACTATTAATGAATTGAAGAAAAAATAAAAAGCAATTTGATTCTACTGTTTCTAAACAAATTAAGTTTTGTCTGGGAAAGGCTGCTCTGATCAGCACGAAGGTTTCCTGCGTGCCATTTCTCAGGATGTCAGGAATGGGGTTTTGTGGGGATTCTTTACTTGTTTTTCCATTGCAAAGAGGCAAAGCCTATTTTGTGGAGATACAAGGTTGACTAAATCCTTCTTAAGGCAGCAGCACGGAGTGCATGAGCAATGCAACACAGGGGGTATTACAGTCTGCATAACAAATTTCCTGAAGTCCTTGTTTTCCTGTGCATTTAAAATCTTTTCTTTTCCCACTGAAGATTATGCTCATCCTGAAACGTTACCCTTCAAGTGTTAAAATGACAAGTGCTGATGAAGGTAAAGCTGATCAGCTGCAAGACTCCCACTGCTGAACATTATAAAGTTTCTGTTGTTCAAACAGCTCAGTTAATTATCCAAATGTGAAGGATATCAGGAGGGGACCTGCTGAGCCTTACAGCTGAATTCCAGGGAATTATCCATAATAGAGCCGTTATAAGGAAATTATGACAGACACAACGTACAGGGACCTCTGCTTACCTCCCCTGAGGATTTGTGCAGGACCTTATAATCAAACAGAGCTGGGACTTTCCTCAGAATCAAAGAGAAGCTACACTCTGCAAGGGAAAAGCAGTCCAATCAACTTGGAGGTGTTTTATCACACAAACCCAGAGAGGATTCTAGACTCATGCATATTAATTGCCTGCTGCAAAAAAAAATGACTGGCATTCCTCTGGTGCCAGGGACTACTTGCTCAAATTTAGGCTCTCAAAATTACTGTCATGCCTTGTACACAGTTAAAAATGTACTCCTTGCTGCCTCTGGGTGAGGTTTTTGAGAAGCCATAATGTCCCTTTAAAACAAGCACTCTTAATGGGTCTTTATGAGATTATAATTTTGGCTTTTTAAGCCGTTACAGTCAACATTTTGTCAACCTGGGACATTTCACAGCAAAATACTTTGGGTTGAGAAAGCTTCAGTGACCACTAAAGAGTGCAAAAGAATGAGCAGTATTGAGGTGAATTTGGTAAAACATGGAATCTGTTCAAATCAGCTGCTAGAAAAGCCAGAACTTGGACAAATCTGCACTGCACTGGCTGGTACTGCAGCAGCTAAAACTCTGTGACAACTTTATTTCATGATCACAGTCACTTGATGTTAAACTCCTTCTTACCCTCCCAGAAACCATAATTTGCGCACAGACCACAGTGCTGCATGAGCACAGTGCTACTTACTAGTTGTTATTTTCTACTGTTTCCAGTAATCACTCTCCAGTACAACAGCAAAGAATTTAATTTACCGGTGTGGGCATGCCCTGGCTGGGGAAAATTGCACGGACTTGTGTTCAAGCTATGAAAGAGAAAACTGAAGGCACTGAGGAAGGCTTTACTGAGGAGTTAATATTTGAAAATTAACTGGATTGGTTTATCCAAAGTAAATAATTAATTTTCAATGACAAACAGTGGGAAATATTAATACTATCCTATCTTACACCAAAGTTCACAATTTTAATTATAGAAGCCTTTTTGAAGGCCTATCACCATTGACACAATTTCTAGACATTCCTAATTTTTAATCTC
Organism: Petroica traversi; assembly: GCA_025920805.1. Classification (NCBI taxonomy): domain Eukaryota; kingdom Metazoa; phylum Chordata; class Aves; order Passeriformes; family Petroicidae; genus Petroica; species Petroica traversi. The sequence goes on along the minus strand of JAHLSL010000111.1, from coordinate 606,224 downwards.
TCTTTGAATATTATTTAACTTTGCAGTATATCTTCTAAGCAGGTGCACCTAGCAGCTTCTATGAAGTAATGCCCAGCAGGATGAGCAATTGGGGGTGTGATAATATCAGTGAAAATTATGCCCTGCAATTATTACCATAAAGTCATAAATAGGATGGTATAATAATGGAATAGTGATGGAAACCACATTTCCATAAATAAGATAATCCACATTCTGTAGTACCACAGGTTAATTTGAAAAATTAATTTGATCTGATAAATGATCATAAAATTGTCATGATACTAACTAACCAAAGCCAAAATCAGTGAAAAATTTCTCTGATATAACTGTTCAATTTATTTTCAATCTTTCCTTTCTTTCTTCTTTCTCTCTTTCTTTCTTTCTCTTTCTTTCTTTCTTTCTTTCTTTCTTTCTTTCTTTCTTTCTTTCTTTTCTTTCTTTCTTTCTTTTTCTTTTCTTTTCTTTCTTTCTCTCCCTTCCTTCCTGCCTTCCTTCCTTCCTTCCTTCCTTCCTTCCTTCCTTCCTTCCTTCCTTCCTTCCTTCCTTCCTTCCTTCCTTCCTTCCTTTTTTGTAGCAAAACCTGGTAGAAAGAGTATTAAAGTTCCCTAACAGCATTATGTAAACATATGCTCATCTATTTTTGAACTTTTTTAGTAAAATAGCAATATATTAATATGGTAGTGACACATCAAAGCACGTATGTGGGAGTTATACTCAATTCTTCTGTCTCTGAGAGAGTTTACCAAATCACCTAAGAAATGCAATATGTTTTCTAGATTTTATATCACAAGCTCCAGAAAAAGATTTTAAGGGTATGGTTCACTAGCCATGAAAACTAAAGTGTTCTGATATTCAGAATATCTTAGCTATTTTGACAGTGTCTAATTGTAATTTATGTCTCTTTAACCATCAGTTTACCTTAAGGAAATATGACTAGCTGTTTGTTCCCTGAGCTCCATACCTGAACTGCTCCTCCTCTGATTTAGAACTGCCTTGTCAAACTTCTGTAAATTAGGTTGCAAAAGCAAATATCTTGAGATCTGTGTACATTAATTTCCTGCCAGCCACGGAATAGAAAGCTGATGAACTTGCAATGGGAAACTCCTCAGATATCACTGTAGGCTGAGGCAAAAATTCCAGGCAGCCATTCTGAAATAAGAAAAGGGCTCACAGTAGAAAGCTTTTGGTTTATGTAATAAACAATTATACTCTACTGTAACTGAGAAACCGTCTAGCTAAATAAAAACTAAATTTGACTTAAATGCAAAAAACATGTTTTAAATGAAACCCGATGTTTTCACAGATGAAACCTCTCCATTCCATATTCTCTCCAGATCAGTGTCTTGGCAGCCCATTAGATTTAGAGGATTAATTGATTCTTCCATTCAGCAATTAAGTCAAAAACCCAAACCAAACTACACACATCCCCACCCTACTCTTTATATAAAGAAGGGGGATGTGTGTGCATGGATGTGAGGACTGCTGATTTTAATAAAAAGATTAGTATTGTTCCCTAAACATAAGCCATTAACAGGAAAAATACATGTTATATAAAATACTCATATTCCTTTAAAATGTATTTTCACTTCAAACACTGCAAGAAGGAAAAAGCTGCTTCATAGAATTTCTTGAACTTCTGGAAATGAATCTTTGGTATTTCTAATCAATAGCCCAGCGATGCAAGCATTCATTCACTCAGAACAAGAGGCCTTAATTTCCTTCATCACCGCTGAAATACAGCAAAATTTTCCAGTGGATCATGAAAGTGCTTTCATGATCCACTGGAAAATTGCTTTCAGCTGTTGGTTACATACAGATCAGGACACTGAGAAGTATTGTCTTAAAAGGCAGAACACAGGATGTCTCTGCATAGTAAAGCTTTGTAGTTCTGAGAGACAAAAGAAAGTTTTGACTCAGCTACCTGCAGTCTGGCAGATTGCACATTCCTAAGCAGTAGCTCTTACTAAGATCAGTGAGCAACAAAACTAGAGAAAAAAAATCACAGCAAATACTGCTCTTAATCTAGAAAAGCCCTGGCAAACATCAGCTTTCCCTGTCCTATGAAATTATGACACCATTTTATTTTGAGAGCCCACTCTTGACTACCATATGGTACACATACCTTACAACTTTACTCTTCTCAACCTGTTAATTTTACATAACTTGAGTGTTATTTCTGGAAGGATAAAATTAATTCTATTCTACCAGGAACATCTGCAAAGTCATTAACATTTTCAGTGAATGCACCTTTTTTTCCCTGTTTTTCTAGAAGTATCAATCTTCAATTTAATCTCCCCCCTTCACACTGAAATGTCTCATTTAAAGAATCAGTGTAAGTAAGCAGTGTCTTCTGAAGCAACAGACAAGGCTTTCATGAGAAATAATTGTTTGACTGGTATATTTCCCAAGAGACTACAAAAATTATTTCCAAACTACACCATCCAGGAGAATAAAAATCCAGCATTTTCTCATTTAAAAAAGTCTCTTGAGGGCCAGCTCCCAGGGCTGCCTCTGTGCTAGCTAGCTACTTTTTCACACTAAATTCCCAAACCCCAAATTGATTTTAATCAACTTTTTTTCTTTTCCAACTCATTCCACATGCACTCACACTCTATTTTTATTTATTTTTGTTTTAAAGTCCAGTGATTTTGACATATTGTCTTTCACATTTATAACCTCAAGGGCATTTGAAGTTCTGATGACATTGAGATCACTAGACTTTAGATGACTCTCAACTTTTATCTTATTTATCATCCCTGTCTTTTTTTCCAGCAGTATGAGGAGCAACTACAAAATAGCCTGTACTTTTACTGCAAAATGTATCAGAATGGAGTCCTGTCCTCCAGGAAGAGGTACCCCTTATCAAGTCCATAATTTCCAGGCAGTCAATATTAACTAATTGAATTTCCAATGATTAATGATCTATCCTTTTTATAGGCTTTCCTTATCTTTCTTTTCTTTTTAAATCTTGCCTGGGAGGTCTACACCAATTTTCAGTGATTTTTAGGTTTTAATTTGCCTATCTTTCTTCTTCATCTAAACTGTCCCTACTCAGGTGTTCAAACTACATATGCCATTTATTTCCTTTGTCAAGAAAGCTTCTTCGTCCATATTGCCATATGTCTTTCTGTCCTGCTGTATCTATGTCTTTTACTATATATATTTATCAAGGTATTCCAACCTTTATTCTTGGGACATATTTACAAAATGAGTATTAAGAAAAATTTATACTCATGTACCTAATTAAAATCCTGCTTACAGATCTGTTTTTATAAGAAAGCTGGCAGCTCTGCCCATATGGCATAAGTACCCTGAAAACGCCCACAGTCCTGAAGAAATGTCCTGAGAGGTGTTTCAATAAGTGTGGCTTTCCTGGATTATGTCAGTCAAACACGGACATTTTGCTATTCAGCAGAAGCTGCAGATATTCACCTTGTCTGAAAATCCTACCCTAAATTGCTTAATATTAGTCAGTCATATCCAAAAATTGTCAACAAGTCTGTGCTACAGAATCCATGTGTGCTTGATTGGATTAAGAATGCTTATGAATCAGCTGTAAAGTTATGTTTATAATTATTACAGAACACTGAAGACACTTTCTGCAAGAGAGCAGTGCTATTCATTGAGCCAAACACCCGTGCAAATGAAGAGGCTATTGCAACCAAGAATGACCACTCTGTAATCAGACACAGACTAGAGATGCAAAGCCATGGCCCTTCTGTGTGTTTATACCATTTGGGGCTAACTCTACTCTAGGGGCATGAAGCAACATTAGGTCAGAGATAAAGATTTCTCACTATGAAAACTCTGATTCATCCAGAAGGTCAAAAGATTATGGGAAACAGAAATGAAGTCTGCGCTGCTGTCCATGCAGCCTGGGGCAGTCAGCACTGCTCAGCACTGCAACTTCTGCTTCAGTGCAGCATCTGGGCTGCCCTCAGTGATTTTAACTTGTAGAGCTCAAGCAGAGCAGAAACCTGAATTTCTGAGACTGCAGACTTACCCCTTACAGAATTCTTTCGAATGTCATGGAAAGGTTTAGGGTTACTTACCTAAACCACTTACATAGCACAGCACAAGAACACCTTGATTTGTTTAGTGGAAAGCTTTGATGCTTTTTACATCCATCACCTTGGAAACAAAATGTGAATATGTGGTTATTCCCTTTACAGTGTGAGAAGTGCTGGATTTACAGCCTTGACAGCTGATGTGCTGTTCATAGCCACTGACATGAACAGCTCAGCAGCAAAAGGTTAGAGCTCTCTTTTGCTGTCCTGCCAAGATGCCTCAGTCCTGATTGGGAAAGAAATTGCAGGTAAGGGCACACACTTAGCTCCTACCTCCCCATAAATTTGCACAAATTTGCAATTTCTTCCTAAATAGTTTTATCTGTGAACCTTGTAATTTTTGTGATTTAGGGAGAAGACTCCTCATCCATACTTATTAAAGTGGTTGAAACACAAGTTTCAGAGTTTCAGTATAAAGCCTTTTCTTTCATTAAAAAAAATATTTTCTGTGTATTAAATGAACCAAAATCAATCTTCTGATGCTGGCTAATTATAATGTCATGGTCCTCCTTTCACTAGGTAATATGATGCTAATGCAGAAAAAACACCTGCTAATTTTGCACATCACCAAATTATATTCAAACTGGCAACTAATATTTAAGAAATGCTTAGCCCATACTCAGGCCTCAAAGTTGAAAATTACTTTCTTTTTAAGTAATTGCTTTAATTACAGGTAATATTCAAAGGGCAGATGTCTTCAGTGTTTGCTACTTTATATGCTGTGCAATAGACACTGGAGAGATAAACACATCCATGGAGAAAGGGAAGGAGTCACCTCAATGATTATTTTGTGCTGCATGGTTATTCTTGCTAAATCTCTTGGGATGCCTCACCTTGGAGCTTTAACTGGAGGTTTGCCTCTCCTTCCTTCTGTTGCTGTGGGGAGGCTCACAAAGCACAGCCACATCCCTCCTTTGCCAGTCACGGATGCATTTTCAATTTTAATTGCTTTTGATTGCCATATAAAAATTTAACTCTGACTTGACTTTTAGGAGCAGTTGAGAAAAAGTATAGAATAATAATCAGGATCCCCTTGAGCATAAACACAGACTTATTTGGGCATATGTACACACTCCACTGCAGAACACTTATTTTTACTGATACATATGTGAGGCTGGTTTAGTAACAGAAGAGGTTTTAATAATCCAGCTGCTGTAATGTAAAACAACAAAAAATGGAATACACATAGGCCAAAATTTGAGCTGGAAATTTATTCAGTTCCTTTAGCAGAACAGAAATATGTGAAAAATGTCTCTCAAATATTACCCATGTAAGTACTCACTGAAGTACCCAGACCAACAGCCCCTTTTTCCAATGTTCAGCTGCGTTTTTCTCCCCTTAAACCCATCAGAAAAATAAAATTAAAGCAAAACTACTTGCTACTAAATGGGTTATATTTGCAGACATCAATCCATGCAGTTCTGGAGGCCTGGCAACAAGTTAATGAAGTTTGAGTATTCAGCAACTGAGATAAAACTGACCCTGGGAAACAACAGAGCTGTCAGGCTGTCATTTCTAGCTGTCAGCATAATGGAACTTACAACAGAGGGCAGTTAAGATTAAATGCACAATAATAATCTGGTTGGAAATAACACTCTAACAATATTTTTTCTTATTTAGGGATAACCCTTCTTAACTCAGTAAATTGTTTATGTATTTATCTGACAGATATGCAGCACAGGCAGTAACCATATGGAATAAATGCATACTTATTTAGCAATTTTTTTTTTTTTTTAATGCATGGACAGCATTTAATGTTAAAGACAATTCTCCAGGAGAATAATTAAATCCCTGTAACTCAAGTATTACTGCAAAATTACCTCTCAGAGTTGAGCAGCCTTTAAATACATACTGTTTGAATTCTAATGTTAGTACTCTCAATGGGAAGATGACAAAAACTGAAAGCATGTTATTGCTGAATATTAAATATGCTGCTTGGATATATTCAGGACACACGAATGGATGCCCATTATTAACCTCTATCAGAAATTAATTTCTCCTCCACAATCTGAGTCAAGAAGAAGAAATTAACCTAAATTTCTCCCCTTCCCAAAAAGAAAACATGTCTCTGTTTCCTCAGGTGTGCTCAGCACTCACTGAAACCTGCAGTGGGTCCCCAGGCTCCAGCTCACCTGTGAGCCCTGAGGTTTCTGGTGAACCCAGCCTGACACACACCTGGAACAAAGGGAAACAAATGGAAGCTGCTGCAGCACAAATCCAAAAGTTTCTTGCTGTAAACAGATATTACTGATTCCAGTTGTTCACCACAGAACATGCCTCGTAGGTGGAACATGATGGGTAAAAGCCCCTGAAAAGAGAACTCATAGGAAAGTACCCTAACCTAAGGGATATTGAGGGAAATAAGGAAAAGTGACCAATTTCATTCTATGGCAGTTTTTGAATGTAGTGCTTCATTTCTCTGGCTTTTATTGCGATCATTGAAACACTTCTGTGTATCAGAAATACTGTTTCAGCATTGCATTCTCATTTTAACACTTCTGAAAGTGCATTTTAAAGAGGAAAGTAATGTAAAAGGAAAATACAATTCAGCTTGGACTTCTGAGTGATCTGATTGTCTTGTATCTTTCCATTGTCTGGTCAGCACCTAAAATAAATTTCCAAAGTTATATAGTTTGGTGTGCATTGCAAAAAGTCAGAAAATTTATTTCTTCTAGTATTTAAAACAGAACTGAAACTGAAAAAATATCCTGAAATATTGTGGAAATATTAATCCTAAGATTAATAAAACCAAACAAACAAACAAACAAACAAACTCTCCACTCTCTTCCAACATGAAAAGGGTTCACATATTAAGACAGCATAAAATAGATATGTGTTCCCTTTTCTATCTTAGAAGTCTATTGTTTATCAATTGTTTATCAATTGGAAAGTTTCACCTCATTGAAGCTGTATCTACACTATAAATGTTTAGAAATACAGGGAAGTTCTTAATTCTAGACCAGAACATATGAGTGATGCTCCTATAGAAATGCTACGAACGTAAGAATTTTAATTTTCTCTTCCTTTTTATTGCCACCACTTTAAATTTTCTATCTGGCTGTGGTTGTTTTCCTTTGTCATCTACTAACTTAATTTTTTTTCAAGTTTTATTCGATCCTTTCTATGTTATGTTTTATGATAAATTCCCCCTTTAAATACAGTTGGAATTAAGTTTTAGCTTAAACTCAGAAAATAGTGAATTTTCATGTCTGGAACTAGGCAAGACAAACCTGTGCATACTCTCATAAATATGACATCTCTAAGAGAATAGAAAATGTTCCAGTATGTATTTTTTTTTATTTCTGTTGAATAATATTGGTAATAAGACATGAAAAATCGTGCCTTTTAGTATTTCCATAGCAGCAGTTGATACAATTTCAGGGAACAATACAGATACTTTTAAAGTCTGTAACCATTTCTTCCCTATTGACCCAAATATGTTGAGTGTTACCACTCTGAGTCTGTGATCTTCGGGTGGCACCACAGAAAGAGTTAAAAAAAGTGAAGAACTGTTCTTCTGCAATAATCTCAGTACAAAAAGGAGGATTAATTTTCCTTTAAAGGCCTTTTACCCTGTTTTGACAAAATCATTCTTGGAACACTATCATCAATTCTATTTTTAAAAACTGCTGGAAAGGTAAAGGGGAAAAGTAATTGCATTGACCTGAGTGCTGGAAATTTGCATGAGTTATGAATGACAGCCTGAGAAATCCCAATCAATAAAAAAGGGAAGTTTAAAGACCATTTAATTGAAGTAGAGTAAGTGGAAACTTAAATAATGTCAGTGGAAAAGTTACCATTTTCAGCTCAGTGCACACGATAAGACTTTGAGAGTCGTAAGCACCTAATACCATCTCAGGAATTTAGTAGTGGGTAAAGATTAAAGCTTACTGTCTCCACAGGGTGCTGATCTCTTGATTCATGTTTTTTATAACATCAAGCCTGGATTATTGTAATACCCTGTTTGTACGCCTCTTTGATACAGTGGTTTGTCGTTCACAAGCCTCAACATGCACAGCTTATAACAACTCAGATCCTCAGAGGAATTGAACTGTATCAACATCCTACCAGGCTTGATTGCCTTTTTGTCAGATTTAAAATGATTTTTAAAATGTGCATGTTGCCCACTTTTTCTCATCCTTTTTTTTTAGACTAACCTAATGATTTTTCATTTTCTCTGCTTGCTGCATATTACAGTGACAACTGCACTATTGGCTACAGAATCTGAGAGCAGATGAGCCCTTGACATAACAAGAAATACAGTGTGAGAAAGTGCTCAGATCAGGATAGATATTAGAAACTCTGGAGAACAGATTTCTTAATGCATGTTTTTGTTGTTCTCTTGTTTCATGTTTCAGAGTGTGTCTGGCTGTGGAGAAGCAACACTGAAAACTTGAGAAGTGCAACACAATTGAGTCTTTTTTAAACATACCTTTCACATTTGAAAACTGTTATTGGAGAAGAGTAGATAATATTTTATGAATCTATACAAATTAGTTATTCCAGTTATGAATTCTAATGAATCAAGGCAGTAATACAAATTATTTCTGAAGAGTCATGGAAATGGGAAGAGGTAGTAAGTGATTGGAGAAAAACAGAACCAGTGGATAACAGTGATAGCTTAAAGATAAAAGAAGAGAGTGTTGTGAATGATGCACCATCATATGGGGTAATCCTTTAAATGGTCATTCACTGTATCTATTCATGTAAAGAAATATTTAAAGTAGAAAAAATAATAATCTAATATTTAGGCTTAATCTCAAGAGAATTCAGCATTCCAAAGACAACTGTAAATTTCTTTGCAGTCTTATAGTTAAGTAAATAAAGGTTATTTGAATACGCAGGGAATACCAATACAAAACATAATGCAACTCTAACTTTGAAATGTGCATATAAATGTGCACGTGTACAAAGACTGACTGAAATATAACATGAAAATGTTAGTATTTAAAACAATTAATTACAATATTCCAGTGGGTTGGAAGATTTAAAAATCAAACCACAGAACACTACTGTGTAAGGGAACTTTATTTCTCTTCTAGGTAGGTAAAATAAACATGTAGATAATTAGGAAAAACAGCTATGTCATAGAATGCAATGTCAATTATCTGTAAGGACCTGAATGTTTTCTGTTTTAGCAGAAAATGGAGGTGAGTTACTCTAAGCATTACAAAATTTTACAAAATGACAACAGCCTTGCCTGTTGCCACAGGAGAAACACTGTCAACACTACAATCTCTCAAAATATTACGATTATTGTAAGAATCCATTGGACTAATGATAATACCATCTAGCTAAATAGAAATAAACACAAATGTTTTTTACCCCAATTCCCAACACCATTACAGTGAAGCATGATGTCACCCCAGCTAATTACAGGTGCAGGGATATGGCCCAAACTTATGTTAATTATCTCAAAGCCTTTTCTTGTATGAGTGCTTGGCTTCTTTTTTGTCTTGTGCTTGATAAAAGCATTTTCTGTGCTTTTATCCTGATTGCATCATTTCCTAGTAGAAATTCTGTCTTGGGCTCTTTGTCCACAGATTAGTTTGTCCTCTAAAACACTACTGCAGTATAATAATCTCAGATTTACATCAGGTTTACTGAATTTTTAGATTCACTGAATACAGTAATGTAGAGAAACATCTTCCCTGTTCTGGTTTTATTGGACAATCCCTTTTCTCTACTCATTCCTCATTTTTCTGAAAACTTAGATTTCCTCAGAAGTTTTTTTTTTTCCCCTTTCTCTTTTTAATTATTTATTTATATAGTTAGTTATTTGGCTAGATCAACTTCTCTCTTTGTTATAGCACTGAATGTATTTCAAAATGGGTTTAATTGATGTGTCTGCTGGATCTGCTGCTTACACCATTTATTACCTGCCTGCTCTGAACTAGACAAGCCTCTGAGTTGAAATTTTAAGAACAGCAGGACAGAACAGAACAGCACTGAAGAGGTAGATAAAGCATGTAAGTTGGGCAAACTGAAGTCACGCAAACTGCAAGCAGGATGCCAGCTCAGCCCTGCAAGGCTGACCAGGCAGAAGTCAGGCAGTGCAATGATGTTGCTCTCACCCAAAAGCAGGGGATTGTCAGGAACAGCCACCTGAACAGGACACTGGACTTAGACAAACACCCTTCCCTTAAGAGCAATAAGACTTTGATGAAAGAAAAAAAAAAAAAAGGCATAAGCTGGCATTTCACAGAGTTATTTAGAATTTGTTTATTTTTCACAAAACATGACTTTTTAAAGTGGAAATAGAAAGAGGTGAAGGCATCATGAACCCTGCCTGCCTGCTTTCTCTTTTTTACTCAGTTCCTAAAGAAAACTGGAGCCTCAGTACTGAAAATCCCAATTAAAGGAAGGAATTGCCAGGAAGCATTGTGTAATATGCCCAAACCCCAGAGAGAGGCAGACATGTCCCTGTCCTCTCCATTCCCTGCTGGCTGGCTAACTTTTTTTCAGCTGATTTTCTGTCTTTTCTGGTTCTGTCAGACACTCATCTTCCTCTCAGTGCATATGACAGAGTCTGCTTACAGAGCAAATGCCTAAACACAGGAGATGGTACTCTTGCACTGAGGGCCCTTTGGGGTGCTAGGTGCCCAGTGTTCATTCAGTATTACTCTATGCCACTGAGTTCAGGGTTTACTTTTGGCAGCAAGATAACTTACTAAACTCTCCACTTTGAAATCGGTGCTCTGCTTTTGGTATCATTTCAGCTGCCAGCACTCTAGATGATGCAAATGTTAGCATGAACTGCTACAGTAGAAGAAAGCCAGGAAGACAAAAGATTTTTCAGACTTCTGATAATTTTTTTTTTTTTTTGCAGTTGTGGGGTGGTATGGAATGTAAAGAGTGGAGCTAAGTCTGCCACTCAAAATCCATTGCTTACTCTGGCAGCAAACCCAGAGAGGTGAACAGCAAAGTTATTGGGCAGGTGTGATACCAGCTAGATACTTATAGTAGATTTTATTACAGCACATGTTATTTCCTTTTTTTAAATAGTCACTCTTCTACACTAACTGCTGTATTCAGCCTGAGAGCCCAGAAATTCACAGACACTTTATCAAAACCCCCTGAGCTAGGTAACACAACCATATCCCTCTTAAAATCCCCGTGTTCATGAAATTGAACACCTTAGTTATTCTCTTTTACACTCTAACTGATAATTTCCATTTGCATGTAAATGCAGAGATTTGTCCACAAGTGTTTTTGCTTTTGTGGAACTCAGATTAATTTTTCCTCCCTAATGCAAAAAGAGCAGAAGCAGATGAAGTATAAGGTAATTTTCCCTTTGGGAATGGCAGGTATGTAAAATTGGATCACTGACATTTGATCCTGTAATCAATGAAATGCTCCCAGACTGAGAATGTTTTCCTAATATTTTTTTAAAACTTAAATGTCACGATGAAAGACAGAGAAAGCAAAGATTGCATTAACATGACAGAGAGCACTGAAACTGATTAACACTAGTCATAATAATATCAAGAAAATGATAGAAAAAAATTGTATTTATGTACATGGATTTTAAAAAATCTTTAAGTATAAAGCTTATTTACTTAAATTACTATATTCAAAAAATTTACCAGCCACTTATAATAAAAAAAACCCAGACTATAAGTTAATTATCTTTATAGCAGAAGTCTTACTTTCATTCAGAACTTCCTTTAGTTACTACCATTGTTCACTGAGGTCAGGCTTAAAATCAGTGTTATGTGATAAGGTAGTAAACATTTTAATGCTAAAGAATAAATTTTAAAAATTTTAACTTTATTTCAATTCAGTCATCAATTGCTTTTTAAATTTTATTTTAATTTAGAGAAACTTCTGATAGAGATCTTTGGTTTATTTTAGTATTCACTCCACAGAAAACCCAAATATTTTTGCTCTAACAGACACTTACTATTTAGAGAGAAAGAACTCAACCTGTGATGCATTAAGGACACTTTTTCTCTTGCATTTTTTTTCCAGAAATCACACCTGAAACACGCCATCAAAATTATGTGATATTGATGCTACTCAAGGAACAGATAACAAAACACCCTAATGTCAAAAGTAATTTCATTTTTCCACCAAGAAGAATGAGGCTATCTCTAAACATATTAAAATATTATTCACTTTGACAATAAAACTAGTTCTGAGACATGAACTATTGCTATATTAGAGAAGGGAAGCAATCAGTATTTTTCATCTGCTAAGAATCTCTATAATACAAAAAATCCATCATTGTCTAATGGAATCATTAAGTACCTGGAAGGCAAATGTCTTTTCTTATTTCCAGTGTGAAATCTAGTTTGAAACAAGCACTTACAGTTAACTCACTTCTCTAATATCCAGAAAAGTTTGATCAGTAATGAATGAATATTATCCATATCTTTATTTGAAATTACATAAATTTTTCATTACTATTCCATGGTGCATTGTTGTACCATTAAAGAGTCCTGAAGGGATACATATATATATATATATATATATATATATATATATATGGCTGCACTAATACTCACAGTGCTACAAATGATAATATTTCTAAAGATTTTAACATAAAGTAGTTAGTTTTTCAAAGCTGTTAACTGTTATTACTCACTTGCTATAATTTTTTTTTGTTCATCTATTAAACTTATTACAGTATGTTATAGTAATGGCAAGATTTGTGCCATATATACTAGCTGCATTCTATAGAGGCATTTTTAAATGTTCTTAATGTCAGTTTTTAAATCAAACAATGTGGCTATTAAGAATACAATTTCATGCATTTCATTATGAAAAGCTTATTTAAACTGTGTGGAAATCATACCTTGTGGATTTAATGAAACACATGCTAAAATGCATTAAATGCATGGGAACATTGAATAAACCTTTAAAATTAATTTCATATGTGCAAATCAAGAGCTTGAGTACTTGAGCTGGGACAAGCCAACTCTTTCTCTGAGGATGTATAAATTGCTGCTGCTCTCTATCAGCTTTAGCAGTTCAGGGACCATCACAGAGTCTATTCCAGTTTCATGTTTTATGAAGTGTGTCGAATCCCTCTGACTTTATGAATCAAGAAGCTGCATCATTGTGATGGAATGTCTCTTTGTTTGAGAATTCCCTCTGATGCTGGGACAAGTACTTATTTTTTACTTATTTAAGACCCAGTCAGCACAGCCATTCCATATTTTTTACTTAAATCTCCATTCTACACTGGTTTTACCCAAATTTTGCTTCCTAAAACCCACTGCTGTGTCACACTCCTAGTGGCGTCAGGTTGCTAAAGGCACAAGGAAGCCTCCAGGAGCATTTATATCACACTGTTTTCACAAGGAGAGAAATGTGACTAAAGCCCTTAGACCTTTCCCACAGTATATCTGTGGACCTGCACAGGATGGGGGAAAATGCTATCCCAATTTAAGTCACAGGAGTTGCTACTGTTTAAGTCTGTTGTAAATTTTATGACCAAAATTAATTACTAAAGACTCTGTGAGTATCTGAATAATATTTTTAAGTACATGTTTAATAGGGTTTGGAATATGAAATCTATTAGGATTAGCTGACAGCTGGCTTTACTGTGATGCTGGAGATATAACACAGAAATCACAGCACAAATACATCTTCAGATTTGTCTACCAGAGAGTGATCTCTTAGTTCAAGCCCTCTTAGTTGTATGTCTTATCTTCATGGCAACTTCCCATCACCGATAGTAAAGCAGCCAATTCATTGCTGTTGGAAATATGTTTCATAATACTTAAAGAGCTCTCTGAACATCACAAGTGCATTTTACCAGTGCTATCAAATCACAGTCTTGAAACAGCTTTCTTTTGCTGCCAACCCAAGCTGCTTTAGAAAGGACATAAATAGATGTGTGCTTCCACATCTTACTGACAGCCACTGAGCTATCTAGACACCTTTTTCCTCAGACTTTTAAAGGTTCTGTAACAGCATTGTATTTTAAAATGTAGATTTAAATAAACCACTTTAATGGTGTATTAAATCTTAGCTTTCTCTAATTTTAAATTGCTGTGTTCTTTGCTTGATGCCTATCTTTTTGCAAACATGCAAAGTTAGTGGAACTTTACAAAATGCTAAATTAATGATCAGTTTCTATATTTATGGGCAGTAGCTAACATCCCTTTTCTGTTTGAAAATACAAATACAAAAGGAAAGCATTGAGATCAAACTCTTAGTTTCTATGGTGATATTGTGAAGCATGGTAGCAATTTTTTTTAAAGCATTCTTCCCTTTCCTATTCAAATTATTAGTACAAAGTATTTTCCAGTATATTTAGTCAGTAGCAGACCAATGTCTCTGTCCCTCTCCTGGCAGGCACACTGCAGACAAGGAGTGGTCATACTGCCTTACAATATTGCTGTGGGAGACAGGATTGAAATAATCAATATTACTTTTAACACTTTTGTCATTTTGAAGAAAACTGTAAAATTCCAGTTCTTGGGTTGCCTCCTGCTAGTATTGGACTATGTTGCAATTATTATTTCCCAGCAGCTAACAGTGGTAATGCAGGGATTTCCACACTATATCATATGTGTGGTTTATTGACTGACAACCTTCTTCAGACTGCCTGGTCAAATACATCTTAAAATGCACAAGAAAAGTCATTTGTCAGTAGAAAGAAGCTGGTTGGAGACCCTCTAACTTTCATGCCAAATGGTGCTGGTGAAAAGGCTTTGCATGGTTACAATGCCAGAACTCTGCTGGGTGACCCACCAAGAGGCTGTCAGAGTAATGTAACTCCCAGTTAAGGTTATAGACTTCAGAGATTTCAATTCCCAGATGGAGTCTAGCATTTTCATTGCATGAATTCTTCTGGGACTGTAACTTAAACAACAAACATTAGTGAGAAGGTCTGCCTTACTCATAAAATCAATTTAGTTCCCAAGAATATTACACCTTGTATCACAGGACAGGTTCAGATAGTCCTTGACCTCTCAAAATCATCAAGTTGTTTACAAAGCAGTTTTCATGAGTCCAGAGCAAGACTAGGAAGACTTGCTGTTCAGAAACCTGGAACAAATTACACTTGTCAAAATAAGACAATAAAAAATAAAAATTCCCAAGTCAGGTTAATTTTTCAATAATATTCTGTTGTGCATGGCTGTTCTTATATCACCAATCCATTCTCCTCTCTTCTAAATTTTGAATTGATGTACTATTAAGGTGTCACTTATAAGGAGCCTGAATAAAAAGCTTGCTGAACAAGAAGCATGTCAGTTACATGTCCCCCCGCATGCTCCATACACCTCTAAAGTTTATGTTTTTTTCTTAAGTCATTGGTGATTTGGGCTATCTGAATTTGAAATTCAAAAATCTGAAGTTTTAAGCATTTTGCATATAACTGAGTATCTTTCCAGAGAAAGGAAACAGTGAAGGAGATTCACTGAAATTAATTGTTTCAGGGGTCAACACCACAAAATAACAATCAAATTGTTTCTGCCAAGAGAAAAAAAAAAAATAAATGCTTGTCCTGTCATTTCTGCTATGCTTCACATTACAAAGAAATGTTAAATGTATATAAGCATAAAGGTATTTATCTGCACACCACATTAGCAGTTGGATATAGACTTACTGGAGTGAGTTGGGAGATCAAAGTTAAAGTTCTTATTTTGAGCGAGGTTGGCAAAGGCCAGTGTTTCACCCTGAGTGGCCCTGAATCACACGATGAGCAAAAGCAGCACCTCTGTCTCAAGACCTCCTTTGGCTAGCCCAGGATTTCCAAATTTCCTCTGTATAGCTAAAACTGGCTGCAATAGAAATGTAATAATCTTTTCAGGTTTCATGGACCTTTTTTCCTCTCCTTACTTTCTAGGTGGACACTACTAAATCTGTTTTGCATCCAGTTTCAGAATTTGCAAGGTAAATTTAGAGCTTCTGGCATGTTTGGAAGAGAGCAAAAATTATTTAATAATCCTCCATGTGATTCATGAGTAAGGTTGGTAATAAAATGTAAAGGTGCCTCTTGTTTTCAAGTTATTCTTCAGCAATTGATGCTGTCTAAAAATTATGTCCCAGATTTCAGAGACTGGCTCTGCAACTTCTATTCATATAAAGCTTGATTTTACATTTTACTGAGGAGTCAAGGCTTCAGAAAAGTTAAATGCTTAATTTGTAGCATACAAGTAGCATCCATGTAATCACAGAATATCCTGAGTCAAATCACCAAAATCCAGTCCCTGGCCCTGCACAGAACAGCCCCAAAAATCTCACCGTGTGCCTGAGGGCATTGTCCAAATGCTTCCTGAACTCTGGCAGGTAAGAATAAGTTATTTAAATTATACTACTGACAAATACATTTTTGTGTGCTCCCTGATCTCAGGTTTAAGAAGATCAAGCAACCCTTAGAGCTAAAAGAACCCCAAGTAATCCTGTGTAATTAAAACAATTTAATTTAATAATTCTTGTTGGACTGAGATCTTTAATTTTTTTAAAAAATAGTTCAATTTCTTTCTATCAAGTATGCGATTGACCAGTAATTAGCCATGAAAGACTAACAGAAACTCAATTAGGGGGAAAAAAAATTTAAAAAAAGAGAGATCCAGGTGAAGTTTGACAACATTTCAGACTGTGAACTTATTAGGGACAAACATTCCAAAATTATGAGACAACCTGTTGTTTTCTGTAATAGTATTTGCAGTGCTCTGCTGGTCTATGTCAGTATCTATGATGTCCTTGAAAGAACTGGTGTCAGCTGTTCATCCCAGCTTTGTTATCTATCTAATCCTTCTAGGTTTCTCAGTAAAGGAAATGATATGCAGTTTGTCTCTAAAATTCAAGGGATGAAACTTGCCAATGTTTTATTATCTGCTGCTTTACTCAAGAAGAAGATCTGTCACAGGGAAAGACAGCCTGTAACAAATACAAAGCATTAAAGTGTTTCATTCTACAGCATTTTTTCTCAGTCTCCTATTTACATTTTCTAAATTTTTTCTGCTTTGGTTTGTAATATCTGGGAGAGCCCTGTCTCTATTGGCTCTGTCAGAACAAGTCTCAGACTTTAGCAATGCAGTGTAGCAAGTTCCATTTTCTCATTCTCTTCAGAAACATTACTATACACACATTCACTAGCATAGTTCTTTCTTTTATTGAAAGCTGACATTCTACTCAAACACTACACTGCATAAAAGGAGGTATAATCATCAGTTCTGAGTAGTTCTCATTTTTTATCCGTTTATATATATATATATATACACATATGCACACTAAGAATAACTAAGAATATAAAGCTAGCTTTACTTAAATATTTGGTATACACTATGACTGGAGGCATCATGGGATAGAAAGACATCAGGCTCGGACAAAAGTGAGAACATTGTTTTATAGAGATTTTGAGAAGCTTACTGTAAAGAAATTGAATTTGTCTTTTATGTTGTACCTGATATATTGGCTTAGCTCCTGTGGTTTTCCCATAAACATAACTGTAAAATTTGAACAAAGGAGGTTGTTTTGTCTTTTTCTAGAATACACCACAAAATATAGCTATACATTTTTTCAGTAGATATATCCTATATTATATTGGGCAAGTTCCTATTTAGTAATCTTATATAATAAATAGAACTTCAGAAATCACACTGGCTTAAGTGACAGTTCAAATAAAAAAGAATTAACTAGCTCTTCTCCTAGGATGTGACCATGCACTGCTTTTAATGGGCCTCACAAATACAGAAGATCAGCTCTCATGAGGAAAAGCTGAAACATTCTGCCAGCCAAGTAATTTAAATTCTAACCATTTACCAGAAGACATAAAGGTCAGATATGTACTAGTATCTCCAGACACACAGATACGTTATCTCCATCTCTGAAGGGAAAAAAATTATTAAAGGAAGGTGGTACATGAGACTCAGAAATCCAATGCTGGAAACAGCATCAGGTGAAATCTCACCCATGGGGTGAAAAATCCTCCCGAATTCACATTCTAAAAGATTCTGTGGATTAAAGGAGAATACTCAACATCAGTCCCAAAGCATGACTATTCTTATTGAGGTTTTTTTTTTTTATTCTTACATATTGACTATGTGCACTGTTATTCTCTCATGGATGTTTTGGGATAACACAACTAAAGGGAAGTCTGAGTAATAGCAAGTCAAGAGTCAGGGAGTAAAGATGCTGAAAATTCATCAGAAAGAGTGACTCTGACTGTGGATGCTTGGATAATTGGGATTCCAGTGTCTTTTCCTTTCAAAAAATTCACAGTGATATCTTACTTTGAATAATGGAAACCAAATGAAAACTACACAGTTAATTTATTTTATTTCAGCCTCCCTCCAAAGCTTTGTTCTCCAATCTGTTTAATTCTCACTATTGGTTAGAGCTGATCTCCTCATAAATGAATGTCTTTGGAGATATAACTCTATTTATAAATAGAAAACAAATCAAGCAGGCAGACAGAGAAGTCTCTCTGAATGCTGAGCTGAGACAAAGGTTTTTTTTATCTAGGAAAGAAAAAATAACTCTTATAAATTCTTTGTTATAATGCCTAGACTTTGTAATTTAAATTGTTAAAGTGGGGGTAGTGTGGCCACTAACTCTGGCATAGATTTAGTTTGCAATGACTGGGAAATCACCAGGGGCAGAGGAGTAAGTGGGGAGAATGATGTAGCACATAAAAAAATATATTGAACAGCAAAATCATTTGCATAAACAAATTAAAAATCAGAATTCTGTTTCTCATTCAGGTCCTGCTAGATTCAACCATGTAGTTGAAAGACAATAGTTTCACTCTCAGTCCCATGAGAAATTCTTTCAGCCCCAAATTATTCCCAATCAACGTAATAATTTTTAAAAGATGGAAAGATGGTTAGGGATTTTTTCCCTCTTTCTTCTTTTCTTTTAGTTCTCTTTTAACATAAGTTTTAGCAGCAATTGATTCATTGCCCAGTTAAGTCAACTCTAGGTACATCAGAATCTCTTCATGAATATTCACAGAGCTTAATAGAAAAGCTGCCCAAAAATCAGATTTGAATGAAAAACTAGGACATCTGTCACACAGACAGGTAACCCTGAAGAAGAGTTTTGTTGGAAGAAACTGGAAAAGTTAGCTGCAAAAAAGAGACTTGCCTGGATTTTTACTCTAAGCAGCAGGGAATATGAGGGAAAATATCTCTCCAAAATTATATATATTGTTGTATTTTCCAGTGTCAATACTGTCATCTTTTCAGCAAAAAATCTGTGATGGATGCTGCTTATGGAGGAAAGGAAGCATTCCTTGCAAATAAGCTGGGCTTTCAAACTGTTTTAGAAACTTTAAGGGATATTTAACAAATTTTAGTAAGACTTTTTGCATCAAGTCTAGCTATGGAAAAGGTGGTGGGAGAGGATTTCCAGAGAACTAAGGCAGGCTGCAGAGCCCTCTGCTCTTCTGTGTCCATTGTACAACTCCAGGCAGAGCTCCTACTGCAAACTGCACTCACTCAAAGTTCTCAGACACCACTTTTTCTTTCATTTGCACTCCGTTGCCATTCAGCAGCACTTTGAAATTAAGAGATAAATTGGTCTTTACAGAAACTGGCAAGTATATCTTCTCCTACACCCATGAAAACTGTCCAAACTCAAGCACTGGATGAACACCAGTGGGATGTCCATGCCTTGCATGTCTCTGCCAGACTTTGTAGAATTTGACAGATTAACACCCACATGCCCATCAGGGACATTAAAGGATTTCCCCTGAACTGCAAATTCTATACTAGGAACACCATTTTGCTTATATGGACAATACCAGGACTTTCCAAACAGAAAGAAATGCCTTTTCTTCTTGTGGATGTCACAAAGTACTGAGGTGCTCAGTTCCCTTTTTCTCACTGTACAGCTCAGTGTGAGCATGCATTGTAAAGACATGCACATTTCACAAGCCACATGAGGAAGCTGGGGCTGAACAGGCTGCTCCAGTTTTGGGTTTGCTTAACTTTAGAATATTGTTGGGTGTACAGTACCTGTGGCATAGCAAAGTAAATAATGTGATTTTTAAATGGATTAAGATCTTTTAGAATTTGAGAAATTATGCTAATTTTCAAAGAGCCAGACTTGTAAGTATTTGATCATATTTTAGACATAAGGCATTTGTACTTTTAAATGCTCACTTTCCATTTAACATCTACTAAAAAGTAAACAAAACAAGTTCAAATAAGATATTTGAGCTGTTCCTTCATGATATCTATTAGTACATATCTTCCTTGAACCTGCGCTATTATGTCTGGGTTCTACCCAGTGGAGCTTATAACTTGTTTGGTCTGTAACTACTTGGTTTTGTACCTCCTGGACCAACTCCCTCTGTACATATCTGACCTTAAAAGAATTCATATTGACTCAGACATCATTAATTCAGCTGTCAACTTTAGTAGAAGTTTAACTGAATTTAAAGTTAAAACATCCTTTACCTAATCAAGTTTTCTGGAATCTACTCAGTCGAATTGAGGTACCCATTTAAAAAGAGACCTTTCACTAAGTTTTCCTTAATACAGAAAGAATGTATCAAACATAAAAATCCTTATGTGTTATAATACAAATTTTTGCTTATGGTTTTAAAACAATAAGACCTTTCTTTTTCATACTTGGCTTCATTATGAAGGCTCAATACAATCAGATTTGACATTTTCAAGTAGGCATTTCTCAGTTATTTAATGGCAAAGCTCTGACCAGAATGTATATGAAAGGATACACTCTGTCATGGTCATAGAACTCACAAAAATCTGCTTCAGCTCCACATAAAGGGGCACTGGGAGTGATTTGATAGGGAATCAAGGGTATTTTCTTCTCCCCTCATTTTAGAACTAGCTAGTATAAAGTAAACCACTAAGTCGTATTGCACTGTAGCAATTAACATAGATTGAACTTGCAACTTTCCCAATTGAGCTTGTATGTGTACAATTACATAGTAAAAAAAAAATGTGTGCTGAAAGGCTCATTTACAAAACCAATCCAGCTTGAATGTGTACAATTATATACTACAAAAAAAATGTGCTGAAATGCTCATTTAAAAATTCTGTAATGGGTATAGGGATGAGTGGGACTTTTATTCTGTCTGTAAGATGTCCTGATTACACTTGAAATAATCTGTGCAGGTTTACACAGTAGAAAATAACCAGGTACCACAAAATGGTCCCATCCAAACAGCCGCCTGGGCAAAAGCATTTCTCCTGCCAGTCATATTAATTTTCTATATCACCCATTTTTGAAAAGCAAGGACAATTGCTAAAGTTTTTCAATAATGGCTCTATGGTAAATATATTTTTAAAGTGTTTTAGGAGTTATTTCTATTACTATTTCAGATAGGCAGTGAACTGCTGCTATATCACAGAGCACATTAAGAACCACATATTAAAAGTTTTTCTGATCTTAATGCCATACTTCTAAAACAAAAACTATATTCACACTTATGGTCCTATTCTATTAGTGATCCTGGGAAAAAAATTAATTTAAAAAAGTCTTTCTAAATGTCCAGTTCAGATTGGCTTCTTAGAAGGATGTCCAGCTGAAAGAGTTAATAAGGTCTTTAGCAGTATTTAACAGGTGGATATCTGGACAAAAATAAAGTGAAGGTATTATTTAAGATGTTTACTGAAATAATATATCCAAGTCTATTCTCCACATGATTAAAACCATGTTGCAAAATGTTGAGAAAGCAGCAAACTGCAAGGATGATTTAAAGACTGGAAAATCTGCCTTACAGAAAGAGATTTAATAGGCTCAATCTATTTAGCTCATCAAAGTCAAGCTTAAGGGATCTATAAGACCAGACAGGGGGAGAGTGTATCTTTCACTAGGGGGTTTTTCCACATAGCAGGCTAAGATATAACTATATTCCCTGGCTGAGAGTTAAAGCTCACAAAACGGAAATTAGAAATAAGGTCTGTTTGAAACAGCAGGAATTATTAACCAGTGAGGAAACTTAACTAGGGAAGTCCTGGATTCCCTCATATTTGAAATGTTTAAAACAAACCTAGATAGTCCCTTTTATTTCCTAAAAGACTTGATATTGAGGTAAAAGATTATGAGCCAATCCTTGTAGTCTCTTGCATACAGTTCCAAGTTTTTGTTCCCTTTCTGGAATGGCCAGTAACAAAACTTGTGTCTAAATTGTTCAAGACAGGCCAACAAAGCTCTGATTCACCTCCAAAATCCCACTATATTAATATCCATTAAATGTCCCCATGGGGTCAACGAAGGCATTGACTAATTTTCTGGTCAATAATAACAGTTCAAAAGGCAATTTCATGGTGATGTTATCTGATCTACTCAATGAGATGAATCTCCAGGAAACTCCTCTTTTTTGCTGTCAATTATTGCTACATTTTATTGCTACATCTATAGTCTTGTTGAGAAAATAGGAAAACAGAATGTGGAACAAAGAATCTATTATTTGCCCATTTAATGTTTCAACAGGCTATAATTAGAAATTATGCAACAGAGATCTTAAAGAGTTGAACCTTTAGGTGCTTTTAGGACTCATACCATTAGTTCTACTTCTGAATTACTTAATAAAAACAAGAAAGTTGCCAGTTGTCCTTATGTAACTTTCTTAGAGGTTCTGGTTGTTTAGTTTAATACAAAATGTCTTCTCTCTGTACTTTTAAGGTAAATATAACACCTAAACAAGTAATCACATAACATTCCACCTATTCTCCTTTAATGGAGATTATTACAAACCAGCAAACCACTGCTGGTTTCTAGAGTAAAAAGCATAAGCCCCTTGCCCAGAAAACTGCTCACTTCCCAGTGTTATAGCTTTTGATAAAACTTATTCTTGATCCCAATTAATATTCACTCTGTATCCTGAACCCCAAGCATTCATTAACCTCATAATTTTCGTCATAGTTGTTATAACTATAAATGCTATTATTAATATTAAAAAATCAGCCTTTAGTGTGCCATAGCTGTATTATTACCTTTTAAAGCTTAATCAGCACTTCACTGCAAAGCTGGGCTCATTACTCTGAATGACAGGGAGCTTCCTATCTGGTTGGGAATCTGAATGGAATGGAGCTGCCTGGGACTTCCTACCAAAAGAAAATGTTAATTGACATTTATGTTCAAATACGGATTACTTTCAGCATTTCCCAGGGTACAGCCTACATATGAATCAAGGGTCTAAAAATGTTCCTTTAAACTTTTAGCTATTTCTTAAGTTTTTGTTCTATGGAAGTAACTCTCACAATCCTTCAGGAGCTGTTTCCAGAGCCCACCTTCCTGTCCAAATGAAGCAACTTCAATCTCCCTGACCAGCAGCTTCTTATAAGATCTGTATTTACTCAGACATTCAATCTTATGCTTCTTTAGAGCCCATTTGCCAAAATAATGAAGTGTAGGAAATAGTTTTCTTGGAAAGGCTTTCTTTTGATGTTTTATTGAAAGAAATTGTGGACTAATACCAAGTCCACATTATAATCTTTACACAATTTTGAATTTTATGCAGTAAAAAACTCAAGAAATGGAAAGAAAAAGAAACATTGGGAAATCTTAAAATGAATACAACAAACACTAAATTGTTTTCTAATGCTTTATCAAAGGCTTATGTAGCTGAAAGGCCACCTGCCACAAAAGTTGCAGTTCCCATTGGTGAATAAGATAAATAGGGGGAAGAAATGAACATAGGCATAAAATCAAGAGCACAGGGGGTAGGTAACCTCAAAAATAAATCTTTCATCAGCACAATGTGTGGGAAACAGCTGTGGGGAAAAATGGGAGTCTGAGAAAAACAGTGACAAAAGCTGTATTTTCTGTATTCTAGCTGGTCCTCTACTAATCACATCTTTTGTTTGTACCCAAACCCCTACCATCCATCAGTTTCTCAAAGCTAGGCTCTCCTACTATTTTACTGGACACTTTATAAGTAAGAAACAGCTTCAAATCTGTGGCTTCAGACAGGACATGTGAGTAGCACATTTCATATCCCTCAGTTGCCATCCCACTGGCATTTACAAAACAGGGTTTAGAAGGCAGCAGCCTTGGAGGGCGGATTTTACTTTCAAGCAAGTAAAGCAAATTTATGCACAGCTTCTGCTAAAAGCAGGGAATTAGGTTTTCCAGCTGCTATGAGCAGGCATACTGAAGAGCATTTAAACACCTGGATACAAACACTGTGGTAGTGGACTGGATGTAGAGAAACATGAAAAAATATTTCCCAGCACTGACTGCTGCCATCCAGCAGAAAGCTGCAGCTTACCAGAACATATCTCTACTTGTAAAATTACCCTCAACCCAATTACACTATTAATGAAGCAAAACTTGGACATACACACCCACACACACCCACACCCACACACACAGGCAGTAAGTCAAGTGCTGCTTTTTTCTTTAGAATTGTTTTCTAGAATCTGATCTCAGTCCTGAATCGGCAGAGCCTGGCAGTTTAATTTTTTTTAAGATTTTCTTATTTAATCCCAATATAAATGTGTTTGTATAATATTTAGACTGTTTCTCAGAAAAAGTCAGTAGTCAGGCTATTTTATGAATACCATTGTTCAAAGACTGAAAGAGATAGATGTATGCAGTCCATTTGGTATTTCTTTATACCACATATTGATTTTTCCTACAGAGGTGGTGTGAGGGACTGAAATGTTCTGGTTAATGGATTAAACATTGTTATGAGGGACTTTCTGCCTGTTATGATCAATTTTGTTCTTACTAGGTCTTTTAAGTCTGAAAGTAAAATGCTGAGAAATCACTTACTTAAAATTTCTGCAAAGAATACTAGACTCCTTCAGTTTTTCTGAGATTAATTTCCATCTGAATTGGGAGAGACATTATTTCATTTTGGACCAGCCACACAGACCACAGTTAATAACAGGTAGGACCAAAGTGACTTGGTTCTTAAAGTGCAGTCAATGCCCTGCAAAGAGAAGCCACGGGAGCAGTTTGAAGCACCAGTGTTTTTCTGGACCACTAAAACAGTGCAAAGAGGATCGATGATATATAAATTATAAGAATCTAGGAAAAAAACCTTAAATATGACCCTGGAACCCAGTACCCAAAACCCTTTGATTCTTTCTTGAAGGCAATGGAATGGCAGCCACCTTGCACAAAGGCAGGCATCAGGCAGAATTCAACACTGTCGTGTGAAATATTTAGTGACAAACCATTCCACTCAATGATGTAAATGCACAAACAAGACCATAAGAAATGAGCTTTCCAAAATTATAACTGGACAAGAAGTTATAACTGGACAAGATTAACTTATTTCAATAGTTTTCACAGGGACTTTTTTCTTCTCTCTTATACTTATTACTTAAGTTATTACTTAAGAATTGTTACACCAAAAGTACATAATTAAAATCTCTATTATGCATTAGAAATGGTTTGTGCTTTACTTCCAAGTTATAGGATTACTGCATTTTTTTCCCATATTTAAGCATTATATGTTAATTCTGCTTTCTTCCTTAGAGTCATTAGCATATAAATACAGACACTGAATCAGTCTGCAATTCTCTATGAAAGATTAAGTTTTTTAATTCCAATGGACAAACCATTTATTAAAAAATAAATACACTTCATGCTACTGTTGCTTTAACATTTCCATTAATAAATGCATATCTAAAATAGAAGTTATTTTAATGCTAAATTGGACAAGAAAGATCATTTTAGATTATCAAATGCATATTTACTATTATAAATGTTACAGTTTCTTTAAAAGATATGCCTTTGGTTTAGAGGTTATTTTATTTTCCATTTCAAATAATTAAAAAAATATGGTTAAACATTTCCTGGTTGACCTTTCTTATCTTTTGCACCAAGATCAGGTGACATAGTCTCAATTACTAAAGACTGTGGGAATATTCTGGAGAAATTTGTTGAATTGAAAGAAATCTCAGAAATGTGTTTTTATGCAAAGTAAAAGAAAGAAAAAATAGCAGGAATCTCAGTTCTTCTTCATACAGTATCCATTCTTTGTGCTGTTATCAATTGAAATTACATATTTATATATGTATAGATTTACACACACAAGACAATGAATTCTAACCAGTGATATAGATAACACTCAAAAAATCACTGGTGAAAATGAAAAGCATTTGTGTGAGAGATGACATGTTTTTTTTTCACTTTTCTACAATATTCCTCTACAAGGGGTAACAGAGAACCCCCAAACAGGAGGAGGATGTAATACCCACCTTCTGAGCTCTCACCCAGCTTTTAGAATGTGGCAGAAGCTGTGACAGCCACACCAAAGAGCAAAATTCACCTCTCAGTCAGGGGGCCTACAAAAAGATCAAGGTGCACAGAGGAATGGGGTGCATGACTTGGACACTTTCTCTTTCAGTCTACATTTTGGAAAAACAGGAGTGATTTGAAAGAGAATTCAGAATTAAGCAGCATAATCTTTCTCCCACAGCCTGCCAAATGTCAGAGCCTCTTCTGTCTTATGCAGACAGCCTTTGTAAATTTTTCTGGGTGATATTTGCTAATCCATTGGGAATTCTCACATCTTCCTTTGCTTATGAATCAGATGGTGAGCTCTTGGCAGCTGACCAGAAAGATAAGGCCTTTTCCCTGCTGCATTATCAATCAAGAGAGTTTCTCACTGTCCTCTGCTGCAGACACACTCTTGCCCACACTAAATTATCTCCGATGGCAGTGAGGTTTAGCACGCTAAAGCCATTTGCCTGGAGTGCATAAAACTCTTCATTGCTTCACAGACACAGCTGCACCAGCAATTCATATCTTTGAGAAGCCCAAAGGAGTTTTCTGCATGGCCTTTTCAGTAGTTAATTTATGCTCTGTAACAGCTTCTCTGGCAAGTTTCTTCCAGCAGTGCCCCACAGGTTATGGAGAGCACTGAACCCACTAAATATTCCTATGACACAGAAAGATGTCACACATAGGAACCACTGAGCAATTCAGTGCTCCACGTAGCCTCAGTTCTGCTCTGCAAACCCTTCATCCAACTCACTTCAGAAAATATTGGCAAATCCCACTAAAATATCATACCAGAGCAAGAAAACTCTCATTCTGTTTCAACCTCAGGCAAGACACACATAAAAAACACCTGGTTTGTCTGCTTTGCTCTCAGTGGTAGCAGATATCAGTGATGTCCCAGCTCTCCCAGTAGCCTTCTCTAGCCCAGTCCTCTTTCTACCGCACTTTATTTTTGTTGACTTCATTGTTTTTCTTCCTTTAATAACACTGCTTTAAACTGTATACTCTGTACTTTGAGGATACTCACCTCACACAGCACTGTAATTTGTAAAGCAAGGATGTTTGGGTTGGCCAAGCAGACTCATCGTGGCACATGAACTGGCTGGACAACTGGAAAAATGACCCAACACAGGATGGCAGCTGCTGCTAAGCCAGTGCTTGAATATGGGATGCACATTTGTCAACATTTTCATCACCAACCTGGCTGATGACACAGACTGGATTCTCAGGGACTTTGAAGACGACAATACACTGGAGAATTGTCTGACATGACAAAGTGCAGAGTTCTGAGAGAGAAAGTGAAAAAATTGAGGGCTGGGCCAACAAAAATCTCATGAGGCTCAGTGAGTTTTGCTGTGGGACAGGGATACACAATAAACTGGTACAGGCTGTGGAAATGAATGCTGTCCTTTCTGAAAAGGACCTGGCAGGACAGTGCATGAAGGTGTATTGGGTTTTGGTAGTGGGCTGGCTACAGGGGTGGCTTCTGTGAGAAGCTGCCAGAAGCTTTCTCCATGTCCAGCAAAGACAATCCCTGGCAGCTCCAAGATGGATGTGCTGGTTGCCGAGGAGGGGCCAATTTAAAACTATATTAATGCCTCTGTGACAACATATTTAAGAAGAAGAACCTGTGAAGACACCAAGATCAGTGGAAAAGGAGGGGGATGAAGTGTTTTAGGGCTGAGATTCCCCTGTGAAGGAGACCCATGCTGGAGCAATGGATACCTTGGAAGAGGCTGTGAATACATGGGAGGCCCATGCTGGAGCAGGCTCCTGGCAGGGACCTGCAGACCCATGGAGAGAGGAGCCCACACTGGAGCAGGTTTTTTGGCAGGATTTGTGACCCTGTAAGGGATCCACACTGGAGCAGGCTGTCCTTGAAGGACTGCACCCCATGGAAGAGTGACCCACACTCCACGATTTCAAAACAACCAGAGAAAACCTGGACCTGGATAAACACCAATATGTAAAGGGTGTTGAAGAAGGCAGAGAAGAGATATATATAGGTATATTTTTCATTCTGAGTGGTTGCTCAGAACAGCAGTGTTTTCGCTGAAGCACATAAAAGAAAAGTTCTCCTAATGAATATCTGATGATTTTCTATATGATGTTATTTACTTTTGCTTTTCATGGAGAGATCTGTGTAAAAATATCCTTCTAAAATTCCAAGAGAATCAGTGCTGAAGAATAGATTTGATATCTATTTCCTAGACACATTGTATGGCTGCTAGCAATGATGATGCTGCTGGTAAAATGACAAGGAAAATGCCTTTTTTTTTTGCCCACTCATTTAGAATAAAATTTAACAAAACATGTAAAATAATGTAGCAAATTCTTTTTAACCAATGTATCCACTAAACTTTCAAGAAGGACCATAAAAAATAATCAAATATGAAGGCAATGAATCACGTGGATTAAGCTGCAAGAAATGTTGCTGCATGTGTCAAATCAGAATAAATTTCAGTTGCTACTGGCACTCAAAGCTAAATCTCAAGCTAAAAAAATGAAATTTTGTTTTTATTATTTCCTTTAATTTAATAAAAACATGAATGATGAGCTCAAGGAGATCTGATGCATTATGAGAACTTGGACTGCTGTTGACAAAAGAATATATTCACCAAAAATCCTCTAAAGCCTGTTGCTATCAATTTTTTTCATCAAAAAGAAAGCAACTGTGTAAGAAAGAAGCTGGGACATTTCCTATTCATGGAAGGTGTAGCATTTAATAAAGAAAAGACATATTTCTGCCCACAAATGAGAATTGATTTTGAGGAAACCAAAACTTCTCACTGTACAAGTAGAAGACACTCATTTCAGGGCAAATCTCTTTATAAAAGATGGTTTTCAAAGACAGCTATTGAAGGTAAAAAATGAACATAGTGCACTGCCTGACACATGTAGGTGGACACAGGGGCCTATTCTTGAAAGAAAATGTTTGGTTGGGGATTTTTCTTCTCCCATTCAGCTGAACCTAGACCACACAGCTGAGATGCAGCTTCTCAAATGAGAAACCAGCTTAAAATAACTTCTGTCAACCTCATCTGGCCCTAAAAATTGATCTCTGGGTTCAGGTGGATACCAAAGCATCTAACTGCTACTTCCAAGGAACAATATAATAAATATATTTCTCTTATCTTTTTGCTAGCTGGCAAGTGAAAGGTTTCATATTTAGCAAAATTTTATTTAAAAGTCTAATGAGTTTACTGTTTAAAAGCATTTGTGGGAAGGCTTGGGCTGAAAGGTGGATTTTGCATTTTCTTGCAAAACAAAAAAGCAGAAGTTCTTTTCATATTGACTTGCCTTGGTGAAAATACTATGGACACCATAGTTACCAGCAACTGGCACTTAATTCAATTCAGCAGTCAATAGCCATTGTGGGCATTTTAGAGACCCTTTTGGGGGTTATTGTGTGATAGATCCTGGCAAATAGATCATCCAGAGGAGAAAAAACCCCATTTAACCACTGCATGTACTGCCTAGCCCCTCTTCACAGGCTGGAACTCCAATTTGGCATGAAAATCAGCCTAATAATTTCTGTGGGGGAAAAAAAATTAAAAAACCCAAAAGATAAATTATCCCACCCAAACCCCTCCTTCCCAACTGTTAACTGCAGCTTGCCAGCAAATAATTTTTTGAAAGAATCTCAGGCTTTTTAGGTAGATTCAGATGAAAGTTATAAATCATTGCTCTTGATAGCTGGGTGAGGTAGTCCAGATCTCTCCACTCCGGGGTCACTTAAAAATGGTCACTTGGTTTAAAATGTTCAGGAGCAAAAATTAACGTCACCTTGTTCAAGCTCCCACTTGCAGGTAGGACCCAATGAAACACTCACAGGTAGCACTGTGATTCTGCACAGGCAGTTTTAAATGAATAGGTGAACTGAAAAGGTTATTAATTTATTACAAAGGGCTATTTTTATAGGTTATAGTAATGGCTGAAGGCTTAAAGGTTTTTCTGCTTCAAATAATTATATTAATATTTCTTTTGGAAGATCAAAAGGAGGTTGAAAAAAAATTATTTCTTTAAGAAGCAGTAGTCTTCTGAAGCATTGCCATTTGCTTTCAGCCGTGATGTGATTTCCTTTGGACATAAATGTGCTGAACCTCAATCAGGATGCAGTGCAGACAGTTAAAGAACTTCAAAAAGCCCTGAAAAAGGGAAACCTGCATAAAAGTTCACAGTAATTTCTGCATACAGTTCTGAAAATGAAAGGGCTTTTTAACATGAGTTCTCAGTTTGCAATTTAAGGTGCCCGGTTCATCTAAGATGCTTTTCTTAAGACTGCCTTTTGCTTTAAGATTCAGAAAGACAAAAATTAGCCTTTAGATGTTTTCTCTTTTTAAAATTCTATTTCTTCTTACATTTCAGAAGCCCTAAAGTCTTTAAAATGTAGCATTTTTGAACAAAAAAAATAGCATCTAACTGTATCATTTTCCACACTTTTAATATGAAGTGTTAGAAAAGTAACTCACCTCAGTGGGTAAGAATGACTAATCCCTCAAAAATATGGATAAAGAAAATTGAGAATATCTTGTATGAGGCTGTAAGATAAAACATATCCTATCTTAACACAATTTTAATATTTTAATACATTTCAGATATCTTTTTAATGATGAAAAATTAAGGCATATGATTTTAATAAAGTAGTGGAAAACCCTCCAGGAGACATAGGAAGCTTAATGCAAGCCATATGCAAATCCAGCCCTGTGACTTTGTTATAAGTATACAGCATATGTAGAAACATATTAATATACTGGGTTTGAAGTTCTGGTTTGAAAACAGCAATTTTCATCTCAGCTATATTTTGATACAGATATAACAACTTGCCCCACACAATAAAATGCAAATAGTCAGCTCCCTAGAAATGACAGAGAGACATAGAGGGAAAAACAGAAATGAAAAAAAAAATTGCGTAGGAAGAGGAAGAGTCTAAGAGCAAGTGCTTTCAGCAAAATATTGACAGATGTAATGAAGAAGTACCACTAGAGAATATTAACAGAGCAGCAGATACTCTTGCTGAACACAGAAATAGTGGGTTTTATCAGATGAGTTAATCCAAGACAAGGCAGTCATGGATTTCAGGAGTGACAAGTTGTCAGAGCCGGATCCCATGCTTTTAAAAAAAAAAAAACACAGGGAATCAACAATGCAATTTATATGCCAGCAGCAAAGATGACACCATCAGATGAGACTGATATAGAGATGATGAGCAAGACAAGGTTGATAGGAGCAGTAGCCCTGCACAGCAATAACACAGCAAACCAAACTGGCTCTGCAACAGAGGAAAACAGACTGTGGGAAATGTAGCAAAGCATCAGGCCAAAAGAGGAATTTAATTTCCAACAGGAGACTGGGATGTAGCAGGTGTTACAAGAATAATATTTTCCAAAAGCACTCAGGCCACTCAGAGCAATCTATGATGGGATGCAATCATCAGATAATGGCCTCCTGGGAGATAATGTCATTAGTCCAGACCACAGGGATGACTAAATAGCCAAAATATTGCACACCAGGCTACTTCAGTGCAGAAGGGGTCTTCCTTTTTGTCAGTCACTTTCTGTCCCATTTCCCATCTCTATAACCAGGATTATGATCCTGCTGTGTCCTGCACATGAGAAAACAATTGTGAGCAGAACTGCAGTCCCTTGCTGGGAAACCACGGAGGTTTTAGCAGCAGCAACTGTGCAAGTCAATGTGTCATCATTACTATCCTAAACCCTACTCATTTAATTCCCTTCCATCCTTACCCCAGCACACCTAATAAAAAAGATTGGTGTAACACATGCACAAACAATCTGATAAGGACTTGAGGAACCAAGCTGGACTCAGAGTTTCAGGCACAGAGGTAAAGCAAGTTTGCCAGGATTCTGCTGTGAGGTGGACACTCTTCAGTTGTTTAAGTGAGGGATTATCTCTTTTAAGCTTCTCTCAGTTTAGTGGTGTCTACAAAGTTCTGTTCCTCAAGCACTCTAAGGAATGAGAGTGCTTCTCAGTGCAAAGGGACTGGTTAGTATTTATGCAAGACATCTGACATCAGAACTCCAAATGTAGTATGAAAAATGCCTCTTTTGTAGGCGTCTAAAATGCATTTGCAAGCTTTTCTACTCTTCCCAGAACTAAGGACCTAAATTCCAAAGAGCTCATTCTGAAACCAGCCCAGCTCCCCCTTGATGCTCTGTGCATTCCAGAGAGAATTTCCTTCTCCGTGTTTGTATTGCTTCATACTGAAAAAACACCAGTGACAATAAATGGGAATATCACACACAAACCCTTAGTTAGTTAAATATGTAACTTTGAGCTTTGATGAGCTGCTTCTGATTTTGAGTAAAGAGGACAGACCAATGACAATTATTAAATTACATTATACCCCTGCTCAAAGCAGACAGTGTGGTTCTAGCCAGTCAGTTAGTGAGATTCCTTGCCAACGCTTTAAAATGTCCAAAACTTTGATTGTTGCTCTCTCCTGCTTAATTGTAATATTTGATACTTTTTTTGACATTTTCACCAACATAGAAAAGTAATTTTCTCAAATGCAGAGAGAAGCATGCATACATTTGATAATTTTTCCAGCTATTGAACAACTCTTTTAAATGTATTTTTATTGAGCAATATGTAGATGACTATCTAAGATGGATCCCTTAAAATTACATTGGGTAATTTTTTTCTTGAGGGTTTAGCAACACATGAGAGAGGAAAAATATTTAATTTTCTAAGTCTGCATTCTTCACATCTGAAGCTAAAAAAAGTTTAAAACGTTAAAAAAGTTAAGCCCATCCATTACAGAGCAGGACTAAAATTCTGTCCATGTGTTGGTTTCCACTTACTACAATGGGACTAAAAGTACTAATGAGATTTTAATAATTAATTTGCTCCACATTTTGGCGTCAGGAAGAGAGAAGTCTGAATAACCCTACCACATAATTTACACAAGTTCATCGAGGTCAGCCTTGGAAGGAAACTACAAAGTTTAATAATATTGGTTTGCATTTTAGGAAGCACATTGATTGCAACAGAATGACTAAGATTTTTTGTGTTGTTTTTCATGAGTTTGGAAAAGAAATGTAGCACTGTGATGCAGAAGATATATATTACTACTGGCTTCCTAATAGATTGCTTGCATTACATATTAAAAAGATATTTAAAAATATATTAAAAATAATTATTAAAATAATATATATTATACATACCTTAACTCACCAAATTAATTTCCTGCTCTAAAAAGAATAGCCTTCAAGGAGTAGAATTTATTTTAAATCAGGTTAATGATCACAAGAATCACATTTCTGCTATTTTCTCAAGAAAATGTAAATAAAAACATGCCTTTAAAAAATCCTATTTTTTCCTCAGTTTTCTCTTTTGCTTCTATAGAAAGGGATACCAAGACTGATCATTCCTTTATCTGTGATTTTTAGTTTTTTGGTCTTGTAGCTTTAAAGGTGTTTTCCCATGTAGTCAGACACACCAGCACTGGGGGAAAGAAAAGGAAAAACAGATGATGAAAATTTAAATCAAAATGAAATCTTGAAAAATAACTTTTTAATTATGGTACTTTGGGGAAAAAAAAAAAAGTACATTCCTGAGGTTTTATTCTGTGACTTCCACCTCTGGCTGCTGTAAGGAAATAGAATATAAAGTTTAGTCTTAAATATAGAGATTAAATAGGATCTTCTCATGCAGCTAACATGCAAACCTGGCTAAATCTTAGTAACTGGGTTTGTCTATGCCTATGTATTATAAGCCAATATTTCTATGTGTTTTCCTTAACCTGACCTCTTATTAATGACCATTTTATTTTTGGATAACAAATATCAAAGCACACCATTGTCACGATCCCTAAAAATAGAGTAATTACTCTACTGACATCCAACAAAACCCAATCTCCATTTTATGTCAAACAAAAGCTAAAGCAGGGAGGCAGACTGTGAGTTAATGTTATTTCCGTATATCTGAAATGCAGCTTTTCAGAATGAAAATTCAGAATGAAACTTTCTGGTTTTGCTTAAGAAAGGTGAAAACTTCCTAGGTTTTTCCAAAGTTCTCAGCTAAGCTTTTCAAACCCAGAGGTTTTAAACACAGAAAGTATTTAAACACAGAGGTAAGCCTCAGAATTATGGGTGACCATTGACTCAGGCAAACCTAAATCTCCAGGCCACCAAAGATTTGCAGTTAAGGATCATTGCTTTAAAAATAAAACTGAAACTAAGGAACTATTTAAATGTATATTTCCATATTTGTGTACTCTGAAAATGACAAAAATCCTATAGCTGTATTCACATTTATAACACCCTTTTGCATATCAACCAAAATCTGTAATGATTGTAGTCCTAGTGATAACAATTGCAATGACCCCTGAACAGCTTAATAAGAAAAAGCAATTTTATAGTCCCAGAGTACACGGGTTTTCTTTTTCTTTTTTCTCTTTCTTTATTTCTTTTTCTCTTTTCCTTTTTCTTTATTTCTTTTTCTTTTTCTTTTTCTTTTTCTTTTTCTTTGTCTTTTTCTTTTTTAAGATGAATTATAAGTTGGAATTACTGCAATTTTTTTGAAAAGGGTAGATATTTGAATGAAATATTATGGGTATAATGTTGAAGTTTAGAGCTGTACAAAAGAGAAGTGAAAATAGAGCAAAAAATGGGAGTGGGCTACATTCTGACGTAAAAGAGAAGAGCTGCTGCAACAAATCAGCAGCATGTTGTGCTATCACCTATATACTGCTTTTTGGGACACCAAGGCAGAGAAACAGAAGGGTTAATTTATTACCTTACGTTCAATGTATACATTGGCACTTGTCAGTGTATAGCCTCCATTTCCTTCTATTGGCTAGACACAGTATTGGCTCAGGGCTGCAGTTTGCATTATTTAGCTTACTTTGCTATTGGATGGAAAACAGTGGGTGTAAACAACATTAAAGTAATAATATGCATTACTGTAATAATTACTCCTGTGTTCAGTAAGACAGCAGGAAGTAATCAACTGTTTTTGCCTTGATGTAATGTTGTACAAAGCACTGGATATATCATTGTAATTTGGCACATGCTAAATTACCCAAAAATGCAGTTCTAACTGCTTTCTGCTTTCACGAAAAATAAACAGATAGGAAAAAGGCACAGGAGTGTGCACTCACCTTGCTAAAGAGTCTAAGTAAATAACTGAGCACAGAAAACATCATGAGGCTGAAGCAAAGGACTGAAGCTATTCCAGTTAATTGATGCATTCTCTCCTGTTAGAGCAAAAGCACAGCTGTTGAAAGGAGTAACTCTGAAAGCAAACATAAAATTGCATTGTGCTGTTCTGCTGATGTTGAATATGCAGAAAGCTGACAGCCTGGAATACTGTTACCAAGGTAAAGTCATGTTCCACTCTCTGGAGGTCAAGGAATAGTGAACCTATACCTGTCCCTTAGCTTCTCCTGCTACTTAAGGGCTTTTTTGAAGATTTATAGACCCTTGTGTTTTGTCACATGTGTACAAATGTAAGTTTGTAACTCCCACTCAAAAACTACGGATTTGAAAGAAAGTTGATTCCAGCTGTCTCACCTTCTTCCTGCAATTGTTCATAGGTGCTGAGAGGGTACCACATTCATAAGACAGTAGACTTCCATGACCAGTTCAGAAGTGTTATGACCGTTAAAGTTAGTGCTGTGTCTTCAAGCATGTCCTTTTCTTTATGATCTAAAGCTGCCAGGACAGGCTTGGTAAAGGATAATGAATATCAGACACAATCAGGAAAAAAAATTTAAAAAGAAAAAAATACCACCTTTCTACTCTGGCCTTCATCAATCATTCATAACCACTGCAGCTTCTTACAGCTTTCTGCTTTACAGCAGCACATCCCAGAAAGGCATGTCTTGTGTCTTGATATAACAGAAGTTCCTGCAGATGAAATCAAAGAGCAGTGGGACCAAAAGTGCTTACTACTCTGCAATCTTCCAGCTCAGAAAAAATATTTCTTTCTTCCATGACAATCGCATTCACTGACAATACAAAGGATCATGGCCCTTTCTGAGCACCAATTTCTGCTAAATAATGTTCCTTCATCATTTAAGCTTTAGGCCCTTTGCTGCCTCAGGCAAACTAGGAAATGAGACTTTCTATTTCTCTTTAACTAATTTGCTCCTGGTTAACATTTTAAAGCAGAGAAAACATATTTGCCTCAAGCTCTCATTAAGAAAACATTTTTTTCAACTCTTAGGTCTCTTTGTATGTCTTGGGGTTTTTGAAACTTTTTCATGATTTTTTGCTTTGTTTCTTTTTGTGTAAATGCATTTGTTTCCTCTTTAAATTCATATTACTCTGCTATTTATCTTGGCATATTTTCTCATCTAATTAATTTCCCTGTTCCCCTGTACAGCTTGCTTTCAGTCTCCTCTCTGCTCCTGTTAGCTTTCCACATCAATCACCTCTTCCCATCTATACTCTTGTCAATTACTGTCAGGAGCCTGTAGATAACCCTCAACACACCCCCACACCCACCAACAACCTCTCAAGCTACTGTCTTTTCCCCATATGCACACACTCATGTGCACATCCACACACACATACAGGGATTCTTTGGAAGCAGATATTGCTTATTTCTACAGAACAATTCACCTTCCCCACATAGACTCTCCCTCACATGAGGAGGAATATTTCCACTTCAGAAGTATGAAAATGGACATGTAGAGAGGAAATTCAAATGTTTCATTCTTTTTCTAGAAAGGCAAAATCATTAATTCAAGTTTTCAGCTTCATTTGCTGGTCAGTGTTGGACCAAGGGCACATATGTTACTTACAACTGGATAATTAGGGAAAAGAAGAATATTGTCAGACTATGCATAGCTGCCTACTTATTGAGAGTAAGGAAAGTGAAGACATTTTAGAGAACAGTAGGCTGCCACGAAGGAGACAGAGGCAAGCTGCTCCTTCAAGGAAAGATTCCATACCTTATTCCCAGAGTTCATGCATGTTTGCGCACCGTTATCCTACCATGGCATGCTCTGGGCATCATTAAATTCAGCACTTCTATCTCCAACACAGACAGATGCCAATCCAGCCATTTGAGACTGCAGCCTAGAAAACTAGCAGCAGCAGCACTGCAGGTGACTGCCTGGTTTTGTTCTGCAGTTACCATCACCACTTTAGAAAGGCTTCCATGAAGAGGCAAATTTTGCTTGCCCACAGAAGCATCCTCTCTTTTGTTTGCATGATTAATTTGAGGTAAATAAGTTACTTGGGCATTTCTCTACATTTAGGTTTCCAGGCTCACAATAAACTCAGATATATGCCTCCAATTACCTTAGCAGTGTCATTTATTTTGACAAAGTGTAATAGAAGTTATTTTGATGAAAGGGAGCAAAACATATTAAAACTGGACAATCTGGTCTTAGCTGTGACAGGTTTCAGCATGTCGCACAGAATAAAAATAATTGGAAATAGAAATAGATCTGTTTCTCCCTTCCAAAGTTTGGAGATGTGTAGGATTTAACTCTGTGGAATTTGGTTATGAGGGTAAAATAGAAACGAGAGATCTTTAAAGATGGGTTTAGAGCATGGGAATTTATTGTGAAAGAGCGTGAGTATCAGAGGCCTGATGGGCTACAAGACACAGCTCAAAGTGGGCCAGAGAAAGAGAGAAAGAGGCAAAAAGAGAGAGCAAAAAAAGCTAGTTGCCTTTTACAATACAATAAATCATCTTCTCTGTTGAATATTCTAATTCTCTTTAACCAATCTGAAACAAGCTACAAACTCTACAATATTTG
The DNA here is from genome assembly GCA_025920805.1 of Petroica traversi. Taxonomy (NCBI): domain Eukaryota; kingdom Metazoa; phylum Chordata; class Aves; order Passeriformes; family Petroicidae; genus Petroica; species Petroica traversi. The sequence goes on along the minus strand of JAHLSL010000111.1, from coordinate 568,304 downwards.
CATGCAACCTATAAGAATTATGGCATTACCATACAGAGTTATATTTTAAACATTAAAAAACTACTTTTATGAATCTTCTTCCAGGTAGGTATGGTTTTTTCTGACCTTTGGACCTGCCTAGGCAGAGGGTATTGTTCTATTAAGAAGGAGGATTACCTTCAGCCAGCTCTACCATTGTTTCTTAGTTATTCTTTAACTCAAACCTTGTCTTCATCTCAATTTCGATTATACTTTCCATATTTTCAGCATCTTTTGCAAGGTAATCATATCTAGAAGGCTTTCCTATTTCATCTTCCCCAACAGAGATGCCCAACTGATCTTCTAGCTTAAAAAAAATGTATAGAAGAAAAGTAAACTGTCAATTAGAGTGTCATTTATCTCTGTCAAATCCAAACATGCCATGCAATGCTGCAAACAGCTGTGCAAGATAATTCCTTCATCCAAGACTCCTAGGCCAATTAAGGAATCTTGTGGGTAGATAAAGGGGTTATCTTTTTTTTTCCTTACAGTAGAATGTTGTTCAATTACACCAGGTGTTCCGAAACTCCTGAGTGTATGTTTTAGGAGACCAAAGGCAAACAGGATGTTTTTATGGCATCACTTTAGCACAAAATACTTGTTTCTCCATGTTTCTTTAGCTGTCATTTAACCTTTTTATTCTTAAGGATATATTTTCAGTGAATAGTTCCTTAACATCAAGTCACCTACACTGCAGAAAAAAAATTTGCAAAATATATATAAGAAAGTTTCTGATTTTATGTGATTTATTGTCATTTCTATTTTAATTAAAAGCATGTGCCTCCTGCCCCTGAGGTACAAAACTTTAGTCAGTCTGTTCTGTAACCCATGTCTGTAGAGGTGACTTGGGAATTCAGATGCCTGAATTTTGGATCTTTGACCTAAAAGGTTCTGCTTGTCAGAAACTGCTCTGAATTTTTTCACTGCAAAGCAGTCTTCTAGCAAAAAAAAAACAAAGAAAATTCCGAGGTTTGTGTAGATCAACAGTTTGATGCAGTTGGTAGGATTTCTGAAAGAAGACTTTGTTGAGCAGATACTTCTGTTCTACAGCTGGAATAGAAAAAGAGCAAATATCCATGATGGTGATGCTCAAGAGCAGGAAAGAAAGAACTACTTGCTGATAAAATAATGCATTTTCTAGCCAGCACCTTGAAAATCTTTAGCCAAGAGTCTTAAACAAAGTAGCTTAGGAGACTGATGAAATGCTAATGATACTTTTTAAGAAATCTTGCAAAATTAAAAACCTTCAGAAGTCAACCTTGTCCTGCCAACGCCACCCTAATGTATTCAATTTACAAAACCATGGGGAATTATAGGCAGATCAGCCTGACAATTGTCCCCTATAAATTAGTGGAACTACTAGTATGTAATGAAAGTCTTGAAGATAAAGTAATTTTGAGTTAATTATCCAGATGACTGGAAGGAATGTAGCCGAGGTGTATGAAACAGAGTGGAAAAGAGAATTTGAAGAGAGATCAACTACTGACTGTGTCTTCCAGGTTAAGACCTAGAGGCATCAAATGAAACTAGGAAGAAGAAAAGTCACCTAAAAAATGAAATGGGTTCTTAATAACACTCTAGTTAAGTGAGATAACTTCTTAATTTAAAGATTTTTGTGGGTGGTATGTTTATATAGGTCCAAGAAAAGCAGTAGGCAAGTTCAGGGGGGGAAAAAAAGCCAGGAAACTCAGATGTAAAACTGGAATCTTTGGCTCTCTAAACTTCAAATTGGTAATAATGTGCAGAGTATTCCAGAAAAAAAAATTAAAATAAACTGCTGCTTATCTTAAGCATAAGATACTTGATTTTGTCCCAGTCACACATTAATGAGCTAGAAGCATCATTTCTATGGGTTTTTTTATCCTTCTCAAACAATCAATGACCATGTGAAATACTTGTAATCTAAGAAAATTACAGACCACACCTAATACTTCAAAAATTACAGCATGAACAAAAAGCAAAATATTCAGAATCCTTCGTAAATGAATTTTTAGCATGGGCGAAAAAAGGAAAATACTCCTGTTCATGTGTGTATATATACATTTAAACTGAAAAGGTAGGTTCTCACAACCCACATGGCCAGGACCTTTTCAGAGCTAGCCAGCATTTGGAGTTCTATAGACAACTCAGCTTACATCTCCTCCAAAAGGGGGGCTGCCTCTGCCTTGGAATTTGTGGATTTATGTGTCTTACTGCTCATCCTTTCCAGTCTGGGGCTTTAATAGATGAAGGTTGACAGACTACCTCATATGCCTATGACACATCATATAAAAGACAGGAATTACTGTCAGTTTTCTGCATCACAGTTTAACACTGTCATCTTCTTGGGTAAAGCTTTTACATAGGGATGCTGAAGTTTACCAGGCTGGAATGCAGGATTTGCTCTGGCTGAAGAACAACAAGTGGTCCAAAGGCAGGAGCAGTTTATTGAAAGGGATTAATTACTGCAGGTAGGTTTGGTTTTTTAAATTATTGTATCTAATCTGGACTTTTCACATATTTACAGACTCTTCACTGTGCTAAAAGGAATCCCAGTTTCCTAAGATGAAGGAATAATTGTTATCCATATGCCAAACACATGGAGGATAGGGGGTCAGGGACCCTGTACTCCAATTTCCACAAAAGAGAAAACAGGGACATGTGAACCTGCCATGTGAAACTGACAGATTGTGCCAAAAAATTCGTGTCAGAAAGAAATTACTCTGGAAAAGAGTGTTCAGTGTAGAGCATGACCTGGAGGTTTAGCAACTCCTCTGCAGGCTGTACTCACCTGCTGAAATCATGTGTGCAGATATGACCTAGCCAAGCTCCTGCCAACACAGATGTCTTGATGACACCAAAAACCTCTGTGCTCTCTGCTGTCTCAGTGTTATAAGGAAAACAATGCTTCAGCCCACTTAACATCTCCTGACTCCGGTAATACAAACCACAATGGCCTGTGATATAAAAGAGACTAAACTAGGTGAAATAACACCTTCTGATCTGAAACTCCATAAAAATATAAACTTTACAAACTCCAGATAATAATGGTGTGTATCAATAGCCTGTGCTCTGAGACATGGTTCCTGGATTTCATTTGAGGTCTGCAATGTCAGCTTTACTGAGCTTGTTCGTGGCAGCTTGCCTTTGATACACTGGCCTTGTTTTAAAAAGTGTCAGAAAAAATTTGTAAAAGACTCTAGATGGACTGACAGTGAAACAGCTCACTTTCAAAATAATAATAATAATAATTTAAAATTACCTCCTTTTTTATTCTTAGAGGATTGATCTTAGCACAGTGTTCAGATTTCAAATCTTAACATAATAGCTTCAGGCCTCATGGGTAGCTGGGAATTTTTTTTCTTTCTTTAGCTTTTCTTACTATGACAAATTAGAAGGGTGGAAGTAGGTGTTATCTGCTTAATTCAGAAACACTCACAGAAATGCAAAGTATTAGTTAGCCTTTACAGAGACACTCAGTGAAGCCTTTGCAGCTGAATGCCTTTTAAATACATGTCACATGAATATTCAGTCAGATATGCAAATTTAGGGTATCTGTTAGTTTGGTAGATTGATTTGTTATTTGAGATCAAGGCATAGATCACATAAAATGCATATCAAAATATCAGACCTTTTATGATATTCTTGTACAGAATATACCTCAGGTAGTCTTGTTTATTTTCTAACCCTCTTGGCGGTTTGCTTTCTTTCTGTAGGAAAATAAAACCTAAATTCCTCTTAGCTTTGTCACTCCACATGCTTTGATAAAGTGCTTCATCGCTGAGGCTTTACAAATAACCTGAAAAGGATGTTTTGATACTGTAATACCAAATCTACACAGTACCCAGCATCTCAGAATTAGTTATATATTGCAGATAAATGCAGCTAAAAGATTCAGAAAGTCAAACAGATTCAAGATAACTCTGTGTATTACCTAACTGGCTCTGTAATAAATTCAGGCCAGTGAGAGAATGGGAAGGATTGCTACCTTATTTCAGGTACAATTTCAAAGCAGGCTATTCACCTATTTATTTAGGTGTATTTTAAGAACAAATTTTTGAATGTTACTCCTGAAACTCTATCAGAGAAAAAAAATTAAATTTACTAAGGGGAGGGCTTTAAAGAAAGATCAAAAGAAATTACTGACCATTGAAAGAATTCTTGGTTAGTTGAAAGGGAGTATGTAAAGTTTTCCAAATCTCCTGCCATACATTTCAGGGTATTAATAAATCAGAAAAGTAAATCTATATTGCCAGCTGTCCCGAACTTCAGCCCAAATCTCTCTGCTTCCAAAAAGACCTAGCATTCTTTTCCTTCCTTTTCTCACTTTCACTGCCTTCTTGCCTCCCCATCTCAAAAAGGATGCACACAAGAGTCTTATGCACAGTTTTACCTGCCTGGGAGAGGATACAGTCTTCTCCAGATATTCTACACAGTAGTTCTTTTCAAGTAGATTCTCTGGGGATGGCTGTAGGACATGTTGCTTCCATTCAAAATCATGAGTGGGCAGGACACCCAAATGTTTAGCCTCTGTATAATCCTGTTACACAATGGAGGATAAAAGTCCTCTTTTCTTTTTTAATTTCTCCTTCCTTGCCAGAAGAAGAAAATCTCAGCTCAGTTTTTTCATCCTTTAGTATTATCTGTTCTGCTGTTACTGAAAGGGATTAAAAATCCCTCTGTAGCACTCCTTTTTTTGTCAGCTGTATCACTTGGCACAACAAAAGATGTCAGCTCTCTCTACAAACTCTTCCTTATCATTGCTTAAACCACTACATCTACAATGCTGCTTTAAAAGGTTTCAAATGCAATATAGGCCAGCCGGGTTTATCTAGAGCAGGATGTTGACAACAGTGCAGAGAATAGGATTGCAATGGCCCAAGTTTCCCAGGTTTTAGGGAAAGGTATCTCTCACTGATATTTGGCTTGGCTATAGAATTTATTTGTAGGTGCCAGTCGTAGTGATAAAGTTAATCTTCTTTGTCACAAATCAGCCAAGGCTCTAAAGCCCAACACCAGACCACACAATCCAAGTAAATTTTAGGTTTAGATGCATAAGTTTCCAAAACTCTGCTGTGACTAAGATGAGTATTCTATACCTGCCCTTTTCCTTTGGAATCTGTGGTGCTTTCTTTACAGGATCTTGTGCAAAAGAATGGTATCTCTGGAACAATTTGTTTCAATTAGGAAACTCTCTTTAATTTCCTTCCATGTTAAGAGGCTGGTTCTCCAAAAGAACAAGATGTGATTTGCAGCTGCAGTTATCTGTTAGTCAGGCAACAAGCTCATCAATGATAACAAGCAACAGGAACTAAAGATCAGGAAAAAAAAACCTGTGAGAAGAGTAACTTCTTGAAGAGCAAGAAAAGAAATGAAGGGGAGCTTCTAATTCTAATTAATTAGCAGCAGAAGAAAAAAAAAAAAAGGAGGAATGTTGGAACATTTTGTTGTCACAACTTCTTGCATTTCCTTATTTTATATAATAATATGTGACAAAGAGTTATATTGATAAAATTTACATTTTATATTATGTATATTTACACATGTTTATTATTTCACTACCACCAAAAAAAAGATAATAGGAATTTGTTTTATGACCCATAAAGGACATCTGCCAAAAGCAAAACAATTCTCAGAAATTCAATATTTTAAAAATTTTACTAACTAAGCAGCTCAGTGGGTGCTTAGTTTTTATTTCAGAGATATGAGACGTGGAGAATGAGACAGACTTTTTCACAATCTGAAAAAAAATTTCTCTCTCCAGAAGCAAGGAATTTTACAGAGCATGTCATGGGTGACCATGGCATTGATGAAAGGAAGCTCTCTACACTGATGGACCCAGCATACAGCACTGGAAAAGTCTGATGGCCATATCACCCACCCTATGCTGCTATCAAATGCTATACATGTAATTTTTATTATGATCAATAAAACCAATTCCCCATGTATTGCAGATGGACACTATTTAATAATCAGGTTCCCACCGTCATCATCTTTGCTGCTGCTGTGTAAAATGTAAGAATAATCCCATTGCAGAGCACAGCATTGCTGCATTAGATCAGATTGCCTGGGTCAATGTAATTGTTATTACTGTGTCAATGATATTTGCCTGTGGCACCACTGATTTAAAATAAATCCCCTCATTGTTTAATTATGTAAATAATGAGATTAGCTAGGTTGGTCAGAGAATGGTGCTAATAAATGCCAGGGTTGAATCTCTGTACAGGCCATTCCCTCAGGAGTTAGATTTGCTGGTCCTTGTGGGCCCCTTCCAGCCCAGAACATTCTGTGACTTTGTGAAACATGAACAGCAGATTTGTTCTTCCTATCTAAACAGATTCACAGTATGGCTTCCAATTCTGTGATGTATCAATTTTAATAAAGTCTTTTAACAGAACCTCTTGGTAAACCATATGTAGAGAATTAATGATAGGTTTATGCAGCTGTCCCAGAGTGCAATATGGGAATACAGAAAAGAAGAGATCATTACAAATACAAGCTCTAAAACTCTATGAACTCTATACATCTTGTATAGTTCAGTCAATGATTAATACATATTTTAGTTATATGCAATACAGAAAGAATAGTAAGGTACTTCCTTTTTAATTGAAAGAGATTATTATAAAGTTTTAGGTCAGAAAATATTTTTTTACACAATTTTGGGGAGTTTTTTCTCCTTTTTCTTTCTTTATCTGTCTATGTACCAGAGAAAGTCACTTTTCAGCTACACGAGACTAAGGGTTAAAAATTACCAAAACCAGAACATAAAGTATTTTTATGGAGGCAAATTCAGGCAGATACTGTCATTTTTTCTAAAACTTATACATTTCACATTAAATTGGGTATCCAATGTAATGTTTTAATGCTTGTTAAGTCAATGAAGAGTTTTCTCTGAAGTAAATTTATCGTACTAAGACTGGCAGAATTCTATCTGTAGCTTCTAAAGCAAAGAGACCTTTCTCAAGACATCAAGCACAGCTATAAAAATTGATGTGTGAATTGAATAATTTGCAGATAAAAACTATGTTGAAAGTCTTCATTTATGTAGAAGAGTGTAGCTGTTGGCATTTAGGGAAGGTCAAAACCAGAGTTTAATACACAACTGTTTAACTGCAGATGAAATTTTCCATAAACCCAGATTAGACATTTCTGAAACATATATTTGGAAATGTACTCTGATGAGATACTGGTACTATTTACTGGTTACAAAGTAAATATTCAACATGAATTGCTTTCCTTGTGTCTTTTGAAATCTTCATTGTTTTTAATAATGTCAATTTTGTTTCTGTTAATGATATACCAAAGTAATTATTCTTTGGTATTTCCTGTCTCATGGGCCTTGTATTTACAGGCAAACTCCTGAAATTTGGCAATGTCAAGTCATGGTAGCAGAACTGTCTGTTCTGAGGTCTAGATTTTGTATTGGTTTGGTTCTTTTCATGTTAAATATGGCTAAACTTATTAAATAGTTATGGGCTTCATCCTGGCATTCATTATTCCCCCTTTGTAATCATCTTGTACTCATATCTAAGAGTCATTAAATATCAATGCTTAATAGAACACTCTAAACTCTTCTTCAGTGGAAGGTGTCTATAATCAAACTCCTGCCAATGACAGAGGCAAGCATGCATTTGTTGTGATATCTGGATTATTAGATTTAGTAACTTTTAAACACCTAGTTTCACATCAAAGTGAAATATCCCAGTGAATCAATACCAATTTTGGTATTAATTTTCAATATTTTCTACAAATGTTGCCAGCCTCAGGAAGGGCTTATCTTATAAACTGCCTTATCTATACTCCTATTCTGGTCCTTCTGTATGGGAGAACATTGACTAAAGTCCTCAGAACCACATCATTATGCCACTGCAAATTAAATTCTCCATCTGCTTTACCACCTTGAAAATTCTCCCAGCTGATAAGAAACAAAATAACTCATCTAGAAAAGCCAGCTCAACAAACCCCAATCACTTCATTATTACAGAGACCTTCATCTTCTGGCTCCTCATCTGCTCTGTCACATTTGTTTATAGATTCACTAGAGTGGAAACTAATATTTATTATAACTTTCTGGATAGAGTCTTGATTAGCTTAAAGATCTCTGTGTATCTTACCAATGTAACCAGTAAAATAGGAGAAATGGGACCTACCTTGGGAGCACAAGGACAGGTCATGCAGAAACTTCCCTGCTGGTGCCAGAGTAGTGCACAATCTCTTTAACACAGACACCTGAAATATGAAGATTTAGAGTGAAATTATAGCTCCTATGAAGTCCATATTTTAGTTTTTTGCCATCTTATTTTGGTAATACTGTAACATACAGGACATCTGTTTATAAAGGCATATAATTTTCTCTTTCTCTGTTCTGCACCGGCTTTATTATTACATTTACAAGTAGCATGACAGAACATACTTGTTTTCATCCTTGGTTTCCTAAAAGAGCTGTTTCTTTTTCCTTTCAAGCTTATGAATCTGATAGCTGCGTGTCAGTTTTGTAAACCTGACAGATGTGCTCTGTTAAGGGAGGACATCAAAGGGAAAGCTGGTGGGTCTCACAGTCCTGGCTGTGACAGGATGAACTTATCACCGAGGGCTGTGCTGACAAGTGCTGCTGCCAGGGCACAGCCAGAGCCAGCTGCTTGCTTAGGAATGGGGATTCTGGAGCTGAGGGGACCCCTGTACTGGCTGTGTCCTCGCAGGCAGGACGCCACTCCCAGGTTCTGAGGGGGGCAGGCAGAGCACAGGGATGTAAGAGGGTCCGTCACCAGCTCTAGACATGGCAGTGAACCAAATCCTCATAAATTCCCGTCAGGAGCATCTGCTGATGGGACAAGAGACAGCACTGGGCAAAGATCTGCAGCTCAGGCAAGGAGTGAGCAGGGCTTGTGGGAGGCTGGTCAAAGAGCCCATTAGGGTGAAACCAGGCCCCACAAAGAGCTGTTTGCTTTTAATCCTTTTCTCCAGTTTCTTTTTTCCTTCCTTTTTCCACCGTCTGCCAGCCTAACAAGGTGAACACATGTGGCCTCATTTCTTTAGTGAATGGCATCCTGTGTGCACTTTAGAGGATAAAATACTGAAAGTCTTCTTCCTTCTTCAGGGAAAAACAAGTAAATGCTCCATTGTGAATGCTGAGTTCCCAACTGCCCCCCCCCCCCCAACAATGTTTTCTTAAACAGAGCTCCATCTGTCTGAATCTACAATTCAGCACATCAGAGAACCTTTTTGCATTCATACCTCTGGACTTTGACACATACAATTCTGGAAACAAAATGCTACCTTACTTGCACAACCACAGAGGAAAACTCTGTATAGCACTGAAAACAGAGGAAATTTTTTTCAGTGGAGATGGAATTTCATACTTACTTTTTCACTTTTGTAACTGGTTTATCCATGGATGTCACTTTTGGAAAGACTGATCAACACCTCCCTTGGGAGTTGAAATAATGCAGAGCAGTAACAGAAACTTTTGCATTTCAAAGGAAGCTCTTGAAACCAAGTTGGTTGCAGAGAAATATAGCAGGGACTCATTCCTTATTCTTTTATCTAGCTTAATACAATGCTTTTGAGATTTATTTGTCTCTTACTTACACTCTGTTTATGTTTCAGTCAAATTGGGTCAGTCATTTGCCATTCTGTAACTTATTGTGTTAATTCATTTTACAAGACAGCATGCAGGGATTCTTCCTTCTCTGTTCAAATAAGGCATAAAGCTTTATGCTAACCTCCACAAGTCATGCTGAACTTCTCAGGAATATTTATTACCTGAACTAAAAAGGTATTTACAAAATTTTCAGTTAGAGATATTGTTCATTAGCTTTTTTTAACTGATTTTTCAGCATGTACTGATATGGCATTTGTGATCCATACATTGCAGAGTTAATCAGATCAAAATAAAATTAGTAGAAGTTGGTTAGTTATTTTCATTGATTTATCAGTTCTATTGACATCATACTAAGTGAAAAATTTTAAAGAATATCACATAATCATAATGAAACAATCTTGCCTCCTTTAGTTCAGTAAATTGAAAAGTGGCAAAGAAAATCCACTTAACCCTATCACCATGTTATTAGAAACATCTTGAAAACTAGGTGGTTATTGAATTTATTAGTTGGAAAATTATAAATGAATATTATGTTCTTACCCTGTGAATGTGAAAACAAAATACTGGTTTTGTCTCACTGAAACCAATATATACTAATGAAGTTGAACTAAAACCAAAATGTGATATTATGTTTTTCAGTTACATTTAAGAGCTTATTGACTACAAGAAAGCTTCTTCTAAAAGAAGTTGAATACTTTGCCACATATATCTCATTAACTTTCAATGGGGTTTTTTTGGAAAATTAGGTCACTAAATTACCACTATAAGCAGCATTAATGTAATACTTTCCAACATTTTCACATATCTTAGCCCCAATACTTGAATGCCTAAAGGTATATTCATAAATCATCAATTTCTTGATTTTTCATTAAGTAATTTAATTCAAGCTCTGATTGACCCCAGCACTTCTAAAAATACAGCCCGTGTTTATTTAGAATTTACTTACTTAGAAATAGTCTGTATTTCAAAAGAAAGCTTAGAATAGGTGTCCCAAGCAGACAACACTGGTTTCATTTACCTAATTTAATAGTTTGCTGTCACCAAATATTTAAAGAATTTTTCTTTGATTTTGCCAACATGCAAACTGCTGAACAAAATACTCAGAAGCAGAATGTGTACACTGTAAGTATTTTGGATCCAAGCAGATTTTAGGCCAAAGAGGGACACAATATAATTGAAATTAAAATTGTCAATTTCTTTTCCCACATTAAGGACTCTCCCTTTGCTTACTCAGGTGAGTCAGTGCTATGTGTAAGAATCTTTCTGGCACACAGAAATCTCACAGATGTAAGGGAAAAACTAATCACTGAAACTATTCTATAGAAACCAATAGAAAAGTGCAATCATTATCCAAACAAGAGAATCAAATAATTACAAATGCCCACAAATACAAACTAAATTATTGGAGAAATGAAAATTTCTGCTTATACAGCACAGACTGACAAAAATACTTAGCATCTCGTGATTGGGGAGAAAAGATGAAAGATCCTTGTGAGACACCCCTTTCAGCAAAAGAATCATTCATCCCAATAAAATTTTGAATGTGTTAGATTGCTATGCTTGAAATGGTATTTATGCCTCTTCTCTTTAATATGTTTAAAGTACAGTTTAGCTAATTACACCTTTTCCTGCTGGACAAATCATCTATGGATGTTCTTAAAACCATTTATGGATACTGGCTCCCTCAGAATTATGGATATTAATTAAATATCTTGATTTGTGGCATTTACTGCTGACCCGGCTGTTATAATTCCATAACCCAGGTTTTGTCCATTTCTGGTTTTTTTGCTTGTCTTTTTCCAATTTAAAAATCTTCAGATGGTGAGAGAGGTATGCGTTGCAACAAACCCCTTTCAAACTGAAACAGAGCTCTGCTCCAGCCACTGCAGCAGCTCAGTCTCATTATTTTAATTACTGTGCAACATCTACAGTTCGCAAGGAAAAGGGCTGCTTCCATTGGCTCCATCTGGCAAGCTGTCTGTCATCTTAATGGACGGGAATTCCAAATCTTCTTACACCCGTGGCCATTCTTGAATTCATCCCCCTCAGCACAATTCCTAACAAGAGCACTTAAAAAAAAAAAAAAACTTAGTTGAATGAATTATCAAGCCTGGTCTTAAGCTATTTACCTTATTTAAATGCTTAGAAAACAATTTTTTTCTATGGTTATTAGCTTTTTCTTTTGCTCTCCTTTAGTTATCAGTTTCCACCATCAAGAGTGAGTCTTGTTTTAAGGTAGTGACAGGATTAAATTAAACTGTGGACCTAACTATCATCCTCTCAACTTTTACAGAAGGATCTAGCCCTATAATGGGGATCTTTCATGCAGAGTTCTAGCAAAGGTGTGACTCAGTGGAGCTCAGTGGTACTGCCCTCCCTTTTGGGAGACTGCACCATCCCCCAAGACTTGGTCAAAAACATAACTGAACACAAGACATATTCATCTGGCTTTATGTTCTTCTAGATTTAGAGAACTGAGGGGAGAGGAATTTGTGATTAAAATACTTTTGGCAGCCCAAACAAGAAGTTTGGCACTTGTCGAATTAAAATTGTTATTCGTATAAAGTCTAATAATTTGTGCCTACTTCATGTATGTGCATCCTTAAAAATTTGGGAACAGTCATAGATTAAGAGAACACAGAACAGTCTAGCCTTAAAAAGCATTGATTTAAAAGAAAAAAAAAATCTGTGTTTTAAAAAGTGCAAAAGAAAAAATCTAAAAGAATAGGAAATGAAAAAAAAAAAGTAGAAGACACAGCTGTAATGACCTATTTTCATAAAGCACACACTTTGCAAGTGAATTGATAACTGAACTGAATTGGTTCTGTAATATCTACACCTTGACTGTAGGAAGCTGATCCATGCTGTGAAAGACACTGCAATTGTAAATCAGATTCCAGTTTCCAGCTGCCAATAAATCAGATAATTTACAAACATTTAAGCATCACATTTTTGTTTCACAGGTGTACATGACCATGCTCCTTTTTTAGCGTCAGCAGATCATTTGCAAATGAATTTTAGGGTGCTAATGGAGCTTCATAAAACAAAATTTGCACTCATTTAAATGGCATTAAAATATTTTTATTCATCCCATTTACTATTGCTTTTGTTTTACAAATTTTTCTCTGTGCATTTGCATTCCTAAGATTAATAAATTTAAGATTCTTTTAAAATTGGAGTGTTCCTGTAATTATCTTGGATACAAATTGCACACATTTCATTACCTTCATTAAGCCTGTAGTCATACGTAGCTCAGAAGATTAGTAATAAAGTGGTTAATGGACAGTTTACTCTACTTTTCCAGAGTGCCTTGAAATTTTTTTTGCCAACTCCTCACACCTTCTTGAAGCAGTTGTAGCCTTTGCACACTGATATATTCCCTCTTCCCTGGCTGAAGGAATCACCTACATGGAGTTTCAGAAAACTCACAGCCTTCTAAATCAGCACTGAATTTATAAGATAGAAATTAGTTTATTTCATTAAAAAGTTTTCTTTCTAATTAAATGTTGCTGGCTATAGCAATGAAAACAGTGAATCTGTAAATTATAGAGTGACTTTTAACAATTAATGAAGTATAAGAACACTTTTATTCCCTACGATATTAACATAAAAGGCTGTGTAGATTAGGTAAAGGTTCAGTCTAGATTCCTAGCAGGTAGCCCACAAATTCTTAAGTTTACCAGCACTTTTGAGAAAGGGATGTGGGAAGCTAGAAATAGGTAAAAGAGCAAATTGTAAATTTTTCTTGTGGTCTTCCCTCAAACCAGGGGTCCAAAACAATTGCATTTTTCTCCAGTAGGTGACAGGACATAACAAGATTCAGAGACACAGTGGGTTTCTGCTTCACACTCTGATGACCAAATCCAGTTTTTTCCTACTCAGCTCAAGGCTTCTTTTGAAGAAAACTACACAAAAAACTCTCCAAAGCATAGAAAGATATAAGACACATTCAGGTTTAGTTACAGGAAATACAACACCTTCAGTTTGTTTGTACAATCAAAAAGAGCAGGGCTCAGTCAGGCTTCCAGCCCCTGCTCCAGCGTGTGCATGCCAGAGATGGGGAGAAGAAAGGGGCAGGACTTTCTGCTCACAAGCAATTATTTGATATCGCACTAGATAGCAGATATTTTCTCTCTACACCTTCTCTGACAGTGATTAGATGCATAAAACATTCTAAGTGATTTCAAATATCCTGCAAAGTCATATTCTTTTGATCTCTGGTTAGCTCTCAGTTAAGCCTGCCCTGCCCACATCACTGGCAGATCAATGCAGGATGCAAAGAGCCAAGCATTTCTAATGGTGTAAGGCTTTGCTTTTGTTTTGACAGTCAGGATCCAAAAGAGCTGAAGCTATTGAAGTTTTAGAATTTCATCAAATGCAAATTGTCAGCTTTGGTACACAGAAGGTTAACCCTGTACTTCTTGGGCCTGGGTAGATGTATGAAAACATACAGTCAGCGCCTTCAGGAAACCCATCTAAGCCCTGCATGTACATTTTGCACTTCACTAACTACCCTGGTGGTAGCCAGTAGATCTAATTTCATCAAGCTTGTGCTCCTGACAGCAGTCACATCAAATTAAAAAATCTTCCAGACTTAGCTGGCACTTTCATCTAAGCCTTTACATCAAATAATATGCCTATTGCCTTCATCATGCAATCCCCAATTATGTGAAAATCAACAGACTGCTGCTCATGCCAGCAAGAAAATGAGGAAAGAATAGTGTTCTTTCCAAAGCAAATGGCTGGACACCCTTCAGAGACATCTGATTTGATTGGTAGTAACAATATTCCATTGATGTTCTTTTTTATATCTATAACTTAAGGCCCTTTTCCTGAGGAATTAGCTTATGCACACACATATTAAAACCTATATATATATTTTTTTTTTCTTGGTGACAGAGACGCTGCAAATTTTAGTTCTGGTTTTTAAAGAGATGTTTCTTGGTGGATAAGTATGATGTGCCCCTAGGCTGACTATATTTTCCTAAGAAAAACAAGATTAGGAGGATGGGTGAAGATTGTTTACTACAGAAGAATGCTGTGCATAAATCTCATGGGAGACTCACAAAATATCTCATCCAAGTCCCAGACAAAGATGTTCCAATTTCTTGAAATCAAATACAAACCCCAAAGGGTATCAAGGTCAAAACAGCAAACTAGCTGATCCAATAAGAACCTAATGACATTCCACTGACCCTGAAGAAATTCTAGAAGCAGCACAGATACCTCTGGATGCTGGAACAGTTTCTATCAATTGCTGGCCTCTGGGCCTTGTCATTACCTGACATCTCCACTGATAAAACCATCCCTGAGAATCTTTTCATTTCTACAATCTGCTTATTTAGACTGGATGCTAGTACCTAACAAATTGCTCCATGCTAAATTCCGGCATAATGCACAATAAAAGGAATTTTGTTTTTGGTAACATTCTGCCTCTCATTACCAATGCAAAATATTTTGAAATAAGCTTCTTTGGAAATCACATTCTGATATTCGCCAAGCACTTCAGGAAACCTGGCCAGAAGAACTATCTGAGGACTCTTGTCTGCCTTAGTTATAAAACAACCAAACTCAGTAACTTCACCAATAAGTTTAAAAATAAAATATTTCTTTTAAATGCAAAAACAGAGAAAATTTTACATAGACCAGTTGACTGGCCTATATCAGATGCATAATAGATCCTCCTTTTTTGTTTACCTTATATGTCAGTGGGACAGGGATCTGTTGTATGTGCCCATAATATCCTATCAATTATAAAAAAAGAATAATCAAATTCGTGCATGACAAATGTGTCTTACAAATGTTTCTTGCTAATGGCTCAGCAAAACTACTCTTTTCAATGGTGTCCACTGGTGCACTGAGGACAGCTGAAAAAAAACAAGCAAGAAAACTGCACTGGAAAAATAAAAAGAGACAACTATAAGGATTATCTGTTTCTCACAGTCTGATGACTTTTCAGGGGGAGAGAAGGAGACAGTGTTATTGGTAAGAAATTAATATTGAAATATAAAATAAAAGGTATGCTATGTGAAGTCCCAGGTCTGTGAAGTACTGTGAGTGTGAACTGTAAAAAGCATTCAATTGCTGCAACTGTATTGAACTGTACACTATGCATTTCTTTTTGTTTACTGCCTCATGCCTCAAACATTCCCTTTTTCAAATCTCAGCCACATGCAGGAAAATATATTTGTGCTGCAATCTAAATGGACTAATAAAAAACAACATTCAACCATTTGGAACTGAAATATTCATGAGATGGTCAGGGAACAATGAAACTGAAGTGCTTCAGCTATCCTCAAGGAACAAGAGTCAAGAACACACAGGAGTAACTAGAAAGTGTCCTACTGTGCCTTCAGACTTTGCTCTTTATTCTTCTTCTGCCTTTTACTCATCTTAAAAATCAAGTAGCTTCATTCCCATTTAGTGGATACCATTCCTGGCTACCCAGGTGGCTCACATCCATTTATTTAAATTTTAGCCTGTGTTACACTGCTATGAAAGCAAAATAGGAGACTACTCTGCCTACCAGAGTGAAGTCCCTTTGCCAGAGTATAGTCCTGCAGACAGGTGATGTATTTATGCAAGTGTATGTATCTTCACGTGAGTCAAAATAAATATTGAAATTAATATTAAATGTTTGCTAAAATTGAATCCTCAGTCTCAGGGAAATCTGCATATCTCTTGTTTTTTGTTATTAAATGATATAACTTCACTGAGAACTAGCTCTAGCTTAAGCTCCTCAAGACATTTGCATTAGCTGACCATTTCCTACTTCAATGAAACATACAACCCAAATAAGAAAAACAGTTTCCTAATTAAAATTGCGAGCAGGAAAACTAAATTATCATACACTACTGTTTAGAAATCTGGGTCAGTGCTATTCTTGCCAGGAATTGAATGGGTCTAGAAATAATGTGCAATGGGGCCAGCTATTTTAAACCACTGCAGCTCTGTGCCTCAGCCCCTTACGACTGACATCTGTGGCTAAAGAGGGTGTTACCTGTGCCTCTTCAGTGTCTGCTGATCTGGGCAAGCAGACAGTAATTTCACATTATTCTGTTTATAATTCTTTATTCTCAGCATCTATGTAGCTGTCAGTAATGGCAAATGTAACCATCATCTTTCTCTTCTCTTTAATAGAAGCCCTTTTTCAGAAGGGAAGGAGGAGCATTCCAGCAATAGCACACAAAAGGTCTCTGTTTCTGCCATTTCACAGAAGTCTTCAGTTAACCTCTATTTTTTTCTCTCAGCCTTATATACAGGAAGTCAACTAAAACCCAAAAAACAATAAAGCAGGTAATCAGCCTGCTAAACCTGAAAATAAGAAATATTTTAGAGAACTTTTCAAGGACCTTTTGGTCTATTCTGACCATTTCAGATGATGTTCAAACTGCCAGGATTACCTTTAATGTCTCCACTATAATTTTCCCTTCCTTTAAGTGTAACTGCCTACCCTCAGCTTTTTTTCAAATCCTGGGGCAAAGGCTGCTCTGGGTGCAGCCAGCCTCCTCTCTTCCAGCTCCCCAAAGCTGTTTGTCAGCAGCTTTCTGCACCACCTCAATGCATAACCATCTCTCCTGAAGTCCCTGTTAGGCCTTCTGCATCAACACCTAAACTATATTTGAAGCCAGGAAATACGGACATCATTCAAAATCACACCTCTAAACTCAAGACTGACTTTGAACTGTTTAAATTCTTGGCCACTAAAAGATATTTCAATAAGAAGAAGAAAAATATTTGATGTGAATTATCATCAATTCAGCTGGTTTTTTTCTGAGCACAAGAAAATAAATAGTCTTGGGGGAGACCCAGCCAGAGAGTGAGTGAGATAACGCTGTCCTGCTGGAATGCAGCCTTCAAGACATTTTTGTGGGAGTAAAGGCGTAACTCCTGCAGACAAATGGTGTGTGGTTTTTTCCTCTGCTTTCACTCTCTCTGTCTCTCTGGGCCCAACTTAAACTGTAGAGCTTCATATCCAGCAGGAGGGACAATTGGGGATACAAAAAAAATCATATGGCCAACCCAGGACAGGGAGGAAACTCTCCAAGTTTTCCCTCTAGAATTTTTTCTCTTGACTTGTTAAATGACAATTTTTGACACATTCCTTAGTGCTGATGACCATTTTTTGCTAGTGGAAAATGTCTCTTTCCAATTTCCTACAGTTTCTAAGCCATAAGTAATCTTCACATTGTATGTCCTGCTGAAAGAATTCCCATGGATGCAGGATACAAATATTAATGGAAGATTCAGAAGCTGAAGAACTAAACACCAGCTTCCCTAGATTTATGTGCAACTTCTTATTGTGTCAGGTTGTCAGGTGCTTCTAGCAGTGACACATTTTTGCACCAAAGGAGTTTCAGCAAATTCATTTGTTTGACCCAGCTCACCCCACAAGCCCTCCATTTGCACAGCCTTAATAATGAGCTCTGAAACATCCTTAGGGGCCATCCAAATTTCCAGATTTAAAGCTTTAGGATAGTTTTTGGCTGGTACATTGTTCCACCCTGGCTCTTTTGCCAGATTTATAGTGTGCATTTTCTGAAGTGTTCAGGAATCCCTCTGGGATAACAAGTGTTTCAAAGACATGAGAATGCACCATCCTCTTCACTGAATGTTGGCTTCAAAGTTAAGCCATGCAATACTTTTTGTTCCCACTTTCACAAATCCTTGACAAATAATATGAGAGAAAAAACATCATCTGTTTACCTTTTAGTCATAAAAAATCCTTATGCATGTTTACCATCTTCATTAACATAAGCACTAAAAAGAGTTTGCTTTCGGGTTTTAGAAAAACATTGACTGTCTAATAGTTTAAAAATGAAGAGGACTTCAATGTATCACACAGCAAAAAAACAAAGAGCAACATAAACAAGTTTTTATTTCTGTTTTTTGAAGGCATTCTATGTAACAGAAAATTAATATCTATTTTTCCATCTTTGTAAATCAACCATTAGTTTTTTCTACTGAAATTATTAATCTGCAGTGCTGTTTGAACTCAAAAGCAAAAAATAACTATTGTGTTTCCATGCCTATTAACAGAATTCTGAATCCAGCTCAGTTAAGTCTTCTCAACTTTTTGGTTACTATTAATGAACATAAATATTTATATTAGAATTTTTATTTAAGGAATGACATAACTGAAGCAAGACATATAATTTAAATGTGAACTTTAAAAAATCTTACCATTAAATTGAGCTGTGTAGAAATTGACAAAACAGTATTTTAAAAACAGTGTAAGAAGGTACAAATAAATGAGACAAAATTGAAGGGAAATAAAGTATACTTTCCACAACTTTGATAATAATGCTTATCACCCTCTAAAATATCAGCCTTTAAATTTCTGTTTTGCAATATCATTTTTTTAGTTCATTATTTTGGTTGAAGGTCTGCTCAAAATATTGGATTTCAATGCATAAACCTCTCGCTATGAAGAAATTAATGACAAATTATTTTTTTAATCTCCCCTTTTGAAGAACTGCCAGCCAGCTGCAGCTACATTAAGCATTTATCTATTGAGTTATTGGGGCTTTAGATCTGAATCTGTACTATAGATGATGCCTTTATCTTCCAAGGTATCTTTTTGCTATTTTCCCAAAGAGAAAGCCCGTTCTTCACAGCACGTGTGGAATAGCAAAACACCTGTTCTGCATGGAAGAAGACCTACTTTTTTCTGCCTCATAATGGCAAATCAATTAAAGCTTGATTAATGTTTGGCTCAGTGTCACATAAATTTGTCTAAGAGCTGATGCTACTCAAGTTAAGATGGCTGGATGCCAAATCTCTTAAAACACTGCACTCAGTGCATCCCGTGCATCCCATTTGAAGCACAGGTTTGCTTCCTCTCGCTGCCAAAAATTGCTAACATGCAGAATGAAGACCTAGAAATACCCATCCTATATCTTTTGTTTGCTATCAAACATAGCTAGTAGTTCAACCAGGAATATGATCACAGTGCAAATTGCAAGTTTCAATAATACACTTTAGAGTTTATACTCTATTAACTACTCCTTTTATTTGTGTGATAACATAAAGTACACTAAACAAACTGGAAGATTGATAAAGCTGTCACATTTTGTCAAAATAAGAATTCTTGAAATATCTCAAATACTTTGATTAAAAATTCCATAAGTTTGAGTCATTCAGATCGATTGTCTGACTTAAGTCATCTCTACAGGCAATCCATCTTTATATTCAGGCAAAGCATGGCTAATGATGTGCTGAGCTTCCTTTCAAGAAAGTAATAAACTGACTTCTGATTATTTGGCAATGCCAACCAGAAAGCATGTAATCACATAAATATGTGATTCTAAATGGTTTGCATGAGTGCCAGACACACAGGGGGAGACAGCATGCTAGAAATGCAGGAAAAAGATAATGAATTACAAATTACATGTTCAGAATTCAACTGTCCTGTTGATAATATGTGATAAGTAATCCTTCTTAACATGTGCAAAGTATGTACAACATCTTAAAATGTACACCTTCTATCTTCTGATCACAATAAATGTAGAGTATCATCTCCTATATTTAACTGACCATGGCTGCAGTAACATGTCCAAAAGTTCACCGATGTAGAAAAAGCATATAATTATGAAGTCATTAAAAAGCAACTAAAAATAGCAAGCAATAAATACACAGGCAATTTGTGATGTTAAAATAAATAAGTAAATAAATAAATTAAAAGAAAAAATAAACTAAACAAAAAAAACAGCCCAATCTAATTGACCAGGAGTCGTTAGTATCACTTTTGATGCATTTAATCAATATTGATTGTATGGTTTAACAATACCCACTGTGGTCAATAGCTCCACCCTGTGCTCTATAGAATATGAAGCTCAGTATTTGACATAATGTGTAGTATTCAGTATTTATGGTAAAGCCATCTGTGTCACCTCTGTCGTTTAGCACTGGGCAAGATCCAGTTACAGACAAACGCAAACTGTAATTAGAATGGCAAGTCAAGTTTACACTTGCACAATGGCAGGTATCTACAAAGTGACCAGATTTCTCAATTATTTCAGATAACTTTTCTCAAAAATGTCTAAGAATTTTCATCAGTGCCCATATTTAGATTTTAATTAGATATGCAGCAGGCAATTAGACATTTATTTCAAATGCAGTTAGAATTGTTTGCTGGCTCTCTCTTCTCAAAAAACCAAAATAGCTAACAATGGCTAATGACTACATATTTCATATGAAAAAGGATATGCAGATATAATTACTGCTGCAATCTCATCAGACCAGCCAAGTCTAATTAAGTGTCAAACTAGAGTTACAGAAGGGTTATGAAATTTCCCTCAAAAATGTCAATTCAGCTGCAGTGACATATAGACAATAAAACAACCTCAAGAGCAAGAAACACATGATTTTAATGTAGGTTTGTGAGGAATGTTATGGAAAAGACTCTGTTCTTTCACACTATCCATAATATATTATTGACATTAAAACAAAATTGCAATAGTCAACCCTTAGGCAAGAAAGAAAACTTATTGTAATACTCCCACTTTCATTAACAAGTCCTTAAAACTGTTCACAAATTTTTAAATTGTTCTTCTCTCCAAATCAAACATAGGAAGCTGTCATAAGCCTTATCTCTCTTCCACTTCTAATAGCTTACATTTTTAATTACTAGTATATCCTATTAATGAGTATTTTAATTACCTTTAAATTGATCCTTTAAATATGAAAGTCCTGTATTCTGTTTGTAGGCCCAAACAAACCAAGCAAAAGACAGTAGTGTGTTAGAGGTTCAGAAAAAAAGATGGGAAGGAAATAATTTTATCGGTCTGTCAACCTGCTAGTTTTCAAACAGCTTCCCTCATTCTCTATTGCTCTTAGACAGAACTTTCAGTTTCTCATGAAAATCTTGACAGAGTAATACGCCCATTTTTTACTTAGCCTTAGTGTGTACTATGTAAAGTCTGGTTCTTAAGAATAGAAGATGTAAAGACGACACATTTTATGTTTTATTTATCATCCTGCACATATACATGTAATTCTTCCTAATTTCTTCTTTAATGAAGTAATGACTTTTCCTCCTTTGAGGAAAATCCCCCAGAAATAAAAGGCAATCACTGTGCCTTTATTACAATCCATTATTTCTAGAAATGGCTGCTCATCTTAAGTTAGAACAAGGATTCTTCTTTTACTTCTTCCACAGAGCTCTCTCATTTTCATACTTGTGTTGAATAACACTGATCCTTTTTTAATTTAAAAATGTAATTGTGTTTCAAGTCAATTCCTGCTACACTACTTACCATGCAGAGCAACACATCTCTGCTAATACTTGCTGTGGTAACAATGCAGAATTTGCTAAGACTTTACTATTAGGAGACACTAAACTCATCATGTGTGGTATGCTAATCTTGTTCTAAATCTTCATCCATCTCTTTTGATCCCTCCTCCCTTTCTCAGCCTAAGTAAACTGACAATCCCATGTCACTGAATATTATTACTGTTCCTAGAACTGTTCAGTCTCAATTTTGTCTTGCCCAAGGAACCCTCCTAATAATATGTATATGTTCATGGAATATCTTAAACCGATTGGCAGCCAGACACCTTTTCCTCAGTCAAGACAGCTGTTTAGTATTTTAATATTTCCTATTAAAAATGCAAGAAAGAATGCAGAAGTTTAACACCACCTCTAACCCAACAACAGTTCTGATTTTCCTTCCTATTCGAGCACTGGTGTCTATGCTATGCTCTAATCAAACACCATTCAGCCTAGGGGATGAAATACCAGGCTTACTTAAAGAAATTACAAATAAATCTTTTGGGATTTTCAGTAAGATTTTTGGGGGGTGGGGTGTTTGGGTTTTTTTGGGTTTTTGGGGTTTTCTGTCATTTTGGATTAGTTTTGTGATCTTTTGCTGTGTAATGCCATCGGTTTGAAAGAGACATGAGAGAATCACTGGCATAATGCAGCCCACTCCTACCGGTGATTTGAATGCAGGTATTTGACATTGGCACTTTTCACATAGTAACTTTGCTGCCCTAGTAGAACACTCCTTACCTGCAAAAACAGAGACGCTGTTAAACTGGTTTATTTTTTTCCCTTTAAAAAAAAATCCACAAAAATCACTATAACTTTTTATTCAAAACAGCTCATTCAAAGTACAGTCAGTGCTACACGGTATTGAAAGCAATCCCTCATCACAGAGTGTGACTTGAAGAATCAATGCCTGCATCCTACAATAGCCAGATTATCTGCTGAGATAAGGTTATGCAACACCTCATCCTCTCCTCTCTTACTGAAAATGGCATCCCTGTGCTTGAGCTGAACTGCCAAGCAAGGCAGTCAGAGATGGGAGCCAGATGATGCTCCAAAATCTAGATTCAGCAAAGAGAGGGCTTGAGTGAAGGACTTCAAAAGAGAGGAGTGCAACGTGAGGTAATAAGCAGAGTTTATGCACTTACGTTGCATAAATTAATTTGCTTTCCTAAAACTTTTATTTCAAAACAGGGAGTGAGAGCAGAATTTGAGAAAACTTCAGGAGAGGATGTGCAATTCCTGAGCTGATGTGGGCTATAAGATACACTAGTTCACAGAAAAAGACAGTCTGGTTATTACTGAAATTAAATAATATCCAAGAAAGCCAAAGAAAACTTATCTCTAAGCATAAGTGCTGTTTATATCCTGTATTTTGACTTCTCTTTTCCTGTATGCAACTTTTATTTTAGTACTGATGCCATTTGTTTACTTTTGGAGTACCACTTACATGAGTAGATTAAATTTTAGGAGTTCTGAAGAATATGACAACACACTCATGCTCACATATGAGAGCAGAACCTGGCTGCAAAATTGCAAAACTGCAGCAAACAGTTTATTATCTAAATGGTTTTTCAGATTTCTTGAACTATATTGCAGTGAAATTCTTTCTAGAGTGAAATTTTAATACTGCCAAATCACCTTATATTTGGTGCAACACTCAGAATCTTTGCTGTCACCAGCTGTTCCACAGATATTTAAGAAGAACAAAATCCAAAACCATGAAGACTCTTTTTCCCACTATAGAGGGTACTATTAAAAAAAAAAAAGTGAATCTCCAGTTTTAAATTCATATTTGGAGGGGTTTAAGTAACAAAATAAAAAACTCAGATATAAATATGTTGTCGCAAAGAGCAAAAGTCACCTCTATAGCAATGCTATTTTGAGCAATGTGTATTGGAATTGAGTTAAATATTAATACACTACTAATCTCCCAGAGTCAAAATTAATGTCTGTAATACTTTGTAAACAATGCAGGAATGTTAAGCATAAAAATTCACTAAACTTCATCCAGAAGAAGGTAATTTCAAATAATGTTAAAGGATGAAAGGCTACCACATAAAATAGAAAATATAAATTTAATATAAATCTGAATATAAATTTTTGCACCACGTGGTCAGCAGATATTCATTGCATCAGTAAAAATTAGTAATGTTTAATATGCTATGTAAAGCAGACAGCCTCGAAAAGACTGTCTTCCTCTTATGTGCCTTGCTGATTTTCAAAACATATTTTTTTAACACCTAGGAAACCCTTATATAAAAATTCCATTAATTTCAGGTTTTTTTAGAAACTATACTTTTTTTACAAATTTGGATTCATGTCATGGCTGTCAAACACTGTCAGACAAATTTAGCTCACAAAGCAGCAGACAGGCCTGGGCTGCTGGTTATAGAAATTTGGATCTCAAATTTAAAACCTGCCTTGTCCTTATTATCTACTTACAGCAGACAAATGTCTCAATACAAAAGATATTAATAAACCTGGGGCTAGTGAAGGGATCTAGTGTCATAGTATAAATAGAATATTTATTTCACAAAATTCAACAGATTTTCAGAGTCTCTGCAAAAGTGTTAAAAGTTTTGCTCCACTTATATAATACATTAGATGCTAAAGTTTTCATCTTTCTTCATTCACAGTCTTACACCTGCAGAGAAACTTTCCAAGTCCACAATCAATAAACAAAAATTTATTTTAATAAGCTTTGTCTTAAGGATTCTGTGATAGAGTTCCATTTGGAGTGTCTCTTTCCCAGAGAGGCTTACTTCATATTTATCTCCCCTGAATACAGAGAGAAAGGCAGTTATTCATGATGGAAGAAATACCAGTGACACTTGACTTTATTACAAGAAGAATTAAAATAGATCAAAGCCTATCCTACTAATAAAAAACAGGTTTTATAGACATATTTTATAAAAAAATTTATGTTTTCAAAAAGATGGGGGTTTGTCAATTTTATGAAATTATGGCCAGATGTAATAAACTATATAAATCCAAAAAACCTTGATATAAAAAAAAATAGAAAACATAGCAGAAAAAGCTGAAGTCCCTGCTCATCTGGTAGTATCTGGTGACATACTAACTCAGTAAGAAATTTATACTTCTGAGAGGCTTGGGATCAGAAGAATGAAGGGGGTTTAAAGGGAATTATTAAAATTTGTGACATTTATATTACTGTGAGGAAAGCTAACTCAGCCTTTGAAAGCATTTCAGTATTTGGCAAAAACCAGACCCTGAAATAGAGCAATACATTTTCTTCTGTCATTTGGTGTGTCTCCAATTACCAAGCTTCAGTCTGCTTCTCAGAGGAGTAAGGAACATGAAAGACAGCTTTGTGAATGACTGATTAACATGGGAAAGATCATTTCTCCAAGATTATATTGTATTCCTAACAAGACCAAAAGTGTGCACTAAATTATTTTTATGATAATTAACTTTGGCAGACTTTGTCTTATTGTTAAAAAGCAGTAATAAGGTACCTTAAGAGGCAGAATAATTACACTTAACTGCTGTAATTACTAATTTAATTCTCAGGTAAAAATTATTCATAACATAGGAATTATGTAACTGCTGCCATTTAAATTCTTACTGCAATGCCTTCATATAGTTTAAATCAAGCATTGTTAGTATTTCTGAAGCTTTACTTCCATAATGTAAAAGAAAAATCTCAGGAAGGAGACCATTTTATTTCAGTGTCAATGGACTGGAATGTCTGACTATGAGTATCAAAATATGCCTATATAAACCAAATGAGGAAAAAGGAGGGAGAAGAGAGCAAGGTTAATATTTGTAAACACAACATTTGTGATATCAGTTTGTTCTTTTTCTGCCAGGTGCCATTCCAGAATCTTTCTTCACTTTCACTAGTTTCTGTATTTCACTGCAGGATCAAAAAAAAAAAAAAAGAAAACCCAAAATTTCACAGAGAGATTTAATCTTCTGTTCTGTTCGTAGAGAATTTGTGCCAAAATTTGTGATATCATATAATTTAAAGTTAATTTTGTTAATTGCTTTAAGATCTATTTTTCTTATGACCTAAACTGCTATTTTTGGGTGGTCTTCAGAAAACCAAAAAATTACTTATTTCAGCCATGTCTTATAATAGAAGGTTCATTACAGTACTACATATATATTGTATAAAACGACTCCTAGATTACTTGCATTTTACTACCAATACTCTTAGATGACTCCTACGTGACAGCATGCAGTTCTCATGACCTTATTACACAGGAAGTAATTTTTCCAAAGATGAACACACAAATCCTATAAAGGGGCACTGAGAAACAGAAAAGGCCTGGACACCGTACAAGCACTGCTTTGCAACAGCTGAAACAAGGGCTGCTGTATGGACAATCTCACATCTAATTTGTTGAAAACTAAATTACCCTTCAGGTCCCTTCTTAAAATAATTTTTCTTCCAGGTCACTTGATAGAGAGGGCTTTCACTATGACTGTAGCCTGGAATATACATCCTCCAAAAAAGCCACGGTGCCTGTGTTTCCTTCTTGCTGGTTGGTGGGGACATCAAGGTGTTGCAAGGTGGTGGAGCCTCACCCTCTGCCAGTGCAGTCGTGCTCAGTCCTTGGCAAACAGTGGGGTTGTGTTCCCACCCTGGGCAGTCACTTCCAGGTGTACTGGATACCTGCCCAGGGGAAACCAAGCTGTGGCCTGCACCCTGCTGCTGAAAGAATGGAGAAAAACACTTCAGCATTTGATGATGGCACACTCTGTACAAACTTTCGCCACAGTACTTTTCTTTCACCTCTTTTATCACTTTATCAGTGCACTTTGGTTGTCTAGGAATGAACTTCCAAACCATCAGAGAAGAATAATCCTTCAAAAACTGGCCTGATTTCACCCACCTTCCATGCCACTCACTGACATCCATCCTCAGAGTAGATCTCTGTATAGACTCTCAAGAAATCTCTATCTTGACTCTAAACCTGGCAGAGTTAGCAACAAGAACATGTTTTCCCTAACATCCAAAGGGAATTCAACATTCTCAAGGCCTGAAGGAGCAAAGGGGAGTGAAAAGCTGGGGAAAAGCATCCTCCCCTGTTTCCCCCACTACTATTAATGGAATCTCAAAGGCAGCGCCCCACGTAAGGGTAGGAAACAGCACTGAATACACATCCCAAATGACCCTCGTTGCCCTGGATGTTATCATGTCATAAGCTGATATCTCATGGTGCATCAACAAAGCAATCCTGATCCCTCTCCCTGCTCTGAAAAAGAGTTCCATGATGGACACACAGTGAATATATGGAAACATACACAAGTAAGGTACGACAGCCATCTGAACAGACCAACTCACATTATGATCATGGGCTCTGGATACAATAGAACAAAGGCTTAGATCAAATTTGTTTCTAATGAGCATGGGGTTTTAATCAAGGACTTCTGTCCATCATAAAGAAGTTCATATTCTGGGATCTAACACAGATTCACAGAAAGGTTCAGTGAACTTTTTTACTAGACCAGGTTGCTCAGAGCCCCACCCAACATGGCCCTGAACACCTCCAGTGATACTCTGATTTTGTTGTCAAGTCACCTCTAAACTGAATATAGGCAGATTCCAGAAGAAATATAAAATTACCTCTGAGCCATAGGTACATAATTTAATTCACGGGAAAAAAAAAAGAAAGACACTGCATTATTTTGCTGGAAAACACTTCATGTGTGTGCAAACCATAGCACAACATTCAGCTGTATTCACTCAGGTATTCTAAGCTTACTGTCCTCACTATAACATTAGCACTTAATTACAACATTTCATCTCAGAGTACATATGTACAGGTTTGCTAAAAACTATGCATTACTGGGCATCAGCCATACAGAGTAGGAAAAGACAATATTGTGCAGAGGTGTGACAAAAGTTTGATTATCAAAGAAGGATTCAAGTTGTGTCTTCTGCTCTCTGCCTCAGCTGAAAAGTATATTTTCTCAGAGGCCTGATATTCTTCTTTCTAAGATTCATTGTCAGTCTCTGGTATTCTACAATCTATTTGTGTTATTTTTGTAACTGAATTCCTTACTTAAGACTCTAACTCCTCAAGAACAAAATCTCAACATATACACCAGGAAATGAGGACTTCATTCAATTTCTATTTACAGTACCAGACAAGGAAGTTCCATGCTAGTGTCTCAGCACTACTTTTGGCTTTAAAAGGAACAGTTAAATTCTGTGTTCAATCCTAATCTTGTGATCCTACTTGAATCTATCACCAATAAGCAGCGTTACTGATATGATAATTCCTTTTATTTAAATACTTTTTTACCTCATTAAACATCCTTAAGGATCAATAAATACTTTGAGAGATAAAATAAACCAACTGTTACATGGTAAATGAAGCAGGTTCTTATAAATATGATAAAAGTTTAAAAGCCATAAAGGGTTCTCTACAGGTGCTAATTTTACTACTTGAATGAAATTAATAAGACTCTCCATAAAACAGCAGGAGATCCTTAGATTACATGAGTAATCAGCAGGAAAATTTATTGTGGATTCATGAAGCACTAAGTGTTTGTGTAATGTATGCAAAAGTGGTACTTTATTCTCTGCAGTGAACAATTCTGAGTCCTTATAATAGAAAAATATTTAATAGCTTGAAAACTCTTGAGGCATAGTTTTTAAAAGTTGTTCAACTGTGTGATTAATTCAACTCATGACAAACTAGTAATGAAAGGTCTGCCTTATTTTAATATTCAGTAGGAGCCATAATTAAAACAACTACTTAAGGTTAAACAATGGATACAGAGACAACTGAAAATCCAACCTGATGTCTAGGAATGTAAGGGTTAGGAGAGTGAGATTCACAAATTGTGTAGCACATTAATCTGAATAGCTAAACTAACTTTTCACCTTGACTGCAATATGCATAATGTATTTATTTATTTACTTATTCCTGCAAACTTTATGTTTTGTGAACCATTTCAGATGAAGAAGTTCCAGAAGAAGTCCCTTTGAAGAATTTCTGTAGCATTTGTGCTATCAGATTCTCAGTAAATTATGCCCTCCAAGGAAGCATATAGACAAGCTTTAATAATTTTTTCAGAAATCTTTTATTAAAATGTACCATGGGATCATGAGTTTGTGTTCAATACTTTGCATTTAATATTTATTGATCACTGCAATTAATTGCTTTTGCTGTGTAGCTTGGGGTTTTATTAAGTGGACAAAAGTGTCGATACACTGCGGCTGTTCAACTGACTGACAAATGAAACTAAATAATGCTTTTTCACGACTAGTTATTAATGTTCTATCAAAGAAACAAGCAAGGGGAATGCATGGGTCAGGGAAGTAGTAATAATAATAAAACACAGGGCCTTTAATGTTTAGATTAGCTGCTCAGCACAGATTAACAGGACCTAAAATGACTGTAAACTAAGGACCCCAATTTGTTCACGTGGCACTAAGTGTTATGTGCAATGAGATTACTGATAACAGTACTGTTCTTAAAGATATTTCACATCCTGAACAGAGGTGAGCAAACTCTGCCCAGCTTTGGAGCTGACTGAAAGGCTGTGTCAGCACAGCACTAAAGCAAAGTAAACACGTCCTGCAGACAAGGCCACACACCCAGCTGGAGTGTGAAAATGTGTTCCCCGTAGCTTTTGAACTGAATCTGTATCACATTCCTCAGGCCTATAGTTTGGGCAATGGCAAAATACAGTTCAGGAAAGGGTCTTTGCATCTAGTGATTTGGGGACTGATCTACACTCTGGCCTTTGTAACTGTTCACCCCTTTACAGAATTCTGATCCAACCATCTAAATAGGTTCATTTCTGTACCTGTCAAGTAGAAAATATAAAAAATAAGAAAACATCTGGTTTTAGGGCTTTGGCATTTCTCAGGAATATTATGTTAAAGCTTATGCAAATAAAGATGCTATGTTTGTTGAGGTCAATAGGAACATCTTTTTAATAGCAATATGAATTTGGAGAAGTGAGAAAACTTAGTCCAGAATATGACTTGAAATCCAGTTTCCTTGCTTAAAATACAAGTTGAACATAAGCGGATGTTATCAATTCTAACTTAGTAACTTCTTGTATCTGTGTTATGCAGGTTTTTCTAGTCATCATTTCAAAGTCTGGACACATCCTGTTTCTAAGATCTAGTTGGTTACCTAAACCTAAACCACAGATATTCACAAAGTGTTCATCATTAACTAAAAGGCTTAAAGAGAAACTTGTCAGTATTGCAGGTTATCCATGAAGTGCTGCCAATCTTTCTTGGGCATCAATGTGCTACTAGACCATCATTTCTCAGGCTTTCAAGGTTTTGAGACCTTTTGAAACCCTTTCCTCACTGCAAGGCAATTTGTCATTTATCAGCTTCCTTTCAGAATTCCATGCTTCTGCTCTTATCAAAACACAGCATTCAGCTACAAATGTTCCTAAGACACTTAATTTTGAAGCAGCTGAGGGACTTGGCTCTCAAAGTATCACAATTTCACAGAATCATAAATAAGCTGAGTTGGAAGGGACCCACATGGATCCTCAAGTCCAGGTCCTGGCCCTGCACAGACCATCCCCAACAGTCACACCCTGTGCGGAAAGAATTGTCCAAACACTTCTTGAGCTCTGTCAGGCTTGGTGCTGTGACACTGCCCTGGGGTCCCGTTCCAGTGCCCAAACACCCTTTGAGTGAAGAACCTTTTTCTAATATCCACCCTCAACTGCCCCTGACAAACTTCAAACCATTCCCTCAGGTCCTGTCACTGGCACCCCAGAGCTGAGATCGGTGCCTGCCCCTCCTCTTCACCTCACAAGGAAGCTGTAACTGCAGTGAGGTCTCCCCTCAGTCTCCTCTTCTCCAGAGGAGAACAGCACAAGTGACCTCAGAAACTTCTAATCCAGCTTTCCCTCAAAGCCCTTGCTCAGAACTTTACAAATCTTTTTTACCACGGATTCGTGTTTTCATGAGTCTTCTCTGCAAATACCTCACTGTGCTGAATATCTACTTTTAAAATTACTTCAGCCTTTATTCCCCTCCCTCTGCACACCGACACACATGCATAAATCTGTATGTGTACTTAGACACCTGTAGGTTTACTGGGACTTATCTAAAGCAGATCCCCTGTAATGCCTTCAGCCTTTTTCTCCCAAATGGGGGGCAAATCAGTCTCATTAACACTCCAGTTTAATATTTAAGGACTAATAACAATTAAGGGCTAATAAAAGCAGACCATCTTCAATAACAAAGCACCATGCTTGCATTGTACAACACCTATAGAAATGGGTTACACAGAAAGATAAGATTTAATAATTCATAAAATATTTGTATTTTGGAGGAATATTTATGTTTTTCATGATCTCTGCAAATACAAACACAAGACATGAATCATGCCCTTTAATATACTTCTCTTAGTTTTCTGAGGCTTGATCAGATGGAACATTTCATCAGAATCCTTGAAATCATGCAAACAAACATAAGCATCTGAATTTTAAATATTAACTGCTAAAGCACCATGAAAACCTCAGTGCTGGCAGATTTGCTCTGATTCCTCTGGCAAAGCATGAGCTTGTATTCTTTACCTTAAAGCATTTTGCACAAGAGATGAATGTGAAATTTAGCTTTCATAGCTGAAACGCATATAGTAAAAAGCCTTACCATCATTAAACTTCATCCTGATAAAGAGCACTGTATTCCTATGTTACATTATTTATATATGATTTAAATAGACTATTTGCAGACCCAAATTCAAATAATTATATCCAACTTTCATCTTTGAATCCTATTATTATTATGCCAGGATCTGCAGAAGTGACTTTACATAGAAACACAAACTTTTCATCCTGATAGGCTAGTGGCCTATCCTCCAGTGGCCTCTTGCTCCATGACTGAAATCTATAATTGTACTTCTTTGGTCACTTCTTTATTCCGGCACTTAGGAAAGAAAGAAAGAAAGAAACAAACAAACAAAAGCCACAGGCTGTTCCATAATAAATAATCCCATTTAATGACCAAGTCCAAAATATTTAAGTAAAACATATGGCCAACTGTCTGCATTTTTTAGCTTTATAGACTACTCTCAAGTTTTCAGCAATGTCTGCACTGGGTAATGTAGAAATAGTACAAGGATCCCTGTGTTTGAGTTCAGCCAGAGTAGTAAATCTGAAAATTATATGCATACAGTGGTCTGCACAAAGCGCTTGCTCTGAAAAAATGCCTGGAATGAAGAAACAAAAAAACTCCCAAATACTATGTACAGTGCCTCTGAGGAAGATAAAGAGTTTTAAAGCAACCATAACCACAAAAGTATGCAGAAAAAATCTTAATGGTCACATAAAATAAGATCTGGAACAGAATTTATAGCTTGGCAGAGTTGCAGCTTCAGTTTCTTCCTTTCTACAGATAACAATATATTCCTTCTATCATATATCAGTCCCTGCACTTGTCTAAATTATGTGGTCAAATTAAAAACAGCACAAGCCCTAAAGAAAAGAAAACAGACCTAATGACTGAGGATTTTCTAAGCAGGCCAAGATTCCAGTCTCCAAAATCCCCAAGGCCACTTTGAAAATCTCAACCTAAATGTTTAGCCGAGTTACTATCTGCTTTTCTTTCAAACTGCAAATCCCAGCTGTTCTCACAATTTCCTAATGCTTGCTGTGCTTATCCGTGAAACATAAGCTGTGGTTAGGATGGAACCTTTGCCCTGCATTTTCTCCATGGACACAAGCTGTCTGTCAATATTCCGTGGCACTGCTACCATTCGCCTCACAGTGCATTTACCAGCACCTGCACTTCAGGATTCAGGAGGCTTCAGACACCATCTTTCTCAAGGATTTTCAGCAATGTAAAAAACATTGTTGGTCGATTTCAAGTTTTTAATGTGATGCAGAAGAATGTGAGGTGGTTGCAAATACAAAGCGCAGTAGAAAGGAAGCAGGCATTCCAGATAAAAGTACTTAAGATTAATTTAACATGCATAGGATTTCCCAATTAAAACTTCCACATTAGCAGTGCATTTTAAACAGTTAATCTCCTAACGAGACATCCCCAGCAATAAGAAGTGAATTGCAGGACCGAATAAGGCCCTGAGGCCTGCATCTGGAAAAGGCTGTGCTTTGTAAATGTTGGATTTATGCTGCTGTCACATATTCTGCAATGAAAGAGTTCCACTGCCACCTACTGCCAAGATGTCTTTTCCCACCAGAAACTGCCACTAAAAGTGGGGAATCCTCTGTGCTTCTGCACAAAATGCCAACCAAAGAAAATGATGCAACTTAATTCTTCACACACAAAAATTTCACACTTTAAAAAAAAACAAACTCTAGCAGCTGGAAAGACAGACTGTTTATTTTTATGTGCCTCTTCTTCATAATATGGTAAAAATCCAAAGAATGCTGTGCTGAATAGTGTGGGAGAGTCTGTGCAAAAGTCTGATTTTCCCTCTCTTATTCCCAGATCTCCACTGTCACACCTTTGAGTCCTGGCTGACCTGCAGCCATCTCTGCTAATGATACCCCACTGACTCTTGTGAAAGAGATACTGAGGTTGACTCCTTCCCTTCCCTTAGGGGCTGAAACAATACCTCTGTGATGTGCCTGATCTCCAAGAGTCCTGCTCAGCATCTCACAGCTCCACTGTGGAGACACTACCTTAATTGAAAATGAGGTTTCACTGTGGTTTCCTTTTGGGGTCTTTTTTGACAGTTAAATTGCAAATCAGTTAAAACTGAAGAATTTTCCTTGTAAACAGAGTCAGTAACAATTGTGAAATAAAATTTTAGAAGTAGCAGAAACCAAAGGGAATTAATATTTCAGAACGCAGTGAAAGACACTTAACAAATAGTGAAGTAGGGAAGGGAGAACATCAGGATTAATGAACGTCAGCTGTGCTCTCTGAAAATTCTAACCAACTTGAAAAACCATGGTTCTAGGATTCAAGACACAGTATCCCATAACTAGGTGTTTTTTCTGCTCTTTGCCTTAATAGCATAAGCAAATAACGTTATAGGTGTGTAGGTGAGAGAATCCCCACCCTCGTGTTTATAGCTGTTTGGTAACATTAAAGCACAGATCAACTCGAGCTGCTGCTAGGAAAATCACAACATTACATATCATCTGCAAGCACCCTGGAGGGAAAAATATCTTCAATTCACTGTCAGTGGTGTCCCAGACTGAAGGTGTATGCACACACTCAATAAATGTGTGCCCTTTCTACATTACCATCACAATAAGTACAAAACAAGCAAGATAGTTTAATTGCATTTTTTAAGACAAGATTTTTTTATTTTTGGCCAGAAGCTCCTGCAAGCACAGATATGGTGAGATTCACTTGTTTAATATCTGGAGAATAAAACCCCAGACATCCTGACACTATCTCCTGTTCTGCCTTCAGACTTAGCAATACTCCACATTTCAAGTACAAATTCAACTACAAAATTTGTGTGTCTCCATTCTGTGTCTTTTTAGATACATAATATCTCACAGCACCAATGAATTTCTGTGTTTAGGGCGTAGAAGAGAGCTGTTTCTTTTTAAGAGCACGAATACACCACGAATAATCCTTGAGAAAGTATACACTTTCACACATTTTCACTTGAAAAGTGTCCTTTCACTTTTCATTTATCAAGAGAGTAGTTCTGAAGAATTAATTTGTTAGAAATTATATTTTATCTGTTGCCCTGAAATTAAAATTTTGTATTTATCTGTTCATTTTCTTACATGCTATGGGGTTTTTACAACAAATACATTCCGAATTTTTGTCTCCATTATGGAGCAGTGGCAAGAGGTAACAAAAGCAAACACTTTTTTGTTCTGTCTTTATGGAAATGCTACCTTTTCTTCCCAGTGGAAATGCTTAAAACGTCTTCCTTCCAGCAATAAGCCCATATGATAAGTTTTATATGACATACTATGCAGTGTTAACAAAATAAAGTTGTACTTTATCAATTCTTTCTATCTATCTATGGAACAGTTTCCATAAGGAATAACAGACTTTTAAGCTATCTCCGCAAAAGCCCTTCAACCAGCAAAGTCGGTTTAAATAATTATGTGTTTTCATCTTTTATTTTTACAAGATCACATAGCAAGAGAAGAAACAACTTTAGGAAGATTATCAGCTTACACTTTCAGTATCTGCTGTCTTGGGTTTCATCCCTAGCTGCCCAGACCAACACATACTCGACCAAAGTCAGTTGTCATTTTTACTTATGCTAGGAAGAGGTGTCCATTAAACACTTCTGAACAGAAGTCTAAAAACCTAATGTTCTATAATACAACAAGTATTAAGGCAGCCCTTAAACCAAAAGCATTTGGCAAATGCAAAGCAAAAAATATTTAATTCCTTTCTGTATTTAGTTCCATAGAACTAGGGGTTCTTTAACTCTGCTCTTTTCTATTTCCTCTCCCCCACACTGACTCTCTTGATATCCTTTGCATTCACACAAAGAAATATCCAACAGTATTTGAGCTGAACCTTCTACAATGTTCATGGAAGGAAAAATAGGCTATCCATTTTCAAAAGAATCTAGAATAAATATGACAATCAATGGATAACTGAAAATAAAAATCTATAGAAAAATTATGGAGATGGCTTTGGCACACAAACAATTTCTTAAAAACTATAGATGTTCTTTTTCATTATTATTTTTTGTGAAGAAGTAATGCACTCCCTTTTTGTAAGTTACCTTTTTTTAAAACTGGAAAGGCATAGATGAAAGGTTAGAACCTCGGATCCTCTAAATTATGCGGCTTGGTGGCCCATAATAACCTTCTAATAGGAGGCACAACAGAGCAAAATCTTGATGTACTACAATGCAAACCCAAGGTTTCTACCGTTTGCAGTGAACTTGAGAATTCACTTAATAAGAGGCTTCATTAACACCCAGCAGATATGTTGTTATTCAGGCTAAGAGAACAAACCCCTGGCTCTCAGGAAGAGAAAAAGGCCTTTCAGAGCCCCAGCAGCACTTTCTGACAGAGGCTGAGTGTCCAGCTTCCTGCTGATGAATGACAGGATGCCCAAGTGACAACACGGCCACTTCACTGAGCAAAACAAAGATACAACCCTCTGAATGACAAAAGTTAACCTCATACAGAGACATGTCCAGGCTAACAAGAATGCCACATTACAAAGGCTTTGGCTGTATTTTTCTTGGTGTTGGTTCATTATTAACAACCTGATCCATACTACAATAGTCATCACCATTAACAGCTGTTACAACTGAATATGCTGGCTGACCAGCACAGCTCTTTCACATCTTTCTCTGCTCACAAACTGCACCACTGATACTCTCAGGCAAAAATTAATTGAAAATCTGCAAGATTTCCATACATACTTAGATCTCTTCTAACTAAGAATTTAAAGTTCTCTTTTATATGTCTTAGTGGCAAGCCCAGGTCCTTTTAAGGGAAATTTTCCTGGAAAAAGTAGCATATCCAGCAAAAATATGGAAAGCAATGAGACCTTTTATACAGCATTTCTGTTTATTTGGACATTCAGGCTGGTGAGGGCTTTTACAGATTCACCAGTTCTGCCCATCTCAAAGGCAATTATCTCACCTCCAGCTTGGTCCTTGGATAGAAGAGGGATTGCAGCAGGATTTCTTTCTCAGGAGCTGATATTTCTTGAGAAATTTAATTTTAGTCCTCCTCATTTTTTAGACTTCAGCTGATTAAGTAATTTAAATAGCCAAAATTTAGAAACTAGTGGTAGATTTAGTGCATAGTACCACCTATAATTTTCTACTAGATGCATTATTTTGAATTTTTTTTTTATAAAGATCCTCAAGGAAAAAGAAGAATTAAAAACTATATATATATGCTGATAACTTTCGTTATCAGCTTAAAAATGCAGTTCTGGATCATAAAGGCTTTACAAACAGGCTTCTTCAGTTTTTATTCTCTGTGTTGGTTAGGAAAGAAATAAACATATTCAAGAGCTGGAAAATATTCCTGATATACATTATATTTTCAAAAGGAAGAACACAGTTCAATTCTAGGCATAAAAATAGTTTTGCTAAAGTAGTGTCTTTAAGTAAAAATGGTTAAGCTTAAACCACTACAATTTAAGGAAAAACATTTTTCTTTGCTGTTGTTTTTTGGGGTTTTTTTCACTGTATTTTGCACAGGGAGCTGCAATGAATTTTTCTTGACATTCAAGTGTAGATGATCAGTAAAATGTTCTGCACATCTTCCAGACACTGGCAGTGACAGCACAAAGCAATAAATGCACTGTACATATTGACGTGGTCTTTGTGAATACCTGTCAAGAGTGGAGCATACTTCAGGTGAAGCCTCTGCTCCACTGTTCTTCCAGCCACAAAGAAAGCAGGGGTTGAGACAAAGAAACAGAAATTCAAATGGCAATTCTGCAGCTCAGAGAGATAGGTTACTGACAGGAGAGATAGATAGAGTTGAGTGATACCTAGGAGCTGAGACAAAGTTAAAGTGGCATTACTCCTCCACACGCAATGATTTTATATACAGATTGTGCCCTCCAAGTACCTCTGCCTGGCTTTCAAAGGTGGTTCTCACACAGTCACCTATGAAGCACTTCTGCTGGATAGAGATCCATCTCATACACAACTACATGGCAGAACTAGTTAAATTTGACTTTAATCATTGTTATTGTACGTGATCAATGGCCTGAATTTGTTTTAAGATTTACAAGTATATTTATGTACAATGAAGTTTATGTATGTGCCTCTTTCTTGGATAACCACTGGTGAGCAGTGTGCTGGTCAGACACAGAACACCCATTTGTTCCCATGTGAAACAATTTGATACCAAGTGAGCTTCTTCATTTCCAAGTTGTTTTCTGCTCCAGCTCGATCAAGCTGCAGTGACAATTAGGCTGGAATCTGCTAAGGCTTTGCAACTGACAACACAGGACTCCATAGCTTTGGCAGAATGCTTTACCAAGCATTTTCCCCAAGAAGGAAAGCTATGACTCTCCTTACTTGGCAGTTGAATTATTAAGCTCCTGGTTTAAAAATTTTCAGTGAAGAGGAAATTTCTGAACAATGCAAAGTGGAAGAACTTTCAGGTTAAAAAAAAGGAAAATAAACAAAAACCTACAGTGTTTAAACAAGAAAATAAAGAGGTATAGAAGCTCTGAAGTGATCTTTCTTGCCATCTAAAATAAAACTAAATATTTCAGTACCCCAAACACAATAAGGTTAAACAAGGTGGGAGCCATCCTCCTCATTCTCAACAAACCTGCACGTTAAGATTGTTTCTCTTTAATGAACCAGCCTAGGATGACCCACATCTCATCTAATGTGCATGAAAGCAGGCTCCTCTACCCTAGGAACCTTGTGAGGAGTAGAGACACGAGTACCTTTTAGAAAAGAGATTAACCATGGCCAGGTTGGCAGAATACTTGAGACTGTAAGATAAGCTCTCTATGTGTCATTCCTCCATCATAAAAAAACTCTATTAATCTTGAAGGAACAAGGTTAATGTGAAGAAAAAGTGCCAGAATTTCTTCTAGATAATTCAGGATGAAAGCCTAAAAGACTTTTCTGTTGTGCCACACCGATGAATTAAAAATGCCAAGCCACATTTTTGGATTACCCACAGCACATGCTTTGCAAGAGTTCCAAGTGCTGTGTTCTGGCTCTAATTCACAACAGGAAATTAAAGCAGAAATACCTACCAAAAATAAGACAGTATTAAGAAATGTACTGTCAAGACAAAAATACTTGCAACGTGAACCTGTCATTTTGTACCTGACAATGGCAAAATGAGGGCTCAAGGTGAAGTGGAAAGCATTGCACTGATAAAAAATAGCTTTGCTTCATCTCTTGTAGTAAAACGCTCTTCAAGTTTTACTGAAATGAACAAAATTGAGAAAACAGTACATTATTTCAATAGCATCACACATCTGAGAAGTGCTGCAGTGGCCAGAGTGAGCCTAAAGTACTCTTATTCCAAAAGGCAGAGCAGCAGACAGAAGGAATCAGTGGTGCTAGGGCAGAAGGGAGCAACACAAAACACATTGATATTTCTGAGTCTGGAGAGCCTGAGTACAAATGAAACTTCTTGGTCTTCTGGCAGGAACTTCTGGAACAGGTAGCCAGGGTTTGGCATAGCTCCCTGATGGAGAGAATCCCCATCCCACAAGTCTTGAAGGACTAAGCCCTCTACCCTGGCCTTTGAACCTCAATTCTTTCATTTAAATCACGGTTTTCAGAATCATCATGCACACAGCATTTTTAGTGTCTCCTTGCTGATCAAAGGTTACACTTATTTTTAGAGTTGTGCCTGTATGTCCAGGTCAGCAGCTGTTCCAAGTAAGAAAACATATTCTGTGCTGGAAGAGCAATGGAGTGCTTGTGCTCCAGAAAGGCAAACAGCCAGGCTCTGCACTACATAATCCAGGTGTCCATCAGTCTAAAATTTGAGCACAGTTTCTAAGCAATTGTATGGAAAAACTGTTAAGCATAATTAAATATCATTTCAATCCCATCAGATCCTCATATAATTCTCTTTAGGATTAGTTTTAGACTTCTAAAAACATAATATTAAGTACAGATAGTGAAAAGGCATTAATTATCTCCATTTGTTCATTTTATGAAGCTCTCCAGCGCAGCATTTTGCAAAAACGAGATACAATGAAGGATGTTGAAATGCATGAATTGGTATATTAAAGATATTCCCACTGCTGCCAGCACACTTTCAACCAAAACTGAATGCAATACTAAACTAGCAGCTATCAGGAAAAAACTCTCACTCTGTAACAAAGCCCTCACTTAAATTTCTGTTATTTCCCTTCTTCCCTTGCACACATTTATTTGTTCCCCTATCAAACTCGTGGTACCAGAAGAAGTTTAGGATAAGTTTAGGATAAGTCAGGCATAAGTGCTGAGAAATAATTAAGAGAAAATCTGTCCCAAATCTGCATCATTAAAAAGGCTCATTAAGAATCTGGACATCTGAATACTATGGTGTTATGTTATATTTCTTAATTAATAATTAAGAATAATTAATTCTGCATGGACTTGATATTAATGTGGTGACCCTGTATCATATACCAGAATAGGTACTATAGCTCTGAATTCCATCTGAGGCCTCCTTTGCATCAATGGGGGTAGTTGGAAATAGCTGCTCTGCTGAAATGTATACCCTGTCCCACTGTACTACACACAGAGCAAATTGTTTTCACATTCTGATCTTCTGGAAGGGCCAAAATCTTTCCTCACAATGCTGTACACACACAGCAACGTGAGGAAAGAAAACCACGGTGCTCTGCATCAAATATAATTAATGCACATTCAATATGGAAGTTACTTTGTAGTGACAATCAATTATTTAAAACACACATTAATTTCTGTTCCTTTCCACATGCTAATTAAATAACATCCTTTCAGAATTTGTGTTGCTATTAATGCTTCTCGGTTTGAAAATCAGAGCCGTTTTTGGGAACACAATGACTTCTGCAATGGTTTTCAGATGGTTCCCTGAAAGGTGGGAGGTGACAGATGCTGCTGCACAGTGATTTCTTTTGTCTCTTAGCTTATTCACTTGCATGCATTTATGTGTCCTGAATCATCACGCAGTGGCATTGCAATTATGAAGAACTAAGATTCCACTGTATACAGGCTCCCATTAATTAGTTCCCTTGTTTATATGATTTCCTCGTTAACTTTGCAGAAGGCTTTAAAGTGCCATGGTCTCATTAGGCAATATTAAAAGTGTGCATGGAAGCCATCTCTTAATATAACATCACAAATTAAATCAGTAGCACCACTAAGCATTTGCAAATATGCATTCAGTTATAGATGCTTCATGATGCATTTCTAACTTATTTCAGTCCCTTTCCATAAACATACAAATGAACACATTTATTTTGACACAAATATGCATTGAAAAATACCAAAAGTGATGTGAGTAATGAAATGGCCATGCAGCTGCATAAGTCCTTATGTTAGATGTCTGTGTGAAGTTTGAAAGCTTTTTGTGGGATTATGGTTTGTCAGAACACAGTACAGAAAAGAAAAATCAAATTGCTATTCAATATATTTTTGAAATTCTGACAGTACAGAGATAATTGATTTGCATTAAAGGCAAAAATACCCACATAAGCATAGACTGAAAGTGGTGGTAGAGAAGTGTTTTATGACTCAAATCCTGTTGTAGTGGATTTTTAATAGGCAAACTATAATTTGAGAAGTCAATTTGCACTGAGATCAGAATATTGGGGTATGGCAGCTAATAATGATAATTGCAAACATGTCTTTCAATAATGCCTGGTTTTATTTAATATACAAGCTTGTCTTTTTATGGTGTACTATCTTCACATTTCAGATATGACCATTCTATTTAAAATAGCTTAATAAATATATTTATAGAAATTACAGACAAGTATTAGCTGTTACCATTCCTTTAAAATGTGTACATTTATTTTTAGGCTGATAAATTTAAAATTAACAAGACATGCATTTCCCATCAAAATGATTTACAACAATTTTATTAGTTGTTTAGATTAATTAAACCTGTAGATCTTTCCTTGAAAATATAGTAAATGCGTGCTGCATAATACGTGCATTTAATTTCACTCCATTTTGCTCTGATTTTTCAAAGTAACCCAGCATCATCTAACATGAAACTGATAAAATTTTGGTCCAGCAATTACTATCAACTGAAAATCAAA
This sequence comes from Petroica traversi, assembly GCA_025920805.1. Classification (NCBI taxonomy): domain Eukaryota; kingdom Metazoa; phylum Chordata; class Aves; order Passeriformes; family Petroicidae; genus Petroica; species Petroica traversi. The sequence continues at coordinate 526,829 of JAHLSL010000111.1, read as the reverse complement.
TAAGATGCAAGCTTAGACCATTGTGCAGCAAAAATATGTCAACATCCATTTGAATTTAAGCATGGAGTGGTTTTTTTCTGTTAAAATCATTATGGATGTTCACATGATTAAATCTAAGCAAGTCACCAAGTGGTAAACTGGATCAGGGCCCAAATATTTAAAGGAAAAATCAATCCTTTGAAAGCCACCAAGAAATCCAAGTAGAGAAAGCCAGTATTCTCACTTACCAAGATTTAGGAGAGCAGTCAAAAATGATTAACTGGAATCAATTTGCACATATTGTATGCACTGTATTTAGATCACAGAAATTACTTCATATTAGCAAATCAATACTTCCATTCATTGCAAGCTCCAAGACTGATTATCCCTTGCAACTCTGAAAAGACCATAGAGCATTTTTATCCATTAATAATTCACACAGAGATAAAGGCTTTCTCAAGGCATATAGATTAAAATAGATACTTATAAATATACCTTTGATTAATATGAAAGCTAAACTAAAGAGCACTCGGGAACTTGTTTTGCAAACAGCCAAAGAAAAATTGCAGTACTGTATTTGCAGATTACTGAGCTATTCAGTATTTTCCCTCATAGCAATCCATCCCATTGTAAGCAGTGACTATTAGAAATACACTAGGTGAGCAAATTTTGCTTATTTGGAAATGACTACCTGAGTTACATTAAAAAATTTTAAACCCCCCAGAAGCACCTGGTTTTTAGGCGAAATAATCCAGGTGGAATAAGGTAGCAACAATTCCTGACACAAAAATACATTTAAATGGGGCATGTATTACAATGACATGTTGGCTGGGATGAAAATTGGAAAATATAGGTTTTAAACAGAATGGTTTCAGTAAGAAACCCTCAGTACTAATACAGGTAGGTGCAGACTCATTCTGTTTGCTGACAGAATTGTTCTCAGCTGAAAACTGTGAGATTGTACTACCAGAGAGCTGAGCTAACAAGCCCACAGAAAGCTAAAGCAAATGCCTGCACATTCAGGTCTCTTCCAGTGTGGCTATTCAGCTTCCAGACCAGACTCCTCTCATCCCTCACCTCCTGAGTGAATTGGTTCTCATTCTAGGGCAGGTCACTCCATCTTTCTTGTTTTCCTTCCCACTTCCATATCTTTCCCACTCAGTGTAAAAGCTCTGCAGAGCAATGCAGGCACGATTTCAGCTGGGACTTCTAGATGCTTCTGTAATATGAGCACCAGCAATAAATCGGGAGAGGATAATAGAAGTGTCAAGCCAGTCCTAAGTGCAGCAGCAGAGCTGTAATGTACTGTACGACACCCTGCATCCAACACCATCCTTCAAGGACTCTGCACAGCATGGTTTATTCCACTGCAATAATAAATGTGCCCATGATGCATCTCCAAGTATTACCCAGTGCCAAAAATGAATCACAGAAACGCTCCCTTCGCCTCCCCCCAACAAGGAGATAATACTTTTTTCGGATGTGATGCCACTCTGTATAGTTTTTGACAAACTGGAAATGCCTTAGTGAAATAAGGCTGTATGGGGAGCACATGATTCATTTTGAGGCAGCAGTGTGTAAAAAGACAGTGCTGAAATAAGTGTGGCAATTCAATTCGTATCTGTTTAGCCATGCTTGTTTATGTTGCTATTCCTAAGGGTTCTAGATTCCAGCAGCTACTTCCTTTGCAGCTCCTGCCATTCCCTGTGATCAAAAATTTCTAAGAGGATCTTGAGATGCTCCTAGCTAAGCAGGAAATACCAGCAAGTGGGTGTAACACTGGCACATAGAAATATTGGAGAGTAATTAATCAAAGTGTAATTTTTAATTCTCCATTAAGCCAATGGTGGTTTTTTTCAAAATTTGAGGTACTGCTGTTGGTTCTCTTGTTTCTCTCACAAGTCAGTAATTCTAGTTACTGGAAATCCTATGAATGTTACTGTGAAGAGCATAAGTGAATCAATAACATTTTCTATTCATGCTGGGGTTTTTTTCTGGATGTTTGCTCAGCTCACACTGCTCTTCATTCTATTTCAGCAGTTTGGGCTGATAGAGTGTTTCATGATTCTGTAAATCCATCTAAGCATCAAATGTTTTCCTAAAACCTCAATAAATTCTGCCATGTAGCTGTTTCAATGTTATCTACTAATTTAACAATGTTCAAAAACCACACATTATCAGTCTCAATATCCTCTTTATAAATCAGTACCAATAGACATTGCAGTGAACAGCATGTTCTGTATCTGAATATCCTGTAGTTTTACCAGTATTTTCTATATCTTCCCAAGAAAATTTGGTATGTTCCCTTAGTTCCCACTACTCTACAAAAACATCTTTCTCTTCCATACTAGTGATCACATCTATTAATTCTCTTGGCAGAAGATTTTCTTTTTTCTATTGCTAATAATTTTTGAAGGCTAATATGTGATTTTTCTGAGCGTGATTCTTCGTCAGCTTTTGATCATTCTAATTGCCTTATTATAATCTGCTCTCCTACAGTGATAAAGGCTTTTAATGTTTCATGTGCTAGGAATGAAAGGGGGAAAAAAACGTGAGCAAAAATCTCCTTTTGTTCCTGGAATATTACCACCTCCACAGTTCATAACTATTAGGGGGAAGAATTCATTTTGGCCCTCTGTTGTGTCAAAGTTTCATCCTTTCAGTGGCCCCACTGTCTCTTTGTGATTTTGTTCACTTCAGCAGCAAAATGGATTGATCATTGCTTCTCCCTTTGCCACCTATTTCGCATGCTACTTTAACATCCCAGAATAATGATTTGGACTCACTTCTTTAATTTTCCTATGAACTGCACATCTCACACTTTTTTTTTTTAATATAGTTTCTTGTATGATAAAAAAAGCATATCGTTACGTTTGCCCACGACCTGAATTTTATAATCTCAGTTCTAATATCCTTTTCTTCAGTACAAGGACAGGTTTTACAAAGTGGGGATTTAAAAACATGACTGAACTTTGTGTAGATTTATCCACCATTTTGAGTTCTGTCCTTTGAGAAGTTAGAAATGGCTCCAAATAATACAGTCTCTACCACCCTCCACGTTAGGCTGCCTTTGAATTTCAGATTTCAGAAGCATGCACCAGAAACTTACAACTAGGGCCACCAAATTCCTCATTAAAAAACTTTCCAGATCATCTTCCAATGATTTTGTAGCTTGTTTAATTCAAAAGCATATAAAGTTAATCTCATGATTTTTAATATTTTTTTTTTGTTCAGTCAACCAAAACTGTTCATAGAAACACCCTGGCTTCAGTAAATATTTCCTACAGAAGGACTCCTTGGGTTAATAGTGGAATTAGTGCCCAAAACAAAAGGCAAATTTAAAAAAAGAACAGAGAGAACCAAAAGCACTTCTGCCTAGGTATAGTCCAAATCCATTAATTCCCAAAAGATTATCCTAATTCAAATTAGAGAAATAGTCTGCCCACCCGTGAATATTTATTTTTAATAGCTAACTCCAAGAGTAGCAGGAAGAACAAGATAACAGCATTGGCTTTGCAGTACTGCAGCAGAAGTGTCAGTGCTCAGCAGGAAACCTGAGTTCCAGTTATCCCTTTTATTTGCAGCCTAGAGCTTGTTTTAGAAGGTAATTGGGACAGTTCTTCCTTACTGGCTCTTGCTGAAGTTTTAAAAGTCTTAAGAAGGGACATGACTCCAGGTCTTTTGAATCCCAGGATACGGAAGATATCTTCTGGATCTTAGCCTCCCTCTGTCACTCTTTTGTAAAGCTCCTATTTTGGAAAATTGTTCTGCTGTGTAGGAGTAAATGTTGCATTTGGACAACAGAGACTAAAGGCTATGTTGTCTGCCGGCTACAGCATCTGCCTAGGAGACTTGTATTCAATTATCAGTTTCAGAAAAAAAGAGAGGAAGAAGAATTGATTTGAAGCCTTTTTCAGTATTTCTTGTGGAGCAATTGTCTCAGAGAATTAGTGAGTTAGTGAGTACAGTGGCATAACAAGGCTATGCTGTACTGAGGAAAAGGAAGGCCTACTAACAAGGTCTACTTCCAAAAATGGTAATCTCACATCTTTTCTTGTAGAACAAAACCAGTGAACACACTTAGAAGGTTTTTATTTTTTAATCTGTGTAAATTTTTCAGCCACATAATTATGCTCAGCCTAAAAATTTCAGCACATTTTGAAGTTTTGTTGTCGTCAAATTCCTATTTTAGTTCTTCCTGTTTCACCGTGTGAAAGAAACAGCTTTCTTTACATATAATTGTATAATAATGAATTACAATTTTGAGCTAAAGGAAAGTAAATGTACATCAAACTTGGCAGTCTAAATATAAACATTGCATTTTTCTCATTAAAATTATTTTGTAAGTCTATTTAATTAAGTAGTGCAGACCTGTATGAACACTTTTAAACTGAACTGCAACAAGTTCCTTGTGATTTAACTTAAATCAGTAAGAAATCTACTTAAGGTAAATCAATATAAGCCTTTTGTTAAACCATTTAAGAGTCACTATATGAGGGCTTCAGAATTGTATCTAAATTGATTAATTTAAATCTGAGTTCAGTTAAACAGATGCTGCTTTTGCGTGGAGAGAAGGCCTAAAGGTATGACATATGACAGAAGGCAGACTGACTGACTCCACACCCTCCATACCAATTTTTAATGTTTATTAGATTTTTTATCTTATTAAAGTTTCGGCCTTCTTCCAAAAGGGCAAAACACCAACCTTATTTATACAGTCCATGATCTATCCCTTGCTCAAAAACAATTGCCTGTTGGTAATCTCTTAACTACCTCTGGTCAAATCCCAAAATAAACTTTACTGATAATAAACTTTGCTGATTAAGGTGGCAACCAAACTGCTTAGCCACCTCACCGATCAGCATAATGAGAGTGTATTGTTCAAAGAATGGTTTCCTCCAAGGCTACAAGCAGAACATAAACACCCTGACTATTATTGGTTTAAGTACCACTGGTCACAATTAGCTGTTCTCTGTGGTGAACCAGCAGAGCTGTGATGGGATTACAAACCAGAAGCTGTTCACATTTAGAGAGAATCACACCTGTTGGATCCTGTGGCACAGAACACAAAACTGAACATATAAGTGGCAGAGTCTTAAGATATTGTGGTATAATCAGGATGGTGAAGGACATCAGGTAGTCCAGGCAACCAACAGGCTGTTTAATACATATAATTGCACTTTCTTTTAGTGTACAGTCCCTCCAAAGGCAGAGAAAAGTGTGTTGTGATCTCCCTATGAATTAATAGAACACTGAGGTTCTTCTGGTGCCAAAGACACTGGGTTCTGGCCCACACGCACAGTTACTTCTAATTTTTGTTTTTACCTGGGTTGTTCAGCTTGACATTTTCCCAACACAAAAGAGAATCCCTCTTTTGTAATTTTACAATATGCAAAGTATGTCTTTAAGAGCTAAAAAAACAGCAACTTCTGCAAAGACTAGCTACTACTGGATTTTTGGGGAGTTTCCTTCCCTCACTTCTCATGAGTATGTGGAGGGTTTAGGATTTTCAATGAAAGTATTATAGTATCAGAATGACTCGGAAACAGTTCTGTTTTGATTTGTCCCTTTAGAAAAGACAGATCATGAAACCATGACCTTCAAAACCCAGAGACCTCAAATCTGTGGAGCAAACTTCAAGCAAAATTAACTGAATGCCTCTAGGCACATTTGCCTGAAATTAAATGACTTGGTCGTGACATATAAGCAGATTTATTGAAAGATTGCTGTGATATTTCCAGGTACGTCGTCATTATCATCACATTTTTCTGTGCAACAGCCTGGAATAATGCATGGGAATAAACATTCTTCTAAGTTAAATTCAGAGAATAAATATAGAGATATATTTCTACTATGGCAGCTGTGGTTTTGTGAGAAAACAAAAATGTTCCTCTCTTACATCTTTAATAATAGATAGCCATGGAGCCAGTTATGCAGCCAGTAGAGGAAAAAGGAAAAAAAAAAAAAAAAAAGGAAAAAAATAGAAAAAGAAGAAAAAGAAAAAAATGAAGAAAAAGGACAGTAATAATTGATCCACAGCTATGCCATATATTGTGCATTAACAAATAGCTTCATATTTTAAGGAATGTATTCTAAGTAATAACCATTTATACACAACTGTAAATGTATGCAATACATTACAAAAGCCTAAAGACATGATCTTTTGTCTGGATTGCTTACCAGCTACCTGTTATAAATATTCTAAAGAGGCTTTTATACCTCTAATGTCAGTGTGGTACCAGAGTGCCTTTCTATTAGTGCATTAAGCTACATGACTAGAATTTTTCTGTCCCCAGGTGGAAAATTGCATGTATTTAAAAATAATTAATATTTTATTTTTTTATCTCTAATGTGCACGCACTTTCACTAGCAAATGCAGACAGAATAATATCTCTCACATTCTACTGTATTGAATTTAAAGTACCAGACAAGTCTGTTGTATTAAAATAAGTTTACTTGTGTGCTGAACTGGTGGGGAACAACAGCTAGAAATGTCTTGAGGAATATGCTTCATGCCCTTAGCAGCAAATAGTTTTCATTATCCACGTTCCAGAGTAATCACTGATGAACATTTTGGATGGATTTTCAAATAAGCAGAATATTGGCCTAACTGCTTCAGCTAGGAGTTTTCCCACATACTGTAACAGGGGCAGAGTTGGGCCACTGCTCCGTGAATCTGCAAACTCCAGGCTCTGAAGAAGGTGTGAGAGCACAGCAGAGAGCCCAAAAGTCCCTGGCTGGATGCTCAGGGACCTAATTATTTTGCCCCAGCTCCTTCCCAACCTGATGCAGTTTTCTCATCACCTCCGTATGCACAGACTGCAAATTTCTTCCCACTACACCAATAAAAGCTGGGTATTTCTCACTGGAAACACCACTAACTTTACCACTTTCCAGTTTATGGATGGGAACTGGAACATTTCAAATGAGAAAACATTTACATTACTTCCCACTAAGGTTACACTGGAACATCCATGAGTTACCCAAAGAAATTCTGTGGCTGTATTTTATTGGGCTATTTTGTGTATTACACTCACTATCCATGAAGCTACTTTCCTATTAAAATCCCTAACTCCCCCTTTCATTTCCAAGGTGTAACCTTCCAGAGATTTCAGATCTCAAATGTAGAATACGTATTTAAGTCAGGTTTGATAAGAAAATTTTGATATTCCAAAATGCTTTTTCTGCTGGGGACATGACATAAACACCATTCTAATAAAGATATCAATAACTTAAACTTTGATTAGGTACAACTTTTTTGACATTGCAAGGAAAGCATAGAAACACATATCCAGTTTTGAAAGATCAGTGCAGTTTGAAAGGTCAGTGCAGTTGTCAAAACCATTGGCTCTTCCAGAGTGCTCCCAGAATTTGCTTGGGAAAAAGACTCCCAAGAACAGACTCTACAACTCAGAGGCCAGGGAAATGTTATACTGTTACAGAGGTAACTGCCCTACTACTCAGCTAACCTAACTAGATTCCTATGAATGGTAAATACAAAATTTATTCCTGCTTAATTTTTTATGCAGGTATCTCCCTTTTTCTCCTTTCAAGAAAACAGAGGGAAAAGTTCTTTATAGGAAAGTATCACGCACTCAGCTGCAGGAAGATGTGAAGAGCTCCATTTACAGAAGGGGTTTTGAAAGAGTGATCTGAATTATGCAGCAGCCTGACATTCAGAGTGCATTGCATTACTGCATTGGAGTACACATTCTCACAGCCCCACCCCCAAAATATAGCAGTCATTTCAAAGTTCTCTCTCTTGAATCTAACTTCACTAATTTATGTTTCTTTAGTCTAGAATAACATAAGTTCTGAACTATATTTCTCCTTCATATGCCAAGACCTGTTCACAAAATTATATTTTTCTTTTTTAACATCAAGAAGTGTGTTATGATCATTCAAATATCTTCATTGCTACAAAGATTATCATGATTAGAACTTCCAGAGAACTTCTGCGATCAGAAAGACTGATGAGGCAGTTTTTTTAATGGATATTTATCTTCACCTACCCTTATATCTATACTACAATTAAGTCATCTACTGCCTCATGGCTTCCTTTTTTACCCTGCTGTTCTCCCCACCACCTTTACAAGCATCCCTGTGACTTTTCCACAGCCAACAGACTGCCATGCAGTCACCAGACAGTTCTTTTCATGCTGACTGACCTGCTGCCTGCAACCACCCAGAGTATAAAACAGCAGATTCCTTTCTAGTTTTCCCTTAGAGCACAGGGAGGACAAACACCAGGCTTTTTGCTCTTTTGTCACTGCTTTGGATTCTCATGGAACTTGAAATTTCAAGTTTCCTACCTTCATTCCAAGCTGGATGAAGCTGAATAGCTGGTTCAAAACCTACTGGGGAGGAATTAGCAGAGGAGCAATCAGACAGCTTTCACCTCTGCCCTCAAAAAGAGAAGAAATATCAGGATCATTCAATGGTTCACCAGCAAGGAAAGGCAGCAATCACACAGCACCTTTCTAGCAGAGGAAACCAGAATAATCTCACAGTTATCCATAATGAGGTCAGAATTTTGTCAGACTAATGCGGGTATGTTCAGAATTATCTCTGTTTCAAAGATTAGAGATCACCCAGTACTGTCATTTTCCCAATACTTAATAGTGCAGATTTGTAATAGCGGAGGGCTAGGACAGAAAACCCTTCAGTATTAAGCCATTATCTTTCTGACTCAGCTATGCTTGTGAGCTTCAAATTCTGTTAGGACATCTACTCTTGATTAGTAGGTAATCAAGAAGTGAAAAACCCAGTCTTACATTTTATTTCTAATCTCAGAAATGGATTTAAGTCTTAACATGTCTTGTTTATGTACTCAATGCATATAGTCACATATCTGATATCAAGCTTAAGTCCAGCACAACAGCAGGAATGATGTGGTGGTTAAGGAGGCTGACCTAGGATGCCGGAACAGCCGAGCTCATATGGGGGCTTTTGATCAATTCCTCTTATGTGCCCAAAGGTAAATCACTGTGGCACACCAATACATTTACCTGCAAAAACTCAAAATTAGCTTTAGAGACAGACAAAGAGTAGCTGAATAAAGGTGTACTCCAAGTGTCATTATTCATCTGGCTTTTAAATCATTTATGTATCCCTAAAACATGTAACATGTTGTTTTCCTGACTTACAGGGGTTTTGAGAAGGAAAACAGACTCAGATAGTCTAGGTATGCAAAGTACAGTCATATTCTGGCAGAATCATCAATAAGTAATAAAAGTAACAAATTCCTCAAGAGTATGTTTTAGGCTGCTTGTAGGGTACAAAGAGATTCTAACTATGTTAACATCCCTGGACATGATCCAAATCCTGATGATGAAAAAAGAAACATTTTTACCTGAGCTTAAATAAATTTGAACATTTGTTAACTGTGTACAGGTCCCTGTCACACTGTTTTAACAGGGATATACAAATCACCTCTGTACTGCCAGTGCAGCAAGATCACACCCTAATGTTGTTTAGTCACTTCATAATCAACTTAAATATTATTTTCTCTCATATATTGACCATCCTCAATTAAAAGAAAAATCTGTGCAAATACTTCAACCATACAACATCAGCAAATTAAACTGACATTTGATTGGAGATACATTTGAATTCCAAAGTTATTTGAATCTGGTGGCAAATTAGGAAGCTATTCTAGAAACTAAAATGTCATAAACTTTTATGAAAAAAATACATTTGATTATACTTCAGAGAAAATATTTAATCTTGATTCTTAGGTCATTCACTAACCCAAAACCTCCAAGACAATAAAAGTAGCAAAGTGGAAAAAAAAAAATAAAGAGATTGCTTATATGGCTACAATACGATCCTTTGATGAACAGTTTGGTGACCAAAAAGCTTAAAAATATTGTTATGATTTTGCCAATATGGTAAAAATACAAATGCAAAGATAAATAAGAAATTTAAAGATCCATATTATTATTATAGGAAATCTCAAAAACTCTTATTCAATAAACAATTCCTAATACAATTTTTAGACATAGCACATTATTAAAAGTATATTTGGAACAGAATACTCCTGTTTTAAAAGATGAAACAGATTTTTCAACCTCAGTTTCATTTCTTTTTTTTTTAATTTTAGGGTATTTTTTTTTAATTACACTCCAAAAGCCACAATAATTAAAACCATATGCAGAGTAGGAAGGTCCCATTTTTCATGTTATATTACTTCCTCAGCATTATTATAAGTTCAGACTGTCTGATGTGAGTCTAATTCTTTACTCAATCTCAGGCTAAGTCTCACTGGAAAAGTGGGATATTGTGGTTATTAAAAAAGCAGAGAAAGAAGAGACTAAAGGTTCCCTGCTAATGAGTAAAAAATGTGCCAATCTACAATGTAGTACATCTAAACTGAACTGCCAAACTATAAACAACAATTCTTCACTACAGAGAGAGATCATTTTTTTATGTTCATAGATAATAAGTGAAGAATGAACAAAAATACTGATAAGAGAAAACATAATAATAATAATAATAATAATAATAATAATAATAATAATAATAATATACATTTGGAATTTACAAAGTTACTTCTCCTACAGCCTTTGAACAAATGTAATTCAGACCTCTGGTACACTCACTAATTATTTGAAAAGATAGGTGAATAATGAATGCCCAGTAATATATTGCTAAGTTTATTAATTATTTATTATTTTTATTAATTACTTATTCAAGTTATTGCTGATTTTATTTTATTGCTTATTTATTATCTTAGCTGATTGAAATAACAACATAATTCGTGTTCAGTGAGAAGGAATGTTGTTATGCTGTGGATTGGGATGCAACAACAAGGTCATTGAACTGATCAAAGAGATTAACAATTGTGCAGACAAAATATTTAGAAATGACAGTTTTCCAAAGTTGTCTGGGGTACTTGAGGGTTTTAAAGTCCAGGAACTCTCACTGAAACCCTTTGTACTCCCAGAATCTTAATTCCATTCAATTTAGAAAAAAAGAACAATGATGAAAAAGAAAAATATGTTTGAAGTTGTCTACAATTGAAATTCTCCAAAGACTGATGCTACAGCATCAGGTAAAATACTTCTGCTTGCAATAATGTTGCACAGATGCAATCTCATCAGCAGGTCTCAACACATTCTACCAGGGAGGAAAAATTTTTAGATTGAGAAGGTCACAGTGAAAAAACAAATGGAATGACTATAATTAACTAGTATATTCATATGTCAGAGGTAACAGTATTAAATATTATTTTAAAATTCAAATTTTTGCAAAGCATTGTTTCTAAAATTGCCAAGAGGTGACTGGTGCTACTTGACAGAATTATCACAAGGACTGACAGAACTTTAGACATACCTATGTTTATTAGATGGCTGCAAAATATCCTTAAGGCACTTTAAATCCCGGGGGGGAAAGGAGCCTTTTTAGCTTGCTTCACACAAATACAGACAGGCTCATCAGTCATTCAAGGAAGGTCTCTCAGTCTTTGCATCCTCTGCACACTGATGATGTTTATTCCAGGCCACTGGCAAGCCCTGGAATTCTGTCTGGCCACCCCTGACTAAGAGCAGGAGACCTGTGACTGCTTGGTGATTACTCGTCACTCATTTAGCCTCTCTCCTTGCATACAGTATGTTCTGAGATGATTTCCTACTCTTCCAGCTGCTTAATCGAAATTCTTTACCCTCCCAAGTCCCCTTTTGTCATGAAAAAGCCTCCTCTACTTCAACTGCTCCTTTAGACCTATCAACCCAAACTGTAATCTCATCAAAAGGTGTCATATCAGCTTTACAGTATCTGTCTTCCACAAGTCTAACAGTTATTATTACCCTTATTTCACTCTTTATAATTGAGTCCCATATCAGCCATGCCATTATTTTGCCTAAGATGCATGTCAGTCTGACAGGCCTATAATTACCATTGTAACCTCTTTCACCCTTTCAAAATATTGGCTCAACAATAGATTTCCTCTCACCTTCTGGATTTTTCCAGTGCCAGTTTTATTGAAAAGCAAAGGTAGTGGTCATCTTGGGACAGTTTTTCTCTAGCAGTTGGACATACTATGAAGAAATGCTGATTTTAAGAGGTCCAAGGTTAGGTCCATTTTCATCCTCATTAATTGTTGAAATGAGGTATTTCAGCTTCAGCAGCATCATATGGCTATCATCATTTTCCACAGAGAACCAGGAGGAACATTCTGGATCAGCACTAACTTTAAATTTTATGCATTAACCTCTAGCAAGCTCCACTTGGGAAAGGTATCAAGATGGACAAGGGAGCAATAGATAAGATGCCCGCTTGCAGAGTAAAAAGGGCAAGAAGAGAAAATCAGTCTTCTAGAACACAGAAAATGCAAAGGTGTTTGCTTCCCAGAGTGTGAAATACTAAGGAACCCTTGGGATTTGAAGGGACAGTTGCAATGTGGCAGATTAAGGAGAAATGTATTTGGTACAAATGAAAATCTGTTCAAAATGAAACCTTGAAAACCCAAAATGTTCGCTTAAGTTGTTTTTTTCCCCTCATTTCTAATTATTTGCCACCTTATGACTCCCCTGCTGCAGTTGACCCCTACTTACTTCTGCTTAATCAACAATTTCCCTGGCAGCCTTTTCTGTGCCTCCTAAACCCACCCAGAGGAGATCATTGAACACACTTGAGCTAGAAAACTTGGTATCTTAAAAAATTCTGGACACAGAATTCAGAAAAGTAGTTGGTTAACCATGTAGCAGAAATATTTGTTGACTACCTCTGGTTTTCCTGTATTCTTAGATGCATTTCTGCCTTTTCCACATAGTAACAAGAGAACACCAGCGTTTCTACTTTTTTCACTTTAAAAAACTTTTTAAAGTCCTTAATTAAATGGCCATTTCTTCTTGTGTCCTTCTGCTTCCTTTACAAATTTCTTCAATTCCTAACTTCTCATTTATATTAATTTATTCTTTGCTATCAGCTTTCTTTTTCCCCCATTTGTTTCATTATATATTACAGCTGCTTTCACTTCCCCTGTAAGCCAGGCTAGTTTTCAGCTGCTAAAAAATTTTCATTAAAAAATGCCAGTGAACTGACCCTGAAACATTTCACTAAAAACATCCCTGGTTTGATAAAACTTTTGTCAAAACCAGTGGAGGATTCAGGAAAAAAAACTCAGATGGGGTTCCTTGGGGCTACCACAGGGCCATACACTCTCTCTGGGTTCCTAGCTCTGGGGAAGATTCAACAACACCACCAAACAAAAGAAAATCAAAACCCACGCACACAACAAACAAACAAAACTCGAACCATACCACATTTTAAATTCTTGGGGCTTAAAAATAAAGAAATGTATTTCTCAAATGCTTTCAAAACAGAGATGCCTGAATAGGGACTGCAAAAATACAAAATCACAGAATAAATAGTCTAGGGCTTAGTATATGCTCGTCTACATTACCACAGCTTGCTTAGTTATTCATAGCTCACTCATTTCCAACATTCTGTATTTTTAAATTTGTTCAACTAACTCATCAAACGTCTCAGGAAGGGATGGCTGTGTCCCTGGCTGGGAGTGACTGACAGGTGCTGTGCAGGCACACGTGTAATGAATGTCACAGATGACAGAGAGGCCTCCTCAGAGAATGCCACTGGGAGAGACAGCTTCTCTTCTGGCAGTTTGTAAACAGCAATCCACTGGGAGTTCCTCGGATTTCAGTTACAAGTCACTTTACTGCTGCCTGCTCTCTGGGGGAGCTAGGAGAATAAACAAGTGCTTTTCATCATGGCACTTCCCACCCAGTGGAAGACAGTGTCTGTTCAGAGCAGACCCTTTCAGGAGACAAGCTGTATTTTGCTTTATCAACACCCCAATCATGTTGCTAAGACTGCAGTTGTAGCCAAATAGTCATCACAGACCCAGATTTCCACAGGATGCATTTCTACCACGTCCCTATTCTCTCCTAAACAGAGTACACCTGCCAGGCACAAATGGTGGGTGGGAAGGTAAGGTCCTTGATAGGTTTATTAACATGAGCATGACTTTTACTTTACATATTTTACTGAGTTATGCCTGGTCACAAGAACAGTTCAACAAGAGTGCTCTCACACATCGATGCAGGCAGCGTGTTTCAAGATAAACTTTTCCTATTCAGAATAATAAGCATTTTTCCTCATTTATTTTTCTCTGTTTTGTTTCCCTTACTGCCTCTTTCTGTCACCAGAGCAAAGATGAGCAGTGATACCTAGAGTTTTATCCAGTGAAACGTGGATACATGGAAAGCCTTGGAAACATACACAGTGGCTGTCTTTTGGTCTGGATGTCCCTAGGACAGCTGACAGGCACGACAGAATTGTGTTCTCTAAAGATGTACCCAAGAAAAGTCCCTGCATTTTGAGCTTGTGTGAGAGGCCAAAGCCAGCAGGTGGCACTGAGAAACATGTGCCAGAGCCTGGATGAGAGCAGGATTTTCTGCACTACTCAACTACTCGGCAGTACCTTGTCCAATAACCGGACAGACACCAACAAACAGGGGAAATAGATTTGTTATGCAGAGAGGATGATTTTTAATCCAGTGTCAGAGAAACAACTATTGACTCTTAGTCCCAAGTGAAATAATTGTGTCAGTGGCATCTCTAAAGTCACACTGTCAACCCAACCAGGAAAATTCACGTACTCTTGTTCCATTTTCTCCTTCTCTTTACACCAGTGTGATTTGCCTGCACAACGAGCATTTCCATGCTTGATTACATTTCTTCAGTCTCAAGTGAGGGAAGACATTTTATCAGCCTTCTGTAACAGGTATGGGATTGGAATCCTTTTTCCGCTGCCTTCACTGTTCAGCAGTGAAATACCTGAACACCTGCAGGCAATTGTACCTATTCATTGAAGATGATGACTAGTTTTCCAATGTTTTTGCTAATTCCCCTGCCTCTTCTTTCAACATTTGCTCAAATTAGCATGTGTCCAAGCCCAAAACTAAAGTTTGTTGTAAAGTTTTTCTGCATTGGGAAAAATTTACCACTTCTTTATTCATGATTAACCAAGATTGCTTCAGTTTGTGATCAGGCATCACCAGCCTCATCTGTCATTAAATAACAGCAAGTCAGTGCTGCCTGTCATTCTTAGAAAGACACTGAACCTAAAGCTGCCACTTTAAGCTCTCATTATTTATTCTCTTTCTTCTACACAGCCTGTTATCAAAATAGGTTTCCTTTCATATTTCACTATTTTCTTTACATTTTAAAACTCAACATTTAGAGGTTGGGGGTTTTTTTCTCCCCTTATTAAACTTTCTGTGGGGTAAAAAAAGCAAAGCTACAAAAATTTGCACAGTCGGATCACATTGCTAAAATTTGTGCCTTTGATTTTATAATTTCTTTCTAAGGTTGTGTCTTACAATTTACAGAGGACTCTTTATGTTGGTCTTTAAGAACAAAGCCCACACTTAACACTCTTTCTAAAAAACTGGCCATATGATTGATTCAAGCAGGCTCTCTAAAGTGGCAAGACTGACAACTCAACCAGAAAAGTCACAATAGAAATAAAGTTTAAAAAAAAATTCCTACACCTCTTTTATGCTTTTGTTTTCCTTTTTTAAATATGGCCCCTATTGTTCATCCAGTAGCAGGGCAAAATCAGCTCAAAAATCAAAAAAAACTCCTTATTCCTTCCCACCACCTAGAAATCCAATAAGAGCAAATCTCTTCATTCTGATTTATACAGTAAATCATTTGTGAGATAAAACTATATGCTCAGAAATACTTCAAGACATAATAGTGCTTCATGACCTTTCATAGTCCCAACCACAAAGTTGTTGAATGTGTCTCCTGATAAGAGGGGAAAATGCTCCATGCTCAGATTTAATTTTTTAAGAGCTACAAACCTGTATTTCATTGCCTCAAAATGACCAGCTAGCATATTTCAGAGGTATTTCCTCTTTTCCTTCCAAAAACAGGGATAAATAAAGTAAATGTGGTTAAATTAACTGTGTTCTCTTGTTTCTATTAAAACAATTAGAGTTTGTATTTATCCAGAGAACCCTAGGGGATTCTTTTCTCTTTTTAAAATTTTCTTTTTTTTTTTTTTTTATTAATTCAAATTCATATTATTATTCCGTTCAACACCCAAATGAATAAGAAAATAAATATAATTATAGTTAAGGAATTTCTTAGCTCACCTTACCAAGTGCAGACTATTTTTGGGTGACCCAAACCCAAATTTTACAGTCCTGATTAAATTAGTCTCAACAGTGAGGAGATCATTTTCTTCATCATCATTGAGTCAGAGATCTGGCAAAACAGTTGGATTTCAAAGGCAATGCTCAGAAATTGTCAGCTTGCATGGAATTGTCAGGTACTTCAGACTTTTTGTTTTGCAAGTTTCATCTTTAAAAAATATTACTGCCCCAATTACTCAGCTGCTCTTTTCTCACTCAAAATTTTAGTTTAGGTAAAGATGAAACAAATAAGCTTTTGAAATATTTATTTTTATTATAAAAGAGAACAAAACTACCTTTGTATTTCCTCTTTCCCATATTTTTAAGGTGGCATATTCTGTCGCAGAGATGTTATTCATGCTACCGTTAGATTACATACTTTGCTTATAGCTATGAATTAAATATTAAGTAAAAGTGAACTGCATTTTAAACATTAATTAGAAATTACATACCTGCTGTACAGTGGATGGCAGGAAGGACTGCACATTGATCTGACTATTTTAATTAATTCCACCTGGCTTAATTACACAACTTCACTTTTTTCCTTCTTCTTATGTAAGTGTGTGGGAAATCTTCTACAATTCTGCCTGTTTAATATTGAAAATAAACCCACTATACATTAGAGAATTCAGAAAGTAACATTATTTACAGAGAATATATTGCAGCTAGTTAGAAATTCTTCCACTGGTCATCAGGCCATTTGTGTGCAAAAATCTCCCTAACCCTCAGAATCAATTTTACTGTCCTTTTCTGGATTCCTGCATTTAAAGAAACTTCAAATTTCAAAAATCTTAATATTATGTAACTTTTATTAGAAGACTGGGATCCATAAGGAGGGAGAATTTTTTCCCACAGTTGGAAATTGTTACAAATGCTTATACATGGGCACATACATAGGCTTATTAAACTCTAAATGGGAAAGCATTTTTAAAAGTTATAGAATGTTTAAGGCAATTTGTCTTTCTTAAATTGTGGGGTTTTATTTTTTTCAGCAGAAATTTTTACAAGCCTTAGACAGACTCAGTAAGTGACACAAGTGTCAGAATATATTTGCACAGGCTGGAACTGTATATAACATGTTGACATTTGGAAAAATATTGTTTCTTTTAATCAGATTCTTATCAAAGGAGGAGAGTCCTTCATTCTAAGATGAGTGACTATAATTAGATGGTTCCCCAAGCAAATCCTCCTACTCTCCCAGCTTTTGATACAACAGCAAGTTATTTACTCATAGAATAAGCCCTGCACCAGGCTAATGAGATGTACAATAAATGCATCATTAATTTATGCTAGATGCTATTCTGTTCCTTTCATATCTATGGTCTTTATCCTCCCACAGCACTCAAGCTAATTCTAATTGACGGTTTCCATCAGCAAATTAAAAACAATATACTCCAGACCATAGTGATGAAAAATATAGGGAGTAAAACAGTATGTTCTAAGAGAACACCACACTTTGTTATCTTTATGGCGCAGAACGAAAGACAAATTAGCTAAAGAATGCTGTGCAAGTCTTTTTATTGCTTTTATGATAATAAGAAGATACTCTTTATTTGTTTTGATTGGATGGTACAAATTCATTGTCCTGTTACAAATTATTGATATGGTTGAAAGTCAGCACTGCCTGATTTAATACCTACAGGTGTTTCCTTTTGATAGTTTACATTTACAATTTAAATTGCATTCAGAAAGCTTAAATGACTAATCCTCAACTTGTAGGCACACTCCTCCATGGAAAATATAAATCCAGTGTCAAACACCTTATTTTTTGTTAAGTACACTATTGGTAAAGAATTTTTTACTTGTCCTGTGGAGAGAGAATTACAAAGTTTTGTGGGGAACTGAGGCAGAGCCAGCCTGAGGGCCATGCTGGGGCTGTATCAGCATCTATATAACAATACTGATGTATGGTATCGACAAAAAACTAAAGCTTCAGCATGTATTGCCCAGCTCTAAAGCAACATTTAGAAAATCTTTCATATGAGACACTCCACCATCCCCATCCTTCTGGAGCTGGACTACAACAGCAGCTCAAACCCATTTTACACACAACTTTTCAGATGATTTCTCCAAACAATTGTTCTCCCTTTCTTTTATCTGCTCACATCCCCTTCTAAGCCCCAAGGCAGCAGTCTGGACCTCTGGCACTGCTCAGGTTCTGAACACAGCACATGAAATGGTCCATTTGCTATCCTTATGGATCTGCTTGCCTTCTCTACAGCTCAGTCTCATCTCAAACTGTGACCATGGCAGTAATAATTCTGTGCAGTGCTTTCATGGTTAATGTTAGAAATCAACACAGAGGCCAAGCAACCAGCACTATTTTCAACTGGTTCTCAGTGGACAAAATTATTAACTGTCTTGATAATTGGGTTATTGCTTTAAACTGAGAGTAGGTTTAGCTCATATAATAGGAAAAATTCCTTACTGTGAGGGTGGGGAGGCCCTGGCACAGATTGCCCAAGGAAGCTGTGGATGCCCCATCCCTGGAAGGCCTCAAGCCCAGGCTGGACAAGGCTCTGAGCAGTCTGGTCAAGAAGGTGTCCCTGCCATGGTAGGGGACGTGAACTAAATCACACAAATCACTCTAAGATTGTGTGATTTATTTTTTTTTCAATTTAAGTATTTCCTACAAGCCATATAATTACAAGGCAATTTTAATGTTCTTCCTCCTTTCCTCTCATGCTTTGTGAGTAGTAACCAGTCCTCTTGCTTAGGTTTTCATTCCCCATCTATATTAGTGAATGTTCCCCTTTCTCAGGCAAACATTGTACTTTTATAACTAACATGATATTTTACTAATGGTTTTCTAAGTAGTCCATAAATAAGTAATATAAACATGGTTTTCACAGCTGACAGTATATTATATTTTCACAAAATCCTGTTCATTTATTGCCATCATTAACACTGCCCCTGACCAACAAAAGAAGTTAATCTGACACATGAGCTTACACAACACCAGCAGATTAACTACACAACACCAGCAAGATGCTATTTAGAGGAAAAATGCTATGTCTTAAAAAATAGATCATAAACTGGTGAGGAGTCTACAGCTCCCAAGCCACATTTCAAGCAGTCACAGGCCTTGATTCTTCTGTCAAAGAGTATCAAAGGAAAGGAGCTGCAGAGGGGAAGGGCACTCTGGAGGCTTACAAAGGGAGCAGGTGTTCATTTCAGGTTACTGCTGTTAAAAGGAAGTATTGCACATGTTCACTTTTAGGACTCAATTAATGTTTTAAAGAGGTTCTTGAGCACTTCTTATTAATTTTATTATTTTTCACTTTTTTTTAATGCCCTCTGAGGACCTTGAAAATCCAGTGTCTTTTCCTATTAATTTTGTCCTTTTCTGTTTGACACGCTCATTTATCTGAGTCTCTTAGCAAGACTCAAATTAGTATCTTTTTCTTTCCCCATCCCATTCTTGTTTGGTAAATCTGTCTTGCTCCACATGTGGAAGATACAATAATTTACAGCAAACAGCACACCACACACCTCAAAAAACTTCACCCAACTGCCCAGAGCAAGACGAGGAGCTGAAGAACCACTTTAAAATATTAACAGCAGCAATGTAACATCAGCCATGAAGTAAATGGTAA
This sequence comes from Petroica traversi, assembly GCA_025920805.1. Classification (NCBI taxonomy): domain Eukaryota; kingdom Metazoa; phylum Chordata; class Aves; order Passeriformes; family Petroicidae; genus Petroica; species Petroica traversi. The sequence goes on along the minus strand of JAHLSL010000111.1, from coordinate 507,091 downwards.
GGGAATAAATACTTGTTTCAGGCATCTTGCGTCCAGACATTCTAGCATTAAAATATAGATTGCCAACTTAAAGCACACAGTCCGTAGAGGCAACCTTGGACTCCAACTACAGAATTAAGGTAGAAATACCAAATCCAGAGCTACAGTCTGGAAATACCTAAGTCAGCACCTGCTTCAAGTGAAGGCCCCTAAAGCCAGAGCATATCCCATGTAGGATTTCCAAGTTATATTCTTTTAAAAGTTACTACTCTTTCCTAATTTGACAGAAGTTTTCTATGCCCACAGAACTGCCTCACTTGAAAGGAATTGACACTTCTAAGGCAAACCTGCATGCAAGCAGTCCCACCTTCGCCTGTGAGGGGGAAAATCCAATAGTCATTCACTGTGCAATTAAAACATACCAGGTTGGATACTTGGTGAGAGGGTCTGCAGCTAACTACTTTGGCAAATATTTCATGTGGCAAAGCACCCTCAGCAGTCAATGAGAAAAGCAATTCAAAGCAAAGAGCAAAGAGGTTTTGAATTGTAATCAGGAAAACACTCTGCTGACAACTACAGAAGCTTAGCTAGGTAATTTTCCTGGCTAAATTAGTTGTATAGGCTAAAAAGCTAATGTCAACTGATAGAAAGTGGTGTCCTTTGTCCTAAAATGCAAAGAGAGGGTGAAAATAGCATTCAGCAGTTTTTCATTCAATTCAGGTCCTCTTCTCTGGGCTGTCACTGGCTGCTGAATGCAAATTGCATGAATGTTTCTGCATGCAGAGAGTAGGTGCCAGAAGTCCTTCTGCAGGCATGCTTAGGCTGTGCGAGTCATCGTGTCACTTGCGCACTTTTCTTGGGACTATTGCATCCCTTTCTACATAGTGGATCAGCTTCAAGGGCAAAGTTAAGGTGGCTGCTGAGATTGCTGCCCCAGACAGATTGCTTTATGTTTCACATCACTCCCCTGGTGCTAAAGAAAATACACGTAAAGCAAAGAGCTCTGATTTTCACTCCTGCCCAGCTCTGCTTTAGGAATAAACAAGACACATGCTCATTTCTCAGAAAAGCTAATTAGAAACACTTACTTTTAGGAAATAACTCTTTAGAGTGGAGGTGGTGGAAATAGAGATGCCCACTTAGAGGTCTGAGTATTATGGTAAAGGGTAATATGGTTTGATTTCAGGCACAGGATTTATTTGCTATTTTCTACTTCCTAGTTAAGGCAGTTTGCCTTTCTCATTGTGTGATTTCAAATAAGTTTTGATCAATTTAACTCGCCACACACAATGCATAGGACTAGAGATTAGTTACCCAAGGAACTGTTTGCAGCATGTACCTTGCAGATCTTTGTACTCTTTATCAGAACTTCCCACAGTGGAAGCACTCACTGCAAGCAATCATGTCAATAGCACATGACTTTAAGAGCTAAAATTTGCACATAAGTGTGAGAAAGCAAGTTTGGCCAAAAAATTAAGGTGGGAAAGGGGGCTGTTAAAGACTGAAAGAGTGCTGAATGCCTCAAAGCAGATATTTTCTTCTGAAGATGTGGATTTGTTAATCCCAGGTGGTCAAGAGAAACATCAGATTCCTTTTCGCTCATTTTATGCAGCAGCACTGCTACCTTTTGTCTTGTCCAGCATGTGGGAAAGTATCCAAGCATCAACAGAAAGACCCACAAAAGCATTAAATTTAGAATCATAGAATCATTAAGGTTGAAAAAGACCTCTAAGGTCATCAAGTCCAACCATTAACCCAGCATTGCCACCACATTCTCCACACATCCCTAAGTGCCACCTCCACAGGAGTTTTGAACACTTTCAGGGATAGTGATTCTACAGCTTCCCTGGACAGCTGATTGCAATGCCTAATCACTTTTCCATTGAAGAATTTTTTCTTAATATCCAATGTAAACCTCCCCTGGTGCAGCCCAGAGCCATTTCCACCCATCCTGGGAGAAGAGACCAAGATTGTTTATGCATGTTGCTGTTTCCCTTGGAGCACAAGGTCTAAATAAAACTTCAAATTCAATAAACACATAAAAGTATGTGGCTTCTCATCCTTCAGATAAAGATCATCTTCTATGTAACCTCTAGATGTTGAGATTCAGGAATAACTGTCCTGGTATCATATAAATACATTTTTTTCTATGATTTGACATACCTCAAGGAAGTGGCAGATTTATAGTTTATCCTCCAGTGAAGTGAGAAAAGAATTCTTTGCACTTTTATTTTCTTTAGCTTTTGTATTTTAATGGAAAAAAAACCTCTGTCTGCTTACCTTTGTTCAATATGCAGGTAAGAAAACATCATCTACTCTTACCATAGTAAAGCTGCTTCATTATCTTTCAAAAGTCAAACTCACAAATAAAGTTCCACCTTAGTCTACCTATTTAATAAATAAAGAAGTTGTTGATACAGTCATCTAACAATCTTTTTCCTGATGCCTGCCTCAGAGAATGATTTGAAAATGTGCCATAGCTTTAAATGTAAACCAAAATTATGTTTGTTAATATATTTTCTATAATAGACTTTGGTACTAAAAATATTTTAAAAATAAAACTGTTATAACCCTGCTATTACTATCTTTTCCCTACAATATTTCTGAGTAGTTAACATTTTTCTAGATCTCTTATCTATATCCTATTATTAAAAGCCATTATAACCATTAAATAGTTTTTAAATAGTTGTCTCAATTTTCCATAACTTTTCCTTATATAATGTATTCTTCTTCTATGTAGAAAATGCACCAGATGCTGATTTTTGGAAAGTATCTGTATGCAGCGTATTGTACAGAACTTTATTTTTACCCTTCTATTTGTAAAAAAAAACAATGCTGCAGAAATGTGTTGCCTTTAGGAATAACCCACCCTTCCAAAAAGTGAAGATTGGTCTGACACTTTTATACAAAATTAAGATAGCAGAATTCAAATAGAAATGTATGGGGAAAGAAACCAGAAGTGATGGCATTATCCAATAACAGAAACTGAATTTCAGCCCGTGGCACTCACTCTCCACTGCTCTCTTTCTTTGCTCATATTTTTCAAATTATGGTTATCCAATCCTAAATGGATTACTTCAAAAATTCTGCTTACAGTGACAGTTTGTTTTATGTGATAAATTCCCAGGTTAGCTCTTATCTTTCTTTTTCTTTCCTGAATAGAATGAAAAAGTCATTTTCTTAACCTCATTAACAGTCTGCTAGTCGTACAAGAGGGTTCAAATGCCCCTTGGAAATGCCCCATATTAAAGAAGTGCAGTAATAAAGAGTAAGAATCAGCAATAAAGATATACCCACACACCTGAGCACCATCTCTTAGGTGTCCTGTGCTTCTCTTGGCCTCTGGAGTCATATTCCATTGGCCAACATCCTTGGAGTACTTCATTCATGTCATGTGAAATCACAACTGGCAGAGTAGTGGTATTGGTAGGAATTCATTTATCTCATGGAACATGCAATAAAACAAGACTTTTCTTTGCTCCTCTGTTCAAATGGACACTCAAGAATATTGTCTTTCATTTAAAAATGAAGCAAACCTTCATCAATGATGGAGATATTGAAGCCCTCACAGCCTTCTCAGAACACCACAATAAATTCTGACTCTTACACTCATCACAAAAAAACACCACAGCAGGTGGATTTCACAGGGTGTGAAATCCATCAGGATTCCTTTCACCGGAAATTGTTTGTTTTTGTTTGGGTTTCTTTGGGTTTTCTTTTGCTTTGCATTCCATTTACCAATTCTTTCTGATCTAATTTAAATTGGCTAGTTAAGTTCAAAAGTTACTGGACAAAGTGATGAACACAAGGATGTCTTAAGACAGCCTTTCCTCAAGAAACTAAGTAAAAAAAATCTTTTTAAATATATGAAGAAAATAATTTGAAATATGACTATATGTACACTCGCTTAAATGACAGCAACAACTCAGGTATCCTGAAGCTGTTATACATTTGAATTCTGTATTTAGGCAAGAGAAGGCTTATTAAAGAAATTTTCGAAAGGGCAATATGAAATACAAAACAAGAACTCTGTAAAAACTGACTGACCCTTTTGCCTCACAAGCAAAATCCTTCAGAGAAGGATTCCAAAGCAGCTGTTGCTTACATGGACTATGTAGTAGTAAGGTTTCTGATAAATCCAGCTCATGCCTTTTTGCTCAGAAAAGAGCTCATGTTTTTCCTGCAGGTAGCATTCTGCTATGCATGATGCTCTTTCAATACAAAGGAGTACAAAAACCAGACTGGAAAGGCTTTAAGATTCACAACACTTGCTTTTCTTCTCAACTAGTACCCTGTTTACAAAGATCCAATTACTCCAGTGATCTTGTTTGCAGATATTAGGCCAACAAATAGCAGGATGGATACACTTTCTTGTGTCTTGGGTCACCAAAATGAATAACTCATTGTGAAAATTATACTCGGAGGAGCACTTACAAAATTCCACAAGCCTAATGTGGTTGTAAGATTATTTGATGAACTACATAAAATACACAGGGTCATATATAAAAAATCATTAACAGGTCATGGATAATTCACAGATAGAAGTTATTAAATCCCAAAGTGTTTATATACAATGAATATCTGTGAGCCACTCTCTTCAGTACATGTGTACTGAAGAAGCCAAGTATATGGGCTCTTTTCTGGCACTTCATAGATATTTACATCCACTACTCCAACTAGACTGGAGTAAGAAATTACAGATTAGAGTAAGAAAAAGATGTTAGACTAACAAGCTGCTTCTGAAAAATCCAGCAATTACAGTGATTCATAAACAAAAACCTGAAAATCCCTCACATTTACTTTAAACATTTTCTTGAGTAAGCTATACAAATACAGAATACAAAACCTGTGTGTTCTATATTTACATTGGAAAAACGCCTTCAGTGTTTCAGAATAGCAGTTTGCAGGAGCTCATTAAATTATTATAGGGTTGCTTGGAATCCTGTTCCAGTAGAGTTACTCCATGTGCAAATGCCTATTGATTTCAGTGGAACTCCAATTGCACTATCTGCTGTGAAGTCTTATTTATTTCTCATTTTAAATCCCCACTACTGTGTTTGCTCATTTCATTTTATTATTGATTCAAATCATGGTGATATTAGAGCTAACGTATCCAGGGTAAGTCTATTAAATGAGAGAGACTATAAATCAGAATGTTGATGATAAAGATGGTCATTCACAAAGGGAAGGCTTGCTTATTTTTTTAGACTGCTAGGTATAAAGAAATTTAATCAATAACTGACAGTTAATCTTTCTTAGCTCTATTATACCCTATATAATCTTATTTGTCTCCATTGTTTTTATAGAAACCTCCTTGTAATGTAAGATTAATTCTATTTAATAATTAAAATTACTTAAAAGCAAAATTGACTACTTACAGGTACAAGCACTGATTATGTTAATTTAAATTATAAATGCTTTTTCTTTGGTGCAATCATGTATTTTTAAGTCTTTTAGACAATCATGCTTCAAGCACATTTGCTATGTGACTGGATAACTTGCATATGGTACTAACATTCCAATTTAATTTAAACCTTTTTTTCTTTTCTTTTTTTTCTTTTTTAACTGAAAGCATTTATCTTTTATTCATTACCTAATCCTCTTTACATAAAGTAGCTATAAAAAAAATCAGTAATTACCTGTTTTATCCTTTTGATTGTTTAACAATTTCATGCAAACAAATTTTAAAATTAATTAATTTGTTTTTATTAACACATATTTCCATATTTTGCTTGACCCTTGTGCTGCTTACACCCAAACTGGGAAACTGATGTAAATACACGCAGGCTTGATTCTGTAAAAATACTTAATGCACTTGTGAGTTGACTGTGGCATAAAAGTACCTACTTGAGTGTTTAAAATTAGGCAAGGGCTTTTGTGCTGCACCTGAAAAAATTTGATTTTATATTCAAGGTATTATAGGCAGCCAAATGACTGTATGCTCAGATGGCACCTTGTTAATAGTCCAGCAGATTCCATATATGTGAAAACAGCTCACTGAAGAATCAGCTCTTGAGATATCCTTTACAGGCCATTTGCAATCAAATCTTATTTTAACCCTTCATAAGAGCATCACCAGTTACTGTGTAACATATGCACAATAACCTTACTTTGCTGTGTGCTGGATGCTCTAACAGTTCAGATGCCTGAGGGGCTGTGGAGCCTCAGTAATGATAGGAGAAATGGATTTAACTCATTGCACTCATATGCACATCCTTATCTATGCCAGTCAATTATTTGTGCTTTACAGTTACTTGGAAAGAGGGTTTTTGAGAACATAACAGAACAAATACACTGCTAAGTTGTCTTAAAAGAGCCAGTGCATTAAATATAAAAAACAATGCTGATTCAAAAACAAAAAACAACAAACAACAACAAAAAAAACAAAAAACAAATAAAAACAACAAAAAACTAAAGAGAAACTACTAACAAACCAACCAACCACAACAAAAACAACAATGAAACAACAAACAAAACCTTACAGAGCAAAATCAGCAAAGTCTCAAACTCTTGCGGCCAAGTATTGCTGAAGAGAAAACAGGTAAAAAACAAAAATCCAAATAAATAAGCCCAAGAACTCTACTAGACTATAGACATGTGTGATGCTAATTCAGAAAGTTATCTTTCTAGGCAGTTCATTAGTCCAAAACTTTGTGAGAGTTCTTGAATACCATCCTTTAACTTTTCAGCAAAAAGCAGAATTGCCCTGGGTACCAAGTGGGTTTTCTGAATGTGAGCTGGACTTGCAAGCACACCAAAAGTTTCCTAATTATTTGCCAGGTGGATCTTAATTTGTCTACGGTCACTTTTAAAGGAATGGTCACAGTTTTTGCTCTCCATTTGCAGGCAGAAACAGTTCACAAAGGTCATTCACCAAAATGGAAATGTCAGACAAATTACCATCCAGGTTGCAAGCTCTGCCTCTAAAGGAGTCTCAGTGTGATTTGCAGCTTCAGGGTTTTGAGTTTTTCATTTTTCATACCCCTGAGAAAGTCACTGTAGAGCTCATTTGTTCCAGAGCCTGCGGAGTCAGAACTCCAGCACAAGGAACTCACAGAAGGCACGACCACCAATCGTGTTGCTCTTCTGTTCACAGAACAGCATCTTACAGAGGTCAAAGGAAAATAACTGATAAGAGGATGCCAAGTCATACTTCACTGAAGACATGGCTGACTGAAAGGGGCAAAATCAAAGTCCTGCTTCAAACTGGGATCATCCAATACATCCTCCACTGCCAATTTCTCAAATACAATACAACAAGAGAAAAATCACAGCACCTGCAAACAGCTTAAGAGATTGAAAGGCTATGTGTTTACAGCAAGAATACTTAGATAAAGGTTCATGTATAAGTTTACATGTGTTTTGTTATTTTTTTTAACATCCCAACTTATTTTTTATCACACTCTCTTGAAATTAAAATTATTACCAATGTGTAGATATTTTACTAAAGAAACCATTGAGCATCTACCATCACATACTAAAAGTTTGTATGAAACTGGACTAAAATCTAAATTTTCATAGGAACTTGTGTGAAACTATACTAATTTTCCTACTTTTTAATTCTCTCTAACCAATAGAAATGAGACTTAGGTTAGGGACTCCAAGTTCTGCAAAGATATCATTACATAACTTTTGTACTTCTGGATACGGAGGCTTGATGACCTGCACTGTCTCATTTTGCACATCATAAGTGGTTTAGCCACCAGTATCACCTACATTAGTGAATGAGAAGACACTCACATAAACAGAGTAGGAGTATTCTTCAAGTTAGCAATGACAAGTTCAAGTTAACAATGACAAAAATCTACTTTGAAACAAGAAGGGGGCACATTTGCTCAAAATTCTAGGTTGGAGGCTTTTTTAAAGAGCAGACTCTAGACAGATCATTAGCAATTAAACCTTACCACCACTTCTGATTTTAAGAGCATGCCCACAGGCAGCAACTGCAGGGCTCAGTGGCTGCAGAACAGGAGCTTAGTGGCTGCCAGCAGTGTCAGTTTCATGTTCCCAAATGCATATGGTTGGTATTCATGGCTAAAAAATAAATAAAACACAATCATTCTTTTTTTTCCTGGCATTTAGAAACCTTGCAAAAAAACCTAGAGTAGAAAATATTTCTTACCTGAATCTAGCCTAATTCTGTCTGTTTACCAGACTGATCAAAAAAAGGCTATTTGTGCATTTAAATCTGGCAATGACGTTACCAGGCAGCTTTCACTTAATTAGGTCGCACACAGCTGTACTGAGTGACAAAGAAAATTTGGTTACACATAGATTGTTCTGATTTGCCCCTCTTGTCCTTGAAGCAGATATTTTGGTAAAGATCTTTAATTTTTTGCACAATTACTAGGTGTATCAGAACCTCCTTTAAAGGGTGTGGTTCATGTTATCTGGTGGATTCTTGCTCAAATCACCTGAACATAATATATGTCTGAGAGGCAGGTACTTGATATTCCACCATGCTATTCAAATCTGTCAGACCTATCAGCAGTCCTTTACTCTTATAAAGCTCTGGGAGAGAAATAAAAATTTTACCTTAGAGATGGAGAGCAAGGGCAGAGCCAAATGGAGATGACCAACCCCATACAACAAAGAATGTCTGTGCCTTGACTGAAAGCTGACCCTGGATTTTTTACATTCAAGCCAAGTACCTCAGCCTCTAGGCCATCCTCCCAAGTGCAAAGATAACTGCATATTAATTAAAAACTATTAGATGTGCAAGACTTCCATATGCACTCATCACAGAGATTAGTAGGTTTAAAATATTGTGCGTCACTCTAATCTTCTGAGAAAAGGCTTTTAAATATATTACCTCATCCAATCCACAGACATCTTTTCCATTATCATTTTAGTGACCTTTAACAAGTAGAGGATAGATGGGAGAAAGTGTGTGTCAACGTCAAAAAAGCTTTTTTGAGGCTCTAGAAAAAACATTGACCGAGGATCTGCTTTCATACATTCAATATTGATGTTCTATTAAAAAGGTTTCTTCCCTTTCTTTTATACTTTGGCACTTGCAACAGTTAATAAGTTAGCACTTTTCAATTGCAATAAAATTATGCCATGTGGTCTAAAGAAATTTAATTATTTCCAGTGTAAGTTAAATAGTCACATTTAAATGTAACTCTTACCAAAAAAATTGATATTTTCTGTTCAATTCTACTCTAGCAAAATCAAGCAGAAGCCTCTTGAATATTAAGAAGAATCTGAAGCCACATGAACTATTAAAATACACAAAAGTCCAAAATAAATCTTGTAAAGTAAATACTAAGGAGATAAATCTTAAAAATTCAGATCATGTCTATATTTCACTGATATAAAATGAGCCATTCTGCCCCAGCACAGCTCTGATTGAAAAAGTATTTAAGATGTATGTTCTTAAAGATGAAAAAAACTTCTGTCTTGAATTTGCAGATCGAGTAAAAGATATTCAAACATGACAATGATAAGAAAAAAACCAAAATTATAAATCAAACAATAAGGACCTAAGTTAAAGGGTTTTTTACCACTAAAAAAAAGTTTCATAATGATATGACACTTCCTTCATAGTTCCTTGACTATCCAGTTCCCAGCATATTAATTTTGATGTGTCAATCTACAGATCAATCCCTGTAGCGGTGGTTCAAGCTCAGAGAATGACATATCCCCTGAAGAATTTCTGGGGGCCTAGAAAGTGAGGCCTCTCTGAAGGTAGAGTTAAGTTTGGCCTTGGAAAGGGAGTCGAACTCCCCCCGCCTACCCCTTAGTTAACAATAGCATCTGGTGTTTCACTCTTTCCTCCCTTACTCCTTCCTGACTGCACCCTGACCTTCCGACCCTTGCCTGGTTCCTCCCCTGTACCGTTATGAGATAAGTTGTAACCCTCAGAATAAAAGTCTGAATGTTGGGCTATTCCGGGGTCTTTTGCCCCTGAGCCCAAGCAGAGCAGACCCTCATGTCTTGTGTCTGATTTGGGCTCCGGGCAAGGGAACACTCTCTCTCTCAGCAGCTCTCCGGTTTTTAGGACAGTGGCCACCATCCCAGGGAAGCCCGGCTCATGGCGAGGGGAAAAGAAGTCCCCAGCTGAAGTTGACTTAACGAAAAGGGGACTCTCAGAACAAGCCGCCGAGCCGCCGGCCGTCCCTGTGGTCAGCTGTCCGGCCCACGCCACCAGCCGCAAATCCCCAACCACAGTTTTAACATTTTGGGGAAGTAATTCAGCTTATTAGAGCTGTTTACATGTATTTTTCAAGGCCTGATGTTTTGCTTTAGAGCAGTCTAACAGCAACAGTTTTGTTTTACAAAAATATTTGCTACCTTAAAATCAAGAACTGCAAGAAAATGTCAAATAACAGAAGGAAACCCACTTCACTGTTAGCTACGGAGAAGGTGTTTTTTGCCCTCATTGCATTCTGTAATCTGTAAGACAATGTAACATAATTGAAAAGAAAACAAAAGCCATGGTGTAACAAAAGCAGAATGACTGACTTGAATCTCCATCCAGTCTCAGTTACAGGTATCCTCAGCTAAAGTTATGAACATTTTTTTTTTAAATATTTATTGCAATTTTTAAAGGTTTGGTAAAGATCACTTCAGCTCTCTACATTACTTCTCTAAAACTCACACTTTAATTGAGTTAGTCCATCAATGTCACACTCTGTTTGGAGAATGGGCGCAGGGCTAGGACTGCATATGGAAAGGCCTTTGATTTAGTTAACAATAATATCCCCATAGAGAAATTAAAGGCTATAATCATTCTGTTCTAATAAATTGGATTCAGGCTTTTTGTTTGAACAGAGAGGTGAATGATGTTCAGCTCTATTTCTTAGAAGTGCTGGAACATGAAATAGAGATAGGTTGCAGAATGTTGGTAAGTTCAAATCACTTAAAAAATAAATTATTTCTTCACTTTATTGGAAGTGTACCAGGAGCACTGCTCTGCAAACCAGTCCGTGAAACACCACTGCTTCCTACTTCTGAGTTTTTTTCACCTGCTGGGATGAAAATTCAGTTTCAACAGCAACACTAAAAATAAGCAGGTCTGTAGTCCCATCTTGGATGCACAGGACTTTCCTTGTTGATTTTGCCTTGGCAGTTAACTCACTGAAAAGGCTAAGCTGAGGTAATTACTCACACGAAGCAATATTCAAAGGAGACCAAGATACTCTGAATATGTGTTGATTCTAGCAAATGAATCTCACTCAGCTTCATGGCTTTCCATACATCTTAATTTGTTTTTCATTTTGTACACTCCACTGAGCATCTTTAAAATAATAGCCAAATATATTTGTTTAAAAAAAATCATTCTGGCTAATGCATGAAGCATAGAGTTGAGCTTGGACCATGAAATAGAGAGAAGATAATGCTCACTTAAATTCTCCCTAAATGCAGTTAAGTGCCAGCACTGGCAGAACTCCTTTCCAGTATTTGATTAAGGTACAGAATACAGCATTAAATGGGAACATGATGGAATTTATCCCCTGCTTTTTATAGTAACTTCTAACTTTGTGTGTCAGAGGCAGTAGCAACACTTGGGAGAAGTAGAGGTAACAGTGACTGTTCTCATTTTAAATTAGAAATATTGTATTTGAATGTCAAACAACCAAGAGTTGTTTCATACAAACAAGAAGTTATTTGCAGAAAGATAAATGGAGCACGCTGTTTCTGAAGTAGAAATACACTACTCAGTACTAAAAGGGAGGACTGGTGATGCTGAACAGGACAGGGGACCTGAGAGAAGAGCAAGTACTCATAAATGCTTTAGCAACAGCTGATAGGAGACTCTAAGGAATTGATTCTATCTTTTATTTTCCTAGCTGGGAGAGCAAGTAAATGAACAGCTGGACCACATCAAAACCAAGACATTTGAATAGGGATAAGAAAGATCAAAGTAATCATTAATATGTTTTATCAGTCTTCCCTGCTGGCAAATATTGTTAAGTGGAGACATAATAGGAATACATGAAAGCAGAACAAGAGTTATGCATTTTGTCCTAGAAGACAATACATAATAAATAATTAGAGCATCTAACCATATACCAGCTTAAGTTTAAAGATAAAAAAAAAATTGCTATTATTACACACAGAAATTGAATCCAACAATAAGCAATTCTAGAGTATTTTAGTACACTTCATTTGGACCTTCTGTGTGTAGCTTGTTTATCTTTGCTGTGGTTTTGTTTGCCTGCTTGTTGAAAGGAAAAGCTGTCACCATCAATAAACAAAGATTATTAGATGCCTTTTATTAAAGATAATAACATTTCCTCTAGCATAGAAACATTCTTTGAATTGAGTCATGCTATGAATAATCCTAAAATCTTACTGAGGCAGTACTTGATTCAAGGTAGCTGCAATGAAGTAAAAAGCACTACCTAAGAAATATACCTTTTTGACAAAGCAAAGCAAGTTCAGTCTCCAGAAAAAAAGTTAAGTGAACTCTATACTGCACTTAGCTGTCATGAGAATTAAGACAGGGAAGAATAAATAATATTTTATATAATATTCCAGTAGCTCACTTCTCTATGAGGGAGGCATAATCAAAAATTATGACAATATTGAAATAGTATGAAACCAAGAAATGTTAAATATCTCAAGCATTTCATAGAATGCTCTTGATGTGCTATATATGCAAATTTAATAATAGGACATAAATTACTATGAATAAATTGCAAGTATCTCTTACCATCAAAGTTTGTTTACCTTCCTGTTTGCACCAATCTTCCCATTTTTTGAAGATTTTCTTTGGAGCATTTCTTTTGATATGAAAAAGAAATATAACAGCATCAGAAATATTTACCTTTTTAAAGAAACATTCTGTACTTCAGGAAGGAAGGAAGGACTAAGATCATTAATAGAATTTTAGGGAATATAAATTATCAAAAGTAGTTACAGGGTCTATAATCATTAACATTCACTAGATAACTCCTTCCTCACATCTTTGAAGTTCAATGGTTCTCAACTTTTAAAAATTCAGAGCTACCAGATTTTCCAGAGAAGATCCAGCTTACTTCAAACATTCTTCACATACATTAACTTTTCTTGTGCCTTTCCTATCTTGAAATTTTTCTAGAAAAAATCACAGATCCTTAGCCCATGAGTGATTGATCACAGATCAAAACCATCCAATGTCACAGTTATAAGCTCCTTGGGGAAGAAATCTATGGTAACCAGTCTACAGGTACCGTTTGGAAAGGTTTTATTTCAGTTCATTCCTTTATTACCTTCCTGATTCTGAGCTGCAAATGCTTTAAAGTTTTGGTGTTCTATCTAATACATAGTTTTCACACAAAATCCAGTTAGAAACTACTAACTTCCAGAAGATTCAAACACTTATTACTTTTCTAAAGGAATGTGTTGGACAATATTGGACATACACCAACTGTTCACATATCAATCATAATTTTCTATTGATCTTTAATCTTCTGCAACTTTACCCATTATGATATTTGTGTAGTCCCATTGCTATATTATTAAAAATTCACCCAACCCAAATTTTCTTCAGAATGACTACCATGTTACCTGCTCTTCTGGACTAGGTTTGTTTTAAGTAACTCCTATATGAAACCCTTGACCAGCATTAAAATTTAGTGTCAGTGTAGGTTTTGTCATTCAATGACTGGAAATAGTGGGAACTCTAAGAGGTCAACATAGCTGCCCAGAAAGCACAGTGAGTTTCCCGAGGGCTGAAGGATTTTGGCTTCTTTCTTTATATTTCTGCTCAAATTCCTAAGACAGCACAAAGAGGAGATTGAACAGCTCACAAAAACTTCCAGAAAATGGTCTAGAAACAGGAAATGAAGTTAATGTGATGTCAATGAAGCCTATAAATATATAACCCTAAGCTCAAAACTACATAAATTTAATGCACATAACACACTGCTTTAATTTACACCAGTATCATTTTGTTTACAGTCCAGATACTCCTTAGGCATGGCAGCTACATGGTAGCACCTGCTTGACTTCGAACATTGATTTAAGAACTTCGGAGGTTTGCTGTTTTGATTTTTTGGGGCTGTTTTCTGGGGTTTGTGGTGGTTTTTTTGATTGGTTGGGGAGGAAGTGTGGGTCTGTTATTGGGATTTTTTTGCATGCAATTGCATAATAACGAGGTGAGATATTCTACCACTAAAGAAACAGGATGACTTAAGATTGACTTATCATTGAGCACTCATGGACAAACACCATGGCCAATCATTGCTTCTGGGTCTGAAGCTCAGCAAATGCAAATGCAGGGTCTTGGAGAAGAATATGGGCATGACAAAAGCCCACCATGTCTACACCCCACCTTCATGATTCTCAGTGTTGTTCACTGTCAGCAAGGAGTACAGATTGAAATCCTATGGCCTCTCTTTATAGTAGATAGTCCACCCAAAAAACATAACAGCTTGTCAACTTGCTGATTTAGATCAAGCAGTGCTACATAATTCAAAGTCTTATATGCGGTTTCACATAATGGAGTTTTTCATTTTTTCACTCTTCACTCAAAAAAAGAAAAAAATCTTCCCATGAAATCATTGTGTTAAAGGATAAGACTGGAAAGTAAAGCATGCAAAAGGTAGGAAATAAAGTTGTGCTGTGTGACATAGCCCAGATCCTTCAGGCACAAACACTGCAATTTCAACGTTGCTTTACACAACATGAGCATAGCATGTGTACTTTTCCCTTTTTTCCACCCTGATCTGTCTCTTTCAGCCAAATTGACCCAAAATCTTCCATTAGCAAAAGGCCTAGTGCTGTGAATGAGTCAGTTTTGTCCTTTGGAAAAGAAGAATGGTGATATCAAATCAGGTGGACCTTTCCCTGGTGACCCAAACACTGACCCATAACGGATGTTTCAGATCCAGTATAAGAATAAAAGAAGCATATGGTGAAAAAAATTCCCTGGAGTCCAGTGCCTTGCAGCTCAAAGGTTTATAAAACTGATGTGATGAATATTTAAATCAGCAGGAACTGAGCTTTAATTCAGGAAGTACTGTATTAATACTAAAACTGATGGAAAACTGGATCAAGTTTGACACACAAAATTAGTGAAAACTTTTGGCTTTAAATTCTGCACTGCACAGGGATAAGAAAGGAGAAACAAGGAGAATCTTGAGATTGCTGGGAAGATAAATTCCTTAGGTTTTAGAAAGTAGTTCAATACTATATCTAAAGCAAATAACAAAGGGGCACAAAAGGAAATCAGTAATTCTGTACTCTGCAGGGTTTTGGTGGCAAAGGAAATAAGGCTTGGGGATGTGTACCCTATCATTCAGTACAAGAAAATATTGAACAGTTATCCTGCAGTGACCATTGTCAGCTGTGTATAAGTGCATATACACACCTCCTATATACACACACAGAGTAAAGGGCAGGGGTCCTGTGGAGGTGGGAAACTATTTCAAGTGCCAATTAAAACCTTTCCAGCTATAGATTCATTGAGGAGCTGAATAAAATTTCCATAGATTTCCCACATTCTCACATTTAAAAACATGATTTTCTATTTTCCTTAATGCGTGTCTCTGGGGTGCAAAATGCATACGTCTATATTTACACAAAGTCTACTGACTGACAGAATTACTTCTAAAAGTCCTTTGATTCACAGGAAATACTTCCCCTTTGGTTATGTTGTTTTTTAAAGATATACACAGAATAAACATGTACTGGAAATATTTCATTGCATTATTTTAAATAATCCAAATAATTCAAATTGATTTGTATCTTTTTAGTTATTTTTTTTCCCAGTATACTGAAGTTGACTTCATTAAGGAGTCAGATGATGTCTGCTTCCCACAAGAAAAAATAAATAAAGGGCTACTGAGAATATATTCTCCTCCTGCTCTGGTAGGTTGTTTTGATATATTACTTAATTCCTTACTAAGATGTTAAAAGGCATACTGCAACCTCCAGACTACTTAAATGTAGTAAGCATTTATGCACAGCTGAGCCTTGACCCAGCCTGTCCCAACTATGGGACTAACTTTGGGCAAGATCAAAGTTAGTCCCATATAGACCTACACTTGGGGCCTCCAGTCAGTAACAGAGCAGACCATACAAGCCACAGAATCTCTACAGATTATCTGCACAAACCCCAAGTGATGTGAAAAGACCTACCCTGGATTTTGGTACTGAGATAAATTTCACTCCAAGAGGAAGCATTGCTGTGAGCTATGACAAGAAGAAAGATAACCATCAAAACAATTTTTTATAAAGGATATTAAATCCTTATTTTATTTACAGTCCTTCTGAAATTTCTATCTTTGAACTCACTTGCATGTATACACTTCCCTTAAATAATTTTAGAGATTTTCACAAGTTTTACTTGGAAAATTTACCTCCTCTGAAATCTTGCTTCACCCCTCAGGAGTACACCAAAAGCTCATTAAAGCATATTGCAAATTTTTAAAATTATTATTTAGATTCTTTGGGAGAAAATTCTGGGTTATAGGAAACCAGATGATTAGGAAGCCTTTGGATGCATTCTGATTCTAGACTTGTTCCTGTAAAGTCTGTGTTTCACTCCCAGGGAATGCAATGAACATCAATGCAATAAGCCAGAAACATCAGAGTATACAAGAAAGCAGCACCTTGCCAACCAGCATCAACACAAAAAGGAAAATGAAAAGTAGCCTTCAATACATGAAGGAGATCTCACTCTCATTCTCATACAGCTTCTACTTCCAACCTTTGTAAATATTTGCTTTTACTTCCATGCTGTGGTCAAGGAAAAACTCAGGCTGTTACTAAAATGTCACTAAGCAGCACATCTGAGAATACACATTTGAAATCTATGTATAAAGGTACGATTGATTCAGCTGACCTTTCCATGTTACTGTGAATACAGATATTCTAATGGCTAATGCAGGAAACTACTGCATGTGTCACACCAGACTTCCACTTTCTTCAGCCTTCCACTGTACAATTGTTTACAAGTACTAAAATGTCAAACCAGGAAAAAAAAAAGCACTCAAAAACTTTAACTCTAATGAACCCGTGAAATTTTTCATTTCCTTTCATCTGAAGAGCTCAAGATTAAACTGAACCTCTGCAGTAAGCTGCTTGTAAAGGGTCAAGAAAGGCTTTAGAAAATAAGTTCATCTGCACTCCTAGCAGGTATCTGCACCACAGAATACAGACAGCAGCTACCCCAGCTTTAAAGGAGCTAGCCCAGCCTCCCATGTCTCAGTAGCACAAAGCTCCCACAGACATATCGATCCTGCTGGAATGTAATTTACCTTGTCCAGGTGTTCTCCCAATGGATAAATGGTGCATATTTTTAAGGAAAGTGGTGCTCAGTGTGCCAGGGGCACAAACATTCCTTCTGCTCATGAATGGCCACAACTGCGTTTCAACCAAGACATCACCTCTCCATTAGCTGCCCTGTTCGATATCGAAGTTAACTCTGAATGCTGCATGCAGAAAGCAGGACAGTTATTAAGAAATAAATGCAAATCCCCTACTAACTATAAAATGCTTCTTGTTTGACTCAGAAATCAGAGCTTAGGAGCTCTCACATTTCAAAGCAGTGACACTGAAACACTATTGATCCACCAACACACTTCCATCTATAGCTGTGGGCATGTTCTGGTTTGTTTGTGGGGAAGCAACTTCTGAGTAAATTAATTGCTGCTTCTACAGCTGTCAAATGTATAAAGCACAACAAAACAGCTAGAAACCATCCAATAATAGCATATTATCTCATAAACCTCATCTTTATTAGAAATAGCTCAGGAAAGCTTTATAGTGGGTGTGGAGCAATTTATATTGTGACTTTTTGGATAGAATAATAGAGATTTGTCACCTTTAGAAAACGTAGGTAACAAAAAAGCTTTCAGTCCTAAAATGTGCCTCAGATATTTTAAATGCATGTAAATTTTACAATAACAAACTAAAGCTCGAACACTCAGGGAACAAGTTTTATAGTTTGTGTGGGTGAAGAGGGATTATGTTCAAGGTGAGAAAGAAGAGGTTGGCAGCTTTAACCCACCTTCATATTCTCAGAGTTTTAAGCTGGTCCTGATCCAACTCAGGCATCTGCTTTATGCTATAATGTGTTACCTTCTATTGCCAAAAATATCTGGAAAGCAGCAGGCAAACCAATAACAGACAGCAAGACAATTGCCAGATCAAGCTTTCACAAGAGAACTGTCCAATGGAATATGTATTTTCTAGAGAGATTTCTGCTTTCTTTCCTGAATTGAAGAAGAGAAAATGCAGGGTCAAGCATGAAATCCAGAACCAGCTGTTGCACTCACACTTTGGAGATTAGAATAAGGTTCTCCAGTCTTGTCCGCAGCTTTTTCACCAGATCACAGATTTCAGTGAAATAATTTAAGGGTCTGATCCTGCTTTCAAATAACTCAGCAGCAATGTCACTGTTTGCCCATATGGAGCAACAAATCAAAGTTTTAGGTATTATTTCTCCCCATTTATGCACCTCCAAAGGGTTAGGGTTAGGGTTGCTTGTTCCTATGTGGTTCTTCATGAATTCTTCATTTTCTCACATAAGTTTTTCTCCGTATCTCAGTTTCACAACTTCAAAATCCTGCAATGATGCTCCCCTACCTCAGTGATGCATCTGTCCTGAGTACACACACGACTGGGAGACACATAAAAAGTTTAATCTTTGCCATGTACTGTTCACTCCATGGTGCTCAGAACTGCAGCAGAGCATTGCTTCTGCCTGACCATTATCATGTGTTTAAAGCTGGTTGGTAGCCAGAGCTCCACAGGAAGATTCAAAATGCTGCTCAGTGAAACAACCGAATCAATCCCAGAACGTCAGGTGAACAACTTCAGAATGGAAGCACTTGAAAATGATTCTGAGAGGCAAGACAGCCCTCCTTCCCACAGAACTGAAATTCCAGACTGAAAAATATGCCAGAATATTCTTTCCTATTTATAGGGCATGATCAGTTATGTTTCAGTCACTGCATCTTGAAAAATAAGAAATTCATCTTTTTTAGTAAAAAGCAAGCGTCAGCAATATTACAGGATTAAGGAAAATCAGACTGCCATCTAAAACTCTCTGCGTCTTCTGCAGAGATGCTC
Source organism: Petroica traversi (assembly GCA_025920805.1). Lineage (NCBI taxonomy): Eukaryota > Metazoa > Chordata > Aves > Passeriformes > Petroicidae > Petroica > Petroica traversi. The sequence continues at coordinate 488,104 of JAHLSL010000111.1, read as the reverse complement.
AAGCCCAGTGTCCAAGGGATCCTCATGGAACTGTAGCTAGGGCACCCCAGCTTCCCTCACACCCAGAGGGATTTCCTACAGTACAAGGTTAAACCATGCCAGAGGTCATGATTTATAAGCCACGCTGTCTTTCTCAATTGGTGTTCAAGCACAGGTGGCAACAAATACCAAATCTTATTGACTGTTATACTGTTGTTTGCAAAAAAGGTTTCTTTTAAGAGTATTTCAAACATTCTCTTGAATTTAGTGAATTAAAACTGTTTTCACTCTCTGAGACTAGAATGAATAGATTCGTGTTACTCTGTGCAATATCCTAGATAGCAAAATAGCAGCAACAACAACAATCTCTAAATCCATTGTAATAAGGTTCTTTAATTATATTTGTATCACACAGTAAAAACATGACTATATTGTTACAAAGGCACTCTCTTGGATGACCTACTTAGCCCCTTCATATCCTTCCTGCTTATCAGTCTTTGATACACCTATTTAAAAGAGATGTCAGTAATCATTTTAACCACACCTTTTTATCCAATGTCCTGTTTTTATGATGAATGCAAGTTGTACCTTAAAGTAGCCAGAATTTCAGTACATGAGCTTTTCAACACTGAACTAAATTTCTGCTGCTATCTTCTAATAAAAGCCATGTTGGCATGTTAGCTATGGAGATTAAAATAGATTTATAGGTACTAAAATACTTTTTGTTAGGCTAAATCCCATAATTTATAAAACTATCAAGCAATCATGAAAGAAGTCCTTCTTTGGATAATTAAAGATGGTATAAATGTACAACTATATATGCTGGTCTGATTAAAGATATTAATACTGTTTACATACCTGTTTTACTTGTGTCCTTAGGAGTTGCTATAGCAAAACCTCATTACATCTAATTAAATGTCTACCATTTTTATTTAATATAATCATTAGGGTTTGAAGAAAGCTGAGATAGTTGAACAATGTGCTCACTTAAATTATCAAATTTGTTAAATTAACAAAACTCAAAAAGAAAAACCTTTTAAAATGTCAAACCACTGAAAATCAGCTCTTACTCTTTGTCCTCCAGGATATATTTAAAGTTTTTGGGAATTTTTTCAAACAGCTGACAAATCTGCCCACAACTAAAAAATGTATTTTAAAAGTCAGTGACAGCAGTTGTTCAGCAAATTAAATAGAGGTATAAAAAGTGAATTCATGTTTATAATGCTTTTTAGAATATTAAGAAGATTTTTAAGAAATTAAATACTAGATAACCAAATTTCAGCCTTTTGGCAAAATATTGCAAATTCAAGGTAAAATTAAATGTTCCATTTCCTGTGTGAATTTGGATGGAAAATATTTTTGTATAAATTTTGTTATATAAAAACAGTTTAGGTACTGATCCTGTAATTTTGTGAGATTTGGGTTCTTTGGAGCATTTGGGTCCCATCTAACCACTCCATGCTGCAGAAACACTTGACATTTAAGGGTGACACAGTCTTAAAATAATCAGCATTTAATTAAAATTTAAAGAATGCAGTTACAGATTAAAGCTATAGGCTACCTGGAGAATTAAAATTTTCCAAACACTGGGTATTATTTTGGCTGTTTTGTCAACTGGATTACTGTTGGGTTAATAGACCTTCCAGGAAGAGCATTGTTAAAATAGAGTTTTCAGGACAGTGAAAGACATTTCAGAGACACTTGTTAGGGAAACACCTACTAAGAGGCATCTAGGTTTTGGATTGTTCCACCAAAGACAAAAAGGGTAAAGAGATAAAATGAAGAAATGCTGCTCATTCCTCAGTTGTACTGATAGAGAATGGGGGAAGAACTAAGCAGACAGTTTAAAAGAGCAAATAGGTATGCCAGGAAGATACAAAAAAACAAATATTTGCATTTTAAAGCCAGAGTAAATTGTACAGCAGGTGGCTGGTAAGAGGTAAGACTCAGTATGCAGGTTGGTACTCGAGTACAGCCCAACTTGAGCTAGTGGATGAGGAATAGAAAGCCATGATGCAGAAAGACTTGGGCAGAATTTGGCACTAGCAGAACTGAATAGAAAACACAGCTCTTAGCTGAAGTGACTGGTACTATCTTAAAGGACAATTTTTTTGTTTTTTAAGCTTTTCTTTCTTACTTGAAAGTGAGCTACTCAAATCCAAGAGTAATGACAAGCAAAGAAGGTTGTTGTGTGCAATATGCAACATTCTGTATAATGTATCCATAAAGCTGTAAGCAAAGATCAAACTGTTTGTAATACTCACTAGAATGAAATTCTATTAGCCTCCCAAGATAAGAATAATAATGGTAAATTAATTTTTGCTCCCTCTAAACCAGCAGGCAGAGACATGCACCCAGTACAGTCATGATAATGTCTGGCTTGCTTGTCTCCAGTGCAATAAATTTAGATGAGGTATTCTCCACGCAAATTGAAAACAGATATCTGATCCAGAAGAAAGTGATGCTGTGCGAAACAATTTGCAGGGCTGTGTCAAGCTATACTGATTAGGGCTCCTTGTACCTTAAATTAGTTTGATAGAAATCCACCTAAGCCAAAAGCACTCTCTTTTTGACCTACACCATAAGATACAAGATTATGTAAGTGGCAGGATGGGTGCTGTAATTGTCCACACATATTTTGTATTAAAATTACAGTGAGCGGTAAGATTAGAATCGTGCAGTCACTTAAGGTTGGGTTTTGTTTTTTTTTTACGTACAGGAATGAATTATTATAAATAAAGTAGCAAAAGATGAGCTCTAGAAAGCTCAGAGGCTGATACTTGTAGATCATGCAAAAGCTGCTTGTCTGAGGCTGCTGGTTACACCAAAAAAGAGGGAAAATATTGCAGGCAAAAGTGCTTCTGCCGTTCTACTTTCAATGCAACCGAAAAATTTTGCAAGAGGCACACCCATCACCTTTCTATCCATCTTTAATATGTGAAGCAAACTTCTTGGATTTTCAAAATTAAAAGAAAAATAAAATTGGAGGTTTCAGTTCTGCAGAGCTTCTCATGACACACTAATGGCCAAGAGGAAAGTTATCAAAAGAAAGTCACTGTACCTTTCTATACCCTGATGTTATTTAGATGACACTGAAGGACACTAATAGGTACCAGCTGGCCACAGTCCCTAGAGCAATATATCAAATAAGCACAGCCAAAACGCTCTGTCATGCCCCTCTTCACACCTCCTGCCTAAGGAGTGAGGATAGGGAACGGCTCAGTACTCAAGAGGTCACCTTTGCTGTATTTTCTTGAATTCTGGGCATGATCCACACATTTATTAAGGTCCTGCTGCATTGTCTCAGTGTTTTTCATTCCTAGATTAAATTTGAATTGCATGAAATGATAAAAAAAAAGCATGTTTTTGAACAAGGCTCAATGCAAGCAAGTACACAGAAATCAGGTATGTCTACCTGAACAAGGAGCAAAATGGAGAACCTAATTTTACATATACAAAACCCTCCCAACTATAAACAAACAACTCAAAGCCAGATTATGTAAGCAGTGTGAAGTTCATTGGCTGAGTGGCATTTTATTCAATAAATACCTTTATATCTTCTGTGAATCTCCCAAGTATGCAAGGTACCTCCACTACCATTATGAGTATAGTCACCTGATCGAATTAGAAGAATTAGGCCATAATTTTGCAGAACTGCAAATCCGTGCACACAGAGCTTCCAGTCATAAAGTAAAGGTCAGCTTTCAAAGAAAAAGTGAGAAGCAGATCTGATTTGGAGATTGAGGGAGTTGCATAACTCTCAGTCAGAGTTGCATAACTAAAGTCTCATCAGAGCAAAACAATTTGGATTCCCTTGCTGTAGCACATTATCAATAGTTCAGATGTGGAGAACAGCTATCAGTTTTATTTGGACAGCAAGAAAAAATTGTTTGAGATATCCCAAAATATTACACTTGACTTAGAATCTCTTGGATTCCAACAAGAGATGAAAAAAGAAACCCCATATTTTTTTTTAGATGTTAAATGCACCAGCTGTTGCCTGCAATAATGAAAACATGTGGTCCTTATATTTATGAGTTTTTTGTAAGCCCACTGGAATACTGGCTGCCTTGTGTCTTCCATATTCTCAAACTGCAAAACCAAGCTCAAGACTGAAGGTATGACAGATTAAATGTCACCAGAAGTAACTAAATAAATGCAATTTCAAATAATTCATACTCTAATGCTGCATATATCATTACATAAGTGCATTTCACTAAGATCAGCATATAAAAATCTCACAATATTGAAAATATGAGCAGCATTTCAGACATACAAATGGCTGTAGAGAGTCAGCCCAAAGCTCTTCAGACCAAGGAACTTCACCAATGGCAGAGTCAAAAAGAAGACAACAAAAATAAAGAAAATACAGATGCTGTTCCCTTCAGTACTCAAACATCTTCACACATGTGAGGCAGATCCTTCAAATGAAAGATTTCAATGGATATTACAATGCTGAAAAAAATTGTCTTCCCATAAGCTTTTTCTCCTTGAACCAGCATAGTTTTACCATACATAAATGTCTATGGCAACTTATTTCAGCCTATTGTTATTTCACAACTGTACATCATCTGTACATGTTATATTATTTTAGTGTACTCTGGACAGATAACTGGACTAAAAGGGGTTTTAATCAAGCACAACAAAGAAAATCAGCAAGGCATTTCATATTAGAAGCATCAAAACAGTCCCAACTCAATCATGTGCCTGCTCTGTTAATTTTATACTCAAGTATTTTGCTAGTACAAAACTGAAATTTGTTAATTTATATGGATAGCACCAGAACATCTTGTACCTCTGGACTTACACCCTGCAAAATATATAAAATAAGACTAAAAAAAAGCCTTTAGTCTTAAAAAAATTCCCAAATCAAATGCAACAGTGGACACTTAATTAGTTAGTTATCTTCATATATATACTTTTTAGCCCAAAGTAAATAGGCATCTGCAGTTTTGCAGATGAAATATTGTAACTTCCTAGAGCATTAGAAGTCAGAAACAGTCATTTGCTTGCTGTAAATGAAAAGATCTGCCTTTGCCCTAGCTGAAAGATGAGCCAAAAAAGCGAAAAAGCTGATAGAGCAAACAATGAATGGGAGTTTGATAGAATCCCTGTGTTTGACCCATTTTTCATCTAAAAAGGTCCCTTAGGCTGTCATATGAAATATAAAAGGCTTTAATAAAAGATTGCAGCCTTTAGCTATAAGCTGCATGATAACAAAATGTATGTGGGTTTTAATGTAAAGGTATTAACATACACTTTGATTTTTTTCTAATCGCAGATTTTAAGATAGTAGAACATGCAAAGTGAAAATAAGTTCATGGTATATGCTATTACTATTATACAAATTCAGTATAAAAGGGATCACAGTGTTCCTGATCTGTCTGAAAAATTAAAACCACCAATGCAAACTATAGAAATTAAAGAGAAATATTAAATTTAACAGGAGTTGGAAAGGGACCCCACTAATTACATTGTACACAAACAGGTCTTGTGAGGCAGAAAATATTCATATGGAATTGACTTTTTTTTTTTTTTAACCTGGGAAAACAGCAGGAGAAGAGATGCAGAGCTGGTATTTAAAAGTCACCAGCATTTTACATTTAATAACAGATGTCCAAGTATTGCCAAATCAATTACTATAGCTCTGCATTAAGGTTTAACGTATTCAGATCTAACTTACATTAGGCTGTCAAGCATATCTTTAAAGTGTTTTGCAGTTGCATGGCACTAATATTGTACCGAGGTGTTTACAAGCACTGAGGAAATTCATATTCATATCCCTGGAATTCTGGATTTAGGTTGGTGTCATGTACAATTTAGGTGAAGGAAATGTGTGCTGTTTGGCTGGATAGGATGTGGATGTGCAATCCTCTCTTTTTTCCCACCACTGGTGATAACATGTGCCTCATCATGCTGACAAGGAGCTTACTCTGATGCTTCTTTTCAGGACACTCAAACCCTTACAGATTGTTTTGTTTGCATTTAGCATTTCTTGAAACTAGGCATTTTATAAAAAGAAAAATTCACCTTGCTCTCCTTTGAATATCAACAAAAACTCCAATCACAGCTTTAAAGTTAGGAATTGCAATTATTAAATTTGCCCTTAGAAAATGTGGAAATGGTGGTTTGTGCTGGCACCCGAGGCATTACCTCAGTCACACAAATGCAGCACCATTGCAAGGGCTCCTATCAAGTAGTTACTCACCATTATGTATCTACTTTTTAATACTCTTGTTAAAAAATCTTGGTTCTGTCATATCTTTGCACATCTGACTTTGTCACAGCACTTGTCCCAAAATGATTGAAATTGAAATATATATATATAGGAGAAATCAGAAATGTTACAGATACACTGCAAGCCTAGAACTGTCAGTTCAGAATTTGAATTTTTTACTTATTCGATGCAAGATGAAAGGAATATCTTTCATTCTGTCTCTATAACATCATAGGCAACAGCACATCCCTGAAGACAGTGACAGCACAGGACATCATCCTTGATAATTCAACAGATTGGTTTCAGTTCTTACACTGGGAACATTTCAATTTAAGTGAATTTATCAAAATAAGAGCGTTTGTAATCTGAAAAAGATCTAGAGGGGGTTTTTAATGTGTTTTTATGCTTTTAATAATCTTGAGTCCTAGGAAAAACAAACTGACATAATCCCATTGATGAAATTATCAACATAACATACATTTTTCCCTCTAGTTCACAAGTAATTTGGTCCCACACTGACATTCCAATATGTCCTATGAGACTTCTTTGTAAATCTAAATTTTCAGAAAACAAGACAAAGCATCTTACTGGCGTATTCAAATTAACCTGTAGGTATCCAGGAAAAAAAGGGTTCAGGGAAGTCTCACCTATTCTTTGATATTTTCTACATTAAGCTTTCACAATTATTTGTTATTTTATAGAGTATTTTCTCATCTCTCACGGTGTTTGAAAAATTTTTAGACAGCTGCTGATCTCAAACATATGGCAGGAGCTAAAAGTCAAAGCATTGTGTCAAAGAAGTATGAGTAACACCCCTATTCACATATTCTCATTGGAAAGAGATTTCATTGCCAAAATTGGAATGCCTGATAAAATGTGGGCATGCCAGCATCTGCCTTGTGATTAACTCCATAGATGGTGATTTTTGGTACTTCCAGGGAACAAAAATCAGCAACAGTAATAACAAAAAAAGAGGACTCTCTCTGACATAATTTGCACAAAACTTTGCCTGTACACCAAAAAGAGCCTTCCATTGTGAACTTTATATTATGCTTCTTTGTGGGTTGTCAGGTATCACTTTACAGTCAACATGAACAAATCTAAGCATCTATTTTCCATCTTGTTACCCGAATTAACTTTTCAGTCTTTACAAATACCATTAACATCTTGTGCATAATTCAAGCTGCAGACCCAGGTTTCGCCTTCTATGTGGATCATTCCTGAGCCCTCAAAATGCTAAGATATTCTTATCTCATTTCATCTCCCTACACAAATTTTCTAAAGGGAAGACTTTCTTTTGTATCTGAACAAAATTAGATTAAATTAGCACCTGGTGGGTCTGGTTTCCAACACATTTCAATCTTCTCCTCAGCCTTGACTTCCTCCATTTTACACCATGGAAATCCACTCAAAATGCTTCACAAAAATCAGTTTGCCTCCTGAATTCCACATAGCCTGTCAATTCTGTTTTCTTTCAGTGGTTTTCTTTTCTCCCTGAATTAAATGAGAAATTATCTTCCTGTATTACTCGTTCCCTAAAGTGTCATGCTCTTATTTTCCCAACCAGTTCTCCATCTGTTGAATTTTCAAAGACATTTCTATAGTCTCCTTCTGAGGCCATGACCTGTAAATTTCCGAAAACTACCTCATTATCTTCTCCATCTTCTCCAAATTTTACCAGAATGGTGTTAGAAGATAAAATTTATAAAACTTTGGTTGAATGCAAGGAGCAGACAGGATGCAAATACAGTTGACCATGACAAATGATCCGTCTGCTTCATTATATGACCCCAATTTTTTGTTGTAGATAACAGTAATGCTAACACAAATTTTGCCTCTTTTCTTTATGAAGGACTTATTTTCTATGCTTAATTTTATTCCTGACAGTGGGCACTTGGACAGAAGACATATGCCAGAAATTATCAATCTCTCAACTTCATTTCTCTTTTGGATTCCTATTATAATTTCACCCTGACCTGTCGTTTTAAAACCTTAAAGTCACACCAGTCCATTTTTCTGAACTCTTCTATTTTCCCCCAATATAGTTTTTATTTGAAACAAAAATAAATCCCAGCCATATTCAGCTGAAAACATCCAGAGACAAGTATGAGTTTTCAATACTTAGGGCAACATGTCATGAGCATTTCTGACAACTTTCAGTAAACTGCTGACACTGGTTATCATCCAAACCTCTTTTAGAGATATTTCTAGTTCATCTCCATGAGACCTTTTATGAGGATAGCTCAAATGACAAATATACTGAAATCCTGGGTTTTCCTCATGAGTAGTTAGTGTTTATGTTCTCTATTATTCACAGACTCAAGTTTTTTACAGTTTTTATTCTGCATTTTAAAAGAAGTTTAATTATTTTTCTATCACTGGTTTCATAGTGAGTGGTAGACTTAAATGAGTTCTTGAATAAATTCTCACCTCCTTTGGAAAACCACAAAAACCCCCATTTCTTTCCTCCTTACCACAACTTCTTGTGACAATAAAACTTTTCAAAAACATAGAATATATTTACTTTCAATAGCCCTATAATCTCTTTGTAGTCAATCTTACTTTTACTTATTCTTTCTTTATTACTGAGTTACCTATTTACTGCTATTCACTTTCTTTAGCTCCTCATGGAGTGTTTCTCAGAAAATCATAAAATGTCAGAGCACTGTGATTTCTCATGCATGTTGAAGCAACTTTATGCAAATGAATTTATTGTGTGCAATGCTGAAATATCTATATTTAAAAGATGATTCCTTCATTACTAAAAGTCTAATGAGATTCACCATGACATTTAGCACCATAATAGTCATTGCTCAAATTGTACTTTGCAGTGGGAAGTTCAGACTGAGAAACTATCCCAAGTAAAAGTGTGAATGTTCAGATAATTAACATTTTAGTAGGTTTTCCTTTAAAATGCTCTATGACTTTTCTGCACACTTCCCCAAGAGTTATATATAGCCTCACTTAAGGGAAAATGCAATTAGGCAGGATTTAAGAGGTCCCACTTGCTACTTCAAGTTCTATCGTCACTTCAAAATGAAACCAAAGCCATTTACACTGTATTGTTGAGTTTTGTACCAAGACTTCCTGATATTTAGTGGAAGTACTGGAAATCCAAAGCAGCTTTGAACAACCAGGGAACAATGTAAATCCAGAAGTGAAAATATTTAAAAGAAAAGTAAAGAGGATTTCAAATCCATTTTGCACAGCTGCATCTGCTGTGACAGTTTATTGAGCTGCGAGGGAAGGGATTTTTTTTCCTTATTGAAATATTTACCATAAGCTAAATAGAATTGTCACAGTGTCTCAAGCCACTGCTTGGAAAACTGAGCATTAGCATTCTCAGATGACAATATTACTTGATTGATTCACTGAGCTAAAGGGTGAGTAAAATCAGATCCAAATGAGAGCCAAACATGCAGCATTCAGATCTGTGGAAGGAACTGGGAGAAATGGGAGAAGTAATATGGGAGAAAAACTGGAGAGAGGAAGCAGCAGGCTTTGTACATTGATGGATGGAAAGCAGCAGAGAATTTGCCATTTTTTAAGAGTTTCCAGCCTCTGATGAAGTACTAAGCAGAAAGCACCTACATTTGAATCTTTTCAGGAGAAACTGAACAATTTCATGAGGGTTTTCTCTTTGAGAAAGTGACCATCTTGGCTGAGGGAAGTAATGAGTAAAATTATGGCCTGGGGTTGGTTTTCTGTTTCTGAAACCACTAATGTAAGGTATGATCCTTTAAGCTGCATCATTCACAAGTTCTGTATTACTGGATTTGGTAAAAAAGCAGAAATACAAATCCCTTCTCCTCCCCACTAGCCTGTCACTGTATATACCTCTCCCAAAACCGCACACCAATGGCCGAGCCTCCAGGATGTCACGAATAGGTTTAGGAGTTAAATAAGCCCTTTCCTACTGCCCAGGCCTCTGGCAGCAGGTAGTAATCTTATTGAGACGACCAGCACCTCAAAACCCTCTCGCGTTCGTAAGTTCTTTTAATGATGACTGATTCTATCTATTATATAACAGAGGATTTATTAATAGACGGGAAAACTACTGACTATAAGACTTAAAAACAAGACTAATACTACACAGGAATAACTACTAGTAGATTACATACAGTGCACGATAAGGTACCATACGAATTGCAGCTAGCGAAGAAAAGCCTAAGCTAAGGATTCAATGTATCTTACCATCCAGTTGTTGGTTCAATACATGTGATGTCCTTTTCACTCAATCTCCGGAGAAGTAACCGCAGGAGATGCGTCCAGCTCCTGGGGAAAAGTCTCTCACACCTTTGGGGTGATTGTTGAGGCTTCTAACTCAGGGATAGCTCGTGTATCTTTTATAGCATAAAACGGTGTCTCTAGGGTCATCAATTTTCTTTACCTCTTCCTACACTTATTCTTTCCTGATGGTTGGCCTAAGCCTTCTGGCACCAGAGAAAAAATTCCACTAAGCCCTCCAACTGCAGTGTTATCTCTCTGGTGTCTCATTTAACTCTGGTATGCAGGAAGGAAAACAAGGGGGGGGGGTCAGAGTGTCCTGCCACACAGGAGACATCATTCTTCTGACTAAATTCTTCTGTGCTCAATCTCTGTTAAATTTGCAGTCACGTGAAATAAGCCTGCATGATAATAAAATAAATGTTTGGACCTCTGAATTGGACGTTTACTTCAGTGGATCAGTTCCAAATCTAAAGCAACCATGATAACATTCAGTTTTATTTCTTACATGTAAACAGGGCAGCTATAGGAAGTACAGGAGATAAGAGACTGAGGGGAAAACATGCAGGAGCAAGAGGCAAATCCCACCTGCCTGATTCCTGCAGAAGTTAACAAACTACCTTAGTGAACCAGGCACCACCCCCTTGCTTTTTTCCCTTGGTGTTTAAGGACAAGTCATTGCACTCCATGTGAGTGCCACACACTTAGGCCCTGGAATAAAGATATTGACCTTTAAAAGCTTGTTCCTAATTAAAGTTATCCCTTTGAAAGCACATGTGTAGTTCTGGCACCTTTGGCCATCCATGGCTATTAACTGCTACCTGGAGAAGCACTGCAACACAGTCTGCAACTAAATGTTCTTCAAAGTTTTAAATAAGTAAGAATTTGTGCACGATATTTATTGCATCCTTTCAAGTCCTCTGGAAATATTTTCAACTCTTAATTAGACTTAAACTGAGAGAATAAACCCCTGTGATGTTGATAGGAAATTTTGACATTAATTACTGCTTTGAAAGTCAAAGGTTTTATGATAGTATGTCACATCTCCAAGAAGCTATTATATGGGGTCTAAGAAACCAAAATATAAGCCATGTCATGACTTCCCTGTAGCACTTATTTTCTTATTATATATTCTATTTCTACAAATTAGTTTGTGCTGAAATTTAATCAAGCATAAGTGGTTGTGTTCTCTCCTTAGAATAACACGTGTTGGATCCCCTGATATTTTCACGATGATCACAGAGACTTCAGTTTCTTACTAAAGGCTGAACAGAGCTCTGGTCCTTCTCTCTTTTTTGTAATGCAACTGTTTCTTTCAGGAAGAGGTTATGACGTTAAAGAATGGGGATGAGAAACTGGAATTTTCTTTTCCAACCAGTTATGACTTTGATGCAACATATAGATTTAATATCTTAAAAACATTGCATCAGCAGGAAAGGGACATCATCATCATGATCATCAGATATTTGGGATACTAGGCTTAAGGATTCAGAATATATTTGAAAATCAAGGCTAAAATAATGAAATTAAATAAGGATAATATCTTTGATAAAGAAGAATCGAAGCTTTGATTTAAGGCTGGGAAGCAGCAAACAATATCACAAAACTAATGTTTAAATGGGAAGGTTTTTCCCTTCTGAAACCAAATGTTTGTGGGCAGGGAGAAACTTAGTGAGTGTCCCTAGGATACTACACTCCTCCAAAGAATAATATTTCATTTTCATTTACAGCTTGACCAGCACTGAAAAACTCTCATGTGGCCCATTGTCACTGAAAACATCTTTGATTTTTTTTGGTTTTTTGTTTGTTGGGGTTTTCTTTAATTTGTAATATATTGACATAGTGATGATAAGGATATTCACTGGTCATAGGAAAGTGGAATAATTACCTAATTAAGTCAGAACTGCAGGAAATTAGGTAAATACATGAAATATGCATGGGTAATGGATCAGTTTATTTTCCTGGCTTCTACTCTGCTGTTTTTATTTGCAACTCATGTGATGAAGGGGAGGAGAAAGGCAGGAGGAGAGAAAGGAGTGGGAAAGCAAGAGCAAGGAAGGCTGGTATGGTGCATCTGCTTTGCAACCTAAAATAAAAGATTATATAATTAATAAAAATCAAGTTTCAGCTGGTTAATGTTGCATGAGGGATATGTTCATTATATATTTCTCATACTTAAAACTAGTATTTTTCATACATAAACAGTTTTCTACTTATGTATACTATAAAAGTGCAGAGGATCCAACGTAGCTTTGATATAAAAAAACTAAGACTTAAAACTGAGGTACACCACTGCTATACTTAACTTATTCACACAATTCTATACACTTAGGAATCCTGACTTCCTCATGTTACTCCAAGTCTCTTTTTCAATTTTTGATTAAGAAGCCTGTGGTCCTGGGGAATTTTTTCCCCTTGTTTTCTCTGTCTGCATTCTGTGACCCTTCTACTCTGGTTACACTGGTAACTTTCTGATTATTCTAAATTATTCTCTGCTTTTCATAATACCCTCTGGATCTTGAGAAGCATGTTATTCAGTCTCACTGGGCCTATTCAGTGAAGGAGAGGACAAACAAATGGCTGACTGAGATGTTTCTCAGTATGGCTTCCCTTATTGAACTCCTTTGTATAAGAAATGCATAAGAAATGAAAAAATCAAAATCCTGCAAAAGAAGGATTATGAGCATCCTATGTTGAAATCCCATTAACCAGCCAAAATTATAGGAAAGTCATCACAGAAACTTCTCAATATGGAAGGCTGAGGTGTGAAGTACCAAGAGTGACTTCTTCATATACAAAGACATTCATTTTGCATGCAATACACAGCCCTGAACACAAATTCATGAAACACCCCAGCTGATGAGAAGAAGCACTAACATCAGCATTCAAGAGAATGTCCCTGAAAAGTCCTTTTCATACCTAATGCACAAGTGATGCACACAGAGTAAATCTTCATCTATTTACCCTCAGCAATACCACAGAACATAAAAAATGGAACTGATTTCAAAATAAACTGGAGATTTACTTTGAATGCAGAAAAGCAAGTATCCTTACAACAGGTTTCTAGCAACTTTTTACCTCTATAATACATCTCGGTTTCATTTTCTCCGGTTTTATAAATTAACAAATGAGCTAAACTTAAAACCATTCTTTCAGTGAAAATATTGTGTCAACTCATACCATGACCTACTTAACTCAGATACTAATTTTATTGAAATGGGTTCAGTAAACCAAGAAGTTAGGAAAGATCTTTTTGGTAGCTCTCACCTTAGTCTCTGAGCCCACTCAGAGTGGAAATATTGACAAATATTTGTCTTTTATTTCCAGCAGACTCCTCCAACCAAGAACAACTCCAGACAGTGAAGAACTGGGGCCTTTTTCAGTGATAGATCTTTCCTTTAAGAATATTGACACTTCAAGGTCCACAGAAATACATCACAACAGCAGGCTTCAAAGTCATCCTCTAGCATCTTTTTCACTCACTCTGCTTCAAGCTTTCAACCAATTTCAGTTCCCCTTTTGCGCCAAAATCCCTGGTTTGCAATTCAAGTAATGGGCATAAAAATCATGGGGAAAGTTTCTGTGTTCCATGGGGTTTTTTTACAGGTGTGCAGGCAGAGTCTCTCATCAAACCTTTCCCATTGTTATATGAGCTTGTGCAAGAAACCACCATAAAGATATAATTTCAGCCTTGTGCTTTCCCTTTCTCTGTTAATTATCAAGAGTCTGGCAGATTGCTCATGATAGATGACTGATGAGGAGAAGATTCAGCCGGTGTTAATGGGTTGGGTGATGTGAGTGACACAGAGGAAAGAAGTGGCCCAGAATTTCTTCAAAGTATGATTGCTGATGTTGCCTATAAATGGTTTTCTTCATGGCAGAAGAATCTGAATTATAAAATGGAGATTTCTCCAATGGAATATTACTGAAAAAAGTATTACTAAAGGGCTATGATTATTTCTGATCTTAGCTTTTGGAATTTTTTTTATAATAAAAATTTCAAGTGACGCAGAAGGTGCAGTCAAGTGAAAAAGAACTCCAAGTGGGATAATCAGATAAAATACTACAAAATTAATTTAGCATCCAAAAATAAATCTTGCAATGTAATCCAAAACTTATCTCAATATCTTCATGTAATTATGAAGAGAGATGCATTCACATGAAAGACTTAAATGGTTTCTGAAGTTAATAATTGAACAGGTAGTCAACAGCAAAATGACGTCTTCTGAGACACGGGAAATGCACACAAGTTCTATTTAAAATACAAAAATCCAAATTTGAAACTGATTTGTAATGAACTAAAACACAGAGCCACCTTCTTGGTGTCTTCTTCTTTGGTGGACTCTATGCTGTCATGGGGGGTTTTATGTTCATAAGCATTATTCCCTTTCCTGTGTTTGGCTACACCTTCTTGGAAGCAGATCCTGAAGGGGGTAGTTTGGTTTTTCTACCTACAGTGACACTTTCCTTCCCATCAGTACAAGAAATCAGAATATCCAAAAAGAAAACTTCTATAAATTTTGGGTATTGTGTAATCTCATGTAATCCATTGCATGCATGGAATGCACACAACTGAAGGGATAACTCAGTTATTTGAAGCATTTGTGCACATAAACTTGTAAAGTATAGATAAGAAACAGATGACCTGATGATTTTTTTCATTTTAGTTCCATTTGTGTTTTCTATAACATTTATATTTTCCTACTTCCTAAAGGGGAAAAATTCCCAGAAACAAAAAATCTCATTCCAACAGAAAATCCATAGAGAGATTTTAGAACGTTTATGAAAACATCTTAATAAACAGGTGACTAAATGTGCAAGATGAAACATCTTTAGATTTAATTAATGCTTAAATTTTTTCCAAAAGGTAGTTAAGATTTTGATGTTCCTTCAAAACCACAATTTTAAAGTGGAAAAATTAATATAGATTATAAATATATATATATGTATATATAGTATAGTATAGATTATATACAGTTGTATATAAATTTTACTACTTTTAATTGTAGTTCATAGTGAAAATTTTCTTTATGGAAATATTAAAAATGTCTTTTTAATATATATAGAAGACATTTTGCAAGTAAATAAAAGGATATGCATATTATGTCAAAATATTAAATATTTTATAAAATAAAACTAGTTATGTGCTAAAATGTATCTTAGTATTCATTTTGAAATGTTATTTATCCTTTTTATTTATTAACACATCTGTACTAGTAAAACAGTGCAACCATCTCCTATAAATTATCATATAAGAAGCAACTTCTGAATCTCCTGTCATCATTTCATTACTATAATTGTTACTGAAATTCATAAAATCCTACTCTGGAACCTCTGGAAATTTCTACCAGTTTTCTGTTGAAAGCTTCATATGATATAAATGAATTCCAAACTCAAAGTTTGAATCATGTTAATCTAAGAGTAGGAAAAACAGAGTTTCCCAAGTTAAACATAACCCAAAATCTGTTGCATTTACGAAGCTACAGTAATTATTTAATGTTTGTAATGTAATTACTTATAGGTTTTAGAAATGTAAATTTCAACTTACAGAAGCGTGAAACACCATATGCTGCTTACATCCAGAACTGCTTAGAAAAGGGTTTTATTAAAAGAAGCTCTTGTGTTTTAAAAGCAGTTACTAATGATAGGTGTAAAATTCAAATTTCCTGTCAAGGTTCAATAGGATTTCCACTTCTAAATCCAGTAAGAGCTTTTGTAAAATTCCATCCTCTTCTCTCTACCATATTGGCAGCCCTTTTGTGAAAACCTCTTGCTAAAACTGACTTTTTGCCCACTTGAGTCAAAACAATGAACTCCTTAAGGACAAGGAATGTGAACTAGATTCTCACTTCTGTGGGAAAACAATTATTTTATCATAATTAAAATTAATGAAGGCTGTTACTTTAAGTAGGAACAGCAATTTAGACACCTGTCCTTTACTCTACTTCAATATGTTCAAGCTGAAAATCCATTTCAGTGACTTCAAGAACACTGGTAGTCAAAAGAGATTTTACAGGTATAGGAAAGGGAAAGGGAAAGAAGGGAGTTGTCCTTATAGATGCAAGAATAAAACTTGGGAAAAATGAATAAGAGAGTTTTTGAGCAAGTCAGAGATTCCAAAATATTAATCTCCTTCCTCTCTTAGTCCACCAAACAAATATATCAGAATAAATATTCTTAGTGCTTTCAGCAATAATCTGAAATTTAGTATATAGAAATCTTCCATACTTGTAACAAAACTTAATAATGAATACTAAAGAAACAGAGAAACTAGTCAAAAAACAAGGCATATCAATAATCTTGACAAGAAGCCTGTTGAGGTCAAGAATTAAGAAACATGGGAATGTACAGTAAGAGCACAGCTTTTTGTGCTGCATCCCAAACAGCCCAGGGCATGCTGTTCTGGATTACATTTTTCTCTAAAGAGCAATTTTACAACCTCTTGCTAAAGTGGCAGTCAGAAATCATGATTTCCTGACAGTAATATGTGACCATCATAAATTGTGCTTTCTGAAGGCAGTAGTTTTAGTTACTGCATACTCTATGAAGAATGTCAGGTTTATAGAGGAAAACATTGGGAACTACCACACATAAATATTGTGATAAAAACCACAGGTTTCTATTGTTCTGGTCTGAACAGATGTTTTTGTATGTTCTCCAAAGAAAAAGTAACTTCAATAGACATGCATAGCTGAAAAATAGATTTACACACACATAAATCTGGCATACATACATTTGTTGTCTCCATTACATCAACAGACTGTTGCTTCCCTAACTTATCAGATTCACAATCATTTCCCAACTTCACTAGTTCAACCTTTCTTTAAAAAATTAGGTATTACGTCTCATATATGATGTTAATATTGTGCATTTGTAAGAGGCTGTTTATAAAGATAGACCATCTCTCTAACCAGCCTTTGACAAATAACTTTTTGTGTAAGGATATTCCAAGTACTAGTTTCCATTCTCCTTTCTTTTTTTCTTTTTTATTTTTCTTTTTTTTTTCTTTTTCTGGCAAAGCATCAGTTATATTCCAGCTTGGAGACCTGAATCTTTGGGGAATTTGTCTTTATGACAGCAGTACAATGTAGTCTCGTGGTTCTTACTAATGAAAGAAGACATTTTAATGGAATGAAAAAAGGACAATTATAAAGGGGGGGAAAAAGAGTTTCAATTCCTGAGCTCTAAGACTAGAACATTTAAAGCATTTAATGGTATTTATTGAAAAACTCTTACGTTTATTGTTTTGAAAAATAAATATTTTTGTAAAGGAAAATTAAAATATTTGGTTGTCCTGGGTTAGCCATATGACCTGTTTGTATCCCCAATCGTCCCCTTGCTTACGCTGGACATTAAGTTCTGCAGCTTTAAGTTGGTCCAAGGAAGACAGTGAAAGTGAAGGTGGAGGAAAAAAAACACTCGCCGTTTGTCTGCAGGATACTACGAACCAAGGCCGAGAGAGCGGAGAGGCTGCATTCCAGCAGACAGCGTTATCTCTTTTCTTTTTTTTTTACTCACTCTGTTGTGGGGGTGCTGGCCGAGCACACAGCGGGGGTTTTTTTCCTCGGATTTTTCCCGGCTTTTTGCAGGGAGAGACTTTGTTTCTTTTGCTGGGAATTTTTTTCTTTTTTTCCTCTTCCTGGGACTGGTTGGCATCGCGTGGGCCCAGGACACCAGGGAACCCCCGGGGGACTCCCCCCCCCTCCTCGCCGACTTCTACAGCCGGGCCCGGCAATTGGCCCCCCCACTGGAGAACTGAACCGGACTCAGACGGACTCTGAATCTACCATCTCTTCAGAGGAAGGAGAGGTTTCATTGTTTTCATATTATCCAAATTTTCCCTATACTTGTAAATATTCTATTTGTTAAATAAATAGTTTTTTCCACTTTTCTCTAAGGAAATTCTTCCCGGACCGGTAGGGGGAGGGGCGATTGGAATCGGCTCTTCCTAGAGGAGACCCCCCAGAGGTTTCCTCCTAAATATTTGCCCTAAACCAGGACATTGGTTATTTTTACAGCAGACAATGAATTTACTAAATGTTGCCACACACACAGTCCAATATCAAATGCACCATTCAGCAAGCCAGCAATACATTGCATTTTCAAGGCCACATGAGGAACCACAAAAAACAGCAGTCAAGAGGAAGATTGTTACTCCAGGAGGTAAATGAATATATTTGCACAGCGTGAAAGAACAAAACCAAATTTTAGTAGAAAGCTTTGAAGTACTGTCAGATGAAAGAAGCAAAGTCATTAAGTTTAATGGCAGATGGAGAATAAATGATGAGTGAACTGGACTACCTAAGATTCTTAAAACTGCCTGAACTGCTTAATTGACTCAATGACCCTGTTTTTCCAGTGTTTTTAGCATAGTAACAACACACCTAAATACATCAAAATCATGTTTTTTTTCTGTTGTCATCCTTCAAAATCAGTTTTATAAAGCTATGCGAGTCTGAAATAACATTTTCCAGTCTCCTATTCTTGAGGGTTTTTTTTCTGTTTTGGTCTTGAAATCAAGTCTATAAATAACATTTATTGCTTTTAGATAACTTGAAGAGTTGTTATATCAACCAGAAAAGTGGAATATTGATTAACAGTGCAGTATTATCAACTTCAGGCCATCATTATTACCACTTCTGATGATCCCTCCTAAGTCTGACATTAGATGTGATCATTAGACCATCTATCTGGTCTGCCTAGCATGTAGGATTTACATTAATGAAGGACCTGTTCAGGCTATACTTTAGAATCCAGCCCACCAAAATCACCTCCAGAGATCTTTCTTTCAAGCCCTTACCACTACTACTTGCTTCATGCTTCCAGGTATGAGAAGCTTTAAGCTAATTAATTTTATCCCATTTAATGTAACTGCCTGTGTTCTCATTACCAGTATATAAATCTAATCCCACTAAGCTCTTTACTTTCTTGGTATTTCACGGCAATTATTTCCAAAAGCTAATTATATGTAGGTAGAAATATTCCTCCTTTAAATCTCTGTCATTTCTCTCCACACAAGCATCCCTCAATCTCCGTATTGGTTCCATAACCAATTTTGTACCCCTCAGAAATCCCTTGCTTGGATTTCAGACCCCCAGCAATTTATCTGATAAGCCTCAGTCTCTGCCTTGTTTCTTCTCATTGACTAAACTTGGATCTCAGTGAAGACATCCAACACCTTCTTTTGCTAATTTAATTTCCATCTGACTTTTTCTTAACATCTAAAGCAACTGGTCCTCTGTGTTCCCTGAAGCAACCACACTTTTCATTTACTGATTTTTTGTCACCCATGTGTGCCCTCAGCTGACCAGCTTTTCGTGCATCTAACATCAGTTGTTATTATATCTCTCTTTTTTACTTGTCCTCATCACTCCAGAACAAAACCAGTTTTGACTTCACCAGTATGAAATGCTTCTTCAACTCCTTCTCCAGAAACTGATCTTCCCCTACCAAGGCTGTTTATTTATCCCACCATTTCCTGTCCTTTTTTTTACCTTCATGTAATAATTTTTCAGACAAACTTTTCCAGATCCTTTGATAAGGTTTTATATTTGAATAGTAGGTTCTGACTGAACTATGAACCATGAAGCAGGAAAGCAAAGGAAAAACAAAGCTTATAAAATAAAGAGCTGCTATTGGTCTTTCCAAGATCATCAAAATTTTGGAAAGTAGAAGCTGGAAGAACTTCCTGCTGAGTAAAAAACAGCGTTTATCTTTAGGCTTAATTATGGATAAATCTGCTATAATTCTCTAGCATTCATTTTTTGGGAAGAAACCAACCATCAAAGTCTTTATACATCATTCATACACATCTCATTTCTTCTCTAGTTCATTTGGAAATATTTTTAGGTGTTATCTATGGCAAGTGAGAAATTTTTTTAATGTTTTGATTATACTTCTTAAAAATTGATATGTTCTCTGATGGCAAGATGCTAATTTACAAAAAGATAGTCTGTTTCTTTTATTATCAAATTTGTCAGAATGGCACATCAAGTTAGCAATTTTTAAATGACACTTGATTGAAATATAGGCACATTTTAATTAAATATTTTATGTACAAATGGGGCCTGTATAAGTAGACCAAAAGCTCTGACTATAATTACAGCTAAGTTTCCTTGATCTAGACACATTTTCCTAGTAAATGTTTTCATAAACATGTCTGAAATGCTAATTTATTTTTTTTCCTTTTCCACACATGCTTGAGGATTTTCTCTTTGTCAATAAATCCGCTGTTTAAATTAAAAAAACACTGTAACAGAATTACCTTTTTAATTGTAAAAATTGTATTGCCTTCTGGACACACGAGAAAATAAGAAATGTATTTAATAAATAAAGCATAGAGCATAATTTGCCTTGAGTAATTTAACAGAATCCTGAAGGGCCATGATATTCTCTATTACCAACAGGTAAATCTTCTGGGAGACAGAGTAAAGCATTTTGCATCAACAAAGCTGGACTCCAAAATCAGATAATGGATTAAGTGGGTGTCATGGTTTCACATTAGCCACTATGAAGAAAAAATGCTGAATACAAAGTAGAGAGTATGCATAGACAGACAGATAAACTTGTGCAAACTCTACCCAAAAAGTTAAACTTATTCTCCTGAATTTCACCGAAATATCGTCACCTGTCAATTCTAAACATATCATTGATGAAAGATCCCCGCAAACCAGCCTAGGCAGACACTTAATTTTTATTTTATTTTCTCTTTGCAGATTAGTGAATAAAATTTTCTTTCCTACAGTGGATTCTATATTACATTAATCTTATTTCAAAGACACATCATTAATTTAACTACTTCCTACCCTCCTTTAAGGCAACCTGAAATGCTCTGTCTCTCATGGTATCAGATTTTAAGATTTGGCATTGTCATAGCTGCACAGTCTCTGTCAGTCACAGATGTATTTGCTGAGGAGAAAGGTAAAGCCCCTTTCCAGGGCACTGATTTCTTTCTGAGAGGATTAGCCACTTATGAAAGAGAAGGATCCTTGTATCTGGAGAGAAAACAAATCACAGCAGCTTACAAAATGAGATTTTATAATAATTTGGTCCATCCAAGTAGCCAAAGTCATTAAAAAATCAGGTCATTAAGCTTTTACGAAAGAAGCTTTCTTCACTCTATTGTTACCCCTGGAATCACAGTTTATTGCCCTAGTTTACAGAAACTAAAGAAATATTCTTCGGCAAACAGAGATGGAAAACACATATTCAATCCAAACTCAAAAGCAGACTTAAAATTATTATTGTGCCCCAAAAATTAACACAAATAGTGTGTATTTTGCTTCTGGCCAGCCTGATTCTGAAGCTATATCCAAATCTATTAGGACTTTCCTTTCTATTTATAACAACTTTATGTGGTCTGAAATAAAACTGCACTATTCAATGTTAACATTGCAGAGGATAGAATAATTAGATGGCAGCTACTAGGATTCTTTTTCTTCCATGTAACAAGAAAAACACCTCAAAAATATTTCTGATATCTAGAAGACCAAAGATACACATTTCTGCACTATTACTTTGATGTTGGATTTAGTTTAGTTTCATCTAAGAAGCCCAGGAAAAGGTTAAAGTATTGTGAAGTGGACCATCTATTGAAGCCTAGAACACATATTCTGCAGTTTTGCTCTTTCTGTGGAGTCCCATCAACATTTAATGGCACTACCACAGAGAGCAGTAATACTGAATTAAGTGGTGGGCAAAGCAGGTTAGTTTTTATGAATCACTTCAAACTTTTTGATGGCCTGTACTGATTTTATCTCAAATAATTGATAATTCAGTGTGTATTTTAAGGGGCTGTCATTTGAGATAAACATAAATACTTCTACAGCAACAGGCCAACAAGGACTACAGTCCAGTCTCTAAAAAGCCATCCATCATTTTTAAACATGAAGTTAAAACACGGCTGTTTGGAGTATCTTAGTTTCAAAACAATAAACCATCTGCCTCATTAAATCAAGACTACTCATCCTTTACTTCCTCTTGGCTAAATCTGCTCTTCTCAAAACTGTTGAGCTGTAGCCAGGCCTAATTCACCATCCTTTCAAGAGCTGCTCCCCCTCTGAATAACTAAGCCTCATCAGCTGGCTCTCTCCCTCAATAACTGATGCCCACCCCTTGTAGCTGGAATACAGCATTCCATTATTACTTTCCTACTTAGGACAGTGGGTATCATATATAGAGATCATCAAGGAAAATGGTGGCTTTTCTTTTACCTGTCCCTGCCAGAAAATATGTATCTTCACAAGAAATAAGAAATGCTTGGAGTGGTTCTTTGTCCTAACTTAGAGACCAGAAAGCATCTCCCCTCCAGAAATACATTTTTCCAGCCAAGTCAAGCAAAACACCGCTAATATTCTCTTATGAAAACTCCAGCAAACACACAAATATCTCATCTTGCAGAAAGCACTCTGGATTTTTGTTAACCAGAAATTGACTTGCTGCAT
Source organism: Petroica traversi (assembly GCA_025920805.1). Classification (NCBI taxonomy): domain Eukaryota; kingdom Metazoa; phylum Chordata; class Aves; order Passeriformes; family Petroicidae; genus Petroica; species Petroica traversi. The sequence goes on along the minus strand of JAHLSL010000111.1, from coordinate 465,238 downwards.
AATGACGATTTTTACTGCAGAATGAAGAGATGGATGAGACAAATATTTGATAGAAAAATTAAAAATACATCAAAATACATTCAGAATCCAAAATACACTTTTTTCCCCCTGCAATAGAATGAACTGATTAATGTACAGCTTGTGGCCTAAAGTATGATTCAAACAAGACCACAGTGGTAAATCTTATCCAGAATAACAAATAGCTCAGAGCTTTTATATCAATGCTATCAAAATAACAGAAAACATCAGAATAATTGTAAGTGACACTAGGGTAAAAGAACAACAATTATCAGAAGCAGCCAGAAAAGTTTAGCATAGAGTTCTTCAGAGGAAACAAAAAATATGCATAGAGCCCTTGGATTTTGTAGAGGAAACCTAATTTCATAAAATTCCCAGAGAAATTTTCATGCATGTTTGTGACAGATATTTGACTTGTAGCTGCTTAAGAACTTAACAACACTCCTTTATCTCAGTGGACAATCTATACTGGTGCATAACTATATTTATCTGCAGAAAGTTTAGATTTGCTTTCAGAAGTGTGCCTGCATGCCCAAAATTGGCAAAGCAAAAATGAGATGACCTCCTCAGCACTGAGGGAAGACGGCAGCTTAATCTAAACTGTTTTGTTTATATATGTAAATACGATGTTCTCAGTTCCTTCAATACAGCTGGTGATGTAGGCTCAGTTTGTACTTCCCTCTAAACTCTATATTCAGAGGAATTATTGCTGGGTTATTACCCTCTAAGCCCAGCACTTGTCAGCACGATGTAATTCAAAAAGGGGAAAAACCACAAGGGGGAAAAAAAAACCCAAATAAACAAGCAAAAACCTGTTGAGTCAAATTTTCTTGTTTTAATTTCAGAAATAACTGGAGCCCCACCAGGCTTGGCATTGTGAATAAACAGGAGAAAAGTGCTTTCAATGCTAACACAGGACTCATTTACAAATCACTAAAGGGAATTGGACTCGGGATAGAGCCTGCCCTGGACAATGGACATCCCACTCTGGCAATGCATCTCTCATAAAATAACTTTAGAAGTTTTACTTGGTTTAATGAGCAAAATGATAGTTAAGTATCTCCCCGCACTCAGAGAATTAAGGGGTTTTTGAGAAATTTATAAAATCAGTTCTTTCTTGATCCTTCATGCTGTGGTAAAAGTAATATTGGAAATATTAGACTCCTGTGAAGACAATGCCATTGCTGTTGACTTAGAGTTCTCTGAATCATTTTTATTCTAAATATTTTATTCCAGATATTGATGGTTTAATCAGATAATTTACTGAGCTATTTTATTCCATAAGGCTTCATCTTCCTTTGGACACTCCTTTCCCTCCCTCGCTGTATTTACAATATCTATTGTGCCATTTTTTCACACAGCAGTTCTTCACTCCTGAAAATTCCAGTTCCTTTTTTCACAGTAGTGATAGATGCTTCCAATAAGCCATAGAAAAGTAAACTTGACAACATTTTCTGCTTCCAACACAATTTCTAATCTGTTTCTACATTGACTCTTTTTCTCCAGTTAATAAAAAAAATGCTGTCTCTGAGCTCATATCAATTTTAATATTTACAATGTGCCAAAATGATTCACCTTCCTCACTGCAGCCTTAGCTCACATTTTAATTGATCAGGTCCCAAATTCCTTTCTTTAATATGAGCATTAAATCAATCTCTTAGAGCTGGCAACATCCCTCACAGCAGGCAAAAAGACATTTTTAGTACAGATAAAATCAAAATACCTAGTTCCTATTTAGTTAAGCATTGATCAAAGACAACACTCCTCTGAAGTTTCAAGAGACATTATAGAAATAATTAGCTGGAAATAAGAGGCGGTACTGTGACAAGAAGGTGTTTGTTGTTCAAACAAACCTAAATTGAGAAAAACCTAAATGGTGATGAATGGAACTGCTCAGGTTCTGAAATGTTACTCCAGAAATCAAATAAAAACTGTTTGTGAAAACAGAAAACTTAAGACAAATTATTTTAAATAAATAAAGAAAGCTTTCTGCAAGCCCAAGGACTGTAGCAGTGCATTGTCTCCTAACAGCTTTATAGTCCATTTCAAAGAGTGAAAGATCCAAGCTGAAGACAGAAAACACAAGATTTGCCAGCCTTGAGTGATTCTGCCAGCCATGAGACAAGCAGCCCTGAAGGACAAGTGCTAAATCTCCTGTTTACTGTTAACTGAATGTCCATGAAAAGTACAAAAAAAAAAAGTGATTTTTTGTTTCCATTAATCATCTTGCTCCTTACTATCAGCCTTATTTAATTAACATTACCAGATAAACACAGACATATCTTTAACTTCAGAAGGAAAGCCAACCAGCAAATTCTTGTAATTCAATGGGTAAGATATTCCAAACTGCAGTGACTGCAAAGGTTTTATAGCACCTTGACCAGCTTTAAATATCCTCACTTACATCTGATTCTTCAGGCAATATACTTAGGCAAATTTCACATTTAATTCCTCACTTTTATAAGGTTTGACTTTTCCACCTCAGCATATCTTAAAAATTGAAGACATTCCTTGCAATAATAAAATAACTACTTTCAAGGATACAAGAGATAATTTGATGATCACTCTTTAAAACAGGAAGTTAAAGCTTTTTACTGCGAAGCTGATGGCATAAATTACATCAATATATAAATGCTCTACTGCACATTTATTATCATTCTGAAATACTGACTTCTCACACTTGGTCTGAAACTATGAGGCTAATCTGGAGGTCAGAATTTGATGGAAGCATCTGCCTTTTCTGTCAGTCATTAACCAAGAAAGAACATGTAGACTGATTTTAACACTAGTAATTTATGGGTTAGGCTTAGTTTGAGATCACATCCAGTAATTTTTGTGATGATGTTACGAGTAGTTCCAGACCTTGACGGACAAGGATTTGTTTGAGTTTCTTATTAAAGGTAATGTTATATGTGCTTACACTCCTACCTTTTTTTCTTCTTCTATTTAGATTTTTTTTTTTTTGATGAAATAAAATAATCTTCCTTTTTACTGAACATAAAACAAGAACAGGATAACATCTCTTTGCAGACACATCTGGGGGAGCAGGCTTTGCTCCTGCGGGTAATTCTTTCAATAGAGCTACTCACATGAAAAAGCTGCTCATGTGGGTGTGCAATGAGTTACTGCACAGTAAGAATTGTTATCCAGTAATACAGATTTTTACCATTTCCCAAAAGTCTTACTATAAGGAGATCATGAAATAATTGCTCTATATCCTCTTGCTGTCACTCTTTTTCCATTTCCCCCATCCCCTGAGCTATTCACCACTATAAAAGAGATAGCTACAAGTTCCAGAATTGTATAAAAGTGGCTGAAAGTTGAAAACTTCTTTCCTTAACTCTCTTTAATTGAAAAATGTCTGGGGTTTGTGTTTCTAAACTTAAAACCAAAACCGTCCCTTTCATGTGTCTTTTATGACATGTTTCACCCTAGAACAATTGCTTACACAGCTGGGAACAGGGAATTGCAGTGGAAATAGTAACAAATGTCTAAACTGCAGCAGTTCTACCAGGCATGAGCATGACTGGTTTAGGTCTGAACTGGGAGCTCACATCCTAAATCTCTCTATAAACTTAAACGTAGTGTCATGTTTACAAAGAGGGTGAAAAGGTAAATTCAAGGTGCAGTGCAAAATAACAGGCAAGGATGTAGCTATGCTCTAAAAAGGGAACGTGACAGGAACAACAAATCAAAACCTGAGGTGAAAAAGCATCTGTGGTAATTACAATAGAGCAGCTTTCCTAGAGCCAAATGAAAAAATAATAAAAAAAAAAAAAACAAACCACAAAGCAGCATTTGATCATGAGATATTTTTTTAAAAAAGGTCAAAAGGAAAGAAAAAATATAAGATGGGAAGGTTTGTATTTGCCTTTTGGTGTCACAAGTCTTTGAAATTTTTCAGTATTATTAAGTCCTCATATTAACCATGGGTAAGTCTTGAACAAAAATAAGTAGGGATAGACTGGGATATGTATTTCAAAACCCCTGAACACTGAAGCGGGGTCAGTGTTGGTGGAGAAATCTAATTCATTTTTTATGACAACAATAAGGATTTTTTCAATATATAAGTTATGATAGAACAACCATATATGTAGTTATCATATCACACTTAAGCTGTGCATAATGAAGCCAAACTTTGCTTTGATGCCCCCATGTTCATAGATGACAGAATACTGGCAGCTATAAAATCTTAGTGAAGGGAGAAAAACAAACAAAACAAACAAAACCAAACACTGGCAATTTTTTCCTAAACAGGTAAAAATATGTGGCATTAAATGCTAATCCTTAGATGAGACCACTTTGCCACCAGCTTCACTAAAGCAGGAATTCCATTCTAAGCACTTTGAGGTATAATTAAAAAGGATTCTTATCTTTCTTAATGTTGTATTTGTCCTACAACAGAAGCACCTCTTTCAATGATTTTATATATTAATAAATTTATTAGAATAGCTAACAGAAATAATATTCAGCAATAAAATGTTAAAGTATAACTGTATTTATTGTTATCAACTTTTGCTGAAAGTTCCCTGGCTAAAGTACAGATGTAGCAATGGAATACGATCCTCTCTTCGTTCAAAATGCCACTGAAATTCACCTGTTCTGTAGACCTCACGTCTGCTCACTTAATGGTAGGAATTCACAGCATATTCATTGTAATAATTCACACGAAATTCACAGGAAAAAGGGGGATAGAGAGTTAAAGGCCTGCTCTGATCATTTTATTTCAGGATTTTTTAGCAACTTTTGTTGAGTATTAAGAAGCTTCAATTCCTAATTGATTCAGTATATGTGTATGGGAGAGCAAAAAGAACAAGGTCATTAACAGGCAGAAGGATAATATCTAAATTAAAATTCACTTTATGTACATTTCATTTAGGTCTCAGAGGAAACCACTAATCTTTCCATGGCCCTCATATATTACTGACAAAGAGCCAATCACACAAATAACCAGTGTTGTTTCACCTATTTTCACTACCTGCTGATAAAAACTATGCCATTTGCAACAGAAAAAAAAAATCTGCATTGTTTATTAAGGTCAGAAAATTATTTATGGAAAAAATAAAAGGTATGGACACTTATTCACACTTAAATCCACATGTATCTACATATGAATCCATAGGTAACACTAACTGCTCAATACTTTTTTTAATCCTACTGATATTTATCACTGACTGTAGTCAAATCCAAATCCCAAGTACGTTTACAAGAATAACTGATAGTTTCAAGCTCATTCTGAAATCATCTGGTGAATAATCTTTACTGTTCTGGTTAGCAAAAAGTAAAAAGACAGATTTTAGTTACATACTGGAACTGGAAATTATTACAATTTTCCATTAACAAAGCATCTTACATTAGAGTCTTTATGACTGAACTCTCATTTGTTTCTGTCCTAAAATGGAATTAAACGAAGAGATAATTTTTTAATCACTATATTAAGGCTATTTCCACAGAATAAATGGATTATATACCTGCATACAGCACAACATACATCAGCTGTGACATAACATTTCTGTCACCCAACCAAAGTGACAGCTCAGGAGATTTCCCAGTAACCATTGGATATGTCCCTTTCCCATCTTCTCTGAGATTGGTGGGGAACTTAAAAAAAGTGCTTATGAAGATCAAATACTTCTGATTTGAGCATACACATGCAGGCCCCAAACAGCAGGTCTCTCAGGTTTGGGGATTTTTTGAGGAAAAGATATCTTCAGGCTATTTTGAAAAAATCTTTGTATCTCTAGAACACAGCTCAAATTATATAAATTAGCTACTGTTGCATTATCTAACTGCTAACAGTGTGATGACAACTAAAAATAGCTAACATTATTTATAGAAGTTTAAATATTTAGTATGTATTTGTCATAAGTCATTATGTTCCTCCTTGGATTTCAAAGAAAACCTCTTCATTTTGATTACAAAATCTCAAAGTGGACTTCCTGAAAACATTTCCTTCTTTTCTCTGAAGTGAACCACAGAGAACTTCTTATGGACACTCTCAAATCCAAAGTGATGACATCTACCAATATTCTCAGGAGCCATCATCATCTGTTTAACAGGCAGAACACAAGTCAGAAGAGGTGAAAGTGGTGAGAAATGCAGGGAGGGTCAGTTGGGACTTCACATCTTTTAAGTCTCTCTCCCAGTAAAAAATGAAAATAAATTCTTGCTGAAGAACTGAAGACAAAGTTCCTATTCTTCTAAAAAAAAACAAACAAACAAACAAAAAAAAAACCAACAAAAAACCCCAAAAACAAAAAACCAACACAGCCAGACCCAAGGATTTAGTGAAATTTCCAGGTCTAAGCTGGAAACTGTTAGTGGATCCCACTCCAGGGCCCACTATTCTGAACCTTACTTTTAACAACGTTTCAGCCATCCTGCTGTAAAAGGGAGGCAATCCCTGACACGACAGCTCAAGTTTAGAATTCAAAAAAAACCTCCATTAAAAAATTTTCTGGTTTACCCCACTGATTCATGGTATGCTGCCTCTACTAATTAAATTAATAGCTACACTTGCTTACTAAAGAGATTAGCTCCTGCATTGCCCTCACTTGGCAGGTTAGTTGCTAGGCAGCTCTCGCTGGGGATTTGGCACTGTGCTCTTATCTCTGAAGACAAAAGCTGTCGAGCATCTTTCACGAGGAGAATGAATGCTACACTGCTCTCACTGAGAGCATTCATCTCCATTTTTATATCTCAATTGCTCTCCTTTAATTATTTTAATCGGTTGGTGCATTCTAGTGTTGCAAGCCTGTTTAATCTGGAGTATATTTCGACTTCTATGCCATGGAATTGCTTCCATTCTTCCCCTCCCTTGCCAGTTTACAACCTCAAGATTTATTTCAAGTCACACATGAAGGTCTTGCACACCAGAGCATGCCATGACTGCTACTGCAGTAATATTCACTCTGGCGTTTAAGCCCTTCTCAATATTTTTCTATCCACTGAGCTGTTCATCTCCAAATATTTGGGGTTTTTTAACCTTGCTCACTTTTTCCCACACTTCAGTTCATACCTGGGGAGCTATACCTTTGATTAGCAGCCCCATTGTGCCAAATGCTTTGTCAGTAGAAGCAGCACAGGCACCGTGACATGGCCAGGATATGATTTATGGCACCAACAGCCTGGTCTTATTTTGTACTGGACCTCCAGGTATTCAGAGATGGCTGCACTAACCCCCTCTGCAGTAACCAGATGACTTCCAAAGAATAAAAGATAACTTTGTTCTTTTCTCATGGGCAATCTGGCCTATTTTTTCTAGTGAATAAACCCGCATCCTTGGACCATATCAACACACAGCTTAGCTCCACAGATCTCAGCAAAACTGAAACACAGTTCCTATTCCCCAAAATAAAACAATCCAAAACCAAGAATTTGGTAAAATTTTCAGGTCTAAGCTGGAAGCAGAATTCCTTCCTGGGTTCTTGTCACATATTCTTAAAAAAACAGCACAGATCTTTAAAGTGATATGTGCATCAGTATTACTCAGCATGTGCTTCCAGTGGCTCCACTTGTAAAATAATGCAGTGATTACTGAAAGTGAGAAAACAAAGTGCAGCTGAAAAACACTGTCCTTTTCTCACTTATTTTCTAAGTTACATGAAAACTTACTGGATAATTTATTTAATAAATAAAAATAAAGAAAATTATTTTTTATTTATTTGCAATTCTGTATAGCCATACCATGCAAATTTATGCCAACTTATGTTTTGCTATTTTGCTCTTTATCATGCACCCATTTCTGACTACTCACTACCCTCTAGATGCTACTCATACAATATTATTATTCCAGAAAGCTCCATTTGACTGGATGGACCAAATGTAGGAGAGTTTGAGACAGAAAACCTGAATAATTAATAAAATATCCATAAAAATTCAAATTCCCTTGTTGAATAGCGAAATAATATAATTCATATCCTTTGTGATGAATATGTGAGTACAGTCAAGTTGAAATATTTTTATAAATAAGGGGTCTACTCTTTTGTCCAGTTGTGAGAACTGGCAAGGTTTCCTGCAATTATGTAAAGCCAAAACCTGTCAGCAGCACAGCATTTTTTTTCCAGAATATACTGACTGTGGATAATACAAGGGAAAAGAAAGACAGCACAAGTCTTCCTCTGAAAAGGTCAAAATGTGGACATTTTAAGGCTCAGCTGAAACAAAACAGAATGATCATATCTTTAAAATTTTCAGAAAAAAAAACAAACTAGAAAGGCAGAGGATAGTAATGTTGAACCCATAAGAATTATAGATCTTTCTTTTGTTTTTAAACAAAGGTTAAATCACAGTATTAGATGTATCAAACATTTTCATCTTTTTCAGCATTCAAGGAATTGGGATGCAAGAACAACAAAATAAAAACCAAACTGTCAAATTTTTTTCTGCAAATATCAAACTGATGCCTGCTTAGAGAAAAACATAAGGTAACCACCCAGCTGGCACCTCTATTTCCTCTAATATGTCAGTTTCTTTTGGCATTTCATGGAGAAATATTAAAAATATTCAAAAATTTGCCTGAAAATTTACCTCTTCTGGGACATCAGTTTGAAGGATAATCTGCTAATGATGCATAACTTACAGGGAAATATTTGAAACTGACATACATAATTTATACTGTAAAGTCACTCAGAGAACTATCTTTTAACTCTTTTATTAGCACATTAAAAAGTGCTTTAGAAGGATGAGAATATAGAACAGAGCTTACAGTTTTAAGAGTGAAGGAAAAATACTGCACTTGAATCTCAAGCAACCAGGACAAAAATTCTGAGAATAAGGAATATATGTTCTGTTACTTAAAATAGCAGCAAAATTTCTGATCTCTATACTATAAAATCTGACTGTTTTAACAATGGTAATTATAAAATTATCCAACAATACACAGACTCTTGATAGATTGGTCTTGAAATCCTCTCCCTTTTGACTAATATGACAGGAAGTACATCCATATCCATATCCATGGGTTTTGCTATTTAAGTTTTGCAGCTATGACCAAGCAAAAATAAAACCAAACCAAACAAAAACAGACAGCTGAACAAATCAGGATTGTTAACTTGGTTATAGAGCCAAACAATTTTGCAGTATCCAGCTGCTTGAGGATCTATAGAAAGCTGTACAAGAGCTGATACATAACGAAGGGTTTAGAAGTCAGTATGAGAGAACTGGTCTGCTCTCACATAAAACATTTTGAAAAGAGAGAGACAACAGGTTTTCTTGTTGGCTCTTCATAAATTGTTGATTAGATTTTGTTGGGATTTTGTTGTTGTTGTTGTTGATTATTTATTTCCAGAAGACTCTTCACCTAAACGGAAAGTCTGAGCACAGGACAAAGCTTGGAAGGCAAAGGAGCTAAAGCAGAAGCTACCCAAAGATCACTGTGAGAGATTCCTCAACACCTGGTGATCAGGTGTTCATGACTGACTCACTACTTACTGAGAAAATATAAACTGTCTTAAAATGTACTAAGAATGAAACATTCTTTTTCAAAGTACTTAAGAAAAGAAAAACATTGAAAGAAATGCTCTGTGGTATTGGGAAATTGCTGTTTGTGCTATCCCAAAAACTTTTTTCACTGTAATATTAAGAACAAAATAATTCTAAATTTCTTTTTTTTTTAATGAGTTTTTAAATTGTCTCTCTCAAAATGAGAAAAACCTATATATTTAATTTGGATCTGAGACTAACAAACAGGAAGTTGATTCTGTTTTATACATACCCAGATTTAATTATCATCCAAGCAGGCATAAAGAGAGCATTGTCCTTGTGTGCATATATGCTCCTATCAGAAAACAAAACTCCTCCTGGCACTACCATCCTCAAACTAATTACAAACTCCAAAATCAGGACAATACATTCTGGCATGTTTTCTGTAGCTAAAGGAAGCATCAAGATGAAAATCATAGAAAGGTGCAGAGGAGCTGTACCCTAGACAGAGAGAAAAATTTCACCTCTAGCAAAACATTTAAGTCAATAGAAACAACATCCAAAAATATCCTTCCTATGCCAACTGACAAAAGAAAAAGTTGTATGATTTTATACAACCTTCAGCAGAAAACTCACAGGTTATGGTGGCATGCCATGAGTCTGCCTGCTATGACATAATTTGGGGGTGAGTTTTACGTGTAATTTTACACAGATATTTCGACAGGGCTGCTTCTGAGTTCATGTGTTGGTCTAAAATCTGAGAAGAGTTCAAGTTGATGCAATTTGATAGCCCACATTTTCTCTCTGCCCTCCCCCAGTCGCTTGCCTTCACCTCAAATCACTGCTGACATCATCCAGACATTTTTACCAGAAATTTTGGAAGAGAATCTGCACCAATGATTGCACACTTTTAAGTGCATTATGCAGGACAAGTCTGCTACATTTAACATGTCAGAACTGGGGGTTTTGGCATTGCCTGAAATATTGGGCATATGCTATCTTTTTAAGCTTCATAAATCAAAGGTGTGAGTGAAACTTTGTTTGCTCTCAGTAGTATACAAGCACATATTTTTGTAAGGATATTTTTTCACACGTATCTGGAACATTCTGCTGACACAGACTTCAAGCAAGTGCAGTGAGGCAAATGATGTGACAGCAAAAAGGAGGTAGAATATATGTCAGAGCAAATGACTGATGCAACAGCTAATAAAATCTAATGGAAATACAGCTTTTACCAGGGCAAAGTAGCACAAGAGTTCTTGTCTCTCAAAATTAGTATGATCCAAAAAGAATATCTAGTCACTGCACTATGCCATTCACAGCATGCAATGGGCCATGATGATGTACTGTGTTAGATCAAGACATTTAGAAGGTTCATGAGAGCTGTTTGGAGTAAGAATAGATTTTTATAAACTGGTTTATGCTATCAGCTGAAATGCTTCTGAATATGAAACTTTTTTCAGCATTATTGTACTTGGAAGATTATTGGAAGAGAAGAAAATGTCCTCATCAGTTGTTTTTGTTTAAAACTTAACCATGCAAGATTACAGGGAGAGGGCTTTTGTTGCAGGCACTCCAGATATAATTCTGATTGAACATAATTTTGGAAAAAGCTTTCTCTGTTTTCATTATTGGTGTTCAGAGTGAGAGTCATATTTGGACCCATTGTTTTCTTTTTTTTTTGGTCACAATGATTAATCACACAAGACTTGCATCCAACTTGCACTGAAACTCTCAAAGCCTTACCAGAATTATGATAAGTAGAACAACACTAGACAAAAAAAATAGTCAAGATGTGATTTTTGTCCCCATGATGCACTTTTACCACTACAGAGGCTACCAGTATCATTGAACACCAGTCTCCTTCAGCTATCATCAGTGTAGCCACAAATTTTAATATGAGCAAGATAAATCCTCAGAGTGCCTCTGAGCATCATAAATAAACACATGCAATCTGGATTCATTAAACATCAAATTTCAAGTTTAGTAGTCTAACCACAATGAAAAGCACAATTTTTATTTTTATAGCTGACAGACCTGTAGTTTCCCAGATCCTCCTGTGAACAACTCTTTTGGATGGGCCAGTTCCCAGTACAACAAGACTCATGATAAATTATGGAGATGAGCTTGGTGAGCTCTTCTGCTAGCTCCCTCATCAACCTAGGATGGATCCTATCTAATCCCATAGACTTTTGTGAGTTTCTAAGTGGCTCAGCAGGTCTCTGACTGCTTCCTCCTGGATAAGAGGGGGGCTATTCTGCTCCCTGACCCCGTCTACAAGCCCAGGAGAACAGTTGTCCTGAGGACAACCTGTCTTTCTGCTGAAAACTGGGGCAAAGAAGGTGTTAAATACCTCAGCCTTTTCCTCATCTTTGGTGATAATATTCTCCCCAACACTCCAATAAAGAATGTAGGTTCTCCTTGCCCCTTCTTTAATATACTTATAAATCATTTTATTGTGCTTCACAGCAGTGGCCAGATTAAGTTTTAATTGGGCTTTCACCTCTCTAATTTTCCTCCTAAATTACCTAGCGACATCCTTAAATACTTCCTGAGTTTCCTGCCCCTCATTCTAAAAGTGATACACCCTCTTTTTTCCCCCCTTAGTTCCTTCAAAACTCCCTGCCCATCCAGGCCAGTCATTTTCCATGTTGGCTCACGTTTTAGGACATAGGGGCTGTCTGCTCTGCACCTTCAAGATTTCATTCTTGAAGTACACCTATTCTTCCAGGCCCCCTTTGTTTTTAAGGGCTGACTCTCTGAATCAGTCTCTTGAACTGCCCAAAGCCTGCCCTCCACAACTCCAGTGTGTGGATCCCAGGTAAAACATTATATTTGATCTCCACCTCCTATTTTTAGAGCAAGGCTTCAAAACTGGACCTAAAAGTCTCTGAGTGTTTCTCAATATGCCAGATCTGAAAGAATAAAACCAGTACATGATTTCTTTTCACCCACTGAAAAAAAACCCTCCTTAAAATTTTGTATGGGAAGCATAAGCTCCATTATTCATAGAGCTCCAAGCAAAACCCTATTTAGGAGAATCCCCCAGTGTCGGTCAATGGGAATTCTGCAAGACTAAAACAAGTAGGATTTGGCACTGAACCTCTCTGCCAATGTATTGCTCTCCCCTCTCTCACTCTTAAAAATTATTATGCTACCAAAATTCTCATTTTATTTCATTTTCAACAAAATTTTTGTACAGAAAAATTTGGTAACTTAATTTCAGGTAAATGAGACAATCCAGTTTGTTACAGAAGTATATTCTGGATACCTAATTTCATAAAAATAGCAACAGAAAGGAATTTCTCCCTCTCCTTTTAATGTGAGCCTCCATCTCCTGGGAAACAGGTGATCTATACCTATAGCAAAGTAAGAGCTTAACTTTTCCTCCCTCCCTTTTATTTTCTGTTGAGATTTCTGAATTTTATGTTATTTCTCACTACTTGAGTGAATAAGAAGTTCATTTTAAAAATAAATAAGGTTGAAAAGTCCAACCTAACACAATCATAAATGTTGAATAGTTTCATTTCAATGAATGCCTTCTTTTTTTACCTCAGAAATGAAAAGGAAAATAAAAACCCTCTAGATTTTCTCACTGTATCACAGCTGCTTAGAAACAGTTCCTCACATTTTTGATAATAGTATTTTCCATGCACTTTGTGGGCTGTTAAAATTATCTAATTTATGAACTGAAAGGATTTCTCCTCAGAAAGCTCAGTCCCAGTGCCAGAACACTCAAAACTACCTGGTGACTAAAGTCTCACAGTAACAACAGATATTTCATTTAACTTTTTAAACTAAAATAGCTAACTCTGCAATCACCCGTGCCATGCTGAAGTAAATTTTCTCTGAGACCTGAGACTACAAAATGACACGCCTGGCACTTTAGGAATTATACCTTGAAGTTGTACAATCTGTAGGGAGTTTCAAGTATGTGGCAATGAATATGAACAGCCTGGTTGGAGAAGCAGCTAACACCCATGGTTTCCTTTTATAGTAACACATGAGAAAACAAGAAAAATCACCCAGAAAAAAAAAGGAAAATAGTTCTTTATTTAAAGCTCTAGGCAAAACCTGCTAATACTAGAAATAGTTTGAGTTTTTCCTATCCATAAATCTGAGACCAGAAGCTTCTTTAATCTTCCTCAGCCATCTCTGTTTGAAGACAGCATCAAATACTAAGCATGGTTATGAGAGCAGAACAAGGTAGGGCTCCCTGCTTGGGGATCACACTTGCTTCATTTTAATTAAGGAATACTTCGCCCAGGTTCCCCGGGCTAATACAAGTCTAATTGAAGTCAATACTAAGTCCAATACCTCGCCATATGTGCAGTCTAAATCCACACCCTGAGCTCACCTGCAGCAGATGAGAATACTGCTCACAGGCCTAATAGAGCTTGCAAAGGGACAAAACCAGGTCACATCCCCGGAGATGACCAACAGCCTTTCCAGCAGACTGCTGGAAACTGGAAATAGAAAGGGAAGATACAGAGTCAGGAGAAGCCCAGGTGTAGTCAGTGAGCCCAGTATGAACTTCTGAAAAGGATGGATAACTCAAATTATTCACCTGGGCCTGTAGAAATTTCAATGTGTTAAGCCTTCACTTTCTCCAACATCCATTTCACAAAAATTCTGAGCGCCAAAACCACCCGCTGCTGCATCTGGGCTTCTGGACAGGGAGAGGTTAATTCCTGCTAGCACACAGGAAAACGACCAAACCCAAACTCTGTGTCAATAATTACCAAAGTCCTCCTATTTTAAAGCAAAAAGACTCAAGGGAGAGGAGGAATCGCAGATTAAGAAAGAAAAGCACCAAAATTTACAGGTATAACCCCACTGTGAATAGAGTTGCTTAATGAAGGACCTCTTTACAATGTTCTAGGTGGAGAGTTGAGAGATAAATCGATTGCTTTGGTTACAAATTGTCAACCCTAGAATCTAATTCCAATGTAACAGTAGTTTTTACACTACAAGAGATTGTCATCACCACTCCTCAACAGCTTTATCCTTTGGAGCTTTCAAAAGAATAGACAGTGAATTGAATTAATTATCAGCCTTCCACAATGGAGACCTTGGCACAAAGGTAGGAACCAGCAGCTCAAGAGGTACTTACTGAGACTGGTAGGCTACTTTTGGTCCCCAGTGTGTTCTAATGCCCCTCTCTCATTCCCCAGGTTTCCTTACTCTTATCTTGTTGGATTTACCTGGCCCTCCATCCAGTTTAAAGTGAAAATTCATTTGGTCAGGAATGTCCGACATCGAATCCTCCTTGTGTTGGATGTTCATGTGCGTCAGCAATGTTGGAGCAATGTCAGTCACAGAAAAAAACATTACCAAATAAAGATGGCCATGACCCCATCCCAGACATGAACAGTGTTGAACACAAGGGTTGGAACCTGAAATGAGGTCCAGAAAAGAACCTTCCAGGAGACTGCTATTTCACTAGCAAATCTGCCTCAAACACCTCAAGACTTCCTAAGCAGAAGACAAAGCAGAGAAATAGGATTTCTAAATATGAGATTTGCTTATTCTGTCTCACACATGCCTTTCACAGCAGCTGTCACTGTGGTGCTGGCCAAAGGGCAGGTGAAGGAGCACAGAGATGATCAGCAGCCATTTGGTGTAGCAACAAAGCCTCACAGCCAGGTACAGAGGTGCTTTAATTATGTCTGTCAGTGATGCCAGGCAAACCAGCTGAACTGCAAAAAGGGTTATGGCACACCTGCCCTGTGCAAGCCTCAGTAATGGCTCTGAATGGGAGGCTGCAGAGGAGCACTTTTAATGCCCCAAGACTTTTGTAGGGGCTGATAACACTTGCCCTTCACAACTCACACCTCAAAACTTCTCAAGACCTCTGTAGTCTATTCATAAGCTAAATATACCCAGGGAGCAAACACGTGAAATATCAGTCTCTTTTCAGAGATAACAGCCTGGACTGCTTTGATATGAGCAGCACCGAGATCAGTTGTGAAGAATATAAAACAGTTGAATTCAACAAGAGCACTCCCTATTAGGATGTTTTTATTACTTCTACCTTTGAGTCAATGTACTCTCAATAACTGTAAAAGAGAAGCAGCAACACAAAAGAACCGTTTAAAATGGAAACTTAAACTGTGTACTGCATATCTGATACAGATGGATGCTTGATATTCATACAGACCTATCAAACTGGTATTAATCAGAGGTCATTGGACAACAACAGATGATGGGAATAAATAAAACTACTATTATTACAGGTCCTTACAGGCTAATTCTGATAAACACAATTGGAAGCATCAAAATTCAGACTTGATATGTAGATACTAGGCATCTAGTAAAGAAAAGAACAAAAAAACGCCAGGTGTTTCATGTTAAGGAACTGTAAAAACAATCAAACAATCCAAAATCCATAGATTTCTTTTTCCATGTACAGCTTGCTTCACCCTGCTTACTGCACAAAATTCTGTATCGATGCATACAGCTGCACTCTTAATGGAAGATCCAGAAGCAGAAGAAAATAGAAACAGAAGGAAGAATCATGTTTCTCATAAATGTCTCTGTTTTCTTAAAGCCATATTTCAGAAATGTACGTAAAACTAGAGTCAAATTATGTGAACAACTTTTTAAGAGCTGGAAGCCAGGCTCATTCAAATCCACCTAACATACTGACAACAGCTATTGCTGGAGAGGTCACTCAATTCACAGGACTTTTCAACCCCATTTAAATTTTCAGAGGGGAAGAAAACAAAAAACATCAAAGTCTCTTGTATTTAGCATATAGGCTTTTTTGCCACTTCAAGCTAAAGACCTTTTCAAAAATGCACTGTCAGCAGCACAGCTTTTAAGGGTAAAATGAGGACTTTAAAGTTGGTATCCCACTGTGTATTCTACCACTTCGCTGCCTGTGGAGTGTGAAAAAAAGGGCAAAGATGGTTCTTAAGGTCTCAAACACTCTCTTACAATGACTTTTATCCCTTTGAAGACAGAAGGAAATGCTGCTAATGTGTTTACAAATAGGCTGGAACCTGCTATTTTTAAAGGAAACTCACAAAGGACACAAATGCCTCCTGGAATCTCATTATGTTATTTAAAGGGACATTTTTGGGGGGGCTAGCAGTTCCCTCAGCATGACCTCTCTTTTTAAATTCACCTCTTTAAAAAGTTTATGCACTTTCTCAGATTCCTGTAATGATTCATGACTTCTGTCTCAAAATTAAAACAATTTAAAGTATCGCTGAGCTCTGATAATAACAGAAGGAAGCCTGTCTGTGACAAGTTACAAATCCATCCTTGCCCTTCATCTCTTGAAGGGAAAATGCTGAAAATTCAGCTGGCAACATATCCATCACTTTGCATGTTTATCAATACAGTCATTCATAAAAGCCAATTAAGCAACATGGAAATAAAACCCAGCATCCCAAATGAGTAACTCTGAAAAAAGCCAATATGCACAAATACAAGAAAACATACCCTGTGAAGATAATGACTGTAAATGTAATACTTCAGCACACCTTAAAAATGAACACTGCAAATAAGCAGCATACAGGAGCCCAGCGAGTTTTTTAAAGAAACATTGCAGAAATAAAAGAGGAGTGGTAGCAGGAGCAAAGCCTCAGAAACAAACATAATTTCCTATTATCACATTCCCCACTGAATGTGATGTACAATCACTGCTTAAATAAAAGGCCATAAAATTATTTGGCTATATGATTCTTTATTTTCTAATTTTCTATTTGAGGATATAAAATCTATTCAGTAGCTTCTGGGGTTTTTTCGGTCTTCTCTGATTTATTCATTACGTATTTTTCAACAGAAATGTTTACTTAGTTCTGGATGCTTCAGTTGCTTTATAGACTCTCAAAAGGACCATTCCAATCAGAGACAGTGACAAAGTGTTTCCCATAAGTTTACTGTTTTAAGACCCACATTATGGTACCTTTAAACACATAACATCTTACTATATTTTTAAATAATACACAAGACTCTTCAGTAGAAATATTTCCTTTTCTCTAATCTAGTAGCAGAACAATCAGTGGTAACATACCTGAGTAACTGAAAACATTTCTGAGGGAATTTGATATATCCTTCATTTCATACTTCATGCAATGCAGTTCCTCATAAACTCTAATCCTTGCCAAAAATATCCATTTCCTACACTCCATCTTATCTATGAGCATTCCAGCAATACATAATGGCTAAATGATAAATAAAGTCAGAATGGTTCAGCGCAACACATTCAAATCCAGCAATATACAAAGGTACTTCAATATGTAATTTGTGGCTGAAATTAAAGATTACAGAACATTTAATGTGCTTTTGGGCAATAGAACTGGAGCGACATCATATCAGAAAATAACATGATATTTTTTCTTCCCTCTAGTTTTTCCTAAGTCCCCCCTCATCCCCATAATTTAGACATGCTAATCCTCTTTTCCAATCCTACATGGTCTGTAAGAAATGCAGGTAAATCTGCACCCTCCAGTACCTCCTATGAATTGAGTTGTATACTCCTGAAGTCAATAATTTTATTCAACTTTTAACACTTCCATCTCACTAATGTACAGAATTGATCACACAAAGCCAAAAAAAAAAACAAAAAAGCAACTTTATAGATGTCACCTGTGGTATCATTTTATTTGGAAAAGAATGGCAACCAAGGGCAATGCTGCCTTGGCCTGGAATCTTTAAAGGACAACTAATTAATTCTGGAATTCATAAACATTATTACATCCACTTTTAAGATATTAACAATAAGGTCATCCAGTCACACAAGTTCAAAATGAAATATCATTCTCTCAGGAGAAAGGAAAATAAGTTTTTTGAAATCCCTCTATTACTCAGCTCTAAATTGTGTATTGGAAATGCAATCTCAAGGAATAGTTTCATGTCAACACAACTTGAACCACAAGAAAGCTCCCATCAAAGCAGAAAGATGACAAGACTCAGATTTGTCCTTATTCTGAGAAGCAATGGCAGCACTCAGAATTTCTAGCTCTTATCCCTGACTTTCAACCAGTTATTTGTCTCTGAATTTTTCTGCACTGCAGCTATTTCTTGACAGTTTCAGACTGATTGTAGTAGCAGTAGTTCAATATACTCCCAAAGGTGAATTTAGTAGTGTGGGCTAGTTGTAAATTCATCTGGCTTTACTTTCTGCATGATCTGTAGGCTAATCTAAAGTTAAAACCTGATACAATGTGATTTGAGAAGACCAAATTTCTATTACATTAAAAGCATTATGAAAACGTAAACTGAAGACATTTATTTGTGGTATGTGTTATAAAAACAGCTCTTCTGGGCTCTCAACATTTACTACTCAGGGTGGACCAACAAAATGTTATTCCTAAAACCACAGAGAGCATCCCAGCTAAAAAAAATGTTGATTCATTCAGATGACACCAAGAAATCACAAATGAATTAAGCCTCAATATCTAGTTTACATCAATACTGCAGTAGTTGTGTCATTCAGCTTTACTGGAGGACTACTGTCATTCACTCCTGACTAACAGGGCAGGTAAATTCTCTCTATGTTTGTTCTAATTAACGAGTTTTTATCTAAGGTGTAAAAATCTACAGTTTCACAAAATATAAATCTCAGAGGGAAGTTCCATGAGATAGTCAGCCCACTTCTTCCTGGATGAAGTTCATTTCACCACAACTCTTCCACTCTTGTCCATCCCACTGACTGAAATCAGCTCTGACACGGCTCACAATATTTCTGGAGTCAGTTCAGCTCACTAACTCAGCAGAAAACTATTCACAGGGGTGGTTTTTTTCCCCTTTGGGAGAGTATTTCACAGTTTTTATTAGAGCTGGTACATGGTAAAGATAATTTCTAACAGTCTCTCATTATGTTTAGAGATGCTTCAGTCTCTCAGGAATAATTTAACAAAGAAAATATAACTATATATTTTTAATATTATTTTCAGCAAAGGATCTATGGTATTCATTCCCCAGTTCTGTTAATTTCTGCATATGAAAAATCTGCATTGCACTTTAAATACTAACACTGATCTTATCATAGACTTCTGAGTATCAACCCTTCATACACTGAAACCAAAAGAAGAAAGGAAACCAGAAGTAAAGATCATAAAAGCAAGATGGCATGGCCAGATTATATGAGTCCCTTTCCTGTTGAGAAAGGGTCAGAGGAGAAAAAAACACCAACAAGGCATGAAGAAAGCTGGGACTTCCTTCAGCAATGAGTTCTTGAGACTGGCCACCTTGAGCTTTCAAGAACCAGAGTAATCAGTCCTGATAAACATGATGTCAGTTCAGTGGGATTACATATCACAGCTAAATTTGGATAGGATTTTTAAAGGGTTGATTGTTTTGTATGTGCAGTGAGAATTACTGACAGGTGAAGAACTCATCTTTGGGTGTGTGCACTGTCAACGCAGCAAAGAGCCAAGTCTGAAGTCTGAAACTCTGCTGACTCGTCTTTTGAATACTCTTGCCACAGCAGTTCCCAATTCCAAAGTGACACACAGACTTAGATATACTCAGGTGCAACACAAGACACTGCAGCAGTCAAATGCTGCCTGGTTCTCCTCAGAGGATCCAGCCTCCCCAGAGGCCAGGGGCTCAGGGGTGTGTGCTGCCGCACCACAGCGTCCCTCATCTCCTGCTCTGCCTGCACAAAGCTCTGATGGGAGCTCAGGAGCAGCCACAAGCCAGGCAATAACTCTGCAGCTGGAAAGAAGGCAGCAAACAAAGTAAAACGCTGACAGCATGAGACTTGACAAGTCTTCATTTGCCTATTCCAAACAAAAATTTTTGCCGTTCTAAGGGAAAGCTCCAGCAACCTCCAGTACTACTAGTGCTTCACCTGTAATATTCTCATAAAGAGTAGCAGTCATGTACAGTGTTTGTATCTTTATCCTTGAGGATGTGTAGCAATTACATATACATATATATATATATACACACACCTCTATATAAAGGTATTTTACCTACCTATTGAACAAGATGGTTTTCTATAGCAAAAATTTCTGTAATCGGATTGAAAGTGATGCAACCTTCAAAATTCCCACTGAGTTTGCAAGGTCGTGGCTCAACACTGGAGTTTCTTAAAATTCATTCTGCTGTTATTATCTATCATTAAATCTGCTGACCACAAAAGTATGTTTTCTCTTTATTCAGGCTCAGTATTCTGATGTGTATTGTTAACCCTGCAGAACCACTCAGTAATGGTTGCAGAGCAACTGTGGCAAGATACAAACAAAATGTGAAAGAAGAAATATTTTTATTTTCATCTTCCTATTAAAGTCAAATGAACTTGAATATCATTCTGTTTTATAGGTTAATAAAATACAAGAGAAATTAATTATTAGAAAAATAAATATTTATAATGCAGGCACAATGATAACAACAGATGAAAAAGTCTCTTAATGGAAGTACTTGCCCTAAGAGATATGCCAACCTAATAACCTCACCAGGGGTTAAGAAAAATTTGCACATTGCCTGACAGCCTAAGGTAAAGTCTTATGGTAGCTCTTCAAGTGAATAAAAGGGAAAATGAAATGCAATGCAAAGTGGTACCATTTATCTAAATCAATGGAGACATTTCCTACTGCACTGACCTTCACTGCATCTTGAAGAGTATAAAAAGCATTAAGGAACATTTTAAAAACACCCAAGGGTTTTCTTTATCTAGGTTTTCTCCCTGATCAAATAAACTGGAACTCTTTATTACAGATATTTCCCATATTTCAATGTAATGTACACTTCTCTGCAGCACAGCCACCTAAATAATCTTAACACTTCGTGGGGGCCCTGAGAGTCTCCCAGAAATGTCATATTCCTCCCCTGACGCACATCCCTCAGAACAATAGCTGAGCAATGTCCCTTTGCACTGACACTTAATGAAATTATCATCCCTAAGATGACCAAGGAATGGACTGAAAGGACCCATGCTTAACATCAGAGCAAGTACTGGAGGCAGGAAAACCATGAGTGTGTGCAAAGTGATACTGAATTTGTGATAAAGCTCACCTGCATCTGCTCTCTTACTCAAGGGTTGATGAGAAATAACACTGCTGACAGAAGGGCCATCTCTCTTACCCAAAGCAGCAGAGTAAACTGCTTACTCCTGGCTCTTTGCTCATGAAGACAGATTTAAATCAGGCAGCAGTAGCACTGCCCCCCAAAAAGACCTTCAGTAAACCAAGCTGGGCAAGTTTTGGAGCCTATATGTCACCTTAGCACAACTGAATCTTTCTCTGTTCAATCAATTAACAAAGGTGTTTGGCATCAGAAAACATGTAGACATGAAATATGAAAATGTATTGCATTTAGAATAAGTATTGAGTTTTAGTCTCCCAACTCTTTAATGTTGATCCATGTGAACTAGCTTTTCACACCAAGAGAAAATGGTGAAAGCACACTCTGCACATAGAATGCAAAAGTATTTCACCCATAGTGCTCTTTATATATGTAAGACTTAAAGAGCACAAATAAATTAGAAAGGTTTAAGTAAAAAAGACAATGATAAATCCACTTCTCCTTATTCCTAATTATGCTAACATATAGCACTGCAATAAGCTGTAGCTCCTGACTACATAGGGTATATTCATTTCTAAAAATTATCTTCAGTCTCTGTATTCTTTCCAGTAACAAAGCAATCTAATTGGGCAATATTTCTAAGGAAGAAGAAATAAAGAAAAAACAAAGGGTTGGACCTAGGTAATTTCTTCATCCATACTCTCTCTTTTTAAATTACTCCTCATTTTTGCCATTAAAACATTCTGTTTGCATTTGAATTTGAGTCTTTTTGTACTTTCCTTTCTTCATAAGTTCTCATGTTTGCCTAGCTAAACATGGAGCTTCATTTTATATGTCCTTTTCCAAATTCCTCAACAAATATGTACTTGCTTTAAGCAGAAAACTGGTCTAAAATCTAAAGTAAATTAGCATCTTTCATATAAAAAATGCAATGAGGTGTGCAAAGCCTTTCATTTAATACCACAGGAGTGATAGTATATCAAAAGTAAATTTTATCAAGTATGGGCTAGTGAATTTCAAGCTCTTTATATTCTTTTCATACATAAATTATCAAACTTACCTGCATGCTTTATGATTTCAAGTTCAATTCACTTGAATTGATGAGTTTCTGCATACGATTAGTAGTTTCTGCACTGCTGCACTGTGTAATACTTGTTTTAGTTCTCTGTAGGTTTTCTTTTCCTATTCAGACATTTTTTCCTTAGTGCACTTCCAAAGCAGCAGATTTATTCCTGAAAAGTTTAAAAGACACATGTTTCTCTGCTTCATAATTAAACTTCAGACAGCAATTATAGCCATCACTCAGATCACAAGTTTATTCTATAAAAACTGACAACACTAGAGAAAAGTGACAGAATAAATGTGAATCAATGACATGTATTAAAAGCCATTGATCAGAATATTGGAAATTCATTGCCTTAAGATTTGTCATGGGAATTTGTATTTTGCATCCATATCCAACAAAACAGGTGCTTTTAAAATTCAGGGTAAAAGTCTGTGTATCTTGTTTGTCTGTTTCTTTGAATTCCCTGCACCTAGTCTCCAAATCCAACCCACAGAGGAGTTCTTGAGTT
This sequence comes from Petroica traversi, assembly GCA_025920805.1. Lineage (NCBI taxonomy): Eukaryota > Metazoa > Chordata > Aves > Passeriformes > Petroicidae > Petroica > Petroica traversi. Next base: position 442,241 of record JAHLSL010000111.1, on the reverse strand, counting down.
TTATCCTCTCTTCTCCTCGAAATTGATGCAAGTCATATAAAGCACCCGACAGCAGTAATCATTCCTTTATATTTAAAATATATGTAGCTAGAACAAATGTGTGAGTCTCTTGGCCATGTTCCACCTCTGTGCTGCTGGGCTGGAACAGCTCCCCACCTCTTGCTCATATTGCATGTTTTAAAGCTGCCTGGTGTAACAGATAAATCTGGGCAATCGCCTACTCTGTAATGATTTCTCCTGACATTCTCAATTACGTTTTGGAGAGCCTTGAGTGCAACACTTCCAGCAGTTCCCTCAACCAACAGCATAAATTTTCTTAAACTGCAACAGACTGCTGTGCAAGATTTATTTGCTGAGCCATTAGCTCTGGTTGCACCATCAAAAGCGGGAAGTGAAGTTGCATCAAATTTCACTAGCAGTAATTAATTTTTTATTTTGAAGGAAAATAGTGAGACTCGAGCTACAAACAAAGAATGAATTCATATATTCACTGTACAAAAACATTTCTTTAAATTTCCTTCAAATCAGCATGGAGTGCAAAGCCATCCTGTGAGAAGGCCACCATAAATATCATTAGGGACCTTGATAACGTTTGTGGCAAGAGACTAGAAGTTAGAGGAGTATGAAGACAGTGCTCTGGAAATACCATCTAACAACAGGTAAATTTCTATCAACATACATACTTTTTACTTAAAATGGAGGATTTTAATCATTGCATCTAAAATCTGACATATTTTAAAACTCATAAACTGGCTCAATTTTGGGGAGGAGGTGGAGAGTCATGTTTTTTGGGAGCAGGATCTTTTAAAAAAACAGCATTTCAACCTGAAACGAGCACTTAAAACATAAATGTACATATAGTGTCTTCTTTTTTTTTCACTCAAGTTGAAAAATAGCCCAAACCACTCTTCTTTAAAATGGTTCTATGTGTTAACTTGTAACATTATGCTTCTTGAGTGGCTGACTAAGACAACATCTCTATCCTGATTGCTCTGAAGAGATAGAGAGATGTCAGCTGTATTTCTGCAGAAGACCTACCTGTCCAATTCTCTTCCCACAAGAGACTGGGAGTATGAGCAAGAGAAGGAGCATTGTAATTTTTTCAAAGGATCCAAGTACAAAATTACCTACAGACAAGCAAGAAACTAAATTGAATAGATAACATTATAGTTTACTCAAAAAAGTAGTGAGAAAGAGCAGGTATGTAAACTGACTTTTACAGAGAAAAGAGTAAACAAATACATTATACTGAGCACAAAATATAACCCACAAAATGTAACGTCAACAAGGGATAAAGTAACATTTCAGCAAGAAAATGCCTACCCTAAACACAGTATTTCCATGAAAAGTCTTGAAGGTGAATAAACCCAAAAAACCACAATGAAAACAGCATTAATAGCTGTTTTAATAGCTGATTTAGTAAGGTATTCTAAGAAGATGTTTTCTACAATCTTGATCTTTAATAAAATTACAAAATTACATGAGGTCTCCTTTGGAAAAGCATTTTCAGTTCCATGAAAAAGCAGTCTGAACTAGAAACTCAGAGGGAGAAAAAGAAGAAATATCAAAAGCAAAACACGTGAGGAAACTAAACTCCCACTAAACACCCTCAACTGCAAAGGCAGACAGCCCATCCATGGCCTCAAGACTGGTTTTCAGAAGGAAAAAATTTGTAGGTGCACAAGTGCCCCAGCCACAAGAGCAGAGTGAGAAACGTTACTACAAAGTCAGCTGGTAGGGTTTATTTTAGCAGGTGGGTGTAGTTAAGCCCCACACACAGAAGTTCATACAACCTATGGAATGTTGACTATACATATTTCCAAAGTGGTGCTCATGAGCAGATTTCTCTCTTTTTGAAATCATGCATTGTTTTACTTTTGCTATACTTAATTCCTTTTCATTTCTTGTTTTCCATAGGTCATTCCTGTTTCTTGCTTGTAAAAACCACTTTATATTCTGCCTTCTTCCTCCTACTCAGTGGCTGCCAGTAACCCTAAATTACTCAGTTTTACTCACCACCTTTCCCTCTGACTCTCCTCATCTCTCTTGAGAACTGAAACGCATATTCGAATTCGTGTGCAGGGTGCCAGAAGCTTCTCAAAGTTGTCAGCAATATTTTTCTTGGGGACTACATTCCAGCAAATGCAATATCTTATCCAAAGGAGAAACTGATCATGCACAAGGCAGAGAACATCTGCCAGTCTAGCAGGAACACCCCATCTGCAGGAGAGGCATTGAAACCAGCTTGGGCCTTCTAAGATGGAACAAATAAAAGTTATTGTTTCATCACAAGAGTTTCAGTGATCTTACACTGAGTGTTATTGAATATTGTGACAAGCTGCCCACCAAGCACGCCCTGAGCTGCAGGAGCAGAGCACTCCCTACATTCTCCTCACTTGTCCCCTCCAGAAGCAGCAGCTCCTGTCAGTGATTAACAAGAAGCAGGTGGAAACTCAGCACAGCTGGAGGCCAGCAAGCTACAAGCTGCAGTGGCAACTGCAGTGAGTGAATTTAAAATTAAAGGCTAAAAACTCTAAAAGATGGGAGATGGGGGGAAGGAAGAAAGTTCTACTGCGCTGTAATGGATTTTAAAAAATGTTGTAAAACATTTCTATGCCTGTATTTATGGAAATTTCTCCAGCAGTCTTTACTCACCCTCCACTAATGTATGTTAACAATCATAATCTCCGTCTTCAATGGCAGCAAATTATGCTTGTTTTCTTCTAATTTGCTCTTTAAAAACACTTACATAAAAATAATTGTAGCACTTCCCCTTGAGAAGTTTGGGTATAGAGGCTAATTGATGCAGATTTGTCTCAGAAATAAATGTTTTTACTTCAATAATATTGTTTTAACTATTTTTTCCCAGGCCATAAGCATGGCAACTTTTTGAACTTTGGCTCCATTATTCTTCAGCCTCAGAAAAAGAAAAGGCCAGTGAAAGACAATAGTTATCTTAGCACAACAATGTTAAGGTTCATTGGCCTAAATTACATAATCAATACTCACATTACATTTCATTTCCGTATATTGTCATTGACAACGTGATCATCACATTTGGCATTTGGCCCTTTCTGCTGTCCCTCACACAAACAATATTTGTGTGTTACTTGCATGTTTTTACAAGAAACGGTAATTTACCAAAGACTAATGCACAGCAATCCCCCCACCACTGCCCAGATTTCATTCTGGAAGAATGACATCCTCTGAGATCTTCCAGGAGTCAGTGCTATAATGGTAATCATTTAAGCAATGCATGGAATTTTCATCAAGAAAATTAGACACGAGGGTAGCCAAGACATTCTTTAAATTAGGGACTCCCTGGAAGAGAGCAGAGGTTGTGGTATGTACACAGTAATACCAAGGCACTACTTTGGCTTACTTGGAAGACCTATAATTCAGAAAAAAAATTCAGAAAAATATTCAGAGGGAAACCAGATGGATGACTTAAGAACCATCTCCACCAAGGCAGAAGATCCACAGTCACTTCTTATGATGAAAGATTATGGTATAATTGGATCAACCTGGACAGAAAATCCAGCGGAGATTTCTGACAGCAAAATGCACTTTAATCTAACAGGTAGTTATAACAAAACCCAGTGGCTAGAAACTCACAGCTAGCTGAGCTCAGAAAAAGAGGTGAATGCTTTCAATAGTGAGAGGGAATACCTGAACTACTTGTCCAGGAATGTAATTCTTTGCATTTCATAGAATCTGAAATGGTTTTGAATGCTGCAAGTTCATATAATGAGGTAGAAATTTGATACAGAAACAACTGTTTAAATTGCAAGATAATGTAATTATGCAGAAGTTGTACTATGAGGAAGGTCAAATAATGTAGAAGGTCAGAATGGATTCCTATCAGTTATTCCTATGTATGACTGTGAAATGGAGACATTATTCTTTGTTTTGGAAAAATTTAATGTCTGCTTGGGTGGTGAGACTGCCCAGAGGAGTTATGGATGCCCCATCCCTGAAAGTATTCAAGGTCAGGTTAAAAAAAACCTGTTCTAGTCGAGGTGTTCCTGCCCATGGCAGGGGGGCTGGAACTAGATGATCTTTAAGGTCCCCTCCCACCCAACCATTCTGTGACTCTGTGGTAGCAAAATTAGAAAGCTGCAGAACATTCCTTACTCAGCTAGAGTGCTATTAAGTTCAACAAATACAGTAGCTACAACAATTTCTTATGAACCTAAGATTGGAAACCACTGTGAAGCCTACACGGCTCTGTTTTCAGCTGTCTTTGCATACTGATTATGGTTGTCCAAATTAAATTCTCCCACATGTAAGGCAACTTCTGAAATTCTTAAAGCAGAGGGATTGCCAGCATGCAGCAATGTCTTAAATGCTGTTTCCATTCCCTTAGGGCAATCCTTCTCTGATAGACAAAATACCATTTAGTCCTATCAAATCAATTTGCCTCATTTTAATTTCAGAAGCTGTAAGGTTTCAGTGTCTGTTTTGAAGCTCAGAATGTCTGTTTAGTCAGACATTATCTACTGTGTATTTGTATATCACTCAGCAGAGTGACTCTCACTTAAGTAGATATCGCTGCAAAAACACACATGAAAAGACTGTGGCTAAAATGAAAATATCAAAGGGAGGCTCTTCCCATCTGCTTTAAACTAATGACCTGAATTTTGTAAACTACCTAATATTTGCTAATATTCTCAAAAGAGACCAAATTCAAACACTATAGTTCTTAAGTACCCCAAATGTCACCAAGCAGTTAGCTATATTTTTATAAAATAATGTAAATGTCTAACCTTGAATCCTAATTTTCAATTCAACACAAAACAAAATTCAAATTTATTTTTATTCTTAAATACCAGAGAGCCAGATTTGTTTGTTTATCAGGAGGACACTGGGATTTTCCATTTCTAGTCCAGAACAAAGTTCTACGGAAAAACTGAAAATCCTTCAAAATCAAAGACCACATGAAAACGCAGACAAGCCCATCAATGCGGAAGACAAAACTGGCACCCTGGGAGCCTTGTACCAACTCAATGACCATGTAGCTTTGTATTAAAGGTTATATTTTTAAATCTCTTTTCCAGCTTTCCAAAATGCAGAAGGAACCAGAGATTCCAGTTCACCCAGCTAAACATCCCTGTCCTGATCTCCTCAGCCATGCTGGAGGACTTCCAGGAAGTAGGAAAGAGAAGTATCTATCTCAGAAACCCACAGTGGTCTTTTACAGCTTGGGCTTATGCACACCACTGCCAGACATAATATATCCAGATAAAATAGAGTCCAAGATAACCCACATTAAGAACAGTTCATTGAACTAATATAATCTACATCACGGCCAATGAGTGTGGAAGGGTATTAAGCAGGAAATCCATGACTGCCTTGTTAAGTGCCTGCAAGCTCTCGGATGAATGGAAGTAGGGCTCAATTTTTTGGCAAGATTTTAACATCAAATTGCCTGGTATTGGATTTTGACTGCTTTGGACTCTTTATGTTTATGAATTTTTTATAAATATTACTTAATATGCAAGTGCTAGGAGATTGTGCATTAGCTGGAGAAACAGCATGACTTCTGACGGATATAAGCAATTTTCCCATACCCAGATCAACTGAAATACAGAGCCAGTGTATGGCCATGTATCACAATATGGCTAACTCCCAACCCTCAGGTGACACAGATTTCTTTGCCCAGCAAAATTACATGTTTTTACAATCAGCATCCCAGGGACCTTCTGTATGGGTACAACCATTTTCTCTGTTCCCCTTGTGCTCTGCTCTGTTCCTGCTATTCTGGCCACTTCTCTGTTCTCCTTGTTCATCAGACTTAAATTTCACTGAGACAGGGCACTAACTAATGTCATGCAAATATAATTGTTTTGAATCTATCTTCCCTTCAAATAATGTAGAATGAAGATGTCTGATGCAGGATTACCAGAGAAAGAAAAATGCAGAGAGAAAACTAAGTCTTGAGAATATAAAACATAAAGTAAACAACAAACCGAAGGATGAACAGAAACTCCCATGAAGAAATACAGAAAATAAAGGATATGCACCCAAATTTCAACCTCCTGATACAGCTTTTCCAAAGAGAATAAAAAAGTAAATGCCCCGATTGGAAATTTTCCACTCTGCCTTGTGCTCTGGATAACCCACATCTCTTCCAAGGAGCAGAGGAAAACACAGAGTAGAGAATTTCACATTAGTTTCAGCAAAAGGTTAGAGATCTTTGGCCTTTGTATCAGAATATGCCACAAAGCAGCCAGGATAATTATGGAGGAGGGAAGGGAGTAAAGGTTTCTCCTCTCTAGGTCACTGAAGGATGCAGCATCCCCAGGGCAGACAGATTTTGCAGGCAGATGAGTAGGAAAGAACAGTGTTTGCAAAGAGGTAGATCCTGCAATCCAGCTAACCCACGTTTGTTGTACCCCTTTGAACATAAACACATGGGGGTAGCTGCCCTGAGGGTGATACACATGGTGACATATTCAGGAAATGCTGATTTTGGTGCCAAGGAGGTTCTGCAACATCAGGTAATGACAGCTGAATTTAGGCACCACAGTGTTTGTATCTGTGATCCTCACTGAAAATGCCCACTGAAATTTAGTTCTAGCAAAAAGTCAAAAGAAATATGAAATAAACAGGCAGGCATAGCCATAACATGTATACACTGGACAGGTAACAAATGTTGCTATTTTAAAATTACTTTTTAACATTATCGAGCAAACCTATATACAATAATAATAATAAAAAGTCACTCCTTGCAAGATTCATCTATTCTATTTGTGTTGTCTCTCTAGATAGTGATAAGCATTTTGCAAACTGAGCATATCTACACTCTGATATCTTTTCTGTCTCTATGCCTTTCCATAAAGCCACTGTTTCTAAGAATAGTTGGTTTTGGATATCGCTTCCTAGCATTTAGAAGATTCCTTCTCCTATGAAGCTTTACCACGAGTTGCTGTACTTAATCCTTTTTTTCCCCCTTCTGCTTTTGCACATCCATAATAGGCACTTAAAACAATGAAGATGTAATCTATAATCAACAGCTCCAAGGGATTGCTGTACTTTGCTCTTGGATGGAAATAAAATTATATAGTCGAGGAAAAAAAATAAATTTTACCCAACAGTTACAACTTTTAGCACTTTTATGCAGAATTTCTCTTTCAGATGGAAGAACGAACACCTGCTTCCTTTTCCCTAAGCTGCCTCCTCTAACAACTCATCCTCCTTAAGAGCTCTCACTACCAACATCAAAGAAAGAGGCTAGTCTGCCTAGTCAGATGGCATTTCCATTCTTGCCCAAATGAATCCTTTTTTCCCTTCAGGCTTATAGAAGTCTAAAGATCTGGGGGAGTTTTCATAAAAAATTGCCTGAAAACATCATTCAATGTCAAGAATAGTCCAAGTCAATGTTGGTGGCATTGTCTCTGAAGGTCCCACCATTCTCTAAAGCAGCCAGAATCTACCAGATGCTGCTGTACAATTTGTGCTGATAAGAAAGAGCAGTGTTGTCATGTCTGACCTGAGCCAGAAGGAGAGTATCCTTCCAAGAAAATTAGACACTCAGCATTCAGAGGTATTTATCAACACCAAAATTAAAACAAGTTTCAAGAATATGCACCTCCTTCAGTGGACTAGAGCAGCTCCCATTAGGAGCAGCTTCTGCAATCATTGCTGTGGTGAATATTGCTCCTCCAACAGTCAAGTCAGGCAGCTTTTGCTTTGTCTCTGTAGCCTTTGTGTCTTTGAAATTACAAGAATGGCACGTTATGATTGACCTGTCTCTTGGTGCTACTGCTCTGAACCAAACCATTCTTGTTACCAGGATCTGGGAATGCTAATTGACCTGTCTAAAAAGCAATTTTTAAAAATTACGAGATTTATGCTGGGCTTTTTGTTAGTAACATGGATGCATGCAGCCTTACAAAGGCATGAAAATTTAGGTTTGTGCTGTAATTTATTTCTCACATAGGTTGTTCTCATTGATCCCCACTGGAAAATAGAAATATTACGAGAACGAGAACGAATAAGACAATGATTTTACCAGCAGAGTCAAAAGAACTTGTGACACAACAGTATTCAGAAGTGGCATTTGTATCTAAAAGCAACAAAAATCCATTGTGTTGGCTAGCTTTCGGTTTGTTTGGCTAACTTTTGATCTTACATATGTGCTACCTGTCATTGAATGAAGGCCAAGATATTTAGGCTGGTTGGTTTTCTGAAAAATGTAAAAGGCAAAAATCATCATTTTTTTAGCATTAGGAAATTTAGAGAAGCTAGAAAAGCCTGAGAGGTTTTGCTATTACTGAATTGGACCACATGATTAAAAACTAGATTTTCCCTAATTATTTAAAGAAATTGAAGTTCACATACATTGTTAAATACAGGCTGCGCACTAATTTCCATCTGAAAGTGAACTGAGAAGAATTTCATTAGGCTTTTACTACAAAAACTAGCAACAGGAAATATATTAGGAGATGCCACTCATCCAGGCAGTTTTGAGTGAGCTGCTGTCTTTCTTCTGATGGATAAAGGAAACCCCAAATAATAACTTTTCCCCACAAAACTATTCACCAAAAGTGACTACAAGTGTAAAATCACTTGTGGGCGACTGTGTGGCCAAAGTATGACCTTGTCTCTGAAATGTTTTGGTTTTTTTGCTTGTTTTGAAATGACTCCATGATAATCTCAACTAACTGCAGTGACTGAATCATCTTTCTTCTGTTCCTCAGCTATCTGCCAAAAATCATTGTTTCATGATGATCACACACTTGATGGCAGCAATGAGATCACTCTATAGTTGATCTGTTAATAGCTATGTAACTCCCTTGGAGTTCTTGCAGAATCCCTACAGGATTGCTAGTTCTCTGTCTTTCCTTCCTTAAAAGCTCCAGCACAATCCTTAATCTGTTCATCTCTACAATTAAAATGGGGAGTAAAATAGGTCAGCTATTCACATATTCATGGCTATTTAAAGCTTATCAATCTCTCACACATAAACCTACCTGATTTTTCAGCATGCAGTTCACTTTAATTGAATATTATTTATCAAACCATGGCTTTACAGTGTCTTTTTTTTCTTGTGGTTAAAGGAACTTGGGAATCAACTCTTTTTTCTTTTAATTACATCTAAAATTTTCATCCATCATTCATCATCACCTCAGTCTGTTTTTCTTTTATGAAAAGTGATTGTATAAAAAACTTGCAACAATACAATCCCGCAGGCTTGAATTTTACTTGCATAGAATTATTGATAAGAACAGTGTAACATGTCCTTCTGATAAAACATGTTTTTTTCAGAAACCGTGCTTATTCATTTATTAGTAATGATAAAAACAGCCAGGAGCTGTATTTTTTATGCCTCTGTGTAAAGAACAAACTGCCTCAAGGCTAAACATCTCCTACAAAATGTCTTCCCTTCTGCAAAGTGGCAATATCTTTATGCTAATGATTAAAAATATTCCCTGGGTCTAATTTTGAATTTATTTGAAGAAAACTTTTTTGCCATCTTTTTTCTTTGCACATTATCATACTTCATTCATAAAGAAAATCCCTGTAATGAATCGAGTATGTTATAAATCACACCAGAGTGAAACATTTCAGAATTACCTCCTACAATGTCTAAGGAATACACCATTATAGGAGATTAAAAGTGTCAAAGTATCAAATATAATAGCAGGATGGGATATGAACCCAAAGAATTACAGGTTTTTAGCCTTTCTTTGAACTGTTGCCTTTAACAAATCCAACAAGAGGAGGAAAACCAACCTTTTGCCAAACAAGGTTCCCCCACATCAGAGTAAAAGATGATACTTGGCTCACATGTTCATCAGTTCATGTCTGGAGACAGGAGATGTTACCTTGAGCTCTTTTTTGGATCTCTGACCTTATGCAACTTCTATCTTGAAATCATAAGTTAATATTTCTAGTTTAATATTTCTTCTGGATTTCTAATTAATATATTCATTAAGTTTATATGGGTTGCTGTCACACTGCAAATTGATGTCTCCCTAGGACTGCATAGATTCACATTTACCAGCACAGTTTTTTCATCTGTAGTTGACAGCAGAAGAGCAAAATCTACCACTACACTGAGATCAAATCAAATAGCCTGTTTTGCTCATACCAAAGTCAATATTGCTTCATTTTCTTTTTAAATAATAGCTCTTATAACAAGTTTTAAGAAATTCACCACATAACCTATCTGCTTAGAGAGGAAAATGCCAGCTGCCAAAGGCCATTTTCTCTATCACAACCTGAGAGCTCTAAAGAGAAAAAACTTACATCTGTGATGCAGAGCCAAAGGAATCACCCCACCTTCTTGCACCCTGTCAGGGTGTTGAATGAATGCTGTGGTTAACTGTCAAAAACCAGGATTATATAATTCATTCCAGAGAACATTAATTAGAAATCAATTCTTGATAAGGCTGTTGGCCAGTCCCTAAGCACAGTCTCAGGCTCAGTACAGTAAGGGCTTCTCCTAGCCATCATGTAAATCAACAAAAAATAATTCCTTGTAGGAATAACTCATTTATAGAACTACTGTTGCATATTACAGAGTGTAAACATGTATTCTGCTGTTATCAAAACTCATCAGATGAATAAAAGCTTGCACCAAACCAGTCAGTCTCCTTGTATGAACATTGTCCAGCAGAGGACTGTCCTGCCATGAAGTTTCTGATCTAATTATACTCAGGTCTAATTATACTTATCAGCTTTTTGCAAAGGCCTTTTGGGAGTTACAGAAGAACACAATATTAGAACTGTTATTGTTATTCAACCCTATCAACCTTTTTGCTGAAGGCTGTAAGAAAAAGAAAAAAAGAAGGGTAGTTTACTTATTAAAAACACCATAGATTCATATAATTAGGGAATAACTAATTTAACTATGGCCTAACATGCTGCCACTATCACCCAAATTTGAGCAGGTGGAGGGGAAGATGACACAACAATTAATTTGCCAACAAGCTGAAAGTTTTAAGACTTCCCACTCTGCTCTGACCTTGTTCAGCTCAGTGCACTACAGCAGTGCCACAGCATGGAGGGCCAGAGGGACTGGTGAACTCTACCAGCAGCAGAACTGACTCTGCTTTTTGGTACCCACAGCATAAGCAGGCAGCCCTAGTCTGCTTCCCTCAAATAACCAGCACCAGCGCCTATTTATTGCTAATATTTACCTTAGAAGAGCTCTTCTATTAAAGTCATCCTCTGTTTTTACTTTATATAGCAAGGAGAGCATAACACCTTTCTCATTATTTGTCAATACACATTTCAAAGATGCTCTGTTTCTTAGCTCATCGTCTTGAATGTGCAAGAGTTATGCTTCTGCCACCATTAAGATCTGTTAATAAAAGGTTACTGCAGGGAAGATGAAGTTTTCCTAACTTACAACATCTGTCACTTTGAAGAGTCAAGGGCAAAAATGCTGTTTAGCAAATTTATTCTATCAAGCATTTGTACAAGAGACTCTAAACTACAGTAATCTCTAAAAGCAAAAATAATTTTAAGTACCTATTCATTCCCTAGGATGCATATTTCTTCTATACTCTTTGTCTGTTTTGTACAATCAACTAAATCTATTTCAATATTTACCTATGTGGTAGGCAAAATATTGTCATTTCAAACAAATGAGAACCATAAATCCGCTGCCTTATTTACAAAATTTCTGTTCTATGGGACAAACCTGGCTGTATTTTGGTATCTAAATATACATGCTAAGAATACTGCATTATTTATAGCCAAGAGGGAAAGAAATTCAGGTTATGGTATTAATTTTAAACAGAAAGGTTTTATTTACTGTTGTTTTATACATTCTGTATACCCTAGCATCTTCCAAGAACATGTTTTTCTCAGACTTGATGGAATTATATTCTCTTAGTGTTTTTTCCTCTGGGACACTGAACATAAGCCAACAACTCACCCTGAACTGCTGAAGCTGAATATTACCTGAAGTGATGTGCTGTCCAAAGCTTGGCAGGAGCAACCATTTAGAAGTTTTTAAGTTCTGATATCTTGGCCAAAATCCAATAAGGTCAGTAATCACCCAGCCTTCAAAAACACCTGCTTGTAATGATACAGAAACAAGGGAGATTCATGAATGTTTCAGAGAATTTGGGTTTAGCTGGAGACCAGATTTCCAGACCTTCTCACTCCAGCTTCATATCAAGTCTGCAGAGTGTGTAGGAGTTTTCCACTGATACCATCAGGGTTTGCCTTTGAGACAAGGAAATGTTGATCCTCCACCAAGAGCATGAAGAAAGCACATCAAACCTCATAATTCCGGGGACATGCTTTAATCTTGACCAAAAGCTGGGTTTCTCAACTCCCTCTGCTACTGTCTGCTTTCCAGTTACCTGGTGCAAAACTAAAATCTCTGGAGACGTTAAAAGAAGAATGATAAATGAAGATACATTTCATTATAGGGCAATTCAAAACTGAAGTACTCATTTTGCAGCACGACGTCTATGAGACTGCAGCCTTAAATATTGATTTTGTATTCATTGTCATTGACAGAAGCAATTCTATTTTTGCTGAATGTAATAAATATGACTTTAAACAGAATAAGGGCCTTTCAGCAAGAAATTTTACATATATCTGTTTATGAGCCCAAAATTAAAGCTGCTAAAACTGAAAAGAGAAAAAAATAACCAAGGGGGTTTTCAAAAATTTAAAACTCTATCATGCATAAATGGAGCTCATCAGCAAAAGTAATTTCCCTGCAGAAAACACTCCATCTTTTGTTTTATGTAAGTTAGCAACATGAATATTTCATTCCTAGTGAAACTGCCGTTACCCTTTTGCATTTCATAGCTATGGTTGGTGTCTCAGATACATAAGCTTTTTTTTTTTCTCACTTTGTTGTTGAAGTCTATTGCAATTACAGGTTTAGCTGTATCTCAGTAGATAATAGAGTTTGGAATCTGGTATTAGCAGCAACTACATCCTTTGTCCCTAACATCCCCTCTAGAAAGTAGATGGGAAGAAAGGAACATAAAGGAAAAACCACTGTGCAGAGGATAATTATTCTCAGGACACCAATCATCATTTGGAAGGCACGTCAGGTATCATTGTCCTCAAATAGTTTAGGTTTTTCCCAAAGCTACTGTCAATCTTGATAAAACTTTACAGTTGAACAAAAGGTAATAAAAACACCTACAGTGTATATCCCCATTGAAACAATGGCCTAAATGAATACTGAACTTAATTTACCTATGAGATGTATTTCAACTCCAGGTCACGAATAATAAAAGGAATCAGTACAGTGGATAACATTGCATTGCTGACAGCTCTTGCACAAAACTGTGACCAAAATAGGTTGAGCAAGAATACCGACCTATTCAAGCTTGCATTTTAAATGAGTTTAATTTCAAGAAGCTTAAAAGTAAGCTTTTCGATCAAGATGAAAAGATCGAGATAGACTATTTGACCTATATGTAATTTCATTACAATTGCAAATTCTCTTCTTTGAGAGCAATTTTATTCTTAATTTTGTTATTCAGCATGTCAGAGTCTGAGTGGCTGGTTTTCTGGTTTAGTGTTGTTGTTTTCAGGATTTTTTTTTTTCCTCAAGATTGCACATCTCTGGAAAACAATTGTATCAGATCTTCCCTCTAAACAGGAATATACTTTCTTCTTTAAATGCAGCAGACTTTTTGAACTGTGGGGAGTGGACAGGCCAGACTGCTGAGGCAAAATGGCCAAGAGTGACCTAATTTGGATCACAGTACAAGGCAGACCACCATTCATAGTCTACAAGATGAAATGCCTCTTCAATTGTAATATCATAAGCCAGCAACAAAAAGATTTTTCCCCCTTAGTCAAAAGATCAGCAGGAGGAGATTTGTGCTCCAGAAACCCTGAGTCTAATCATGCCCAGAGGAAAAACCAGCCACTGTCCAATAAAAGTCACCTAGTAACAAGAAGTATTGCACGTAAAACATTTCTGAGATCACTGGTGAAGGCCCATGTTTCACTACTGCTGAATTTCCAAATGCTTTGAGATGTGAGATCACTTTTCATGCTATTTTAGTTATCTACTTACTCCTTCATCCTCGATACAAAGTTTTCAAAATTGTTTATTCTGAGCATGAAAGCACTTGCATGGGCAAGGACTCGCAATAAAGACATCAGGACAAGAGCACCACATGCTTAGAAAGCTTAAAAACTGTCTCAAAGATGTGCATTGGTGTTTGTGCCCTGTTCCACAGTGTAAGATCTACAAAGGCAACAAATCTGTCACTTGTGACTTCCGGAAAAAAAAAAAAAGAACTGCAAAAATTCACCTTTTAACTAAAGTCAGTGTAAAAGGGAGAGTTAATCAACGTATAAAATGGAAGTTTTAAAACTTAGTTGACTGGGAGAATGTATGACATACTAGAGAATTTACATTGATATTCAAGGTTTAACTATTGCAGAATCATAACCTGAGTTAGTACAACTGCTGAGTTTTGGAGAAGTTTATATGCAAGATATTACCCATCCCTTGAATCCCTCTCAGCATCAGGAAATTGCTGACCCTATAATATAGCTCCATCTCTGGTGTGGTGATCAACCTGTTTGACCTACTTTGTAAAATCCCTGCTACACTTTTGCTTTAATTTGGTTTTGTTGCATGCTTGCTTAATTTTACCTTAGGAGGTCCTAAATAATTATGGATAAAAATATGCTGAGTTACATCTCAAATGGCATTCCACATGGACCGAAAATCATTACAGCTATTGAGGGTATTAGCTAGTAAGCCTCATGTCTGTTTAGCTTTCCCTCTCTTCATCTACTCCAATTTGTCTTTAATTCCTCCTGTCTTAACCTCATTAGTGGTCATAGGGATTGAGAAATTTACTTCATCAGAAAGGGTAGTAGTGCCATGTCTAATCTTCACTCATCTGAAATTTTCAAAAGACAGTTGCCAGGAAAGAACACTAGAAAACAGTTGCCTCATCCTCCAGAAAAAGTTTTTATATAAATTATTATTACTGGGGGAGGTCCCTTCTTTGAAAGATGCTGAAGATATTCCAGAATATAAATACTGAATGACAATAACAAAAGTTAGTTGATGACATTTATAAATTAATTAGCAAATGTCGTGTAGAACAAGATGTTGAAATTCCTACAGATAGCCCAAACTTCGTAGATGTCTGCAGGGTCTTCTGTATTTCAAAATCACAAAGTCTTTTAGGTCAACTGTCTTCCCACTCCACAGCAGAAGCTGAATTGAACTACAAATCTAATTTTCTAATTGCAGGTGGAGTGAAAAAAGAAGTATTTCTTTTATTTTTTGTAATTTGGCTTTTTGTTTGTTTGTTTGTCTGTTTAACATCAGAAGGTATCTCTTTTCAACCTAAAATCCCAGACAAAGAAACAATCAACAGCCAAAACCCATTCCTGCCTGAAGCTGCTGTATTACCTTGCTTTTAAAGACAACCCTATATATGTGAAATATTATCAGTGAGCATATGCTCTGGCATAGTAGCGCTTTTGGAGAGATTATTTTCTTGTTCCTTCATACTCGGATTTCTGAGTTGGAGTGTCATTTAATAATACAGCCCTAAAAGAGTGATATTTCCTGTATTTTGATGTAAAACAAAAAAAAAAAACAAAACGAATGGCATAACTCATAAATAGAGTCTTGTGCTAACACTCAAATCTATCAGGAAAAGCAACAGAGTCTAACTTTGTTTCAAACTTGTTCATTAAACCATATTACAAAAAAAGCACAATTTTATTAACAAGCTCATATTGCTTTATCCTCTTTACCTTTTATGGCATCACATTTAACAACAAATATTTTACACAATCATTTAATTGTGTTTTTCAGAATGTAGACTCTGATAGAAACTAATGGAAGGAAATTATTTTCCTAAGGAGTTGGATTGTTTCCTAATTGTTTATTATATATGTATTCTCTTGCCAGAAATCAAGATTTAAAATTCCATCTTCTTCAACACTTTAATGTTGTTTGGATCTCTGAAGCATTTATATTTAATTTCACAGCAGTGTTACAATTCAAGTGCTTTATTTTAATGTCTGCAGAAGCCAATTGTTGATTTATTTTCTTTCAGGCAAAATGCAAATAAACTCTTAAGAGGTTTGTTTGCAACCCTTGTGTTTGAGTTAATACATTTGCAGTGAATAAATTAAAAGAAGTCCAAATATGACTTTGTGAGGCCCTCTTGAATTTAAAAACTCCATCTAGCTAAAAATATTTTTAAAAAAACAACATTATTCAGAACTTTTTCTTCAAGAAGTAACTAGAAACAAGCTCACATGAACTTGGGTCATTTCCAGTGGAGGTTTACACCAACCACAAACTCCAAGGGGTAGAAATGAGCAGCTCTAGTGACCCAGCACCCTTTTGAGCTCTCCCTAAGAAGTCCATCCTTGCTGTGAAGACATTCCTCACAATCCATATTCTCCAATCAGAGCTAACTGCCCCATGGAGCAGTCCAGACAGGACCAGCAGATGCTGTCTTTGTCAGAGCCCTCACCTTCCTGCTTAAAAATCTCTCAAAATCCATCTCTTCTCTTCTCCATTTGCTGTGGTCAGAGGCTGCTGTGACTGAAGCACAAAAGCTTGAGATTGTGGCCTTCAGAGACAGAGAAACCAGCAGAAAAGAGAGAGAATAACCAGACCAAGTCTTCCAGGGCTCAGAAGAAGATATTCTTCTATGTAGACTCCAGATTCATGGTGCCCTAGACACCTAAGGCTGACCTACATGGCAAAAAAACACAGGGGGGGGGAAAAAAAAAAAAAAAAGTAATGCTACATTTTAAGGAGTTACCAAGCAGGTCAGCTTCAGGATTAGGCTATAGATTGTAGAGATAGTCAAGATGGAAACGGGTTATGTTTAAGTAGTTTAGGGTTAATTTCCTTCAGAGATAACAACAGCTAAGAAGGATACAAACTTTTTTTTTTTAAAGCATAGATGTATGCAAAAATTATTCTTGGAGGGGTAACACAGCCTAAAGGAACTTTTTCAAATATCGTATTCGTAATAACAGGTTTTTCTCCAATCAAAAATGCTTTGCCAAATCAACAAGATTTATTAGGATGAGCTTGGTCTTTCAAATAAAGCAAGGAATTGGAAGTTGGAAGGTTTAGTTTTTTTGACCCATCTCTCTCTCTCCTGAGTATAGCAAGAAAATTTATCTAACTTTTAGAACATCAGCTCATTTTTTTCAATGGTGCCTTGTGAGATTATTTAATTTTTATAAGATTTATTAACAGCCAAGAGCACCATGCTTCACAGAAAGATATTTTTTAAACCTAGTCAATACATCTGAAAAGTACCTGCATCAGAAATATTTCAGATATTTCTTATTTTTTTTCTGCACTATCTTGCAGCTCTAACACAACATCAACAAACTTACAACACTTGAAGAGTAACTCTGCTGTTATTGGAATCAATTGAAAGAAATGGGATGAAGTCTTAAAGTAACAACATTGTAATGAACACCAGGTACTGCAGAGACAAGCAGTTTTCAGATTTCAAATCATCTTGAATCAAATTGATCCCTAATACATTTCTTTCTAGTTTAAAAAGCCTGTTAACTCTGTCTGGAAGGCTAAAACTGGTCTTTGGATTTGTATTTACTCAATTAGTTTTCATTCTTTTTTTAACTCAGTTAATTTATGAAAAATTGTTAGTGTTTTTCCATATATTGTCCATCCAAGAAAACTCTTTTTATAAAAATTGTTTTCTCTTTGGAAATGTAACCATCTTTTTAAAAAAATATAGATTAATGTTTAAGGCATAGCCTGAAAAATTATTAGTTCTTAGAGGAAGGAACAAAGACTGTTACAGAAACTAAGCAAATAATTAGTTTGATTTTTGTTTTAAGTGAAAGGCATTATTATTTTGTAGAAGAGATTTTATAATGAAGTCAAGAATTAAATCTTCTGATTTTTATGCCAGATGATTTTTAATTTCATAACTTCCACCTTTTATTTTCATGAACAATGAAAGGTACTCTGAAAATCAAATTACATTTTAGAGCTTACTGACCAAGAGGATTGTATCAAAAAACCACAGGTTCTTATATCCTTGCAGGAATAGACTAAATAAGGGTTTGTACCCAGGCAAAGGTAATACATTTACAAATGAATAATCACAAATCATGGATGAATGCATCCATATTTTTCTTAACTCCTCCTTTGATCTTTATTATAAATGAGAAATTATCTTAATAATTCTTTAAGAATGTTTAATTTGACAAAGGAATATGTATGGAAAAATTACATTTCAGTAAGTTAGCATTACTAAATCCTCCCTTTTCTTTTTGTGCATCTCAATATGCAACATAAAACCTGAGAATTGTTAAGTCTGACAAAATTCAAAGCAGAAAAAATTCACACTATAACAAGTTTCACCCACCAAAAAAAAAATGTGATGGAAGAGATATCAAGAACTGAGGAAAGAATTTTACATTTTGTTCCTTTTATCTATAAATTATTGATAGCTCAGTGTAATATAAAATATCACTATTATAAAATACCTATCTAATGTAACACTTTGTCCAGTGACCTCCAATATTTCTTGATCAAGTCCCTTGGCAGCCCAGGAGATCAAACTATCATATTTTTTAAATTCCATCTCCAGCCTGCCAAGATCAGTGATAGAGGGGAAACATCTCTCTTCTGAAACCAAATACCAGCATTCAAAAGACACTAGACCTGACATTAAATGAAGAAACAGCATCTTTGCTTCAAGCAACTTGTTATCTTTCTGTATTTAAATTACAATGCTGTAAGTAGTGAAACTTTTGGGTAGAAAAATGGTCACAGCAAATCCAGCCTGCAAAAGCTGGATTGATCACAAATTAAGAAGAAATTTAGTAAAAACTGGGAACTAATGAGAAAAACACATACATTCTGCAAACTTTCATCTGGGTTCAAAAGGAATCACATATCTGCATCATCAGAATGATCTCAAATGTCAACAGCCACCTTTTCCTTTCATCTGCCAGGCTTGCAGGAGAAACGTCTCCATTAATTTGTACTTTGATACACAGAGAAGTCACTGAGAGTTGAGCACGCATTTAGTTATAACAAGGTAAAACTAACTCTCCCATCTCTATCCATATTCTCACTTTTACTCTTTCCACAGAAGAGTTGCTGACAAGGATTGCCTCTTCCTCAGAGTATATTGAACTAATCACACTAAGAACTCAACCCTAACTGCAAAACCCTCAGCTTTCAAAATTTCAGCCCAAACTTCCTTCTATCCTTGTCAATCAAGTGATATCACACTGTTCCCCAATTGCTGCCAGAATCCTGGATAAGTGACAGAGGTGACATTTCAGTGACATGGGCATCTTTACTTTTTTATAAGCTAAAATGAGGAAGATGTAGCTGTTGTTCAGAAGACAGAACATCTGGTAATATGGGCCAGGTTGCAAGTACTTACAGCTTTTTTCTCTCATAATCCCCTTGATAATCAGAAGGCTCCAATTTTGGAATTGCTTTGACATCTCTTTGTTCCAGTCCTTCCCAGTGAAATGCACTCCAAGGATTCCCAGTGACATTATTCACCAACATCTTGACATGATGTAACCCTGATGGGTTTGCACCACTGACATCTCTAAAGGCTTGGAGGAGCATTTCATCTGACATTGCAGGATCATATCCGTGAATTCACAGTGACATGCAGAAGAGATGGTTGTGATAAAGAAAAAACAAAGCCTGCTGGAGTGATTAGGAGAATTTTATCACTATAAAATGGAATAAGGAAAAATAACTATTTTTTTTCCTTTTTTTAACCTCAACTATTTCCAACTCTTTTAATTAATGCAGAAAAAATTTTATGCTTATGGGCTAGACTTATAAACTACATCCAAAATATACAAAACTACAACTCCATTACATGTAGATCTTTTATGAATTTGAATTGATTGCATGGAGGTTTCCAACACTGTGGAGCTTGGTCGTCTCAGAATGGGAGTTCTAAAAGGCACCATTGATATAAACATGTTGCAGATACATAAACAGAAGTGCCAGAGACAAACACACTTGAAAGTTGTAGTGCTGGGTTTTATTTAGACTGGAATTCCTTGTTCTTTTAATGATCTAAATTATGATTTATTATACTTATTATGATTAAATATTATTAAAGCCCTGACCTGCATATTTCAGTCAAACATATATATATATATACATGGGCTTGGGGAGTTTTCTTTTAAAACTAAACTAGGGTGACACATTTCCATTAAGAATGACAAAGGGAAAGTCCCAAATTTTTGACTATAATTTTACTTACAAAGTTCACCCAGGGCTTTGGAAAACCCTGCTAAAACTTCCTCCTGCCTCTGCCACACATTCAGGTGGTAGCTGAGGGGCTTTCTTGGCTAGAAAGTTAAAGTAGTTAACACCACATCCTGGTGAGTTGTCTCCTTTGTGCACAAGGATTAACGAGAGGGGAAAAAGGGGTGATGAAAGGAAGGCTCTCATCATGCACTTGATGGTTCAGCTGTGGGAAGGGTCTGCTGAGCATATCCTGGACAAATTTCCTGGATCAGCCTCATCCTATGAGAGCTATGAAGGTTACTACATTGGTGCACACAGATGTGTTTCAACATGCAAAGAGTGAGAGTGTCTCCTCAATAATCCCCAGCACAACACTGCAGTCATCTGGAGAACTTTTAGTCAAAAGCTGGCAGCATGAGACATCATCTAAGCAAGAGCTCTCACTTCCTCCAGAGGGTAGTAATTTCAGATGTAAGACACTAAGGCAAGACTTAAACCCTTAAGTCATTTTTTGTGGCACAAGCTCTAATTGCCTATAAATCATGCTGTGTTACCTGCTTGACACATAAAGCTTGTCTATAAATAAAAAACTGCTTTAAAATCCATGTTCCTGCATGGTACTGAATTGGAAATATGGCAGAGTTTTGTGTTTGCCTTAGAGCTCCAGCTTCAAAAGAAAACACTTTTAAGTGGGGAATCTTTCTTAATTGTTGGGGGTTTTTTGGTGGGATCCAGAAAAGTGGGATATTAGTAGTTTCCAGCCTTCTCTTCCCTTCTGGGAATTTATAGAGTGCAGCAATAATTTCTTACACTGTGACTGAGAGTCCATCATCTACTAAAGATCATCTCTTCTGTGATTTGAAACCACCTACACATAAGTGCTTTAGAGCTATTTCTGAGATTCTTGGAGCTGCCTGAATGTGTAGGAATCATGAAGCCAGTGAAATTTTTATAAAGTTTCACTGTTCTTAATTTTTTTAATTTTCTTTTTTTTTTAATGTATCTAGAACAAGAGTCTGGGTCTTCTGGGAGTACACAGAAACAGCCTCAAAAGCAGGGAAGTCAGTTCCCAGAAACTGGCCCTGCAAAATAAAGAATCCAAACTGCACAGATGTTGCTGTTGTTAATAGAGTCTGTGTGACTACTCTCCCTTCTCTCTGAACTTTACAGCACTCCTGCAGTTAAGATCAGGCATAGGGAGACACCATCTACAAAATGCCTCATAAAATTGTGCTTGTACCTGTCTATGCAGAGAGAAAGGCAAGTGGAGCAGAAACCAGATTCTTCTCTATAAAAGGCTCTATGTTTTTGCAGGAAGAGTTAAAATGAACATATCCACTGTAGCGGATTCTGCTGTTGTGCCATCTAGGGCAGCAAGAAATTTAAAAAAAAAACCAAATGTACATGTTTCAGTCATGTGAGCCACTCAGAGCTGTCACTGTAAGAGAAAAGCCCTTCTGCCTTTCCAGGCAAGAGACCACCGAGGCATAAGAGGACACTATATCTGGACTTTACTAAATATTTTGATTGAAAACTTGCATTAGAAGTGTACAGACAACACAATTTGAATTTTAGAGCCACAGATCTGTGCCAATGTGGAAGAAAGGTACAGTGAAAAGTCAACCACATTTTAAAGAGGCTTATGCAAAGCAAAGGAATGCTTAATTACTTTAACCAATTAAGATTTTTATTGCATCCTCCCTTGACTGCTTCTATCTCATTGAAAACATTTATAAGAGGATAGAAAACAAATTTGGGCAGAGAAACCTCAGAGAACAGCATTTGCTGGCACACAGGCTGTCAGAAACACACTTTGTTGATCTCGAAAAAAGGAAAATGTCCACATTCAGTTTTGAAAGGGGTATTTAGCAGCCATTATTTTAAGTATTCCTTTGCTTCAATATGAGAATCACAGCACTGAGCAAA
Source organism: Petroica traversi (assembly GCA_025920805.1). NCBI lineage: Eukaryota > Metazoa > Chordata > Aves > Passeriformes > Petroicidae > Petroica > Petroica traversi. The sequence continues at coordinate 420,106 of JAHLSL010000111.1, read as the reverse complement.
AAGCCATCCACAGCTTTGTTATTATTAACAAAAAATGTGAATGGCTTAAGGCTATTAAGTGCTAAATAATTTTTTATTGTAATGCTAAATATCTTTTTTGGTTTTTTCATTAGAAAATGGAATTCATGCAGTGCAGATGAAGGTTCAAAGTACCACACCACAATATAAAGATGCTGTGCAACTGCATTGGTTGCAACCAAAAAGCAACAAGAAGGGTTCTAGGTTCTGTAAGGCTGTTGAAAACAATTTCTCTTTATATCAATCCTAAAATGTATATTTTAGATATAATTCTAAAAGCAATGTTTAGCAATTTTCATTCTTCTCAGCCGAGGCACCCTAAGTCTCAATTCCAGAACTAAGTCAAATTAAAATTACTGCCATCAGTTAGATCCATCACCTCAAACTGGGAATTCTCATTCTAGGCACCTCAAAAAAGCAAAGGATAAAATCCTGCAACAGAACCACACAGGGACACCCAGTAACACTGGATACTTCCAAGGAAGACTAATAGCAAGCATTTTACAATCACCTCAACAGCTGAAACTCCTCCATGAAAATTTAAGGGGCAATTTAAAATAGCAGTAAAAACCACAAACAGAATCCACACATGGTTTATTCACAAATAGGAAAGAATACTCCATTAGTCAAATTAATTGCTCTTTCCAACTGCTCGCATAGCTCTCTAATATTGTTGTCTGCCATCAGTCACTCAGAGTGCACCCGTGGACAACCACCCTGACCGGGCTATTCTTGCTGCTCTGGTGTGGAGGTGATTGCCTCTTCTGGTAATCATATCCAGAAACTTGAAAAATAAAAGTAAACTCACCTTACAATCAATCAATGTTTTAAATTTCCTTATCCTTATTATAGATTAATGCCACTGTGACCTACCAGCATTGCTCCAAGTGAAATACAAGAAAGAAGCCTTCAGCATGAACACTCTTTGACTTGCAGACTTGTAACTTATTTAAAAATCTGGACAGAATATTAATGTGACAAGGTAAGAAGCAGCTGAGCATGTTAAAGCGTTAATGCACCTGTCTGACTTCATGGAAGTAAAGTGACACTTTTGGATGGCTCAAGTGGGTGAATAACCCACTATGAAAGCAAAACCTTTGCTCTGCTAGTTTATGTCACAGGAGCCATAGCAGGTATTAATAATTGAAGAGCTGCATTTGTACAATTGCCTGATTTTTCTGTGTCAAAACTTCAGCAATGGAATAGGAAGGAATTTAAGTAACTGAGAGTTAAAAAAACACTCATCACAGAATGGCTTGGGTTGGGAGGGGACCTTAGAGACCTCCTCCTTCCACCCTCTTGCTATGGGCAGGGACACAGGCCTGGCTGGTCCATCCAAACAAGCCTTGAACACTTCCAGTGTTGGGGCATCCCCATCTTCTCTGGGCAACTTATTCCAATGCCTACTCATTCTCACAGTAAAGAATTTCTTCCCAATATCTAATTTAAATCCATCCTCCTTCAGCTTAAAGTCACTGTCACTTTTTCTATCACTCCACGACCTCGTAAAAAGTCCCTCTATCTTTTTTGTGGATCCCTTTCAGATACTGGACTGCTGCTTTTAGTCTTCCTTTGTAGCCTAAGAAACTGTTTACAGCATGTAAATCATAATAGTGTGAAAAATCTTCACCAAAATCTAAACAGTTACCATGTCTCTAATAAAACAAACCCCCTGTGTTCAGACAAATATAAATCTCTAGAATATACACCCATTCTCAAGAATTAATCTTAAAATTCTCATTCATTGTTTAATGTCTGCCTCACCCTCATATCACCTTTGACAATCCTGCTGTGGCAAGGCTGCACAAGTATTAAAAGAGCAGCTCTATGCCACTTTAGCAAAGCCTGTGTGAAATGCAGAACACTTGGTAAATATTTTCTTCTTTTTCTTTTTAGCTGTAGATTCTGGAATCATGGTTGGTCCTCATATTTAGACCCAACCTTCGAGAGCTTTTTTGTCAAGTTTTGGAGTGCCTTACTTTGTACCAATTAGAAGAGCAAGAAAAACACAGACATTTTTCGCCATTCCCATACCCCATTTTCTCAGAGTTGTAACTGTTTGCTTCAGGACAGTTGGGCTGGATTTACACTGTCTCACCTCAGATGACAACAGAATGCCTAACCAGCTCAGACTGAAGGGTGCAGTCCAGTTACCTCAGGTGACATTTGATCAGGACACTGGGATTAAAATCACTTTTACTTACCTTATGCCATTCCCAGGAATACTGTCTGTGTCTATCCCAGTAAATAAACCAAGTGCTGGTGCTGCATCTGGGTCAGAGCAATCCCCAATATCAATCCAGGCTGGGGGATGAGCAGAGGGAGAGCAGCCCTGCCCAGAAGGACTCGGGGGTGCTGCTGGAGGAGAAGCTGGACATGCCCCAGCCATGGGCACTCAGCCCAGATAGACAAAAGTGTTCTGGGCTGCATTTAAAGCACTGTGGGCAGCAGGGGAGGGAGTGGATTCTGCCCCTCTGCTCTGCTCTGGTGAGAGCCCACCTGCAGGGCTGCATCAGCTCTGGGGCTCCAGCACAGGCAGGACAGGGACCTGCTGGAGTGAGTCCAGAGGAGGATGATCAGAGGGATGGATCTCCTCTCCTGTGAGGAAAGGCTGCAAGAATTGGGTTTGTTCAGCCTGGAAAAGAGAAAGTTTCAAGGTGACCAGTTGGGATCTTCTAGTACTTGAAAGGAACTTACAGGAAAGAAAACATGATTTAGAGAAACGACAAGTGGGAATGGGTTCAATTTGAATGGGTTCAAATGAGGTTTGATTAGATATTAGGAAAAAATTCTTTATTATGAGGGCAGTGAGACACTGGCACAGGCTGCCCAGGAAAGCTGCAGATACCCAACCCTGGAAGTGCTCAAGGCCATGTTGGATGGAGTAACCTGGTCTAGTGGAAGGTGTTCATGCCCATGGCTGGGGCTTGGAACAAAATGACCTTCAAGGTCCCCTTCCAACCCCCAGCTGTTCCATGAAATTTAAGAACTGGTTGTGATTCTGGATATAATAAATATAGTTATTTGTAAGGTTAAAATCGCTGGACAGTCTATCCCAGCATCTCCCAAGCAATTCCTCAGAACAGCTGCAGAGTGAGAGCACTGAGGAGCCTCTCCACAGACACAGCATGAGGGCAGCCACCCTGGATTAGGGGCTCTGACCCCTACAGCCCTCAGCAGTCTCTAGAGTTCCTTCTTTGCAGCTCAGACATAGCCTTGAAGTCTCATAAAATCCTCACTATCTCATGATGAGGTTCCAAGTGTGTCTCATCTAAAAATAAATTATTGCAAGGAGGGTGCATGCTAAATTTCAATGTAGCAGGAGGTTGTCCAACATGCTGGAGATAAGATATATAACAGCACAGTAGATTCTGATGGAAAATTGAAATGTTGAAACTTTTTTTTTAAGCCTTTCCTTAAAGTAAAGCTCCTTTCCTGGCTCAAGAAAATTGAGTAATATTTCATGTCTACAGTTATTTGTGATGATGAAAAGGAGCTCATCTGCTGACAACCTGTCCTTTACATAAGCATTTCTCTAGGAGTGTGAGGGAAGGAAGACAGTTAAGTATGATTTAAGTGAAAAGAATCAGGTCTCTGTACATTCCAAAAGAAGGGGTGATTATAGAGAGTATGCATGTGTCCTCATAAATTGGTATACCATAACTAAAAGTTGTCCAAAAATGAGCTTTACTCATCCCATCCCACAAAAATTTCAGTGTTACAACACATCAAAATAGAAGACAAAAATCACCAAGACAGGTTATATATTCAGCCTCCTGAGAGCTAGAATTCAATTACATTTGCTTCTGAGAATCATTTTCTTTAGTAGAATGCAACACTTGTGAACCAGCACAGCAGCATTTTCAAATCAAAGGTTTCCAGCTTTTTGCTGAAAGCTGAAAGCTTCTGTTTTCAGGTGTTTCATTTTTTCACTCAGAAGTCAAAACTGTCCGTACAAAGCACACATTTCTCACACAGAAAATAATTTTAATAAAGAAAATAGTTTCAACAGATTTCTTTGGGCCATTTCTACAGTGAATCCATGCTGGCTTCCCTTTTTCAAAGCAACAGCATGAAACCTCAGGGTTCAGATCTAATGCTGCAGAGCAGCCTCAGCCCCACTGATTTTTTAATCACAGAGTGCACCCAACACAGCCACAATGGCCAACCTCTCATTATTCATTTAAATCGACAGTCAAAATATTAAAAAATAAAATAAAATAAAATAAAATAAAATAAAATAAAAAAAAGAGAGAGAAAGAAAATATCACTTTTTTTTCCTCCCTCTTGGAGGAGCCTTCTTACATTTGGATGCATTTGAATTAACGCTGTTTTATCTCAGCGACAAATCTGTTCTGCCTTGACTGCACCAACATCCCAGGCACATGCTATCTCTTTTATTCATTTCCCTGGTGCTTTTACCTCGGTACCTAACGCGCTGTCAGAATCATAGAACCCATCCATAAGTATTATGTGATGAGCAGCTGCTGTACACGCAGGCACACAGGAGAAATGAGCTTTCATTCTTCCCTTGCAATCATTTACATAGAGAATATGATCCCGTTTAAATTACTGCTTGTCATCTCGTTGCACTTGATCAGCTGAAGGATCATTTCATTGAGACAGGGAGAAAGGAAGAAAAAGGAAAACTACCAGCAATTTGGCAGTCCTTTATGCTTAAGAGTTTGAAGGTTTGTACGGTTTTATATTCAAACAGCTAGACTTTCTGATGGTTTCTCCTCTTAGAAGAGGATTCCTTTGATAGTCAGACAACTTCTATCTTATCCCTCCAGGCTAAAAATCTCTATTTTCATGAGTTCCCTGAGAAAATTAGAAATTCTGTGTACCACAGTATTAAGTGAAGAGGTGTTTCTTAAGCAGTTACAACCTGACAAATGCCTTAGCTGTGGGAGAACTGACAAAAAAAAAAGGTGTATTTCCGGAGGCTGGAAGAACTCACAGAGCCTGCATTGCTGACATACAGCTTCCTACTATAAATATTTTTCACATCAATATTGGTCTTCAGATGAGTTCTCCAAGAATTTAACATAGAGTTACACCTTGGCAGGATTCATCCTAAATCACGTCTTTGTCTGCATTTCTTAATACAATGGAAATACACTTTGCATTAAAGTGACAAAAGGGTATGATTTAAATTCATAACACAGGCAATTCACAGATGAAATAACTGAGCAACAAATCTTTTTCTGTACAGGTTTTACAAGGCACTTGCCTTTGGTGACTAATACTCAATATACACTCCCATTAAAAAAATAAATCACATTTCTAATCAATATTTTCCAGTGGCCTTAAGGTGGAAATGTTAGGAGTCAGGTGTAGGTAGTGTTTTCAGTGCTGTTACCATCTCGGGAACTTTGTCAGACAAATCTGTCAGAGACAGACCACTGTCCAGTCATGTGATAGAAAAAATAGGACAGGTTTTGCCTTTGCTTGACAGAAATTCGAGTCTGCCAAATAACAGTGAAGAGAAATAGGCCAAATTCTGTTAGCTGTACTCAGTACTGTAGTAGCAGAATTCAAAGGACGAGTGCAGTCACAGGATAAGGCTCTCAGCACTTTCCATTTTCATTCATCTGTGTGACCAAGGTGAGCAGCTCTTAGGACAGCAGAAAAACCCTAAAAACCCAAACTGACACTTTTTTGAGTTTTTTTCTACTTGAAGAAATTCTCTTCAGCTTTGACACACTACATTTCTGTCCCAGAAAACTAGACAGACTACAACTCCAGGAGGTTAAAATTTGCAGAAAATGTAACTACCTGAGAAATTTTTGATGAGCCAAGAACTAAATTGTCAGGTTTGGTTGACTTAGTACTTAGAAGACAGGTCAGTTAAGAAAATGTTCACATTTTTTAAAGACTATTTCACAAATTCTGTATTTTTAATGCAATCTTGTTCATAATCGAAATTAAGTATCAGTTATTTGTTGCAAATTTTCTGATTTAAGGAAAAAAGTCCAAATTTTTGTATCAGGGAGTCTTTGCAATGATATGTGATCCAGCTGGCCCATCACAATACAATCAATAAGAGGAGAAAGCCCAAAGAAATGAAAAGTTTGAAAAGACCAGCAGAATAAGAATTATTCAAATTACACAACAAAATGCTTTAAAAATAGAAACCTTTAAGAAGCACCACTGTTGACAGTTTGGTAAATTTTCTGAGCATTAAACTCAATGTTTAGAAAAGAGACCAAAAAACTGAGGTAATGTCTTTCAGAAGAATATCATGATCTAGAAAGTAATTTGCCTGCAGGAGAGCAAAAAAAAAGGACAAAATAATTTTTATGTTTTGCTAATTACTCTTGTATCTGATTTTTCCATTGTGATGGTATGAGGATTTCATATTACATTGCATTTTATTTATGCAGTTCTTAGCACCTCCATTATATTTTTTCAAGCATTGCAGCTTTATTTAAATTTTTATTTCAAAAGTACTTTTATGTTGAAAAATACCATGCACTCAAAAGTTCTATCTTGTCTTCACAAAAACATCTCCTGTGATCATCATTGAAGTAATGTAGGATCAGAAAAGAGATCTATTTCCTCATAATTTTGGAAGATAAATGGCCTTCATACAAAGCAGAATCTCAACAAGCCTGTGACCACTAAACATTTACACCTTCAGATCAATATTGCTCACAGATTAAACCCTTGGAGTATTGGCAGGAAGGCGTCTTTCCAACTGCACAGAGTATGAAATGCCCTCTTACAGAGATGCTAAAACAAGAGTCCTCCAAGGAGCAAACATGCACATTCCTTTTTTAATGCACTAGAGAAATCATTGGGTCATGATCTATGTAACAATATGCATAGCAGAAAGCTCCACAGATATATTTTATGAAAACAGTGGTTTTGTTTTCTCAGCTCTGCCCAACTGATTTAATCTGTCTTGACAGGCAAACTAATATAGTCAACTTTAGAACAGGCTTCTCTCTAAAATTGTTGTCTATGACAAACAGAAAGTTACTGATATTTCATTTTCTACCACTGTTACTGTATTTGTTTTACTGGTTTTGTTATCCTCCAGGTGATCTGGTACATTTGCCATTAAAATTCATGTCCTTTCCTGCATTATCTTAAATCTCATCTGAGCTGGAAGAAGGCTGCCATGACAATCACAGATTTTTTCAGTAACAATGGCATGTCTTTGGGCAGAAAAAGCCTGTGAAGGAAAGTACACACCAGTAGCAGAGCAGAAGGCCAACTCACACATCAAATTAATTTGTGAGGAATATCATGAACAGGCCTGTGCAGGCACTCATGAATCCACCATACCCTGCTTCCTGCTTCCCACACTTCCCATCATGTAGGAACTCATATTTAAGAGAAACATTGTCTATGGTAATCACAGGTCTGCATAATACTTTTTTCTTCTCAAAAGTATCTTTTCCTTTCCTAAAAACTGTATGTAAATTCATGCAGAGCTTCCTAACTGACCAGGAAAAATAGGAGGGGGATGAGCAACATGTTTTAAAACTGCAATCTCCACACAGTTTTCCAGGTCCTGATTGCAGTAACAGGTTCTACCAGACCTGCTCATCTCCCAGAGGTCCCACTTACCAGGACTATGCTTGTGCCCAGCCCAAGCTCCTTCTGATCCTGGCCAGACTTTCTGTGCCAGTGCAGGACCTGAGCCATCATCTTTTGCCTTATCCCTGGGCTGTGTATCACATTTGTCACTAGACCAGCTAGCTCACTAAAGGACTCATGGCAACTGTTCTGCTGGTGCTTGGAACACCCCCAGACCCACCTTGTCCTCCCTGATGGGCAACACTGATTTATGTTTCAGCACTGCAACATTTGAGGGCACTGAGAACATTTTTAGGAGATGTTTTCCTAGTAAGAAAGATCAAAAATGTCACTGCTTGCTGAAATGTACTGCTTTTGCTGCAAGAGCATCACTGAAAACAGACCCAAGGTGAAATTCCTGGTCGAAGTTCCCAAAGCAGTTGCTACACTGCTGTAATCCTGAATTAAGCACAAGTAGAACTGACCCAAGACTTCTGTATCTCTGACAAGAGGCCAAGCCCCTGAGGTTTTATCTGTACGTGCATCCCCATGCACTCACACATGCAGAGTTTCCTGTTCAGATTTATTTAACTGTATGATACAAGTGGAAAGTTGATTGCATACCAGAGATAAGTTTGGTGTTTGGGGGCAGTGGCTGGGGCTTTTTGTGTTTTGAGTTGGGGAAGGTGGATCTGGTTCTGATAAAAAAGGTGGAAACTTCAAAGTTCCCACAAGAAGGATTTGGGGAAAAGGCTTTATGTCAAAGGGGTTAACCCACAAGAAAAAGTCACTTCCTGACTTCAATTTACCAATTTCTGCCTAGTCAGTGGACTAACAAAGGAGGTCCAAAGGAAAACTCATCAAGAAATCAGTCATATTTTCAAGAGAAGTAATTTCAAGTCAAGCCATCCAAGATGACTATATGAGAGTATCTCAGTTGGTTAAAGATTGGTGCTAATAAAGCCAAGGATGGGGGTTCAATCCCTGTATGGATCATTCCCTTTGGAGTTGATCTTGATGATCCTTGTGGCTCTCTTCCAACTCTGAATATTCTGTGATTTCCATGACTTTCATTGGAATTCAATCATTTTCTTTCATATGCTACAATTTTGAAAACTTGGCAAATCTCAGTGAAGACATCTTTCCTTAAAAAATACATCTCATTAAAAGAACTTTCAGAAATCGTAACACGTTAGGAAAAGTGACCTTTTTATTCGTCTGCCTTGTCTTTCATTTCTAGTGCTTGCCATAAAATATCTAAATGTGTCTGCAAATGTTGCTTCTAGGAAGAGCACTGTGGGGACAACCTTTCAGCCACATGCAACACTATAAAACGGTTGAAAGAAGAGCCAGGGCAGTACCAAGTGGATCATGGTTGAACAAGACAGTGATCCCCACACCACAGCCTGAGAATTGCCATTTAAGAGTACATCCAAGCTACATCCCTTGAAATCATAGCACCATGGAAAATACTCCAGGCTCCTCCAAGACTAAAAAAGTAACAAGAGGTCTATATGATCTATTTACTCTTTCATCTGATTCACAGGAATGGCTCTTGACAGGAGGCAAGTTGATAATAAAAAGCGAAGATTTACAACTCTCCTTTCAAGCACATCTTTAGATGCTGTCTCTCTCTCTTCTCCCCTCCATTAAGTCATAGATCTAAGGACTAAAAAGGAACTGAAGAAATGGCAAGATCTAATGCCTGTTGGACTAAATACGTAAATTATGAAATCAAGTCTCAGAACTGGGAGATCTTAACTCAGACTACTGGTAAATCAAGAAAGTGATGAAAGCAGCATCCCCCTCTAGGAAGGGTGCTGATTTTATCTGTGACATTTTTAGCCCTCAGAAGTCTACAGTATTTTTCATATAAGATCAAAGAAAATGCATTAATATTTGCATATGGTTTGCTGTACATTCCCCCTTTCTATTAGCATCTCCCTCACTCCCTAACTTCAAACACTGGGTAATACTGAAATCTTTAGTGTAAAGGAAACATAAAACCTTCCAGTTCAGATAACTAAAATGCATATTGAAATTAATGGGAATCATTTGATTCCTTCCTGAGACAAAACAAAAATCAGACATTTTCTGGAGAAGAAGCATCTTTAATCTCCCGGGTGAAACATGAGAGCAGAGAAGTGTGATTCCATAATGAAAGCCTTTTTGTTATTCTCACATTTTTCTGCATGCAATTTTTGCAATTTTTTTTGTTTGTTTAACTAGGATTTGGCTTATGTCATTTGAATTTCTTCACCAAGCATTTTGCTTCTATTGTAATACAATTTTATGATAATTAAAAAGAAATTGTCATATTTAAGCATTTTCTGCATGATTGGCATTAGAGCATTCAGTGCAAGGAATTAATGAGAGCATTGAATTAAATGTGTCAAATTTTTGCATGGAAGTTATTTTGTCTGCACAAGCGACACTCAAAAGCTTAAAGCTGTTTCATTATTTGGTGCTTTTTAAAATCTGGGGTGGGGTTACTCTTTATTGTATCTCACACCCATAACAAGGGTTTTTATTGAGATATTTCTGTTCTTCTATTGGCTCACAGTGAAATAAAACTGGGATGTGCCTTGCAACAATTTACAAAAGCAAGTGGCTTTGTGGAGATGACTGCAGTTGTCTCCTTCTGCACTACAGAAATGAAGAGATCTTCCCCAGTCTAAATACACAGCAACCCAGCTGCCTTCAAGCCCTTGGTGAGACTGCACTATCACTTGATGGCAACTTCACTTCTCTGCTCAGTCTGTTTCTTATGCAGGAAAAAAACCCCTCACAGGTCTATTCAGCAAACCAGAGGTTTTGTCTGTCTAACCAGACCCAACTACCAGACCCACATTTCAAGTCATGTAGAAGTGCTGAAAACATAACACAGAGAGTCACGCACACAGGAAAACCACCATGATTGCTCAAAGGAGCCAGTATTGCAAAAATATTCCTGTTTGGCCCACATAGGTTATTGACATCTGAGCTTAATATTGAAAATTTTCCAAAGAGTGGGTTGCAGGATTAAAATAAAATGTGATTAATTTAAATCAAACTCTTGGAGAAAACTCAAGCTTTTTACTTTCTCAGCTACTTTCTGCCTGTCAGAATAATGATTTCTCTTGTTAATGTCTGTGTACTGAAGACCCAGCAAGACCATCCACAACACAGTATTCATGTGTTTCTGAAAGGTAAAACAGCTCAAACTGAAGGCAAAATTCTCCTGACATAAAAATCTAACCACTTTTCTCATCTTTTATTATAATATTATACATCTTTCTTACTGAGAAAAGAACACACCTAATGTATAGAGTTAATAATTCGCAGACATATCCTGAGAAGGTTTAAGGATCAATATTTATCAGTTCACAACCAAAAATAAGGGGTTAATTAGGAAATTTCCTACATTTTGAATTTTTTTTTAACATACCATCAATGCTATCAATGAATGTAACTCGTTCATTATCAACAGATAACAAAAGCAAAATTTTTCAGGCTAAATTTATTGATGGAATTTCTATGCAAATAATAAAAAAAAACCATTATATTTACCTATCATCAATGGCAGATCAGGGAAAGTTCAAGCAAAATATTGTCATTAAAAACAGTGTAATTTTTTTATCTCAGTGCCTTTCCAAAAGTAGGGATAATAATTAATGCTGTATGACATTAAGCACACTGGTTAAATCAAAAATCCTATTACATACTTAAGAAAAATTAGCTGTGGAATGACGTAAGACACAGCCTTCAGCTCTTAACAATCTAGGAGGAGTTATTGTTCAACCATTCAGAAAGTCCAAATTTATATACAATACTGCTAAACTTCATCGTTCTCATGAATCTCTCAAGGATTGCTCTCAGGAAACTGGTAAGGAAGCAGGGTACTGTGCTCCTTTTTTTGATATTACAGTAGAGACATCCATAGGTGGCATGACTGAATGTGAAGAAACAATATGGGAACTAATGAAGTACCACATTTTAATGTCCTTGTTTCAAATTTGTTAAGAACAGCAAAAAAAGGGACTGTATTTGTTTTCCATACGAATGTCTATAAGGGTTCAGTATGGTATTGGAATATTTCCTGTGATTTAGCCAGTAAGTAATATTTGTCTTCTAAAGGCTGATAATCCATAATTCTTTCCAAACTCTGCATTTAAGACTAACCAGGAGTCTGTCATTTTATAGGACATAATTTCTCATCCTAAATAACATTGGCTGACAGATATTCTGGATGCATAGATTTAAGAACACACCATATATACATAAATATAAGCAAGTTATATATAACTACAAACATAAGAAAAAAGATTTTGCATGTTCAAACTTATTTACAGAAAGCCATAGGAAGAAAAACACCTTCCCATCTACATTATAGGCATTTGGGCAAAGTAAGGATTAGACACATCTGTCCAGATTTTTTTATTTAACTTAAACGCAGCACGAATCAAAACGCATAAATAACCTTTTAAATTCTCAAAGGTCCTTTAAGGCTGCCTACCCACTGCACAGCCACCAGAAGAGGGAGGCTGGGCAGGCATCCTGGCAGATGGTTTCCCTGCAGAAGGGCTCTTCTGTAGAGGGATGGGTTTCCATGCCCCATGCTGCTGCAGAGCTTTGTTTCCCTGGAAGGTGCTAATGGCTGCCAGCAAGGATGCCTCTGATCCATGGAAAATCATGGCCTCTGCAAGCAGATGTGCATGCTAGCAGCTCTCTGTTTGGAGGAATTAAGAACTTTAATAGAGTAAAAGAGCTGAAACAAGGGAAAGCCGTGTGGGGAGTCCCAGGGGATTGATTGGAAACATCGAGTCCTGTATTGACAGGAGGTAGATGTGTTGGTACACGCAGGCAGAAAACCACCAGGAAGCCAGAAAAACAGATGTAGGCTTGGCCTTGAGAATATAAATAGACCTCCCTGGGAGTGAAGGGGAAAATGGGTTTAAAAGCTCGCATTAAAAAACACCTTCATTATTGTCCATTTCTGCTCTGCTAGGGAAAAAAGGATTCAGTCACTCCAAATGACTAGGGATGTGCCAAAAAAATGCCCAACCAGTATAAGCAGCTTCTCCTCCAGAAGAAAAAAAATAATCACTAAAGCCCAGCTAGTAGTCACAAGGAGCTGAAAAACAACAGTTTACAGTGTCCAGCCCACAATAAAACAATTTATTTCTTCAAAAGTTCAAAGGTCAGGACAATTTCCCATTGCAAACACCAGCCACAACTTCTTGCTTCAAAAGCCCAAACCACTTCCCTCTGGATGGCAGGTTCTGTCTGGAGCTGCCACAGCCTCAAGGGCCACAGTGAGGATCTTGCTGTGCACCCACAGGGACAACACAGCTGTCCTTCTCACCTGGCATTTGTCTCTGCCACAGAGGCACTTTGGGATGGGTGGCTGCACTCCCCTATAACACATGTCCCATCCCTGGCACCAGGAACTTGGAGGAGCCTTCACCAGAGTCCCTGTGACAGCAATCTCCTTGAATGGGAAGGGTTCAGGAGGTACAGCCAGCTCTGCATGCTCCCCAGCTTCCAAAAAATAAAATCATAAAATGGCTTTAAAGGGGCCTTAAAGATCATTGCATTCCTTGCCATCAGCAAGGCCTGGGACATTTCTAGGAATGGGGGCACCCACAGATTCTCAGAGCACGAGAAATCAACATGATTAAAATGCAGATACATAACAGCAGAAGCCCATTAGAGACTGATTAAATTCAACAAGCAGCCTCTTCACTCAGGTATGTGGGTGCACAGACAGGCTGTGCCTCGCTCCATAGTATGATTTATAAATGAGACCATGATAATGGAGATGGACTGTTCCTAAATCAAGTCCTGCTGAGGGCAGTGACCTAAGGGAAAATTTGCTACGTGTGAATCTAGGTATTTGCAGGCAGATTTATAAAAAGCAAAACTTCATAGTGGACATCAAATATCTGTGGTACATTTATAAATGCAAGCATGGGCTGAATACTTCAGAAGATAAATAAGCTGTGGCAAATTAGGCCCTTCGAATCCTTGCTGCAATTGAAAACCAATGGGGCCTAATAAGGAATAAGTCAGTACAATTTTTCCAAGTTGTTTGCTGTGTATCTAACACGTTATGTTTCAGTGTACTGCTGTCAAATAAAATATTAACAACAGCAACTACCAGTTAAAACAGTAAACATATACATTTGTGCTGCATTTGTTCACACTTGACATGACCATAATATCTAATCTAATGCCAGATGATGAGCTTGATGTTGCAAAGCTTGATTTCTCCCTGGCTACATTCACCAGGAAGAAGGAGTGGAGTAAAGAAAAAAAACACTGGTAAGTTTTCCACTGGATGTATTGTACTGTTGACAGCACAAGAACATGTTTATTTTTGTTATTCCATCTGGTGCTCATTATAAGCACCACAGTTTTGGATGAGTTATGGCCAAACTGTCTAGCTATCAATAAAACATGGGCTCACTGAATCTGCAGCAACATGAGACATAAGTGCAATAATCTCCTGTTTACTGATGGTGTGTTATGCAACATTATTTTTACTCAACCCCAACTATTAGAAAATTAAAACAACTTTGATCACTTTTGGAGGTTCTGGGCTAAGATTTCCATTTGTAACTATCAATTATTTAAAGAACAGTTTTAAAGGGTTCTTAGAGGTTTAAAAAACCCAAGTAATTTAAGCAGCAATGGCAAATGATTATAAGACTTAAGCCTCATATAGAAAAAAAAGTCTGTATAAAATAGTCACATTGCCATCTACTGACAGTTCTTTATGAAAAGGCTTACAGTTTTTATTAGCTGCCTGGCTATATACTTAATACTTTTTCTCTTGACATAACAGTAGCACAAAAATTAGCGACGTACAATATATGTTGTTCTGTACATCCCACTGCAATAATCCTGCTTCTGTTCCAATTCATCTGAATCCATTCAGGCTTTCACAGTTACATACTGCAATTAGACACGTTTATTAATGGCATTAGTGATCAGTGTTTCATAGGAGGTAAAACTGTTTTCAAGAAAGTAACTACAGAAGGGTATGTTAATAAATTTGGACTATGTGCACAGCACATAGGGACTTGCTAATAGGATTTCCATAATAACAGCATTTATTTCACTGCAAATAATATCAATCATAATACCAATCACTGGAAACCACAGTATTCTTATTATATTATGTGAAAAATGGATTTCATGTTAAGGACACATCATATAGACTACAGTGTTGCTGATGCACATGCATATTAAAAACCTTTTACCTCATCTTTATACTGAAGAACATTTTGGCCCAAGACTTAATGCCCTATTTATTAAGGCAGCAACATTTAATTGCACTTTAAAACTGAATGGTCTCATAGCTGTTCCACCTGCCTGCACCAAGGGTCAGTGGTTCCCAAAAATGGCCTGTAAATGAAGTGATGCAGTGCTCTTCCAAAGAAGCAAATATACCAAGCTGGGATTTCCTCTCTGTAACCCAACCAGGTTGTTAATACTCTGCACAAACTGAAGGCCTTTCTTAGATTCTCAGGGCTTTATTTCCTGCTAAGAATTTCTGATCTAAGGATGCTCTCTGATCTATAGCATAATGTGGTTTTTCTTCACCCTTACCTCTTAATTATAACATTCAAGTCTGACAGAAGAAAATAATCTATCAGGTCTTGCCTCCAGTACTTGTGCCCAGTTTTTCATGCCTTCAAATTTGCCCTTCACAAAAGAGTTTGTAAAACACATTGTCTTTAACACTTCAGGTTTTTTGTAATTTCTTACACTCATATTCCAGTGTTTTGTCTTTTTTGTATTTTCTGGGAAATTTTCGTGGTATGCAGAAGAGCCCAGAGTTACAGAGCACATTGTAGTGTGCTGCTGGGAAACTTTACACCGCTCCATTTCAAATGCCTTCTATGGGCTTGCTCCTTGGTTAAACAAGGTATCAGAGAAATTCCATGTCATAGGGAATCTGAGGATGAGGGAGTTAATCCAATGCCACTCATGGTTCCACAAGCACAGTCCTTGTGCTGCTACCTGAGCAGCCACAAACCCAGTATCTTTTAAGAAACTGAAAGTAGTTATCAGCTAAAAAAGAGGAATACCTTCCAGATACTCAAGTTAGCTTTGAAGCATAATGAGCAAACGAAGCACACTAGGAGCTAGAATGAGAGTTTACAGGGGTTAATGGTCCTGACCATTAACCCCTTCTGAAAATTAAATAGCCTAAGAGCATTTGCAAAGATCCAGCAGGACCTGTGTTGTGTGCTCCTGTCCCATTTTATCACTGGCAAGCAAACCTCCGACTTTGGAGTATCTGGAAATTTTTCTGGATGTCATTTCATACGACTAGTATGAATCTATGCCACAAATCCTAGCACATGTCAGTATTTTGTCTCCTTTTCCAAATTCACACAACCACTTAAA
Organism: Petroica traversi; assembly: GCA_025920805.1. Classification (NCBI taxonomy): domain Eukaryota; kingdom Metazoa; phylum Chordata; class Aves; order Passeriformes; family Petroicidae; genus Petroica; species Petroica traversi. The sequence goes on along the minus strand of JAHLSL010000111.1, from coordinate 404,164 downwards.
TCTTTTTAGAGTTATTGAGCCCTATCTAATTACCCCTCACTCACTGTAATATCTGTAATAACTAAAATAACTAAATGCCAGGAGAGAATGACTGGCATGCACACAGCATGAAGGCCCAGGCATGCTGCTGCAAGGTAATACCACATTTGATTGAAATTCATTGGGTTAATAAATAAACAACCCAACTGCTAGATTTACCACTCTGCAACTTTCCATTTTGTCTTCTCATCCAGTGGCTGCAAACAAAAACATCACCCTGAAATGAAGGTCTTGCAATTCAATGAGTGAAGAAGAAACTATGGAAGTCACTCGTCCCCTTTTGTAAATGATGCAGTTTTCCCAACAAAGTCCTACACAGAGTGAACTGAATATATTGCACAGAATTAATAAAGTTTCCCATTGCTACCATTTAAGGACAGCCTGAATGGAGACCAATTCTCTAAGTAACAAAATAATTTCCTTAAATAACAGAACAAAAATCAAAGCTGGCATATGTTTCCAGAATAAGATATTCGAGATCAGCATCAAATTTCAAAAATTTTCCTTAAATGTAACCATCCTCTCAACTTTTCTTCTTAAAGGATGAGGATAAGCACTTTTACTATTGAGGCAACAACAACAAAAAAAAAAAGACAACAACAAAACCAAACCTTGCAAATTTAAATGCAAATATATTTTTTAAGCAAAGACCATATAATCCTAGTGGGAAAACTAGAACACTTTATTTCACTGGAATTGTGACTCAGAAGCACAGGGAGATAAACTCTAAAAACTTTGGACAAGTGCAATATTTCTTCGTCTGAACAGCTCAAATAAGGATTTTGCAATTGGAGTTGAAGAGGTTTTGGTGGGGTTTGGCTCAGTTTGGTTGGTTGGATTTTAAAATGTGTATTGATGTAGCCTTTGCAGGAACAAAACAGCTCAAAGAGTGAAAAGTGCTTAGCCAAAGATTAACACTACTTGTAGTGATTGAAGGAATTTCCTCAAGCAGAGTCACCCCTGACTTCAGCACTCCCCATGTCCAGGCTCTGCTCTCTGTGGTTGAGGCTGGGGAGCTGGAATGGCCCAGCAATATGCAAGGAACACAATTAGCGCCCTTCAGAAGTGGAATTACTTTGCTTTTAGGGCAGAGAACACAGAGCAGTGATGAATTATTGCTTTAACATTGTAGCAGCATCTGCTGCAAACAGCCCTCGGGGCTGAGATCCGGCCTTTGATCTACACAGCGCTCACATTGAAAACAACAAGGTAATCCAGATACCCATAGGACTCCCACTTGCATGGCTTTGGAGAAGCCAGAAAAATAATGCTCTCAAAGAACCACTGCTTTTGTTTTCTTTCTCTTTTTTTTTTTTTTTTTTTTTTTAGGGGGCTGTTTTATTTTGCCTTGACGAGCAGTATGAAGGAAAGAATGAGGAGGAAAATGTCTATCGTAGGAGGAAACACAAGCTGATATATTTGTGTTTTCCACATTTGCCACGGATGAACACATAAAAATACACTTACGTGCAAGTCATGGCTGAATGAGGAAAGAAAACAGTTAATGATGATAGAAACCAACTTCTGTGGGTGAGATGAGAGAACTTTTCTCAGCTGTTTAATTTTAGAGTAATTTCTGTATGGTTAAAAACCCAGCAAATTCTGTGGTGTCAGAAGTGTCACTTATGCAGTGCAGAAGGTCATGTCATTCAGTAAAGTATCCTGGGAGAGCCTCTGAATTAAGAGCTTTGTCTTTTAGTACCTGTAACTCATTAAAAACTGATTTAAAAGTCTCAAGGTTTCAAAGCTACCAACAGCAGAAAATAGGAGTTTGGAGAGTGCATAGGAATGGTACAGCCCTGAGGGGCTTGTGTTCCTTCCTCTGAAAACTCACTTAATCATTGTCCATGCCTAAAATAAAAACTATTAAAAAACTTTGCAAAATTAAGCCTTCAAGAGTATTTCTCCAAAGATATCATGAAAAGCTTCAAAACAAAACAAAACAAAACAAAACAAAAGGTTTAATTGTATGCCTTTAGCACCTGAATCTGCATATTCAAAAGAAACCATACAAAAGATAGGCAATTATTTTTAAGACATTCATATTCACACGCACACAAAAAAGAAAGTTACTTGGCTTTCAGACTCATCCATACTAAAGTATGAAATGCCTTTGGCAGTGAACTGAAGGCACAAGAGACAATACAGGGTGTAACTGTCATCATGAATGTCTTAAAACACCAGTGGCCAGGACAAAATGCCTTTGAAGGCTGCAGTGAGTGACAAGACACTTTAAGGAATGATAGGAAAATCAAAGGGCACTGTCATTGAGCAAATCAAACTTTGTTTTGATTGTCTGCAAGGTCAAGATATTTGCATTCTATTACAGGTTCATTAGCACAGGCAAGCATTAGCTGTTACAAGCAAATATTTTTTGTTTTGAAGGTCTAAAATAATAAAGTTCCACAGAAAAGAAAAATGCTGGCCTGCCAAGGGATCTCAGCACAATCTATGCCCTGATCTCTTTGTTACAGTGGAAACATTGAATGTTGACTAGTTAAAGTAATAAAACAAAATTCTAGTCATGGAAAATGTTCTACAGAAATTTTCAAGCCCAGATATTTTATTAATTTGGATATGTCTTGCATAAAATACTTGCAATTATTTCAGCACTAATCATTTAGCAGGAAAATCAGCCTTACTTTTTTATTGTAGAAATTGACCCAGCAAGTGTCTAAATGCTTTTGCTTAACTGTTTAGAAAGTAGTTCCATGCTGAAAAAATCAGTCCTATCATAGTTTTATAACCATTTTGTGCAAAGTTTAAAGAAATGAGATTGTCTGACCAAAGATGTCCTCTAAAAGAATTTACTGTTCTTGTTTGCTCCAAGACACTGCAGAGCAGATAACATCCACAAAGGGCTAAGAACAGACATAAATGACAAATGGGACAAAATTTACAGTCATTGGTTTACTGCATAAGCTACAGCACCTTAGTCATAAAGGGGGGAAAAATTGTAAACTGATTAAATTCATCATCAGATGTTCACTCCGGTACCCAAGTGGTATCAATCACAATTTATTAAAAATCATGCAAATACATGACATTATGAATATGTCCTTCAGCAGGGTAGGAAGCACTGTGATTGTGAATGACTCATACACAAATCTAAGCCCTAACCTGAGAACACCGAATACCTAACAAATCTAATCATTAGACAAAGGTGTAATCTTGCATTCCTGCACCTTCTCAGCTGCAAAGTACACCCAGAGCAAACCTGTGACACGTAACACATCTGCCAACACAGAAATCATGCATCTCACAGCTCGAGTAAGTGCTTGGGAGCACTGATAGTCCTTATGACAAGTTTTTAATGAAATAATGCCACGCCTGTCGGTGGAACAGAGAAGAAGAATACATTAGACTGACACACATAGAATCATCCTGCCAAACATTGCATCCCAGAACTGGAGGTGGAAAGATGTAAAAGGCAGGCTGCATAATGTGCTCGTTTGTGTCCTCCTCCTGGAGCCAGCAAGAGTTACTCGAACCAGCACCTATTTTCTGCTTAAAGGAATTAAAAACACTGGGTGTGTGTGAATAAGTTCAGTGTCAAAATATCAAATGATTGCCCACAAATACATACCCTGAAAAGGAAGTGGTTTCTTCCCATTTATTTCTACAAAATCACCAACAGCTTTGATTTGCTCTCCATTTCAAGCCATGCCAAGAAACACGATGCACAACAAATATGAACGACACATATTTACCCTCTTATGCTTCCAGATGTCTCAGTTTTATGTGCCAAACCTCCTGCTCCTTCAAAATACTACCTCTAACTTTTCAAAATCCACTTCCTTTCTATGCTGTGCTTTGTGGAGGAGAAAAAGCACTGCATTTGGAAGGCATGTTTCAGAATAATTATGGGCTATTTCCAACAAAAAAATTTGATCAAATTCAACATTCGTATGTGTTCAGTAGCAAAAAGAAACCAAGTGACAACAGTGGCCAGTTAAAATACAGTAGCAATATTATGATTAATTGCAATTCAGAAAAGACAGGAGGGCCCAATAAATATTTCTGCTGCATACTTCAGGGACAAAGGTGTATGCCCCAGGATTGATGAAACACTTTCCTGTATTGAGTCAGGAATATGTTAGCTGGCAGCTTTTGAAGTCTGACATTTTTTAAATCAGATCCAGATAACTGAAGGGTTTTTAAAGAACCAGCCAGGCATCTTTCTAGGCTGTCAGTGAGCTTTGTCACACTGACAGTCTCAGAAGACTGAAGAGTTGCATCAATATGACAAGACAGAGCTTTACAAAATCTCATAGTAATTATCAGAGTAAAACAGTGAGAAAATGAAAAAAATAGTTTCTGAAGGTCCATCTTATGCAAAGCGGTAACTCCTGTGCCTTCAAACCCAAAAATCAGGATCTTGTGGTTGACTATCAGTCAGAAGCAAAGTTTTGAATCAGAATTCTGGTACAAAATACTGGTTCACAAGAAGGTACAAGTTCTGCTTCTTTGTAGGCAGTGGAAGTGAACTGAAGCAATTACCTCTCAAAGCATCAGAGCCCCTTCATTCATCCCATTCCAAAGATTTGTCTTGGAATGCTGGCACTTGCTCAGATTAAATGAAACATTCCTTCTTCCATTTTCAAGGTTTCTCTCTGCTTTCTGGGTGAGATAGTTCAGCCACACAAACATACCCCTTTCTGTATCAATAATCAGCCAAACTTTCTTCACAAGGAACATCTGGATTTTAACTAGCTGCCTTTATTTTGGATGTAAGTACTGTATCTCATTTCTACCATAAAATCTAGGATGATAATTAACTCCAACAGTGTCTACTAGATTAGCCCAATTTACACTACTATATTCAACTGAAGAGGGACTTTGTGCATAATGGTAAAAATAATGCTCATTGTTTTCATCCCACTTTATATTAGTCTAAATGGTAAATGTTCATACCTGCAATAAAATATATATATATATATATACATAGTAACTTTATAAGCAGTGAAGGATGAAAAATTTTATTCTTTGAAATGACCTGGCTATGAGTATTTTAAAAGTGATGTGTAATTAACTAACAGAGCCCAAAGTCTGTAAAATTATTTACATTGAACATAACGGGCAATGCCCAAGTACCATGGGCTCAGCTGATCCTTTCCAAAAGAAGTCAAGCTAGTGAAGCTAAAAGTTTTCTCTCATCCTCTCATTTTGGATGATTTTGTCCTTTACCACTGAAAACATGAAAGTCTTGCCTTTGGTTTTTTGTTTGGTTTTGGGTGGGTTTGGTTGTTTTTTTTTGCTTAAGAACTAGATTCCTGTGTACCAAAGAGTTCAATCCTTCCTGCACTCCTCATGGGAAAAAACCCTAGCTTGAACATTCTGAGACATTTGCCTTTCTGTCCTATTCTGCTTTCTGAGTAAATCTGAAAATGCTCCATTAAAAAAAATTAAAAAAATAAAATAAAAAAAAAAACAGAAAAAAAAACATCAACAACAAAACAACTAATCCTATGTTTATATCCTGTAAATGTTCTGGAATATTTAGTATCTAAATCATTCATTAAAATAGGACCAAATTTCTGTAGATCACCATGAAAGGCTAAAAATAAGTTCTGACACTCAGTCAAGAACATCCCAGGCAAATCCTGAAAACCTATATTTTTCAGGTCAGTATAAATTTAGGCACTTACCAATAATAGCAAAATTCCCATATCTAGCATAATACAGATACAGCACATATAAATAGGAAATGCTAAATGGAACAGATTGAGTATGAGGAGAACATGATTGCAAAGTTTTTCACAGATTGATGGTTTTCTATTTTTAAACTAATTTATTTTAAATCAGGTTAAATCACACACAGCTCTGGTACCTTCTGAGGTAGGGCTTGAAGCAGAGAAGACAAGAGTATAGAGTGCACATAAGGATTTTCAAGCATAAATGGCAGCACAGAAAAAGAAATATGGGTCAAAAGAGCAAAGGCCAAATATGGTATGTTTGAAAGTGTGAAGAAAAGGCAAAACTGCAATTTTGAAACAAACCTTAACTAAAAAAAAAATTTAAAAGAAAGAAAAAAGAGTTGTCTTCCCACTAATGTTTGACATTCTGATTTTTGCATTCTACTATGCATTAATTTCTCAAATTGTGTTTGTTTCTCAAAATCTGTCTTTGTAACAATTAGCATTTTTGTCCTGGAAAGCATAATGGAAAGAGAAATTCCTGCAACTTTAGAGTTCAGCCTCAGCCTTAATGATACTATAGACAGTAGAAAATAAGGAAATGCAAAACCAAATTACCAAAACCAAATATTCCAGTTGCCCCCTTCTGCTCCCAATGAGAGATTAGCTTCACTGCCAGGTTAGAGCTGTAAAGTTGCAGCAGTGAGAGGAGGGATGCACATCAAAGCTAATGGTGGGCAGGGTCTCTGCATTCCCTTTGGAGCCCTTCTGCATCACTCCTGCCCATAGTCCTGAAAAACAGGACTATGAGTGTGGCCTCTGCATTTCCAGGTTATAAATACCAACTTGGTATTCTTCTACATGAACATTTTACATCTGAGGTGCTTGATTCATGTGTCTCTTTTCACATCATTTCAATATTTCTGTGTTTAGATCTAGAGTTAGTTATTCAAGTTTATCTTCTAAAAAAAACCCAGAGGAGTCAGCTTAAAAACCTTCTTACATTCTTTTCACTATTTAGAACTGAAATAAACAGGTAAACCCCAAATTTCTGACTGCCTTGCATCCTGTTAAAAACACATATAGCTTATTTAGTTAAATTGCTCTTATGTTTTTTACTACACATAAAAGCACCAAGAGGTAAGAGCACTGCATGCCAACTCTTCCTTCTCTAAAAGAAAAAAAAAAACATTTTTGAAAAGTAAATTCCTTCATAAATGCATTCAATACTCACACTTCAAACACTGTTTTTAAATTTTTCTATTGGGAGGTGAGAATATAGAGAAAAATAACTCAACTAGACACTACTGATACACTGAAAAAGAAACTTGTCATAGCAAGGGAATTTTAGATGCCAAAGGAGTACCAGCAAATTAAAAATAAAAATAAAAAATGGGTTGGGAGAAAACAGCAGCTTGTAAAGCCATCTTTTGGAGGCTATTGAAACAAAAATCATGCTGAGCTCAATGTTTCAATGAACCTGCATGAAATAGAGTCTGACAGTTTTCTGGTTTTAGTGCAATTATAAACAAGCACACTCCTGCATGCTCCTTGTCTGGGCAAATGATAGTACAACAACAGCAGGAGCAACAACTGAATATCCCTGGATATACACACTCAGCAGGTATTAAAATATAGAAAAGAGTTCATACCATAGGAGAATATGACCAGATATTTCAGATATCCAAACCTGCACACAGATGGTAAAATGCAGAAGCAACAGCTATTAGACAACAAGATCTACTTTAGAGCCAGCCCTCAGCTCCTGGATATTCATGTTCAGATAAAGAAAATAATGTACATTGTAATGTTCATTACATTTATACATGTAATTAACACAGTAATAATGCTCAGGCAAAGGAAGGTTCACTACAAAGATGCTGGACTTTTCTGATGTTTTATCCCTACCCCAAGCTATCCTGCTGCTCTTCTACATCTGGCTGTGAAGGGACACCATGTCTTTTTTGATTAGTTTTCTTTCAGACAGTAGTGTTTTTAAGAGAAACCCAACTCACTGGCACATTATTGAGCTTGCCAGCTGACAGAGGGGATCTATTCTGAACCCAGAAAACTTTGTTATTGCAACAATCTGTCAAAAAAACTTAACGTTTTAAAGGCAGAGTCGATACATATCAGGGAAACATCCAGGAGTTGATGACTGATATTGCTCTACAAATATTATCAAGGAGCAAGACACAGCCTCCACCCATCAGAACCAAACCATAGAACAAAATCTAAAACAATAGTTCTGAAACACTAAATAAATCCCTAGTTTTGATTTTTTCTATTTCTTGAGAGTTTGGAAACTCAGGGAGATTTTATGGCCCGCTGTCAGTTGGATAGTAATGCTGCACTTGGTTTTCCTCCCAACAACCTACAACCCTCCCTCCAAAAACAACTATTCTGTAACATGAGCAGTGACCTCCAGTGGCAATGGACTCATTTATTCCAGCTGAGTATCTGATCCTAAGTGCTAGAAAAGTCTGAAGGTCCCTTTGAATGAGCAATAACTAAGACACTTTCACAAATTTGAATTAATAGCTAGTGTCAGATATAGTGACAAGGATAGGTTCAGGACTAACACTGGCATGAGTTCATTTTGATTGTATTTCTTTTCTTTTTTGGAGAGGTCAAAGTGGGAGGTGTTTGATACTTTTATTTGTTTGCTTTATAATTTCAAGATCAAGATTGGAGTGTCTCTGTGAATGATTTTATGTCAGTGACCCAAAAACAGGCATGTATGCACAGTCTATCCTCCAGTACAGAGAGGAAAAAAATTTTCCAAACTCATAACACAGACCACTAAGTAATTTAATTTCTAATGGTTATATAGATAAGACTAATCTGTTACTTCTGACATTTCTTCCTTACACTTCATGAGTGTCAGGAGAGTTGCTTTCTGAAAATGACCAGAGGTGATGACCAGACGTGCCCCACTCTTCTCCTTAAGACTTTCTTGACAATTGGGAGACTGCTGGTGTACTAAGAGCAAGCAGCATGGTCCCAGCCACCCTGTGATTCCTTGTCTGCACACCTCTGGTCCCTCATGCACCACTTACACTGCTGGATATTTTGGCTGCAGCTGTCTGGCTTTTCTTCTTTGTCATTTAACACCATCTTAATTCCTGAGCAAATATTCAGACTGCATTTTATTAAGAGAGGAGTCAGCAAACTGAGTGACTACTCAGGAGCACTGTTCATACTCCCTTCAATCCCTCCTTCCTAAGCATGCTTCCACCCTTTAATTCCTAATTGTTTTAGCACTAGATTCCTCCATGAGCCAAAAACACCTGAGGAGCACAACAGAAAAGCTCAGCTCAGCAAAGAAAACTGCAAAACGGACACAGCTCAGCAAAGGACCAACCCATTACCAATGCTGGCATAAGAGAGGAGCTGTGGACAGGGGAGTAATCAACAAATTTATTTAGGGGTTTGGGAAGGGAAATATTATTGCCTTAAGCACAGACTGTCAGTGCCTTGACTTTGGGCATGACTCTGCAAGAAGCTGCATCATGAGTGGCAAGCTGTGACCAAGGGCAGAAATTAGGAGCTACAAATTTTTCTACTGTAGAGGAGGTTTATGAATCTCCTCAATGGAAAAACTTGCTACACAGCCTATCATTCACTTGTCTCTTTTATCTCATATTACCTACTTACAAATTTTGGAGCTAGGTCCCACCTCTTTCTATTACTTGCATGGAAGGTTTTACTCACCCAAATCAGGCCAAATGTGGCAAAGCTGTTTCCCTTAAGCCTTAGTTAACAACTACTTTTAATTCTTTCCTCACCAACAGCTGCACATCAACATTTAATGGCTTATTTAATGACTCTACCTACTAAGAATGTTTTGAGGGACTGTTGTAAGCCAGATTTATACACAGACACTTTACTGCAGCAAAGTTTGAACATCTCTAGAACAAATTCATCATATCAGAGTTTCTGGCTGGTCAACATTCCCCAAATCCCTGGTCATTTTACAGAAAAATAAACAGAAAATAGTTCTTCACTGTAAATGAAGAACATAATGAAAACTATTCCCATTGCAACTATGTTGAAATTTAGAGTGGATTTGATATGCAGGTACATTAAACACGGCAACTAATGAAATAAATATGAACAAATGTCAGGTTAGAACAGCCACAAAAATAGCTAGAATTAATATCTTGAAAATCATTAGTAGAAAAATAAGTAATACAAATGCATGCTATTATTAACCAGTTTTTGTAATGAATCTATCAATATTATTAAGGGATTTTGTTCCAATAATAACATTTCATAAAGATTGGAAAGCAAAAGTTGATGAGGAGATTAGTTTTCTAATTTATGGCTCTTTACTTGAATAAACACTGGTTTTAATTTTATCCTATTAGTCAGAAGAAAAGCATTCAAGAAAATGGGTGATTTTTATAGCAAAGCAGAACTTTTGTGAAATTGCTGAAAGCTGTCTGTGATTAATTAACACAAACTTGGAGGGAAATACAGACAGCTAGAAAAATATGGATGGTTTTTGAAGTAGAGAGCAAACCATAGGCAGGTACCACTAAAATACTGAAATGGTGAAAGCCTTCTGATATGTTTGATTCGGGCAGCCACCACAGAAGGAGAAGTCTCCAAACACTTGAACAAAATCAAGTAAAGAAGAAAACAACCAGTAGAATTTGCTATTTACAGCTTCTCACACACCCTCACTTCCTACTAGAAGAATATTTGAAGAGTCCGGTTTTATAAATGCACACTTCAGAAAACTACTGCAACCATAGAAACTGAGCCCTTCTCTGCAATCTATTTTATCTTCAACATTACAGTTTATAGAGAAGAATAGTATCAGCATAGAAAACTTATTTCATTTGCAATAACTACTCTTCCAATCAACAGATTTGATCATGGCTCCATATACAGGGTAAGAGCTTTTCCTGTGGGAGTTATTTTAATATTTTAGGGAGCATTTTAGGGAGACAGAGGTTATTATTCTAACAAAATTTGAAGCATCTTTCTTTCTTACACTCAACTGTCCTCATCATGATGAAACTTGAACACTGATTTAGAATGTTTGCTTTGCCATTAATGAAATCAAGAAGATAGTGTTCATAATCTTCCTTTGAACTCTTGATTAAAATACATACATAAATAGATATATATTTATATATGTGAGCATTTGATGGTTTTGATCTACAATCCTGACACTTTGATCCCACTTTACTTTGAAGATGATTTAAAAAAGAAGTTTCTAACACATGCTCCAGTACCATTATTTGCATAGGAGACCCAGAACTACTACCGAAATAAAAGTCATTCTACTACAAAGGGAGACAATTGTTTTAAATTGAATCACACTTTCACACAAAATGATAGCAATCAACACTTGTAGAGTGCCTTAGTCTGCATTAAAATTTTTTTAACATGGAATCCATTACATCTGGCAATTAATCATTTTCCAAAATTATATTAAGAGGTAATCACCAAGCAGCAATGGTGATACAGGTGCAAATATTTTAAGTCTTCCCAGATATTTACTCAGTATTGAGACATTTTCCCATACCAAACATACACATTGATGGATCAGTTCAGATTTTCTCCAAATGACAGATTACTCACATATTTTTGTTTGCTCTTTCAGAAGGTGCAGTGTTCAATAAGCTGCATCCCTAAGAATTACAACAAGTGCATCTGGAAAAGGCAACAAGTGAGCGTGGCCTCCAACCACTGCAGCAAGCTTTCAAAAATGTGATGCACGCATTAAATTGCTGCTTTCTGATTAAATGGACCTTGCTTGCCACTGCTGTGTGCAGTGCTGAGAGCTAAAACTAGCTCTGATATGTGATCAGCATAAAGTTATTGTGATTTTGTATTCATGAAAGCTATTCTGTTGCAAAAAAAGAGCTGGTGAGTTACTGTCCTTTGTCTCTCCATATTTATTCCCTGTCATGACAATAAGTACACAACAAGAAGGAAAAATAATCTAAATATCTCATAATTGTATGAAAACATAAACCTGGAGTCAAAACACTGAGATTTGGTTTTGAATTCCCCCAAAGGACAGGCACTTGTTGGAGCGGTAGGGTGGGTGAAAACTTGATTGCAAAGACAAGCAAGAAAAGAGTTTTACATGAGAGTCAACTTTTCCTCATGGCTTCCAAGACTCTGTCCTAGAGAAGTTATAACACCCTGCCTGCCATGTGCTGAGCCTGTACTAGGTGTTCCTGAAACTTAGCCTCAAACAAGCACAAACACTGACTAATTAATTGCTTTTGTAAGACTGCTTCCCTCAGATTTTGCACAAAGACTTTGAAAGGAAAACTGTATTATTTATGATATGCTTTATTATATTACCTATGATATAAAATGTCATTTAGTATTATATAAGAATATATTTTCTTAGACTATTTGTCTTCTTTTTTTTACATCCCTATTTCCCTTCTGTTTTTCTCCAACTAAACAAAATTCCCGATTTATATATACACACACACACGAAGATTGGTTATCTCAGACACAGAATCATTTTTTTATTCTCCTCAAAAATTAAGTGTGGAAAATTCCTCCATGTATTACCTACTTCACTATAGGTGAAGCAAGCCTGTTTTCTCAGTGTGTGCCTGAGCAAACCTGAAGAGAGCAGCATCAGATCCTTTGCAGCCACTGAGAAACACAAGGCATTCGTGACTCAGTAACCGAACAGCATCCTTGAGCACAAATCAGCTCAATCTTTTTCATTTCAGGCTATCCTATGCTATGAAACATGTAATTGGTTATGCCTTTTGCATTATTTCCAATAGGGCTCAGATTTGCATTGTAAACAAATCCATTTGCCACTTCAGTTGTTTAGCTCTGAGTCAATGTGCAGGGCTGAGAGGGCAGAAGAAACATAATAAATGGTGTCGTGTCCAGATTTTCTCACAAGGAGCTGAACTAAATAACTTATGAGCCCAGTCAGTGCTATTGAGTTATGAACTAGCTCTTCCTCCTAGAGTAAATTAAAATTCTTCCTGCATACAAAAAGCCCAGTGAACACATTTTATTACTGTTGCAGGTAAGTGCAGAAGTAATGAAGATAGAGCTAAGGTAAATATATAACTCGATGCCTCCCTAGTGGATTGTTTGATAAACCTTGTAATTTTATTCACTGGTATTTGAAAGTTGCATTTTCTGCCTCTGTATTCAGACGGCTCTGTAGAAAAAACACAAGTTGCTGGGACATGGCAAAATAAGAGCTGTGTGATGGCAGAAAAATCTACTGTCTACAAGGAAAATGTCCTAAGAGCAATGACAATTTTCTGCTACATTTTCCAATAAGCAATCTCATCCCAATTCAGGTATAGGTATTTTAGTTAGCATTTGGGAAAAGAGAAGAGAGCATAAGGTAAGAAAAACTATGTAAATGGGAAAATTATAAAGTTCAGATAAAATGGAAGCTGGCATTTATTCTTTGGTAGATATTCATAGTTTCAGAAACATACGCTCAACTATAATAATTCATATTTACAATACTTGAAACACTTGAAATTATTACCAGAGAGCGAGGCCAAAATTCCTAAAGGGATAAGCCTGCTCATGTGAGATATGCCTGTGAACTGAGAAGGGTGGCTGCATTATCCCGAAGTTATAAGAAGGCAACAGGCTAAACTTCATCCCCCTGGTTGCAAAATTCAGTAATTTCAGCAGGTCCAGGATTCTGTATGAGGAAGAAGACAACGTCTGCAATAATTGAAACAGATGGACTCTATGATAGGCAGAATAGGCATAAAACTTATTACTTGTTAATTGTAAAAACTCTGACCTTTGAACAAAAAAAAACCCCACTATTCAAACATACTTTTTTTTTTTCTGCAGTGACTACATGAATCTACAGCCATGCCATGCATGAACAACAAAATATCTTAAAGTTACCAGTTAATAAATGTAAAAATGAAAAATAGAATTGCTGGTTTGAATCCACAGAGGGGCAAGGCTAGAACTAATCTCATAAATTAAATAAACAGCACAGTCAGATCTTGGATGTGACTGGACAGGATTTCTAACCTAGTTTTTGAGGACAGCTTTTGAGAAAAGCATAATGGTTTAACTAATTGGATTCAAATACAGAAAGACCATGATGCCAATTCATTACTTCAAAAATAACTGATCAAGAAGGACAAATATTAATTTAAAATACCAAAGCAACATGAAAAATCAATCTCTGTTACACAACTGCAGAGTGTGCTTAAACCCAAGCAAGCCTCAGTAGGAAAGAGTATTACAGGTGCCATTTTACAGAAGATGCCAACATTAAAGGAATTGAAAGCTTTCTGGATTAAGGTAAATATGAAAACCTGTACAAGATGGGAAGACCAACCTGAAATGGAAATTAAGAGAAATAAAGAAATTTAAACAAGTGCCTCATAAAAAGCTTTCAAACCCACTAAAATGTTTGAAAATACATCAGAGGAAGTCAAGAAGGGATGCAGAGGATAAACAAAGGAGTTAAAGGTAAACTCGAGGAGGCAAATACAAGCAAGTGGGCAGAAGAGTTGGAAACCAGTTCATTCATCATAGAGGAATGTGTCCAGGGAAAACAGTCCAAGCTATAGTTAGGCATGTTCACCTCAGAAATGGGAGTCAAAGCTCAGGAGGGAGATCTAGAAGTCTTCCTTGGGAAATTATTCTTTCCATTTATGCCAGCCCAATTGCAGAAGGAGCCAAAACCAAGAGACACTTTGAGCATTATTAGAAACACTGTGAAGAACGAGACAAAGGGATCCACATCTCTGCACAAATTTTGTGGAGGTTCTCAGTTCAAAGTCAGTTCAGAAGGATGTAGCAGAGCTGGGAAAAGTACAGAAGAGGTAATTTTAATGTTCAGAGGCTTGGAACAGGTTCCTTAAGAGAAGAGAATGAAAACATTCAAGAGAAATCCCAAAGGAGAAAGATTTACAAAATCATTCAGAACTACATTTCCCTATCTCCTTGCAACACCAGAACTAGGAGATATTTAGTGAAACTAAAAGGAGATTAATTTTAAAAATTTAAAGAAAGCATTTCTTCCTACAGTTGTTCCTAATGTTCTGGCATTTGCAGTTATATGAAGTTGCAGAGGAAGACGATATCAGACAGTTTGGAAAGGAATTAGACAAACTCAGAGACACCAAAGCTTAGACCATGACTCAAAGGACTAGAAGGATATAAATGAGTAAAAAAAGCAGATTCAAGCACTGAGGAATAAACTGCAGACAGGCTGTAGTCTTTCATGCTTCGTCCGAAGTAGCTTCTCTTTCTGTCATTAGGAAACAGGCAGAAGTAAATGTGTTTAGAGAAGCATACTTTATAAACAAATTTAACTTTAATTCTCCCTGCATTTTAATGAAAAGGAGAGAAGATTCTGCAATCCAATTAAGGAATTGGAGCACGTTCTCTGACACAAAGTTTCATTTCACTCTGGGCATTTTTGGTATCACCAACACAGCTGAATCAGTTGTGACACCAGACTGAATGATGTTTGGGGTTTGTGGTGGATGTTTCAGAACAAGGCTCTGCTGCTTTCAACACCTCCCACTTCAGTGGGCAACCTTGGTGGGATCCAAAGCTGCTCTGCTTCATGCTTGCACAGTCCTCATCAAACCAAAAGTGAGAAGGCATCCCTTCACAGAGAGAGAAAAATCCATCAATTCTCAAGATGGCTGCACATTAAATTTAGACTTCATCAAAAAACCCAAAACCACACACACCAAAATCCCACAAAAAAACATGGACAAGGACCTTTCTGTCAGCTCTTGTTTTCTACAGATTTCAGGACTCCATGAAGGTCACAGTGTTTGACTTGGCACAGAGAGGTTCAGCATGATCTCAAAAAGGGATTCAGGTAGAAATTCAGCTGCCCTGACAATCACACACTTTTCAAAAATGGAACAGCACAAATAAGATCTCAGTTTTGGCAAGAAGCAAGCACTGCCCAGAACTTGCTCTTATAACTGGTCAGAGGAAGGAAAGCTGTAAGTGAAGTCCAAGAAAAAGCCCTTTACTTCAAACATACTTCAGATTTTTCATCAGTCTCAGACCTTGATTCTTTCACACATTCATAAAGAGGATCCCTCCCCAAAAACAGCTGGGTAGTTTGGGAAATAGCCCTTGTATATAAACATATCTGTGGTGCTTTCAGTGCCACAGTAATCTGGGAATGCAAGGCCCACTCTCTCCAAATTATTTAGGTCACTCCTTTTTGGCTTTGAAATTTTTCATGCATCTACTCATGAAGAGCCATTTCCTCACTCCTGTGAGCTCATGCACATTTATCTTAAATATGCCTCTATCAATCACTTCAGGTTTTTCCTAAGAGCTGGACTAAAGGAAGCTGAAATATTCCTCAAAAAGAACCAGATGTAGCATCCATAGGAAAAAGAAATAATTATCACAGTAAGGAAGAATGTCAATTCAATCAGTTTCTATTCAGGCATTGCTCAGGAAAAAAACAGTTTTAGCAAGTCAACTCCAAGTAATGCTGAGGAATAAGAGATCACAGTCTCTCATAAGACACTTTTCTGTTCTCAGGTGATCCATTAGTCATTTCTCCCAAGTAAAGACTTCCTATTTAACTACTTTGAAAAGATCAAAGCAGGAATTCCTTCATCGCTTTCGTCTTGAAAGCATTTTGTGTACACTGGTACCATAAATTCAGACCTGGCCTAAAATGGGTGTACTTCATTTCTTCTTACCAATTCCCAGCTGACTTTTTTTTTTTTTCCTTATAGCCACATTTAGGATAAGAGATCAAAAATCTCCCAAGGAGCTGTTCTTCAACCACTACACAGCTATTACCACACTATATTGCATTATCAATAAAAGAGGCCAGCAAAAACTGCTATTTCTAAAGGAGAACCAAACAAGCTCTCTTTATAGGACAGCCAGCAGCAAGATGACTTTTCTAATAGGTAACAAATTGCCACTCTGATTGGAGCCAGCTGCCTAGCGAAAAATTGGAATCATGCATTGATATTTTGGAGCACTTGCATTTGTAAAACATTGTCTGGGTGCAGCACTATTTTTATGCAGCCCTTCTGCATGCTGTATTCCAGATGAAGTGACAGCCACCATCTTAAAGCAGCTGCAAATTCGTCTCTGCCATTGAATAATATAAATCAGGGTATTTTTTCCTGAATTTATTTTGGTTTAATTAGACAGAGAAAAAGCACCATCCAGAATAAGCAGGTATAGTAGCCTACTATTCTACATGGCAGCCTTCAGGAAAACTCAGGCAGCTGTCACATTTATTCTGTTCTGTTTCAATTGCCTTATGCCATATTTGGAATGGCAGAAAAAATGTACCCGTTCTGAGGTCTCCCACATTGAGGTTCCTGCAGCCTGATCAGGGGAGCCAGGTGGGGTTACAGCTTCCTCAGGGGCCACCCTCTTCGCCACAGATGCCTAAAGAGTTTTCAGTCTTGAAAGGAACAAAACGTGCCCAGTTTGACAGACTCTCCTCACGCCCCTACACAAATGCAGATTCTTCTCTCCATTTTCTGCTCCAGACTGGTAGGTGCAGAGCTTCCTTCCTGTCTGGAGCTTCTCCATCCATTCCTGCCACAATAATGGCCAGGTTTGCTCCATCCCTATGGAGCCTGATAGAGATGCCTCATCCTGCACCAGCCTCTCATCCAGCAGGCAAGAACAAACAGCTCCATCTGGCAGCAACTGCAGCTTCTGTTTCTCACAAGGGAGGCCAAAGCCAGAAGCAATACATACATACCTTTATCTCTCCAGCAGTTTCTGGTAGTGGCATTTATTTTTTTTTTCAGCTCCCAGTACATACATATTGAAGTTTGGTTTGTGATATAGGTGCTTTTATCGCTTTCTGAATAAATAAACTGAAAGGGAAAATAAAATAAAGTTTTGGGGCTGTTCACAGCAAGAATTTCTAGCTTCAGCAGATTTCTCATGTCTGAGGACGAAACCAAGGATTCCAGGCAGGTGCAGGAGTTAGGGCCACAAGACTAGATAGAGATGAACAAACTGTCCTCTGAAATATGAACATGGTCTCTTAACCACAGCAAAACATCTTTTCTCCTGCAATCACTTCCCTTCAAATAGCAAGATATGCAGACATATGTCAGTGACATTACAGGCTTAAATCAAATTGAAAGGATAAGATAGCCTGAAGAAGCAACACTGGTTTAGTAACTGGTGGGGGTCAAAGGAGTTACAGATGTGCTACTGGCTTTCTGTGCTTATGGCTCTTGTTTGCCAGAAGAAGACAACTTCTGGCAAACCACTCACTTTTAATGAACTTCATTTAACAGAACAACTGTTCTCAAAAAACGTGGCCAAAAAATGGGTTGTCTGCTTACATTATTATTTTAGTATTCACAAGTCAGTTGCATGAACTTACAGCTTTGCAGAAAGAAAATATTCCTTGAGTAAGGAAGCACAGTCACAGTGTTCTGGATTTGTGGATCAGATCCTGAGTCCTTGCATATCTGAATTCCCACACACAGCCCACAGATTTAATTTTAACCTTCATTTTTTGTAAGAATCCAGGATAAAAAGGAACAGAATTTTGGAGTAGTAGTAGCCCATAGCCTTTCCTCTTCTCACTCTCGTTGCTATCACCTTGATATCATCAACTTTAAAAACCAGTTCTTTTCAACATTAATAGAGGCCTGGTCTTTGAGGACATTTATTTTTCACCTTTCATGGAAAAAAAAAAAAAAGAAAAGGAAAAAAAACCCAAAAAGCTGAAGCATAGAAAAACAAGGTTAGCTGGCCTAATATAAGTAAGCTAATACAAGAGGCCACAGTTGAGCACAGTTTTACATAAATGTAGGAGCAAGGAAATCATCTCCTAGCAGAATCAACTTTTTGTTGAAGGTATATAAAGGACAGTGGCATTAGGGATGTGCAACACAACAGTATTCGAGCTGACTCAACTCATTAATCATAAACACTTGAAAATGCCACCAGTCATCTGTTCACAACATTTCTCTTGTATTCTCGTGAATAAAGGAGCCAAATTTGAGCTATTTTAGGAAGTGAAGGGACTTCCTCACAGTGATAATATTCAGTATTTACAAAATGAAACTCTACATTGTTAAAATATAATGACCTCTGCATTTTTGAAACGCGGGGAAGAGCTTAGATTTAAAACTAATAAAATTAAATAACATACCAAAGAAGGAAGTTCCTAAAGGTCAGTCATTATTTTACAGCAAAATCTTAAGGAAAAGGTGAAATTTCAGTTGTGATTTGAAAGAAAATAATTTTAAAATGACACCACTTTCCTGAGCTTTTGGGGGAGCTAAACACATACAAAACACCTGGGAAATACTGTATTTTCCTTTTGTACAAAGATACATAAATAGATTTTTGTTACAGATAAGTGAATCAAGGCATTAAAATGAAAGAAAGTGAGACTTAGAAGCAACAAAATATGATGTTTTAATGCTTTCACTCTTGTCAGGTCCTTATTTTGTCCATCTTTTGCCCCACACCACACCATCTTCTATACACTTCTGCTACCTCCCCACCTGACCCCAATACAGCAAGTGTTTCTGAGGACTAATAGTAACTACCAGTCCACCTGCTCTTGAATTTTGCATCATGAGGTTTAGGAGAGATTTTACTTAAACATTGAACCCCTGATATCAGTCCTGGCTGGATGAGCAGAGGGAGAGCAGCCCTGCCCAGAAGGACTCGGGGGTGCTGGTGGAGGAGAGGCTGGACATGCCCCAGCCATGGGCACTCAGCCCAGAGAGACAAATGTGTCCTGCATCCAGAGCCCCGTGGGCAGCAGGGCAGGGAGGGGATTCTTCCCCTCTGCTCTGCTCTGCTCTGGTGAGAGCTCAGCTGCAGGGCTGCATCAGCTCTGGGGCTCCAACACAGGAAGGACAGGGACCTGTTGGAGTGAGTCCAGAGGAGACCAGCAAGATGATAAGAGGGATGGAGCAGCTCTCCTGTGAGGAAAGACTGGGACAACTGGGTATGTTCAGCCTGGAGAACAAGCTGGACTGGAGAAGGTGACCTAATTGTGACTTTCCAGTACCTGCAGGAAATACGTAAAAAAAATAGAGATTTTTTACAAAAGGACAAAGTGACAGGATGTGGGGCAGTGGCTTCAAATTGAAAGAGGGTAGGTTTAGATGGGATGTTAGGGGAAAAATTCTTTGCTGAGAGGGTAACAAGGCACTGGAATAGATTACCCAGAGAAGCTGTGGATGTCCCATCCCTGGAAGTGTTCAAGGCCAGACTGGGTGGAGCTCTGTAGGAAGGCATCACTGCCTACAGCAGGGCGTTGAAGCAAGCTGATTTTTAAGGTTCATTCCAATCCAAACTATTCTATGACATTATGATCTAGTAAATTATTACATACTTTTAACCTTTTAACCTTTACCCAGCTCTTCTTCAAACTTTATCCCCACCTACATGTAACAGCTACTCCATGAGACACATCTTTCATGGTACTACCATGGTACTACAGACGTCCCAGTTCAGGTTCTGCTGACAGAAACCAGTAGATAACAAAGAAAATCAGCACAGCTTGCAACACCCAGCTGCCCAGACTTAGCCTGTTTGCCTTCTGTACTGGCAAAAAAAAAAAACAACCCAAGCTTCTTTTTTAAGGCAAACTAAGCCTTTCTGAAACAGCCATAGTCACAGTAGGACTGCAGTGCGGATATACCTCAGGAAACTGTGCCTGCAAAGATATCCCCTCAGAGAAAAAAAGGCAATTAATTCCCTAAACCAAAATGGATCCCTGAGGATCTGTGCAAAGGTTGGGGAGTTTTCTCTAATGCTCTCCACAGCACAATAACATCAATAAGGAAGGAGCAAGCTCTCAACATCTTCCACAGTGTGAGAGGAATTTGTGTGAACCAGAAATCTCACATCAGTGGCACTCAACCTCCTTTACATGGGAATTTCTTGGTAAGGACAAGAGAGGCTTACCAGAAAGAAAAAGTCTGTGCATTGAAACACTTCCTCTGGAGGACATAACCATTGGCCATACCTTAGCAAAAAGAAGATATTTTTACATAATAAAGCAAATTACAGCTTAAAAAAAAACCCCAACCTATATATTCAGTGTAGTGATTGTTCTCTGTGTTGCCTGAGCCAGATACTTCACACGTATGCTATCATATAAAAATAACCCCATAGCATTTTCTACATTCAAAAAATGCATATAATAATACTGAAAAACTTCATCTCAATGCACAAATACAATACACAAGTAATTCAATGAAACAATTGCATGGCTTTCTGCCTCCTGGGTAGTTAACACTGCTTTTAATTTCAACTCTGTCTTTTCATATTATCATCTGCAGAAGCTCATGGCCAAGAGTTTGCCCTGGTAATAACTGACTGTTCTCTTTGATATCACTCCTTGCTCTTTATGGACAGGCCAATATTCATTGTGATTAGCAGGGGACAGCCCTGTCTACCCAGATAAGTCATGAGTACTTAGCAGTTCACTCCATGCATCAACACTAATTGCTGTAAAAGAAAATTCCTGTGTTTCTCTTTTAAACAAAAAAAAAATAGAACAATAATTGTCTCTCCAGGGAAGACAACAATGCTTCACCACTGCTGGGAAGAATATGTTTCCATCTGTAATTCCAAGAAATGACAGCTTATTTTTCAGCTTTTTTTATTCTTTGTTTGAGATTCAGTGTTCCATGAAGCTACTAAAATATTATTTTCTTAAAAAGTCTCAGAAAGATGATATCAGGTATCTTGGTAATACTGCTATCTTAGTAATTTCAATCCTAGAGCTGCATGGCCTTGCATTCATAGAAGATAACCCTAAGAAAAATGGAGCAACAAGTCC
Source organism: Petroica traversi (assembly GCA_025920805.1). Classification (NCBI taxonomy): domain Eukaryota; kingdom Metazoa; phylum Chordata; class Aves; order Passeriformes; family Petroicidae; genus Petroica; species Petroica traversi. The sequence continues at coordinate 382,705 of JAHLSL010000111.1, read as the reverse complement.
TAACACAGGAATATGTGTGGGTGAGAGTGTGCATGACTACTACTTCAAAGATACAAAGAGACTATTTCTATTCCAAATTTAGCTAATGTTCTTAAAAGAAAAAAATAAATCACAGCATATTTAAACAGGTATGGTTTTTACTTCATCCATTTTTGTGGAAGGCCCCAAAAATCTCACTCAATGAAACTTTTTAAAGGGCTTTGCTGTCGTTCTTGTACTCTGAGTTAGATGCACAGAGAAATACCAACAAGATACTCTCAAGGGGTCAAAACAACAAAAAACTTCTCTGGCAACTGTAGAAAATCAGAGAACTTTGGCAAAAGGTTTAGAGCAGCATTCAACCAACACAAAACACTTCTTAAAGCATTTTTTTAACCCATTCACCTCCCTATACTCTTAGCCAGTTTGATTTTAAGTTACTCAAAAATTCCAAGAGGGAATTAGAAGGAGAAAAAGACAGAAGAGAGGTAGAAAAGAAGAAACATAACTAACAGTCCTGGTTTCAGCAGTGTTTTAGCTGACAAAAATTCCAAGAGGAGAGAGAGCCAAGACATGCCTGCCCTGTTTGTGCTTTAAATATCCCTTGGCCTTCCTGGGCCCTTCCCCCAGATGGGACTTCTGGTCATTTGGCCTCTCAGGAGCTGGGCTGGGGCTCCAGAGGTGGGAGTGGAGCTTTGCTTCTGCTGTGCCAGGGATTGGCAGCCACTGCCAGGCTGGGATTCAGGCTCTGGGGTGGGGGGTTGTGTGCGGGGCAGAGCATCTCCTCACCAGAGCAAGACCCTTCCCCTCACACACACACACACACACCTGAAATGTTTTGAGCCATCAGCCATCTCACAAATTGGACCATCTCTCTGTGAGAAATTTGTTTTCTCCTCAAAAGTTACGTTTATAAAATTATACTATGAAGAGACGTTTTTAAAACAAGTGGGAGGTGTGGCTTTGTTTTGTTGGCTTTTTCTTTTTTGAGTTTTAAATGATCTGTTCTTGAAATGTGTCCACGGCAATTTTCCTGGTTTTGTTTCTGATGGTGAATGACATGCTCAAGGGAAAACATGGCCTATATATACTGAGCAAACTAATACTGAGCTGATACCAAGAGTGTTTTAAAATATTCTCTCATAAATATGACATTTTATGTCTCCATTCATTAAAGTAAAAGCAAAATTATGCTATGTGCAATCATTGCATAAATCATGTACATACCATTTTGCCATAGGATAATTATGTTGTCTCAGAGAATACTTTTTTCCATCAGATATTTTTCTTGTAATGAAAGAAAATTTGTGTAAGATTGGTTTAGAAAATTTTATCTGCAAGAAAATTGCTGTTGACTAATATAATCTCCTTCACCAAGAGCAATCCTTCTTCTCTAGGACAGCACTTAAAATTACATTTCTTAGCTGAAGGAACTGCAAATGGAACAAAGTAAGGCAGGTGAACAAATATTTTTTAAAAGTAATTGTAGAACCGTCAAGGACTTTACAGACACTTTCTCAGACCTGAAGGCAGGGAAATAGAAAGTTTAATTCTGGTCTTACACAAAGGTTTTCCTGCTTTCTTTGCCACAGCTGCCAAATACCGTGACTCTGCCAGCTCAAGACAGAAACTCCAGTTCAGGCGAAATTTCTCTTTTGGTGTTAATTTTGATACAAAAATAAACTGATCACAGAGCCTGTCATATGCAGTAAATCCTTTCAGTCATCAATAGCTCTTTCTATATCAGCAAACAGTAAAGTCCAGACAAATAATTTCTGTAGCAAGTACTCAGGAACACTCATCTTATTTTGCTTTGTGGTTTTTTTGGGTCCAATTTTTTTTAATTTGGGTTTTTGGTCTTTTTTCCATCAGACTACCTCTAACTTAGTTCCATGGACTGAATGCCACTTAGTGGTTGTGCTAGATGCACTTCCAGTTTAGGTCCATCCTAAAGGAATCCAGTTCTCACAGGCAGAGACAGCTGCATAACACAAACCAAAGCAGAGTGAGTGGGGACAACTGGAGGTTTCCCTTCTTTATTTAACCTAAAGATGCACTCAAAAAAGTCTTTTTTAAAGACTGTTTTAAAAATCACTTTTTTTCCCCATGAAAGTAGATTTATGGACAAAATAATTGAAGTGGAGAAAGTTTTCTTGCTGGATAAGACCGTCACTTTAAGAACCTCTCTTAGTAGGATAGTGAGGAGTTAATAAGAACTTTCTGTCAAGACTTTTCTTAGCTTAGCTTTTCATTGAACTCTGGCTGACACAGCAAAGTAGGGACATTTCTGAAAATGTCTCAGTCAATCAATATATGAACATCTGAAGAGAATACGTAAGGAAGACTCCTGTGTCCTATTTAAAGTTTTGACATGGAGTCACCATTTAACATTCACCATAAGCTATTTTGATCACTGTTGTCAGACTCCACATGGAAGATACAAGCCATGCAAGTAGAATATTTAAGATCTTTCTGCTGCTCCTCTGCAAACCTGATAATGAAATCAACCTGGTAATTAACTAACTTCTAATTAATTCCTGTGCAGCCATTAGTGTGCTGTCACTCTAGCACCTACATATTACACTAATTTTCCTGTACTGCTACCTTGCTCCTCGTTGTTCTAGGAGTCACATTGTGAATTTTATTTCACATTGGAAAGCCTTCAGGACAGTATCATCATTCACAATACTTCTATTGAAAATAAACATTGCCTAAGATAATAATTTATAAAGTAGTTGTAAAAATGTACCAGAAATTCAAGATATTGATTTTTTTGCAACTGCTTCCACATTGATTGAGAGCATTGTCCTGTACTCTTTCAGAAATCCTTATTGCTTACAATACATCTGTGCATAACTACTACTAACTGGAAGTGGGCACTAAAGCCCATGGACCTACTTGAAGAATTGCAGCCTTTAGAATTCTTAAGTACAGTATTTTTAATTTAGTTTCAAATTAATAATTTTAATTATTAAGATGGCATTTTTTCTAATTGATATCAGTGTCTTAGCCCCTTAAAAACATATTTTTCCCCCCTAAATAACTAAGCATGAATTAGAAAATTAAAATATGGTTTGCCTTTTATTCTAAAACATCTGTTCATCTGTAAAGTCTTAATTAAGGACATATATGTTCAAGCATGCCTCTTTTTTTTTGTGACTCTGCTGTAAGATCTATTTTAAGACATTTTAATTGTGAGCATTCTGATCATCAGCATGACAAATTCAGTAAATAGAGGTCACTTCTGCATTGTTAAGTGTAAGCTCAGACTACTTGTTACTGGAGAGGGAGATGGAGTACATGTGAGACTCATGCATATTCCCACTCACCTGCCACCAACCATCAGGGTCTAGAAAAAAAATAGCAGGTTCAATCTTCAACTGGTTGTTGACAATGCCACACTTCATAGGGCTTAGATCCACTAATGAACACAGAAATTCAGCAGCACAAACAAAGGTGACACCTGAGTGGTGCAGGTGATTTTTACTCCAATTATTTATTCATTTATAGATGGAAGAAGCTCACTAAAAACAAATGGATATCCAGGATGAATGCTGGGCGGTTTTATCTCTATCTGATCTGCATAAATTAAGCTGTACCTTGTTGAATGCACAGGCAACCAAATGTCCTGTGCTGAGATTATTCCTAGCTCCAAAGCACAATTCTTAAGTTGTTGTTTCAGATGCAAGCCTACTTAAAGCAAGCAATTGTCTTCTCTCTGGTCTTTTCACTAGTCAGAGGGTACTTTTGGTGGGTTTAGAGCTATAGGGTCACAGAGATCTCTCTGCTGCAAATACTTAAGGGAATGCTCAGCATGATAAACTCTTCCCCTTCTTTTCTCACCACGTCTTTTATTTCTGCATCTGAGGGAAGAAGCTCATCTCCCTTCTGCTGCCTGCACACACAGCACACATCTACTATGTTCAAGCCTTCTGAGCAGGGAGTACAACTCTATTGTTTGCCTCACCAGCTGACACTCATGCAGGAAGGAACTGCTATTTCTGGCAGCTCTGAAATCTAAAGGTGATTCTTGTTGGGTTTTTTTTTTCCTAATGTAGTAAGATTGGCAAAGTACTGTCTGGCATCCAGAGGTCTTACCCAAGATTTAGATTTTAATTATTGCAAAGTGGGAGAGCTCCAGTCATGCTGGTAGGTTAGAAATCTTTATCAGTCAATAAATTTCCTGGCAACAGAATAAAGCAGGAAAGAATTTATCCTGCCCAGCTAGTAATTCTTCCTGTCTGTTTTCTAATTCCTGATTTTGGGAATTCTAATCAAGATCCTTTGGTAGACCTGTAGGTAGGTGGGTTTTGGGCTTCACACCCACCCAAAACTTTTTAATAAATCAACATCCATTAGAGCACCCTTGATGCAATACTGCCAGGTAATTTGGGAAGTACATTGGAGTAAAATAAAAAACTATAAATGAAGCTGCAGCCTTCCCCTATGTAACTCCTACAATCTATATGTATCAGCATGGACTGATACAAGCAAAAACTGCCAATGACAAAAAAGACACTCCATATTTCTATAGTAAAAGGTCCTAGCATACATGTTTTGAGACCTTCTCATGTAAATTGAATGACAACAAATTAAATTTAAATAAATATATAAAAACAATCTTTACAACCAAATCCAGTTTTCTCTTAGAGACTTTTAATCACTTATTTCCAGTGCCAAAGAAAAGTTATCTGCCCCATTATGAAATCCCAAGGGAGGCACAGTGTTCTAGTTTTTCACAAGGAAGACTAAACAAGGTCACAGATAGGTGAAAAAAAAAATCTTAATAATGAAGACAGTCTAAAATTCACTGGGAGTGAGGCACTGTACAGCAACTTGCACTGCTTGCAATAGTTTTAAATATCTTCCTCCGGGTTAGGCTTTCACAGCACACAGCAAATTCACATCCATTCAGAAGTGAATGTGTGACTCAAACCAAGTCTGATTTTAGCAAATTCTTTTCTGAGACAAATGACCCAGTTGAGTCTAATGGCTCTTTGAAGCTGCCTAGAGTAAAACATATGAGTAAAGGATTGCATGTTTGAGGCCTAAGACATTAAGAAACATACTGCTGCTACCCAGTGATAGCATCATTAATGCAGCCATTTATTGCTTTATTTTTACTTAGAACAGGAGAAAATGCATTGCCCTTCTGAGACCATGAGAAATCAATAAACTTTCAGCTTCTAATAACATGATCTAAACCACTTGCTGTACTCTGCAGTGAAATCTGTTGTGGGTATATGATGCCTTTCATTCTCACAACAATATTATTTCCATTTTAACTGACACAAGAAAACACTTCAGTGTAACCATAATTAAACCTATGCTACACCGCCTAAAATGCAAATTATATATAGTAAAAAGCCCAAAAAACTTATTTTAACAGCTTTTTTTTAATAATAAATAAAAAATGTAGTCACCAAAATCTGTATAAAATATTGTGCAATCATCAACTTGCAGCAGCACTGAAGTTTGTATTACTAGGGTGTCATGGATTACACAGTCTGTAAAAATGACACATTCCAAAGATGCTTATTGGACCTGTTGATACCCTACTTTGAGAAGATCCACTGCTACATATTAACGTTTTTCCATGTAGTTTTCCCCTACAGTATTTAGCACAGCAGAAGGAGCCCTTTCAGGAGCATTATGCCTCCAGGAGAGAGGGCAGCACTCCTTAAAAACAGGGATATGTTAGGGCATCACACATCACCGTTCCTGAACCTCCAGTGCCAAAACCTTTCTAAAGTAATTTATGTTTGGTTTCATTTGAAATTCTCCTCATTTATTATTATTATTCTCATAAGAGCTGGGCTGGAACTCAAAGAAATTTCATGGGTTAATTCTGCGGGCTTCATGTGTGAAACTGTGGCTTTGGGGGTATTCCATTTCAAAGGCTGAAAACTCATAAATACATCAGTAGTGACTAGGCTCATCTGGTTTAAAAAGAAAAAAAAGGGATTCATTTGCAAAAGGTGTAATTAAAAATAAACAGTTTGAAGAGCAATCATTATTTCACTGAGTACAACATAGCCTTCCTATAAGCTATAAGCACTTAGCACCCACTGCTGACAGTGCTTTATCTTACTTGCAACATTTATTTTTGATTTACAGTACAGGAAAATATCTCTTTGCTGTCATAAAGTTTGGTATTCCTTTTAAGTACACCAGAGCAAGTGTGTAGGTGTTTTACTTGCTTGTATCAAATGTTTTATCCCCATTTTTAGGACTTTTATAGCGTCTCCAGGGTCCAAGAGAGTTAAGAAGCTCTAGAATTCTCATCTGTCAAGGTTGTCTTAAATTTCTAATATTGTAACATACTAATTCAATTTCTCTTCGTGCTTACAATTTAATACCTGACATCCAGAATAATGCAATTTGGCTTCTTCATTTTGGCCACAGCATCAAATGATGAAGTTTCCAGTGCCGCAAGCTTCACCAATGAGAAGGAATTCTGGGGACTCCACATGGGCAGACATTGTGCTGCAAGGATATATCTCCAAAACTGAGCCAAAAAGTGTTAGGAAGAACTTGATTCAAGCCAAAGACAATGAGGTTGCTGCTACACTGCCCAAACATATCTGTACTATTTTTTTTTTTCTCCAGGCAAGTGAATACTTCACACCATCGACGTCGCAACTGAACATCCCTTAATCAAACAGATTCAGCAGGGTGTGCTCAGCATCTCAGCTTCTGAGAGTCCTGAGCCTTGGTGCCAAACACTTACATAAAGGGGGTTGCAGCTGACATAAGCACTGAACCACAGGCAGTGAAATATTTGCAAATATAAAACTTAACAGGGATAATAGACTGAAGAAAACCAGGAAAATACAGCCTCTCATTTGCTGGCTAGACAGGGGTTTGTAAAGACTGCTTGTTCTATTTGCCTTGACAGCAACAGTGGTTCTCCAACGTGGTCCTGAATTAGGAGGCACTGTGTTTGTATTGTTAGAACCTTAATTGAAACAGTCAGAGAGAAATGTTTTATTATAGACAGAGAAAGGACTTTTTTAATAAGACTCTAAGGAGACTCGGTTTTAATGATGCTTAACACAGTGTTTTAAGCCACGCATTACATCCACATGCTATTTCTTGTTTAATGTTGGTTGTTTAACAGCAGGCTGGCATCAGATTGCCTGCTGTGGATACTTAGGGCTGGCTCGTGCAACTTCTGGCAGTCTCAACATTGATGAGAGACTGCGCCAAATTTTAATTTTTACAGTGTTTCACTTCCTGACAATTTCTTTCTCAGGCTGCTGTTTATAACAGATGTTCCTCCCATGGCAGTAGGTGCAAGCACAAATATAATCAACTGCTCAGCTGTATGGCCTGATGTCACTTGGAACCCTGTGTTAGAGACCAGGATTATAAAAAGCAGGTTCATCTGTTCCCCATGAGTTTTTAACACAAACTTTTTATATGGATGTGAAAATGCAGAAATAATGAAATAATAATGAAATAAAGACTCTCATCATTAAAGCCTTTTAATCACAAGTCAGCAATTAAGAAGCAATTGAGAAGAGCAAGCACAATATAGAAAACCAGTTTTAGCAGTATATTAGTAAGTCAGCTTTTCAAAGGTGTTAACACTAATAAACATCCAAAAACATATCAAAGTATGAATTTTCAGTTAAGTTCCTTAGCAGAGTTCAGTTACATTTCAAATCAGTTGACTACCTTTATTTTTCTAAGGAGATTTTTGTCCCTTATCCCACTTGAATTTGCACACTTGAATTTCCCTCTGTTTAGGGAAGAGGGGATAGCTTTTTGGTTGCTGTGGGGTGGCATTTTATTGTTTTGGGTTTTTTTCATTGCAACAGAAAATTGTAGATGTTGTCACAGATGAAAAAAAGACAAACACTTGTCTATAATAGATTGAAATATAAACAAAATCAGATGCAACCCATTACAAAATTACGGAACATTAAAAGCTGAATCCTTATCCTTGATACACAGAGCAGCAGTAAGCAAATTGTAAAGAATGATGGTTTTAAAAATCAAAATTGCCTCTTTGCCAAAATATACTTTTTTTTTGGTCTAAATGTGGCAACATGTATGTATCTGAGAAAGCTGCTCTATACAGACAAAGTAAAGGTGATTTCATGGACTGAAAAGTTCACAGAGTAATTTCATGGGCTGAAAATGGCATTTCTATCCAGCTTTGAACAGGAAAAAGCAGTCAGAGTTCTGCACTAGTTCTGATTTTTCCCCATACCCGCTTTCTAAAAGGCAGGAACCCCTAAAGGAAATGGGAAAATGCCAAATCAGAAAGGCTGATACGGCTGATAATCAATCATGGCATGTATAAGCAGTAGTAAACAAGGTTGTCTAACCAAAATGCCAACCTGCAGGAGAGACAGAAGTAATGAATTAATTTAAAACCCCAAAACCCCAGAACTGGTATGCAAACCTAATAACCAGTTACTGTACTATTGATGCTGACTTTCTTTTTGTTGCTCCAATAGAGAAATCTCCATTTTGTGGTAGAAAGAGCTATCTACAGGCAGGAGATAAAAAAAAGTGAAACATTTAAAAAGTCCAAGCACCATCAACAACTTGCATGCTGAAGTAAACCCAGCATAGAGAATTAAAAGCAAAGAGGTCACATAATCAAGGTCACAGAAAGTACTTTCTGCTGTGAGTTTGTTTTTTTTTTATTTGGAGAGATTAAAAGCTCAATAACACATAGAAAACAAAATTTCTTTTCAGATGACTAGAAAACACACACACAAAATCGAATGAACAAATTTAAAAAACCCCCAACACCAAACTGAACCAGCCAAACAAAAAACTACAAACGAAAAATAATAGCCAGACTTCTTTAAATATTTCAAGCCTGTCATGTTCGTAATTGTATGTACGGAAGAACAATTTAGCAGTGAAAGGCCACAGTTGCCTCACTGGGACGTGTGTTTGGAAATGGAATTGGTTCTTACTGCAAAGCCAAGTGAAAGTGAGCTGAAATGCGTGGAGCAGCTGAAAATAAGAACAAAATACAGAGCAAAGGATCAGGAATGATGAAACAGAATGAGGAAAACACCTTGCATTTCCACCTTGTAGGCATTCTTAAGTCAAACATTTAAATTAGCAGACAACATCCCCCCACACAGGAACTATCTTTTTCAAGTATTACTGCATTCATTCTTGCATAAATGCACACACAGAGATCAGAGATAAGAACAACTGTGATACATTACACAATTCTTTGAAAATGTCTGTCTTTTCTAGCCTTCACATTTTTAATGCTTGGAATAATTAAATTTTCAATAATCCCACCAATGGATTCTCTGCAGCATTTCTGGTGCGACCATTACACATCCTAAATAATTTTATGTTCATTTACCATTTTCTTCTCTTTTTATTGCTATTTTCATCTCTTCTTTTTTATTTTCTAACTTACTTTTCTGTAGTTAATTTACCCTTTTAAAAATTTTTCCCTTCTCAGCCCCATTTTAAATATCTTCTCTATTCAGGCATTTGAGATGGTTACAGTATCCCTTCAGTTACTATGTCCCTGATTATGCCTCCTTTTTTTGGTTGGGGCTCCTCCCTCCCTCCAAAACCAAATACATAATATTCCATTGAATTTTGCTTGCATGAAAAGGGTACAATGACACCATTTAATCTTCTCCCACTAATTGGTCTCTTCAAATCTCCAATCTCTTTTGATAGGGCTTTTTTTTTTCCCCCTGAGTTCCTTTCAGCAAATTCACATTTTGTTGTGCCAGCTCCAGCAGCAGTAGCACACATCCGGCTAATGCAGGACCGTTTACATATTAAAAACGTGCATGCAAATGTTGAGCACAAAATAGAATGACTTCAAAACAGATTTTAGACAAAATCACACACCAGTGCAAATCCTTTGGAGAACACCCAAGTGTTCTGGAATTATACTTTTACCCTAGGAAAGAGCTAGAAGCCAGCAGGTGGTAATATAGAAGGTTAGAATGGTTTGGATTGAAAGGGACCTTGAAGATTACCTGGTTCCTGTCCATGAGCTGGGACATCTTCCACCAGATCAGGTTGCCCAAAACCCCAACCAACCTGGCCCTGATCACTTCCAGGGATATGCAGTAATGCCTGCCTTGAGGAAGACAGGCAGGACAACGATGCCTGTTCATATCATACCAAGGTCCAAGCTGAATATTTCCAATCTTTTACCATTATTATACATATTTAATTCGTTAATTTAAGACACTCTTACCTCAGACATCACAATCACAGAACCCACAATGTTTAGATTTGGAAATTACGAACACATGTTGAATTTGATGTGGGTTGAATGACACCACTTTCCAGGGTTAAAGCATCTTACACTATTAGGTCATGAAAGAGGGAACTCTTGAAGAGCCTTCTTCAGAATCAGTCTGACCAATCTGTTGAAACTAGTCCAAAATATATTTGGATGAAAATTAACCTAAAATATAACTGACTGAAAAGGGTACATACATCCAGAGAGGACAGTAATCCTGTAATTTCTGTAATCTTTCATTTAGGTATTTTTAGTTTGGACATACCAAAACCACAAAAATATTCCAACTTGGTGTTTTCCAGGTGAAACCTGGAGCCTAAAACCATCTCTGCTCTACATGGACGTGTGGACATCCGCATTTCTGCCTGTCTGACCTTCTCATCCAGAAAAATTAATTCTGCTAGTAATAATCACACTTTCTATGATACACATATGCTCCACCTTAACCTTGTGCCACTTCCAGGTAATGCTGATTTGTTCTAGTCTGACATCTCTGTGTGCTGGGATTTAGGTTAACCTTTTACATTTCCTAATGGATGCTACATACACTCCAGTCAGAGATTTTGTTAATTTCTTCCCCAGCGAGGGAAAGGGTGAGGACATCTCAACTTCAAGGGATTTGGAAAGAATGAGGAAATCAACAGGTTAAATTAGAAGTGGATCAGACACTTCCCCATTAGAAAAAAAAATGTAAATGATAAAAGCTAAGTTTGATCCTCATGTTCATGCATGCTTTCAAAATAGGATTTGTCAATTGCAGATGGAAAGCAGTTTCAATTTTATATTAGTCACTTTGTCTAGTTTATATTCTGAAACATTAAAGCTGCATGAATGATCTGCCAAGTATTGATGTAAGCTTATTGACAAAACAGAATGCTTTACAGTAAAGGCATCATCTCACAAGGCTCCAGACAGTGACTCTGTAATTACAGTTTCAGCCTCTTCACATCAGATCTCTAATACACTCTGCAAGATTCACCAATTTTTTTTTTTAAATAGCTGATTTACATAGGAATAAATTATCCTAAACCAATACTCTTCCAGAATTATTCTAAAATGATCAATTATACTTCTTTCACTAAGGTTTAGAAGTAAAGGGTAGACTTGGCAATTTCTTTATAAATTCATGAAATCCTTATGCAACAGCATATAGATCCCCACATCCTCTAGAAAGCTAGAGCAGTGAAAAAAAATAACCTAAAAAAGAATCATAAGAGAATAGATTTTTCTTAGCATTCCATGTAAAATGAGTAAACAAAGCTCTGTTTTAAGATAGGAGATCAGATCTAGCCAAAGCTCCCATTTTGGGCTGGGCAGGTATAGAACCATTAGTTATTTCACAAGGAGGGGAAGAGAAAAAAAGTAGCAGAAATCAATACCAAGTCCAACTTGACTTGCCTATTTTAAGTCCATATATCATGTCTGTATTTAGTTTTCTTCTCTTGACTTTCATTGTCATCTTGTTTGTTTTCTCTACATTTCTACTTGTCTTCCTCTGTTCATGTTGCATATTTATCAGGAATATTTTCATTATGCTCTTCCTTGATAAGAAAAATAAGAGGAAAAAAAAATTAAAATCTTTACCTTTTTTTAATAATCTGTGAAATGCAAGTGAGTTTATGCACTCTTTTGGCACTGTATATTACACTTACCTCTTCTGTTGAGAAAACATCTCTAATAACCTTTTTGTCAAACATGTATATTTTTTCCTGGTTCTGGTTCCTTGTTGGCCAACCACTGCATAAACCTGCCCCAAACACGGAGCACAGAGCACAAATTAAAGACCCAAATGTTTCATTCATGTTTCTTGCATAACAGTGATGAATTTGAAAATGAACTCTGAAGACTGGCTGAGCAGTTAAGGTGTTCTGCTATGTGGATTCACCCCTCTATACAAAGAACAGGCATAACCTGGATCCATATCCATAGATGCATTGCTCAATAATATATCATTTCTGTACCAATGGCATTATTTTTGACGTATGCAATCTTTCTTCAGTTGCTCCATTTCAGAAAGTTTTTATTCAGAATTCCTCCAGGTTTTTACCCCTATTAATATTCATCTACAAGAATGATGTCTTTAAATACCAATGACTGTCACTCTTCATCCATAATTTATGAACCTCTTCTTAACACAAAATCCAAAGGTATGACTTTTTGCCCCTTGACTCTAAAAATTAAAGCCAGACCAAGCCTTAGAGAACAGCATGGGAATGTAACTATCATTATCTGCAATCTCAAAGACATCTGCTGTGTATATAAAGTTCATAATTTTTCAGATCTGGGTCAAAACGCTATTAAAGTCACCCTGTGGTTTCAGATCAATTCTATTTACTTTATTTACATTTTAACAATGTTTGACAAGGCAAACCTCTTAAGAAATATTTTATCATTTATGAGAAAGGGCAATGAACCTTAAGAAAGTAGATAAACTGAACCCTTATAAAGGCTTTCCTCAAAGGGATGATTTCCATTAAGTTACTGTTGTCGATCAAAAATATGGCTTTGTTCTTTGTTACGTGGAGACTAAATTTCAAAAGAAAGAGTAATGTGGAAATATGAAAAAAAAGCTTTACTCAAATAAGGATGAACAGGAGACTGGATAATCAAACATTTCAGAGAGAAGGCAGAAGTCAGGTCTGTAAATTGAGCTGAGAAACTTTTTAGAAGCATTTCTTAATAAGGACACAATTATTTATAGGAAAAAAGATGTGATTCCTGTTGGTGTCTTCCAAATCAATACAGCAAACAGAGCAGATTATATGATGCCAATGTTAACTAAAAGTTAGCACAAATTTTGAAAAATAAGGAAGGACATAAGCCATGAGCAAATGAGCCTTCACAACAGTGTCCAGTATAGATAAGATTGCAATATATACAATCACATGTGTAAAATACTAGCACAAAAAAAAAGGAAAAAAATATTTACCTCTGCATGAAATTCCATTTTTACAAATGCAGATGATCATGGAAAACTGGACTGTACAAAGAATTTCTTGGGAAACCGGTGTGTTTCCCATGAAAAGCCACATTAGCTCATACCTCCACAGCAGCACAAAGGAATGCAGCACAGAGATCCCCAAACTGACTGAGACCCAAACAAATCAGCCTGCACTTTGAAGCCCAAAAAGCACCACAGCCATGTTCTCAAAGCACCAAAACCCAGCCTATAAATCCCTGCTTCCTGGCCCTGTGCTAACACAAACACAGACCCCGGCCTGAGCTGGCATTACTAACCCCAGCAAAGCTTTCCTATCTAAAATCAATATTTATCAATAACAACACACAACTACTATTTCATAGGAAGGTAGGAAGAACAACAATCCAATACCAAGCTGCCAACTTCAACATCCTTCATTTTATTACCATTTTTACAGTATTTACTATCAGGACTTCGGGTAGTCGTGTTTTTCTATAATTCTGTCATAGTAATATAAAATCATGAAAATTTATTTAAGTCCTGCATTTTGGTTTGCAGGCTGGATTCCACTTTCAGCATGAAAGCTTAACTTGGAAATCAGTTAAACATAAATTTAGAATTTGTGCTGGTTTTAAATAAAATCAAACTATGAAATTAGCTGTCAGGCTCAGCAACAAAGACGCAGCTTGAATACAGTAACAGAAGAGCAAAAATCCAGGCAAAGCAGATATTTGGTACTAAACTTTTGATTTTTCCCTGAGACACTTAGTTGTTCAGTTTCCTGACCATGCTTTACCAATATGGATAAAGATACTGCATACAGTACTACTTTCCAATGCAAACTGTGCTTAAAATATGGAATCTCAGCACAGTAATACTTGATAATTCTGAACAACAAAGCACTGACCAAGAAGACACCAACCAGTAATCCTGGCACTATGACTTAGGTTTTTGATTGTATAGGGGATGAGTATTACCACTAGGCTTGGATATGGTAAAAATACAGATTGAAATTTATTATATGGGCTTTAATTTGCAATAAGAAATGGCTGAATGGTATACCACAGATCCTTTCTTTATCAAACATTAATTTAAAATGTTATTTCTTAGGTAGATCAAGTAGCTATAGAGTGTTACTTTCCCAGCTTAAAAGGGGTGAATTTTTCCTGCAGGTGGATTCAGGCTATCAAATTTAAATAACATTGAGTTACTCTGAAACTTGCCCAGTGTTTCCTCAAAGGTATTGCACAAGGACTTCTTATTGAAAAGATTAAATGTCACATTTCTCAATCTCTCTCATGACAATTCTTCTTTGAATTCAGAGATGACCAAGCTGTCAAAAAGGCATACTCTGCAGCTCATGCTGAACATGCACAGATCACAGCCTGGAAGGCTATCTGCACAGACACACACACACACACACACACACACATGCACACCAAATCAGCCAGATTTGCTTCATGCAAGCCTTGTTGGAACAATCTGTGTGATGCTCAGTGATAATACATCCTAATAAATGATTCAGTTGATCTGATGGATTTCTTTAAAATGCCCCCAACATTCAGGGAAAAGCAAGTAAAATTTGATATTTAAGTTATCTAACCTGGACTTTCCCCAGATCCCACCACATGGGGATAAGGCTTGCAATATGAAATTCTTACAAGGTTAAAATCCAGATATAATTAAGCACAGTTCAGAAAATTCACACATAGAAGTGCACAACCAACTGAAATACAACTAGATGAGAAGCAGGCATCATAGTGGCTTTTCATGCTGTTCAGCCATTTACAAAGTCTTTTCAACCCTTTACCAGCACATACAAAATTAATTACATTATTCATTTTGGTAGATATATGCTCAATGACTATCTCAGTAACAGGAAGGGAGCATTTACCTGGCCAGCATCAACAAGTACAGGGTTTCCTGATTTCATGGCTTCTCTGAAATTCTGGTGTGAAGGATTTTCGTGCATCATTATCAGTAGCATGACTGTCATTGATTGTAACTGCTTTACCACATCTTCAGCAGTGGTAAAGAGCAAATTGCCTCTGCTTGCATTAATATCAGTATGGCATGAATTTGTCTAAACCAGAATCCGAAACTGTGCCTACAATTCCTGTTGCCATACCAGAGCAAGGTCTTATTATCTGGGTTGTGGACCAGACTCGGTTTCCAGGTGATCTCTTGGAACTGGAAGTGTATAATCTGCACCTTAGGGTCTCGCTGCTGCCATTGCCCTCATTTCTGCACTGGCCAAACAGGGGTAACTATGCCTGCAAAAGCTGAAATTGCAGCTCTGCCTTGCAGCCAGGTTCCCTGAGTCTTGTGGCACTAACCTGCCTCCCACGAGCTGCCACCACAACAGGGAACAAGGAGCAGGGGTCACACTCCTGGCAGTTTCTATCGCTCGGGTGCCTGAAGGCACCACTTATCAGAGTGACCCAAAATCTCAGGAAAAAGACCACTTGAAGTTAAGTGATGCCTTGCTTGTTGTTTTAAGCTGACATGGGACTATCCAGGCACTGAAGCATTCCTGGCTGTAAAAAGCAGAATCGTCAGATTAACGATTTAGGACAAAAAAAGTAAAGCAAACCATTTAGTGGCTGTTTTGTTTTATAAATACAGGTGTACTACACAGCCTGAAAGAAATGCCTCAACAATGAAAAGAATTGGTGGGGAGAAGGCTGTGTTCCTCTACAGCTGTAGAGCAAACCTTAATGCAGTCAGTAGTAAGTGCTATCTCCATAACTGTTTGTTTCCACTCTATTTCACAGTTTAGAACACACTTAAGTTTCCTTCTGCTCTGGTAAATTGATTTTTGTACATCATGAGGGGATGTGTTCTGCTTCCAACCATAAATTTAAAGAAATAGTACGCATCTCCTTACACTAAGTAAAAATCAATTTTCTACCTGTAGGTGATAAAAGTATTTCTCACACCTGCTGAGCAGACATATATCTCAAAAGGCTAAAAGTCATAAACTGGTGCAATTCAGCAAAAGCAAAAATAAAATGTAATCTTTTAAAATACATTATTTTACATGTGACTCAGGTATTTTTTTCCAAAGGTTATCTTTTCCAAAGGTATTCTTATTTACTCTTTTAATATTAAGCTTTCTCCTCTTCACTCTTGTATGCTCTGCTGTTATCAAGAGACTTGAGTCTTGGTAAAACCCCAAACCACATTACATCTGAAAAATGCATAGCAGCTGTCTCTCCCCTTCCCCTGATGATAAAGGGCATTCTAGAAGAAGAGCTGCACTAAAAGCTCAGATCTGAATCTGAGCACAACAGAAAGACAGCTGTTAATATTTGGCTGTAGACTGCTACAAAATTATCTTATTTGCAAAGCTTGCTCTGTGGTGAGGCAGATAAATGATAACACCATGGCACAGGCAGAAAGCTTTATTCTATACATATCTGGGTCTGATTTCAAATACGATATTCAATGTGCAGCTCTGAACATGTATTCATGATCATCCACTCCAAGCAGCTCTGCACATGCAGCATTTTAATATGGGGAAAGCAGCAGTAAACTATTTCCCTATATAATGGTACAGAAACAAATATTTTAACATTCAAGTGGAATAAAATGCTCAGAAAAGAAATGGCTGGCAAAAAAAAATGGCTAATTTCTGGCAAATGCATTTCCAGCCAAATGAGAAAAACTTCTGCCTATCAGTCAATCAATCAGCACGTCATTTATATTAAAGTCATGATAACATGGCTTTCAAGACTAGGAAACTAGTGAACTTCAAAGAAGATTATATTAATTTTCCTCAAAAAATAAAACATCTCTAGCAAGCAAGCACAAAAAGCATTTCTATCAAGTTCAAAATGGAAAAACTGTTCAGAAACAGTATCTGATATTAATTTGGTCAGTAAAATGAAGCAGAAATAAACTAGCCAGATAAGAAACAGGAAATAGATACCACATGTCTGAGTTGGAGGAATTTATTATCATGGTTTCTTTTGTTAATTCCCTAATTAACATAACCATGCAAATACAAAATGAAGAACAGAAAAATTTACTGCACAGACAGCCTCAGCCAGAATTTTCGTATTTAAATACTAAGACATTGATTGCAAAGATGCATATGTAGCACTTTAACCATACCAGTGTCATTTTAAAGTCAGTGTCATGCTTTTGGACAAGATAACACCGTGCCAGCTTCTAGAAAGATAATTAACTCTGTATTGGACTTAGAACATTGATAACACACTGATGTTTCAGCCACTGCTCTGTAGTGCTAACCCCAAATCAAGGACTCTTCATTTTCCCTCACCCTGGCCATGAGGGGAAGCACAAGAAGCTGGGAGGGAAGATGGCCAGAAAAGCTGACATGAACAGGCCAGAGGGCTACTCTGTTCATAGAGTGTTACCTGCTGGGCTTAAACCACAAAAATCAGATAAGCACCCACAAAATGGACAGCTGCTACGAGTTCAGTTCCCAGAAAAGAAAGCAATTTTGATTTAAATTCCTAAATTTGACCTGGATGTCAGGCATCCGTGTTAGACAAATTTGGTCCCTATTCACCTTCCAGCAGGAAAAGCATAGGAGATACACTATCCCATTGTAGGTTGTTAATTATGAGCTCTGCCATGCACTGGGAAGCTTCACACCATGAAGAAGATTTAGGAGCAGAGAGCTGCTCTCCATGTACACTTGCAATAAGGAAGGAAGAGCAGGACAGGCTCTTATCCCACCTTCCTGTGGGGTGGTGACCAAGCCAGTCTCAGGGTTCTTGCCTCAGTCTAGCATCAAGCAGCTCCCCAGGGCGCAGGCAAGGTGACTTTTATGATACAGCAGGGACAAGGTCTGACATTTACCTCATGTGCAACATCATGCTCGAAGGTGAAACGTGAAGTCACGAGGCCCAGTGTGCTCTAAAGAGCACATTACTCCAGCAGGATTTTTTGCCACGTGTTCTGCTCCTCTTATTATATTACAAGAAAATTGTAATCAAGAGCCCACTGAAAGTTCCTTTCACAGTTTTACATAAAGAAACACATTACTATATTTTTGATCGGCTATACCTTCATCAATTCAGATAAAAACACACTCCCCTTGATTCCCCAAGAGAGGATCACAGCTAAAATGAGACCAAGATTATTCTAAATGGTGGCACAAACCCCAAAAGAAAACATGCCTTACAAATGAGTGCAGCAGCTTTTAATTTCTGCATTGTGCAGTCAAGCATACACATTCTTGTCTGATGAAGAAGAATATAATCACCCAGGGGCATGTCAAAAATAACTGTTGCTTTTCCCTTCCTATCCTTTCTTGGGAGTGCAGAGTTTGGTGAGCCAATCAAGAAATTAAAACTGACATTTAACAAACTGATTGTCATGTTTTTTGGAGTTTTTTAGTTTGGGTTTTTTTTGTTTGTTTGCCTGTTTAGAGTCTGTATGGCTATCAGGCAAATACACTGAGAATCTGACACAGCCTGCACAACAGTATCTGAATTAATCCTGAAGAAAATTAATTTGCTGAAAAAATAAACCAAGAAATCTCAGGAGGTCATTGTGCCATCTTACATCTTCTATTGTGAACTGAATGCTTTAAACTCTGATATAAACAATTTCAGCAGCCTACATCTCATTTTAAAAAAAATACACATTCATCAGTTAAAAGAAATTTCAAGTTCATTCTATTTCAAGATGCAGTCTGATGTAGGGAAAGCAACAGAGTTGTTTGGATTTTGGTGCATGGGTTTAGTTTTCCTTTCTTAACTTTCACCCATTATCAAAAGGATTATTTTGCAAACATTGCTTAATGTAGAACAGGATTTTCACACCCTCTTTGAACAAAATGGTCCTAAACTGAATAGTATCTTTTTTCTTGATCCAGTATCATACAGAGCAACAAGACAATTTGGGTATTTTAAATATTCATTCCCAAATGGTTTGTTGCCTTAGCTGTACAGTAGCTATATTTACAGTCTCCAATTCAGCAGTCAGCTCCCAGAGCCTTGACACCTGTTTAAGGTTTAAATAAATTCCTTCAGGTTACACTACTGAAGCAGCTGAAAATCTGGTTATTTCGTAAGTTAGTTTAATTTCCAGAACAGTTCATTTTGAGAACAAATTGGTGTGAGCAAACCAGCCTTGTCCAACAAATCCCTGAAATATGAGAAAGTGTTTGTACAACTAAATTTTAATCCTCACACTAAGCCCTAGCATACATGCATTAATATTTCTATTATAAAGACTAACTATCAAGATGACAAGGGTCTGAGATAAATATTACTGTTTTTTCTATTATGAATTACATCTTCCCCAAGGATACTGACCGACTTTCAAAGAATTATAAAGAACATTTCCAATACCTGGAAATTATTAGCAGCTACACTGCAATTTATGCTAGAAGGGATGGTTTTCTAGGTTTTGCACTCCTGTATTCATTCTACTGCATAGGAAACAACCATCAACAGACCAGAAACCCCTGAATATTCAAAAAATTCTTCCCAGATATTCGTACTGCTAAAAGTTCTTGGAATCACAGAACATTTCAGGTTGGAGGGGACCCATATCACCAAGCCCAATTCCCTGTAAAGTTAAAGTAGAAAGTAGATTTCTTTTAAAACTACAATAAATGAAAGACTTTACCAACCATTAAAGAGAAATTTTAAAAATCTGAAAATTAAATTGTATGTTGGTAGGTATCACTAGTTCCTATACCATTAAATTGTATGTTAAATTAGAAACCCCATGTGGCATTAGCAAGTTTGCTGTGTTACAGAGAAGTCATATTGCTAAATGCCAAATGAAAGAACACAGAATGGTTACATTTGAAAGTGACCACAATGGCTCACCTGATCCAACCTCCCAGCTCAAGCAGGGTCAGCCTAGAGCACATGGCACAGGTTTTGTGTCCAGATGGTTCTGGAATATCTCCAGTGAGGGAAAGTCCACATGCTCTCTGGACAATCTGTTCCAGTGTGAGATCACTGGCATAGCCAAGCTCTTCCTCAAAGAAGTCAGAATTTATTTAGGTGTATAAGACTTGGAGAATCAGCTACTCATTTCTCCTCTGTTATAGAAATATTACCCTGATATTCCAACTCAGTGTAGAAATGTTTAAAGATGCATACCTTGCCTTGCAAAAATTAGATTAAGTCCATGTGTTTGTACTGGTAGAAATGCAATAGTTTACCTCACTATTCTGTAAAACCACAAGTCACATAAGATTTCCATCATCTTCCTTCTGACAGAAAGTCTAAATTATCATGTAACTCAATGGTTAATATTTGTTTTGCATTTCAAAAGTCTGATTCACTGAGATGGTTTCTAAACATAATAAATAATTTAAGATACTGCAAAGTCTGCGTGTGGAAAGGTTCACATGAACCTTGAAAATTCTTTTGTTGCATTATTTAGTGTAGTTATAAATGTCAGGTTACTGTTCATAGAGGTATGTCTATTTAAAATGGCATTTTCAGAATAATGTTTGCAAAAGTTCATATTAGTATTCCTCTCAGTGTTGCTAAGCCCAGTGTTGGTTCTTGTTTTTTCTTCTTTTTTTTTCATTTTTTCAACATGGCAGGTACCTTTAAAAGAGATGCAGAGCTAAAAGAGAACAAAGATGAAGCATGTTCTATGTCAGGTCAAAAATGTTCCAGAAGTGTACAATTGCTATTGCCATTGTCTGTCTAAGTTACACAGAGAAGCTCTGATCAAGTAACAGCATTCTGCACAGAGCTTTATGCTTCACAGTTACAATTAAAACAAACAAACAAACAAACAAAGCTCCCCCCCACCAAAAGAAAATAAAATACAAACTTTCTGCTCTAAGGAGTTTTGCCTCAAAATGCAAGAAAAAAAAACCCAAGAAGATAGGGAAATTTAAGAAAAGGAAAAAAAGACAAACAAACAATATATTTTCCAGGATATATCCAAGTGCCCAGAGGAAGATTTTGTTTTAATTAACAATGAAGATAAAGAGTAAAAATCAGTCAGAACAATCAGTTGGTATTAGTTTCAAAATGCATGTCTCATGTTTTCGCCCTAAAAACCTTTTTCCAGATCTGGAAGTGACTACTGCATTGATGACTTTCACTTACAATTTCTGATCCTACAAGAAAATCTGATTGATTGAAAATGCCATCTCAACTATTGTTAAACTGAAGTTTAGGTTAAAAAGTGGTAGACAAGGAGATGAAGATTTTTTAAAAATCCTGTCTGTTCTTTAGGGGTGCTCTACACATTCAAAACATTTGAGCTTTTATGACATCTATTTTTTTTCTTCAAGGGCAATTTCTCACAATGTAGTGAAACATGTTTTTATAAACCAGCACATCAGAATAAATTAGTCAAAATAAAAATTCACTCCTGAGCTGTTATCATACCAGACAAACTCTTTAAGGAACCAGCCATCCAAACTAACCAGCTATATCATCCTATTGACCCCTTTGCCTCGTTTTTCAGCACCACGACTCAAATGTCTGCCAATATAATACTGCATGAAGCACCAAGAGAAAGAACACCTACCTGCAGCATGTAGCGTTTCATAAAGATCTTTCCTAACTCTACACTCAGTTGGCCCAAGGCACAGATTTAAATATTTCCTAAGACACATGCTTAATTGGAGTACAGAACTGAGAACAGGAAATAACACAGGAGCATGAAAAATTATCCAGTTATCCAACACTGGCAATGTCACAAGTCCTTACAGAAGTCCCTTTTCTTCAAGAAAAAAGGCTCTTCCTTATACAAAATACAGAATAATTCCATACAAATAAGATGAATAAAAATTTAATACCATAACTTTTTTTTTTTAACAAAGCAATTTGGAATCATTGTAAACAGAGTATGCTGCAGCTTGGGATTTCAGACTCAATTTAGTTGCTATGTTATTTGAAATAAAGGTGGTTCATAGAAGAATCAAAAAACACTGTTATATTTAATCATAGTAAAAAATTTTTTTCTAACATCCTTTTCATTCTAATGCAAACAGAAAATATATTTTGAAGTCTTACATTTTTCACTACAGATACAAAATCTTGTGTTAGGCTTCAGTTTCAAATTTTACCTGCCTTATTTTTCCTATCATTATATTTATTCATGGCATCTCATTAGAGCGTGGTAATTTAATATAATCCATTTCTTTCATTTAATTTCTGCTATTTCTATAAGTAACAGCTGTTGCCAAGTAGAACTGCAAGAATTTTCTCCTTTTTTCTGTTAGAAAATAGGATTTTCTATTTATATTTATTTGGCGCAACAAATCAAACTTCTTTTAAAACAAACAAATATTTTCTTCATATGACCTACTAAAAATTTTGATCAAAATACTTTCTCTGATTACAGTTTTTCCAAGGGAAGTATTCTTAGTTGTATAACTCAGATTTTACACATAGAATACAGGGCAGAGATGGCTTAGGAAATGTCTTCCAAAAAATGCTCAGGTCCTGTTTGTTTTAATAAATGAAACAAAAATTTATCTAAATGACAAAAGGCAAAACTAGAAAGTTTTTTAAAAGTTAACCATCCTTTAGCCTGGCTCAATCTGTGATCAGAGAGCCAAGGAAGTCAAGGTGTGATTTATCCCTGTGATGTAGTTTGCACTATAAACCATGAATTGCTCTCTACTGAAAAACACTGGAGAAGCAGTGAAGCCCCTAAAAGCAAAATTATTGTGAGTAGTAAATATGACATACGCAGTAAGACAAATAAAATGAGATAAGCCAAGTTCTAAAATACCAACAGTGGATGTATTCTTTAGACATTTATAAATTTCAGCAAATGCAGTCTGACACCAATTCTACTCCAGAAGTCTGAGCAAGGCTTTAGCAGTTAATAGAAACATGAAATAGTGTGTGCATAATGCGAGTGAAAGCCTTTATTCCAACCAGACTCTCAGGGAGTTCACAAATACCACAGTCAAGTCCTTTGTCAGAATTTATAATAAATATTTACTACCAACTCAGATCTCTCCACTTCAACAACATAGAACACTTACATTTGTTTGCCCAGTGATGTATTTCAAGTGTCCACTGGCCAGAATTTGGTCCATAACACATTAGGGACCTTTCAGCCTCATCAGCTTATCTCAAAGGCATCTCAAACTTCCCCAGAATAAGCAGAATTCCCCACAAAATCCAAGGCATGATGTTCCTTGAAAATACTGCCACATGACTAAGAAAATTCACTCCTAAGTACTTACGAATGTTTTACACTCTTGTTTTAGCATTTAAAAGCCTTCACCTCCTCTTTTTCTGCCACTTTTTAACCCAGCATTATCAAGACTTTTCCCACCAGAAATCATAAAGCAAACAAACCAAAAAAAAATCTTCCTGCTGACACAAATTTGCCCTGTATTCTGACTACTGCTCTCTACAGAAGAATTAAATATCATCTCCTACTTCAGAAACTGTACTTATCGAAAATATTGTTCATTTTCTCACAAGAGATGATCACAGAAAGAAAAATCTAACAGACGGAACAGGTGGAAGTCATTTAAGTGGAGCCCCTAAAGAAGGGTGAAAGATTAAGGTGTTTTTATAGAAGTAATTCTCTGAACTCCAAATGTTAAAGGATTCTTAACACTTAAGAGTGAGAAAAATCAACTCAAAGCATATGCATACAAAAAAAGCATTATGTGCTTCTAATCTGTGTACTGTTTTCTGTCTTGGCTGAGAAAACAGAAATACAGAAGTTGGAAAATCAAGGTTTGCTTGCTTCACCTGCTAGTCCCGGAAAACACTGAAGACTCAAACAAGCAAAATAAAAGCTAACAAATAACTTTGAACTGCTTCTCTTAGCTTTTAAATATGGGAAACCATTTATTCAGTCTTCTAAAATCAAATTCCAAGAGCAGATGAAATACTAAAATGAAGTATTTCTATAGAAATACAGTAAAATATTCCAAAACAAACAAAAAAAATGCTTTTGCTGAATTCTTCTCAGTAGCAACATCATCACTTTCCAAAGAGTGACCCTAAAACAGTTGTTGTTTGGTTGTTTTTTTTTAATTAATTCTCCTCAAACAATTTAAG
Organism: Petroica traversi; assembly: GCA_025920805.1. Lineage (NCBI taxonomy): Eukaryota > Metazoa > Chordata > Aves > Passeriformes > Petroicidae > Petroica > Petroica traversi. Next base: position 358,554 of record JAHLSL010000111.1, on the reverse strand, counting down.
CAAGAAAAAGTCAGCTTCTCTTAAAGATTCAGGACACTCCACAAAGGCTCTGTGGTTTAGAGTTTTTCATTCAACCCCTGGTTTTAATAGGACACAATAATTTACATTTTCAACTTTTATCTGTCTCCTTAAAAGATAAAAAGAAAATTCTTATTGTTTTTCCCTCAAGGTGAAAACAGTTTCTTCTACCCCTATCAGCTTCAACAAGAAAAACAGCAAAACTCACAAAACTCATTAGGAGCCTAAAACTGCTGGCAACACAGGACCAAAGTACCTGCAACAGAAATCTAGTTTAACCACATTTTTCTACCCTCATACTTCTATGTCTAAATTATTCTTTGCAAACACTGGAGATGAGAAAGGCTTAGTCTCAGCAGAGCTCCAAAAGGCCTAGAAATGGAAATTTCAATTGAATTGAGCATTTTAAGGTAGTTTTCTATGAAGTAAAAAGGAAGTGGTTTCAGTTTTTTCTCCTCTATTTCTCAATTTCTTTACACCCCAATGCTTTGGATTCTAAAGGGGAGAGAAGAAAAAATCTTCAGTGTCCTCATTTCTCCCACCCTCTTTAATTTCATCTGTGACATTAATTATATTTCTACTCATAGGCTTGACTTGACTTTATTTTATTTTTAAATAGATAAGAGCTTGCAGCAAGGCTCCCTAAAAATTAGACTCTTTCAGGTCTATTTTTAATTCACACAGTAAAATCAGAAGCATATATTTAAAAATACAAAGAGTAGTTGATTATTAATTCCAGTTAAACTGAGAGAGAATTACTGATCAGAATTATATTAATTAGTTTTATATAATCAGTATTTTTCTACAAGGGCAGCTTTGTGAGAACTTACAGTCTGTGAGAATTTGTTTAATCTTAAATCCTCACCTTTTGTGCTTGCACACTTTACAGAATTGTTGGGAAATGTAGACAAAAGTAACAACTAAACTTCGGGTATATGCATGAGCTAAAAATGGAATTGTTTCCTTTTGATATTTAATTGCTGCTTTAGATTTAAGAAGGAAAAGTTAAGTAGGAAAAATGTTTATTAATCTACGTGCAAAGTTCTCTTTTAAGGGTAATCATTTTATCAATGTACAGCATGATTCCAATACACAATTCAGCACTTGACAGCTTTTGTTAAGCTTGGTTTTGATAATTGGATACAGAAGTGGCTTTTGGCCATTTGGATGAAACTATTCTGGTTTCATGGAGCTTTTGAAAGTGATCAGACTTAAATACATCAATCATTCTGCTGAGCCAACTTGACAGTTCTGATACCCCATTACAGTAGTTTATATTTCATTTTTGAAAGATTTCAGTAGACATCTCAGAATTAGACTACCTTGGAATCTTGAGTTCCAAGGGGCTCCAACTTTGATCTCAGGTCATCATTTCTTAATGCAAATAACCCACAGAGAGTTTTTTCATGTTAACTCTGAGCGTCTGAAGTACTATTTTCTCACACCCTTCTCATGATAATATAAATATTAAACCCTTTGGACAGCTCAAGAGGCAGTTCTGTGAATTAACAAGAACTCTCTGTTTGAATAAAAGCAAGTCACCAATAGCCTCATGGAAAATAAAGTTGCTTGCATTTTTCTACAGAGAAAGTGAAAGACAAATGCATATTGGAAATTCTCTCTGTTCTTTTCTCATTTGAACTGGTTATGGTGATGCACTACTGCCAAACACAAAGAAAGAAAATATCTAATACATGTAGTCAGCAACAAGTTCTCCACCAGGGTACATAGAACCCAAAAATCTTCATTAACTACTCAACTGTTTCTTGAACAATCAGCAAACAAAATCCCCATACTTGAAAATGTGCTACTAAATAAAATTTCTGTCAAAAATGGTCAGGAAATGTTATTTTTTAGGTACCCCAGAGAGACAGTCTGCTGCCCTTTCTGTTGTTTTTGGTTTCTTCAGGGTTTTGGGGGATGGTTTCGGAAAGGAAGAAGTCTTTTTAAGACTTTATCTTCCCCCAGCCTCTCCATCCATATTTACACTAAATTTAATCAGGCACTAATTTAAACCATGCATCCAGAGGTGACAGAGGCAATTCAATGATCCTTTCTCTCTCCGAAGCATAAGAACTGGATAAACTTTTTTTAGAGAGAATCATAGATGGGCATAAAAGGCCACACCAACCTGCCCCATCTTTTCACCTTTTCAATCAAAATAAGGGAATGCTGCAGAAATTTTTATCAGAAGATAATCTATTTTTTTCCCACTTCAGGCCTTCCCCTAACAGGAGAAACACAGGTTGATTAACAGATCTTAAAATTTCTGCAAGGTCATATCTGAAGTCACTCACTCCATACCAATAAACACATAGTCCAGGGTTGATGAGGGCCGTGTGCTACCAAATTATGTCCTCCAAATATTAATTTAATTAATATTAATTACATGACTCTACCAGCAGCAAATCCTGCTTCTCTTCACCAGCAAATTACAGAAACACTGCTATATGTTTTTTTTCCTTCTCTATTATAAATATAATGATCCTCAATGCTCCACAAGCACTAGGGAATAAAGCTTTCCCATACTCGTAAGACAAGACAGTTACTTTTCTCATTTACATACAGCAATAAATAAAGCTCAGAGAAGATGAATCTGTTTCATTTTTAGAGGTTTGTGACAGAGCCAAGAGTAGAACTTTTTCAGCTTTGTGGTTCAATTAATGTAAACAGTTACTTTTCACATTTACATATATTTAAATTTCAGCTGTATCTGGTTAAGAAATCATTATCAGTAAATCTTTAATGGATAATGTGGCTGTATGATTACGGAAGTCATGTTTTGCTATGAAACACCAAAACAACGGGGCAAACCGGAGGGACTGACTGCAAACACATTCAGCTTGTCATGAAAAATGTCTTGGCAGAACATGTTAATTATAGGGAAGAAGTAATAAAAAGACAGCCCCAAACAATTAGACAGTATCCATACCAAGAACAGAATAGGAGAGGGTCTGTCAGCATCATGGGCAGATTTCAGGTGAGGATTAAACCAATGATTCTATTTTACCCAGGAAAAAAAAAATGTAGTTCAAAGTAGAGGTTACAAGGTATTTTCTGGTCTAAGGGGTTACGGTTTGGGTGTTTGAGTGTATGAGCAAGTGTGTATGTGACTGATATTTCAATTTGATTTTCAATTCAGTAGACAGCCTCTTGGGCATCAGTATTTTGCCCCTATTGCAATGCATCTACAGCAGGAAAGATACAAGTAAGCAAAGATATTACAAATACTTGCAAAAATACCCCAAGGTCTTTGTGTTTGTGGGGTTGTGTGAAACAGAAAACTCAGTGGATTTTTTTAGTAAAATGCATCATTATAATGGTCAGAGACATTCAGATAAGTAGACTAAGTGTCTAAAATTTCTAACATTGGATTTTGCAGCAGTTTACCACCAGCAATAGTTACTGGAACTCACAGTACCACAGAAGCTGAAGCTGTCAGGCACCTCTTAGGATCACCTGGTCCAACCACCCTGCTCAAGCAGAGTCACCTAGACCAGGTTACTCACAGACACATCCAGATGAGTTTTGAATACCTCCAAGTATGGAGACTCCATAAACTCTCTGGCCAAGTTGCTGCAGTCCTTGACCAAAAAGAGGGAAAGAAACAAAGGGTGCTTTTAGCATGTATATGGATTTCAGTTTGTGGCCATTGTCTGTTGCAATGTCACAGGATACAGAGATATTTGGCTCAGTATTCTTCACTCCCCTGACCTGATTATAGATATTGATAGGATCACTGCAAATCTTTTCTTCTCCAGGCAGAGCAATTGCAGCTGCCAGCCTTTCTCCAGCAGATCTGGTTCTCCAATCCCTTTGACTTTGCCCTACCCTGGACTCACTCCAGCATATCCCTGTGTCTTCTGTAAGGCCCAACACTGGGTCCAGCACTCCAGATGCATTTCACCAGCTCTTGCTGGAGAGGAGGGATCATCTTCCTCCACCTGCTGGCAACACTTCTTAATCCAGCCCAGGAGGCAGCTAAGCCTTCCCTGTTTGTTAACAGGCCCATTCCTGGCTCATGTAGATATTGGTGTCCATCAGGGACTCCAGGGTCTTTTCTGCGGAGCTGCTTTTCAGCAGGATGGCAGTGCAGGAGGTTATTCCTCCTCAGCTACAGGACTCTGCATTTTCCTTAGTTTTACTTCATGAGATTTCTGCCAGAGCATTTCTCCAATCTGCCAAAATCCCTGTATTGAATTCCACGTGACCTATGCTTTGATTGACCTTCTTCATATTGCCCCCAGTCATTTCACCAAATTTAATTTTGATCATGAAGTAACAGCACACATCCCAATATGCACAATGATTTCCTGACAATTTTTCCTGCTATTTTAAGTACCAAAATCACCCTGTGCTGCAAAAATTTCTTCATTCTAGCTATAGATCACCAAACAGTTCACCATTTTTTCAAGATTCTTAACAAACCCACAAAACTATGCCAAAAGAGTGGGATGTTCTAAACCTCCTACTAAATAAATTTTCTCACCCCTGCACAGAGAATTATACTTACAATTATTCTCTACCAAATCTTTCTTAACTAAAACCAGACACACATCTCAATACATGTGGTACAAACCTAACAAACCACTCAAATTTTAAAGTCAGATTAGGTATTTTAAAGCACTTGATTAATCACTGGAAAACAGCACCGGTTGGGAACAATGATTTTTGAAAATAAGAAGGTTAAATGTTGCATTTTAAAATAACCTTGTTGTATTTTTTTAGTTCAATCCATTTCTAATTTTACGGCATTTAAAACATAATAGATGTTCGTTATCTAGTCTTATTAGCATAATAAAGAACCATAACCTGTAGCAGTCAGGAAGCTAAATTACTGCTTTTACATTTGAGTATTACATTGACAAATACATTGACCTTTATATTATGTTATGCTTAGAGGTTAGAAAAATGCATTATTGTTCATTTAATTTTCTTTTTGGACGAAGTTTTCTCTGAAAGGTCTGTTGAAGGATAAAAGATTGATATAAATGGGGAGAAGGGAATAAATTATTAATATTGTAGGATAATTTACACAGCAAGTCTTCCACAGGCTCAAAACTAGACATTCCCATGGGAACAAACCAAGAATGCAAGTGGGGGAAAAAGAAACCTATTTTGACTTTCTGGTGACATTGGTCTGAAAATGCCATCTTGGTTACTGTTATTTTTTAAGCTTTATGTTGTACTGACTATGGTCATAATTAATCTCTTTTGGTTCTAAATAAACATTCATTCATTTCATTCATAAAAATTATATATAAATTTGCTGCAGCTTGTTTTCAGAAAGTATGAAATGGAAAGTGGAAGGCCCACCAACTTTGCATATCATTTCAGAGATATGCAAAACACAGCAATGTGCACAATGCTGGGGTCTGTAAAGCAGGATTTATTGCCTTGTCCCTTCTGACATTAATATAACAGACTAGAATAGAGACCTGCAACAATCATCTAGTCCTGGGCAGTTATGGGACGAACAAAATCAATTATAATAACTGAAATCCTTACATTCTATTCAAAACAATATTTAAAGACATTCTAATATCTCATAAGGTATGTTTGAAAATGCTAATGGTTCACCAAGTCCAGCCACAATCTCAGTAGCTCGTTGTCATGCATGGAAGTTATCAGGATGAATTTGTCATTAGCAAAAATGAAAACACCAACAAAAGTGGTTTAGTCTTTAGGGTGGAGGAAAAATCAGTCTCACTTCTGCTTCAGTTTAGGAATTTCTGTCATCTTTTTCTCTATTCCAGAGGCCCACTCAGAAGCACAAAGCAACGTGAAGAAACATAAGGCTGGAGTCAGCTTTGGGTTTTTTTGGTTTTGGTGGATTTTTGGTTAAGTTGCAACTTTTCTTCAAAAAAATTATGAGCTGCACATAGTACAAAAAAACCCCTTTCCTTGTCTATCTTGTTTCAACATGCCTGTGGAAGTGGCACATAAACTCAAAAACGCAGGGGCAAATCTGATTAAATGCCTTTTTTTGGGGGGGAGGTGAGGGGAAGGAATGTTCAACTGGCTCTTTCTTTTGGCTTGCAAGCAGAATGCTACCCTGGCTGGTAGCATTTGCTGATTGATCTGTTAGGATGATGTTAAACCCTCTGTGCATTTTTCACTGACTGTCTACAGTGTGGCATATTGATTTTGCCGTTCCCTGGTTCACTTCTAAAACCCACACAGTCAAAACTGTTACTTACTTGAAGCTTTCTGCTTTTCCAGCCCTGTTCTGACAGATATCTCTGTTATGGCACCATCTGCTATCTTCATATTCCAAGACTGAACCACAGGCTAGCACTTCTGCTGTGACAGTTTTTGAGGTGTAAAATACACTTCTCCTGACATCTGCCTCAGTTCATCCATCCTCCAATTAGAAAACCCTCTGAAAATAGTCTTGAGATGCTTTACATTTTAATTTCTCTGTAGGATCATTCTTCACTATAAGGAAGCCAAGACTGAAGTTTATTTTCTTTCAATTTTAATCAGAGATAATAGTTTTTTGTGCACAAGCTGATGGTACAGTAGGCAGGCAGGGAACACCTGATACACCAAATTACCATTACCTATTGCTGTCCAGTGTCTGTAGCACACAGGAACAGGCACAAGAGGGACAGATATTCCAACTCTTTTGGCTTCAATGACACATTCCATTTAAAGAAACCACCTGCTCTTCCAGAACCAGAAGGAAAATACAAAGCAAGCTGATTAGATAAGGTTTGGTCTACTGAACTAGGAAATAGAAGCTGTTCCCATCTAAGGCTCCATCTCTGCACACAATCAGTTCAGAATAAAGATGGTCTTTAAAGGTAACATTTTGATTACTTTCACCTGGTTTCCTCACTTAGGTACCACAAGTTTGTTAGCGCTGCAAAAGCACTTTGATAATTCAGGATATAAGATGAAATTTATCCTCCAGCATTTATCAACCACAATGCAACAAAGTTATTTAAGAGCAAGGCATATTGTCAAATTATTACCTTGCCAGAAAGAGAGGCACATGTCTAATCCCAGAAGAATGAAGGTTGTGTCTATTTATTTTCAAACTACATCTGACCATCTAAAATTCAACATAATCAAATATATGTTGAACATGTTAGAATTCAGTGGCAGAAGTCATGAGAAGAAAAAGGATAAAAGACAAGTTATGAGGGACAAAAAAATATCTAACTTATGAAAAATGCAGTAAAATTAAAAAGCATCAATCAAAATTATAAACACAAAAGACAGCTAGGAATTGGTGACCTTTGATCTTTACTAAACACATAAATAGAATCCATACTACTGCACAGAGGAGTGTTGTTGCTTTCCAAATTTGCATAATGCAGCACAATGCAGAGGAGCACTCTTGGACTCTAAAATGTTCCAATAAACAAAACTACAAATCTAATGGGTTATTGCCATTCAGTTCAAGAGTTATTATTATCTTTCATCTCTTAAAGGCTTTTTAAAATCATTCAAACACATTTCATCTGTAAACAAGATATCTGACAGTACATGTTCACATCTTGCCAGAGACAGTTATAACCAGCAACGTAGTTTGTAAGTTTTGTATTAATAAGTATACAGATTTCCACCCCTCTCTCCATTGTTCAAGCTTCTCTCTTACATCTCTTTGTCCTCCAGTGCTCATTTTTCCGAGCCAATCCTTCCAGCAATTTGTGAATAAGGAAAAAATCCTTTTTCTCCTAATTTCCACATTTATACTCATATCAGTTCCTGTTTTTAAGGAAAGTTTCCAGTCTGGCTATTCAAAGACCCTCTGGTAGTCACACCACCAATCCCAGGGACTGTCAGTGCTGGGACTGAGGCCCCTTCACTGCAGGTGGCTCCAGTGGCCCCGCTGGTGCCCAGTTGACTCCCTGCACACCCAGCTCACAGTCAGACCAGGTTTCCTCACCAGTTTGACACTGGGTTTCCCTCAGCAGAGCCTCAGATACCTCATTCCTTGAAGCAGTTTATTCAGTAACCCAAAAAGGCTTGAGCTGGTGCCTCCAAACAGGAACCCCCAATGGAGGAGCCCCAGGCTTTCATGCCTCCTCAGTCTCCCCAGGCACAGGTCTCACCCTTCCTTCTCAGACCTCAGCTCCTGCCCGTCTCCATATCCATCCACCTTGCTGGAGTCACTCATATGCATCCCCTCAACTCCTGCCTTGTCCATTCTCCTAGGTGGTGTCACCTACCTTTCCTGCCCTTTTTCATCCCAAAGGTTGGCAGTTCATTGCCTCTTGCCTCGGGCTCCCACCCAGAGCTTGACCTTCATGTCAACCCACATCTCATCCTGCAGCTCTCCAGCCGAGCCCCTTGGACCAGATCTATTCCTCTGCCAAATGCATTCCCAAAGTTTGTGCCTGCCTAATATGATCAACATATATTGTCCTTCTGTCCAAATAAATATCTGTTCTGCATCAAGCAACTTACTAAAGGCTTTATGCCTTATTTACACAAGGTCTAGGGCTTTCATAATAATATTTGCAAGCAGTTTGCCTAGAATAATCCCCAGCTGATCTAAGTGCATACATCCATCTACATGCCTCTATTTTATCTGACCACACTTCCAAAATCCTTCTGTCAGTGTTCATTCATGACACAGACCTATACAATAAGCAGTTAGTCAAGCCCCTCTCACTTTTGGCTGTTATAAAAATCCTTAGTCCCTTCCAAGAGAGGAGGGCTTATCCATGACTGATTATAACAAATAAATCTATCAAAGCAGCAGTTCAAATTTCTTTCAGCATCCTGTAAAATGAAGATGCAAGGACACTTATGTCTGTTACCTTATTTGTTTTACCCTTTCACAAGCATCCACACAGTAGTCTATCATGCAGCTAAGAATTTTTTTCCTTCATATTTGTAAACAAGTAGACAGATACTTTAGATACTCTAATTATTTTACTTGTTCTTCTGGTTTTTGTATTTCTCTGCAGCATGCAAGTCTTAATAAAACTTGTACAAAATTATCTGTTACCTCTTACAAAGGGATCTTTTTTCTTAAAATTTCTTACAAAATGTCTGTACTAATATCCTACAAAACTTTGCAGTGTTTATATATAGGATAAAAATATATTACATGTATTTAATATTTACCTGTTTACATAAATGCTTATGGCATTTGCTCCTTTCTATATAAATTTTCAGTTTCATATTTAACCCTATAAAAGGCACTTTTGCTTGCAAACATGCACATCACTTCAGAAAAAAATAATGCTTTTTCTGCTTTATCACTTTGCAGCACAATAGCTTCATCTCTAAATTTATCTCTATTGTTAAAAAAAAAAAGGCAGAAAAAAAAATAGATATATGCTCGTTTTAATTCCAGCAATGAAAGGCTCTATGAGACTCTATAAAGCCTCCTGCAGTTACAAGATTTTAAATTTATTTTGTCTTGGTCCTTTTACGTTGGAAGGTGTCACCAATAAAAGCTATCCATAGTTACATTCAAAAGTCTCCATAGGATTCCTTTTCCAGAGTTGCAATGGTAACAGTTAAATTGGTATTCACTGGACTCTGCTCAGTCCTTGGGGATATTACTGGGTTGCCCTTCTCTCATATCCCATTTTCCGAAAGTTGAGCATGTCTTTTTGCCATAACTCTTAGCCCCTTCTGCTTTTTTTCCAATGTAGTGGACATTTCTGTGTTCCATGGAAGTTTCTTGGAAAGCAATACCCAGATAAAAGTGTTCGCTGCTTTCATAGGCAAGGAAAGACTCTTGGAAATTTCAGTGTAAAGGAATATAAGTATCATTTTCCATTCTAACCCCTTTCCTTTCATATTGAAGCACAGGGAGCAAATCACCACCAGGTGTGAAAATTCCCCCAGCTCACCTGGATGCACATGGGTTCAGAACAAAACTAAGGGGTAGTACAACAAGTGCCCAGTAACAATAGCATGAAAAAAAGGTGAGAGAACTGGACTGACAGTCAGCATCAAGACTTTTTGCTCCATCTGTAATTTTGCAGAATGCTTTCAGAAAATCATTTTCTTTTTCCCCCATGTTAATAAGTGTGATACCCAACAAATTATATACAATAATAAGGACATATTAATACTAGCAGTAGTACTTCAATGAAGATCTGAAGCACAAAACTTGTATAACTCTGGACTCAAAGTGGCTAAGCAGGAACACTCATCCCAAGACAAGACTACCTCTCAAACTCTTACCTTGATTTGACTACCAGCACTTCTTGAGCATAAGTTTGTCACTATTTCAACACACTTCACCGATGGTGTTATGGAAAATTTCACTGATTGAGACTCCCCGGGAATAAAACACTGCAAGTTTTACCAGGCTTATCAAACAACTGTTTTCATAATGACAAATTAAAACCTCCAATTTTCGTTTTGACCCTGTATTTAGTTTAGAACAGAATTTTAATTGCTCTGTTAGCAGACCTGGGACTATTTGGAGTAACACCTTTTTTAATTAAAGGCTAGCAGAAAATCACAGACCATTCACCTTTAATTATGCACACCTATAAAAACATACTTTCACTACTGTCCTACATGACAGACGTTTTTTTCCTGAATGTCATTTTGAAGGCAGCACTCTGCTGATGCATGTGGCAGTTTGGCAAACTACAGGTTAATGTCAAACTTGCAAAAATATGTATAAAGTCACACCAGTTACATTCTGGTCCCCTCCAATAGCACCAGGCTTTGCACAGCTCCCATGTCACTGAAAGGCTGTGTGCATCTAAGTGAGCAGAGGTGCAAGTATTGAGCACAAGTGAGAGTGCCGCAAAAACTCTTTACAGAGCCAGCTTGCATCCAGCACAAGGACTGTAAATTAACTACAAACAGATCCTGATCACAGATGCTGTTGGATTAAAAAGAGTTGGATGAAAAGAGGTGGCTGGGACAATGGGAGTCAAGTGATGAAGCCTGAAAAACTAGGGGAAAAAATATGCTCCCTTGCCTTCTCCTTCCTTCATAGTCTGTAATGGCTTTTATGCCTTTTCCTTCAGCTCATTATTTTTCTCCACCAAAGCCCTTGCAAATATAAAACAGTTCTGTCCCCTTCTGGTTGTGTCCCCTTCCAAATTCTTATGCACACCCAGTCTTGTCACTGGTAAGGCAGTCTGAGGAGCAGAAAAAGCCTTGACCCTATGTCAAGAGCACTGCTCAGCAATAGCAGAAACATCCCTAAATTACCAACACAGTTTCCAGCACAAATAAAAAACACACCCACTGCAAAGAAAATTAACCCTTCCACAGCCAAAACCAACACAAACACATTTGCAAAGTCTGGCAGCAGTAGAACAGTGCAATTGTACCCTTAAAACAGACAGAATATTAGTGGCATTTATTATCACCAAAATAAAAAATAATTGCTCACCCACTGACTATAAATTAAGTACGTTTATTTTGCCAAGGGCAACATTTACTAGAAATTGTAAATAGCAAGCAAAGTCAGAAATCAAGCAAATCATAATCCCAACTAATTAAATTCTGCATTTAATGTAATACTATTTATTGACAGCTCACTAAAAATGAATTAAGATACGAAGTAATTGCATTTGTTGGAAATAACAAGTGTTATTAGGGTGGGGCTTTTTTGGTGTGTCAGTTGCTTGGGGTTTTGTTTGGTTGGGGTTTTTTTTGTTTTGGTTTTCAGGGTTTTTGTGGGTTTTTTTGCAAGCACTTAGAAGGTTATTGTAAAATTGCTCCAGGCCATACTGTTAATATACAAAAGCAAATTACTATTCTTTAATCCAAAAACTCATTCCTATTTACTGGAAAATACCTTACTGGGCCTTTCCTCACCAATTTTTATTCCTGCTTAAGAATTAGACATTTACTTAACATTGAAACCTAGGAAGGCAATAGAGAGATGTTAGTGAAAAACATGTGCCAATTTACAGTCTGTTAACTTGTGTTGGTCATTTTAGTGCTTCTGCCCTGCCCTGTAATTTGGAATGAATTACTGTGAACATCTTTTTACTAAACTAATAGTCTTCAAGGCATTTTCAGACTTTGCACTGAGATCTGGCATATGGGTGGCAGATGATACTTTATCTTTACTTGCAATGCACACTGACTTCTGACCTACCCATCCATCCACTGGTTTAAGTGTTAGGCCTGGAAACACATGCCAGAAAATTCTGGCAAAAAAAAAAAGAAAAAATAAATAAATAAAAAGAAAAAAAAAAAAAAGTGGACCCAGAAGGGAGAGGCACATTCATTAAATAAAAAGAACTTCACAGTTCTGTGGAAAAGGGTAAAAACATGGGCACAGATTAAATAGCAAATAATAATTAAATAAAAAGACATCTGAAGGAAAAAAAAAGTGAGCTTATTCCACCCAGCAACATGCCCCTGAAAGCTGTTCTAGGACACCAAAAAAGGTATTTTATGGCACACACAAAAAGGGATATTATTAAAATAACTAGGATGCTAAATGCAGGATGTGTAAATAACCAGATGTGTAGCAATGGAGAGCACACAAGGGGTGGAAAAAGCAGTAGGAAAAGTCCTAAGGAAACAAGAACACACTTCAGAGATTAACAATAAGTGAAGAAAAAGGAAATGTATCACTAGGATTTATTTGTGTTAATTAGTAAGTTTCAGGAAGTTTCAGGATTTCTTTGGGAATCTCCCAAGGTGGTGACCTCAACTGTGAAGGAGCAAAAAATAAGCAACCAATCATCCGAAGAGATTTCTATATTAACAGTGATGATCAGGACATAAATTGCGTATATCTTCCTTTAGCTAAGCTCTACAAATGAGTAACAACTGTGCCTTTTATTCCTGTGTATTTCCCTGACAGGAAGTTTTTTAGTTCTCTGGGAATACTTTCTACTGTGAATCCTGAGCATGTCACATTTCTTCTCTCAGCTGTATTTTTTTTTAGCACACTTGTCTCCATTGCATGTGATTTTTAGACCACATTTAAATTACTTGGTGCTTTCCTGTAAAAGCAGTAATCAAATACTTTAATTCCCTGACAATATTTGTCTGTGTTAGCCCAAACTGAAGGGGTAAGTCTAACACTGCTTTTAACAGTGGAGAATGCCACAGTCACCTTCTGGGTCTGCCTCCTAAATACTAAGTTAAACCATAAAAAATTCCTATATTTTACTGTTCTTTCATGCATTCACAGCTTCTATTTTACTAAAATTACTTCTTTAATGAACATATTCCTGCAAGAATATCTTATATTAGTGTGTTTTAAATCCAGAGAGCAGAAACACTTCTTGTCACACTGAACCTCTTCCCCAAGAGCCCTGTTCACAATACTCAGCAAGAATTGGCAAAAGTGGAAAAGGAAGCAGAGGGCTGGGCTCCAAGGAATCCAGAGCTGTGTGACAGCAGGCATTTCATTACCAGGACACACATCTGTGCTCAGCATCCAGCCACTGAAATTTACAGAACCTGAAAGAGACTAAAATTTATATATATGAGTAATAAAACATTTATTAATAGTAAAAAAAAAAAATCTATATTTAGGTGTAGCAAATATTTATAGTGTACAGCCACATACACTTCAGGTGAATATTCCACTTTGGATGAATATACTTTGGATGAATATCTGCAGGGCCCTGCTTCAGACTGCAGAGTTTAAGGAGCACACAGAAGTTCTTGGATGATGTCCTAAAGGTTTTTTAAAAGCCTTATTCAAGCAAACTTTCCCATCTCTCTCTCCTTGAGAAGAACAAATAGAAAGTTAATAAAAGAGATTAAGATGATAAAACATTTTTTAAAGTTTTTAAAATTCTTTTCATTCCAAATGAAACCATCAACCATACACAAAAAATTTAAGAATTTTTTTTAAAAAATTTAAAAACCAGCAGGCGCTGTTAACATGCATTGATTTGCAAATATTAGGTATTTGATTGCAAGCTTGCTCGAGGAAAAAAATCCATCCAAATGTGACACAAACTTGCTTTACCTTTTTTTTTAACAGTTTTTGTAACTTTTATTCATGTGCAACAGGTTTTCTGCCCAGCTATAGCACCTATATGCATGTATGTAACAATACATTACCAGAAACAGAAACTATTCTGTAAGAATAAACTGCCTAAAAGTAAAAACAAACAAACATAACAAAACAAAAAACAGTTCAAAACATGCACACATTGAAAATTCAGACATCTACTGTTTGGGTTACAGAAATTGCAACCTTTTTTATAAACTGTCTCATATAAGGACCCTCTATCTCCTCTTGTAGGTACCAGGCAAGGCACTGCTGCTTTACGTGGTTTTTTCCTCTGATGCAGCAGCAGGACAAGGCACTCAGCAAACCACAGTGGAGGAGAGGGTGGCAAAGGGCTATGAAATCTGATGGATATTAGGTCGTGCAGGAGGTAACAGCTGCAGCAGACCAACAAATTCATAAGTACTTTAAAATAAATAAATACTTTATTATTCATGGTCTGGAAATATCTATACCCAGCATCACAAGATACAAGCAAAGGCTGAGGAACAACATTCACACACTCTCAGGAAATGTGATGATGTCTAAACAGAAAAATCTTTACTTCCAGACCCAAGACCCCAGCAGAATTACATACAGCTCTGGGTCATTTTCAGCTTCCCCAGCACCTCCAGAAAAAGAGAGTCAATTTCAAAGGGGGAAGAGGTAGAAATTAGGAGAATGTGTAATATTTGCTGGTGCTACAGTTGGCAGATATAAGCCACACATAGCTAAATGGATCAGCATAAAATTCTGCATCTTTCAAAATCTTCAACCCAGAGAAGACTTCTTTTGGATAGAAATCCGAAGAAAGAAATCAGATTAAGATATCAAATTCTTAAAACGCATTAATTTCCTTTGACCCATTTTACTTTAAAAGCCCTGGCACTTTGTACAACCCCTTAGGCAAGATCTATGCATTTTCTTATTTAAAATTGAAAATAAAACATTCTTCCCTTATTAGTTACTAGTATGAATGTGTCATGCCTTACCAAGAAAACCAGTCTGAACAGAAAATACTCAAACTAAGCAGCTGCTAATCCATGTTACTAAAAGCATACACAAAGGTTGGAAAGTTCAAAGGATACTAAAGCAGTGAGATGCTCAAATCTCTGAATTCAATGAGAGTTTAGCATGCAATTCCTTTTTAAAAGATTGCTTTTAAAAGTGTGTGCTGAAAAACGGCCAATAATAAATAGAAAATCAATTTTAAAAGCAATCAAGCTATCCAAAAGTATCTTTTACAAAGAGAAAGGAATTAAATGTAGTCTGGTTCATCTCAAATAATCCCACAACTCTCACTCAAATCTGCACATCCTATAAATAAAATTCCAGACCAGATTTTTCAATTGGCTTAGTATCTGGTATTCCTTTCCATGGCATATCAGACAGATCTCTTTCTCTAAGCCCTTGTATCTCTGCTGTACAGCATAGGCCCCTGGGTTACAGAAACTTCTTTCATTAAGTTCTCCATTATTTACAAATTGTTCAAGACATAAAATTATCCTGGCTGTTACAGCTGTCAAAAAATATTACTATAAGGAAATTTATGTTTGCAAATGATAGAAAAAAAGCATTAGGACAATACTTATAAAAGTTAGATTAATTTTGTCTCAAAAAGCAGTTATTTAAATTAATTCCAAGAGCTTCAAAGTAATTTTCAGTTCCCACAGAAAAAAAAAAGATTTTAATGGAGTTTTCAATTCCCTCTTCATGCAAAGAGATTTAATTTTACTATCAAAATATACCATTTCAAGGCATTAACAATATCTAATTTAAATAATAATGTGACATGATTGTTGTTTTTTATTTTTTTTCATGCAGCACCATGCAAAACAAATTAAAATTATGGGACCTGTCACTCAAAAAGATACTGGCAAACATTTATGATGACAGAAGTATCCCTCACATTGCTATCAGAGATAAAAGGGGATTGGTTCTTTGGTTTATTAAGCTAAACAGCAGAGGAGGTTTGACTTTTGAGCACATATGCTCTAAAATCATGTTAAAAACCCACTCTGTTACTGCACCCAGACCCCAAGGGCACTCCAGCCATATCTGTTGACAACTCAAATGTGAATTCCAAGGAAACTGGGCCAGCATAGCCCACTGTGAACATGGGGCAACAGCAGAAAATTGTCTAGAACTATCTACCCAGCTGCTAATAGTTCACAAAAGCTGGGATCATCCTTACATCTTTATTTAATGGGTTATTACATATTTTCCATCACAATCTGGCACACCGACCTCTGCTATTACAGTTCCTTCTATCTTGCCTGACTCATTTACACTTTGAGCAGTCTGTGGGCAGAGACCAAATCTTCATCAGGAACTGAGACTTATCAGCCCCTTCAAATTCCAGTTTCACATTTAAAGGTTGTGGCAGCCACATTTAAATTTCTTATAAATTTCACTGAAGTGCTGGAAAACACAATGTCCTCAAGTGAAAAGACGGCCCTCCATGTTTTATATTTATTGAAAACTCCTATAATAACTCTTGTCATCCTGTTCATTATTCTGTCAATTCTTTTCCATATGTAATTGCTACCAAAGGCTCACCTTAACATCATCTTTTGTACACTCATCTAACCAATGAGAGAAGTATATTTAGCTGGGAGTCAACTATTCCAAGTTATATCAAATTAATACCTGTCCCGTCCATGCCAGCAGAATAATTTTCCTCAGATCCCATCAAGTAAAACTTTGGACTTCAGATTCAGGTCCTTTTTTTTTATTTTTGAGCTTCACAGTCTATACCAGCTCAATAAAAACAGCTGAAGGAAAAGAACCATTTCTATCTCCCATCAAAAATTTGGGGGGAGAAAAACCCCACTGGATTTTAATTTTTCCTCTCCAAAACACAAATACACAGAGTAGCAGGAGTTCTCAGTTACTCCAAAGTTAGAGGATGAGACAGAAAGTGATACACAGATTTCTGACAACAGCTGAAACTATTCCCACACGGCATTCTGCTCAATGAATTTGAACAGGCTTGCTTTGAGAACACTGACAGTCTGGAGGTAAAACAGTGTCAGTTTGCACAAGATCACATTCCCTAGGGCCAGATTTCAGATTCTCGTCATTGCATTTTTGTGTGCAAAGACTGTGATGGCAAAGCTATTAAGCACATCTTTCAGTACTCATTTCCTAAATACAGAAAACACTCCCTTTGGAATAAGAACCCTGAGTGTGAGAATACCATGAAGCAATCAGGATCTTTTTTTCCTTCTTCCTCCCAGGAAAAAAAAAAAAGGAGCACAGTTCAGACTTTGAAAGGATAGGAACATCTGTTCTCATCTCAACAGCCACGGTGTGCCTTTGTTATCCAAGATCAGAGGGAAAAAAATTACTTTTAAATCTTCAACCAGCAGTTCTCCAGAGAGAACAAACTGCTTTCTGAAGAATAAATTAAGCATTCAATTAAACTCTACAACAGGTAACTACTGTTCTTACACACTTTAGGGGAAATACATTCAATAGTGGTACTACAATCCTCAGCAAATAGCTCCAATAAATCACATCAAATGGAAAAAATTCTCTTCTCAGTTCAAGCAAAATGTTCAATATAAATAACATGTAGATTTAAGAAGGGAGCAAAATATTAAAATACCCAGAATATTGATATTATCTTAGCCTCCAATTTCCCAATTGCAGGACTAGGTTAGCAGACACATCCATTTCTGTAAAGATTTATATGTGCATCAGGTCTTCTCATCCCACTTCTCATCCTCTACTTCCCAGAATTACAAATGCATATATAAGAATTCTGAGGTATTTCCAAACACCAAATAATATGGCTTTATAGAATTCATTTGTTTCCATTGATGGAGCATTTAATTCAGGTTAAATTACTATGTTTATGAAATAGCTTCAGGATTTATTGTATTTCCATGATAACTCATCAACTACACTTTAGCTTGAAGGACTATAAGCAGAGAAGTTAATTAACGCTAATTTTCAAATTGCCAAGAGCTGCTGTAGGTTCAAGAATTTTATCTACACATGAGCATGACCCAAATAAATAAACAAAAAGGTACTGCTTTCAGACCACTGAGCCTATTACTAAAATTAAGTGAGCAATATTGACTTGGGTATTCTAATCATCTGGAAAAGTTAAAGGCAACAGTAGCCTCGGAAAATACAAATTCCTTTTACTTTCTACTGAAACACTGACCATGGTGAGATAATTAAGCAGCATATGCATATCTAGGTTTGATGTAGTTTAAGCAAATATTATGTTGGACACTGGCTGCCATGTTGAAAGGAGTTCTCCAGGCTCAAGAAGGTAAAACAAACAGAAAAAAACAAAACGGTGAAACAATTATTAAGTTTTTTACCTGATTTTGCAAAACTGTTTAAGAATAAACTATTAAGGATAAAAGAAAAAACAAAACCATAAAATTTTCACATGAGCATGAATCAGAAGAATATTTAATCTACTAGTAGAAACTAAAATATGAAAATACAATATCACGATATAAACTTTCAATTCTTAAACAACATAGGTGTAAATTTGAATTGAACATCTTTTTATCACCATGTATCAGATTATTTTTCTTTGTTTCTAAATCAAAACATGCTGTGGCCTTCAACATCATTAAATAGCTTATTGGGTCAAAGCCCTCTTGAACTGTAATGCTTTTTTAATAAAATGTTATGAAGTGTTTTCTTACAAGTAAATTATTATTACAGGCAAAATCATTTTTCACAAGAAGACCGTTTTAACTGCTAAAACAAAGATTTGCCATCAGGAATAAATAACGCATAATTTATAGTAAGCAATAAGTAAGAAAGCAATCATTTCAGAATACCAAGGTGTTCTATAGCCAATTGAGTAGGATTATTAGAATGACTAAACACTACTCGTGTAAGTGTTCCAAGATTGTGTCCACAATCAGTCTAAATTTAACAACTTATATATCTATAAGGTGCAGGTAATGAATATACACACATCTTTTTCTCTGGATAGGACCCCTGCTAGTGCATTATGATCAATCTAACAAGAGAGAGTATTGTTTAAACAGTGCCTCAAATCAAAACCACAGCATTATATTCCTAGCTGCTGTTAACAGCACCTCTAAAATGTGTAAAAAATTGCACAAAAACCTGTAAAACAAAGCCATGAGATACCAGGCAAGGAAGGCTTCCAGCTTAGAACAGCTCTTGAAGCTGTGTTGCCACATTCAGTACGGGATTTTGATAATTGATTCTGCAGGAACCTCTGTGAGTTGTTCTCAGTTGGAAATCACTTACATCCAGTACCATTTGTTATGTCTATTCAGAGAATCTGCGCTGGAGTTAGCAGCCAAAGTAACTGGCAACAAGAATATTGGCTTCAACACTTCCTAGGTTTTCCACCCAGGAAAAATTAAAAAAGGAATGTATGTAAGCATCACTTCAGGTTTATCAGAACACAAATCCTACTCCTTCAGTCAATGTAAAAGATGTCATGCCAATTTTTCAGAAATTATTTGGCATTACCAGAGCTTCTTGTAATTTCTTCCAGTGTAAATACATCACTCAGAAACCTTTCCTGCAAATAAAAAGCTGAAGGACAAGTTATTTGTCTTACCTCAGCTGCACATACCCTCAAAACAATATCCATTCCCCTGGAAAATTCTCTGTCCCTGGACCACTGCAAGCCATCACCAGCAGTCATGCAGCATCTTGATTAGGAACAAGAATCCAACCACAAAAACTGCATTTCAGATGTCAAGATCAAGATTTCAGTGCAAGTCTTCTTAAACCGTGAATTTAATCACAGCCATTAAGCCAGAACAATTGCATGTCAGTAGGTGTAATAATTATCAGATGGAGTAAGGGAAAGGAAACAGCAGTCATGCAAAAAAATTACAGCCTGGGTGTTCTGCTAGATTGATAAAAATATGTAGGGCAGAATGCAGAAATGTGTTCCAAAGATGACCTAGGCAAAGACAAATATGTACCTTGAAGGCTTGTCAGCTAATTTTCAAGAGAGGATAAACTGTCTCTGAGCAAAGATTATTTATTCTTTTCAATTCTTATTAAGAAGTGATTTATTGTGTCAGAGATTAGTGACTCACAGAATCATTCTATATTCACACAGAAAGGGTTCCAAATACACTTCAGCCTCCCAGTTCAAAAACCTCTAGTTAGATATGTACACTCAGATATCGGATTTAGTCCTCTGTGCAGATCATGCATGTGAAGCCACATGGTATAGAAAGTGTCCTTCAACTGAAAATATACAATGCAAATACAGAGATAAAGGCTGGAAATTCTGCAAGAAAGCCCTTTGAAAGATCTTTTAGGCAGTCACACAATTTCAGAAGCAGATGAATTCTTTGAAAGTATAAATTCACACAGCAGAGTCACAGAAAGAAAAATAGCCAATTTGGAACAAAAAAAAAAAAGCCACTTAATAAAAAAAATCAGCATCAGTAATAGAATTGCAGCTCCTTTTATTTGGGGCAAGCCTTCAAAGTTCCTGTACATCCACACCTTCAGAGAGAGTCTAAAATCTCTGAATGCTGGAGCAGAAACCTTTCCATGTGTATGAAATTACATAAATACGATTTTAAAAAAACAGAGGAAAAGAGGACTGACAAGATGCAAAGAAGGCATAGAAGATAAAAACATAATCCACTAGATTTTGGTGTTTGCCACATTCATGAATTTCAAGACAATGCAAAAAATGATGAAATATATAATTTCATCCTAGTCCAAGAGTTGAGAGCTGCCTTTTTTTGTTTTCTCTTACATTAGTCATTTCAGTTAATCTATTTACACACATGACCTGTTAGGACAAACATAGGTGCTGCAAATTGAAGCTTCCAACTTTTACCCCCTTACAGACAAGAGCCAGAAGAGCTCAAATCTCTCTTCCCCTTAAATCATAAGATCATATCAGACAGGTCATCGAGAGGACTTGTTCAATCAACAGAAAATTTCTGAAAACTCCAATATTTTAAACTTTTTTTCTTTTCACATTTCAGCCGTAACTGCACAAATTATAAAACATTATTTGATGTATCCACAGCTGCTCTTGTATGCCATGATCGGGCAAATGGTTCTCTATATTAACACCTACTAACTCTAAACAACCTAGGAAAAAAACAGAAGCAGTTAAAAGTATGTATTTTACCCAGTGTCACCATGCAGATACTTAGCTCCTAACACCATTTAACTGAATTAAATAGCTTATTTGTCGCTGAAGACACTTTATTAAGTTTAAAGACAAATACACTGATGGGCGGATATATTCTAAAAACCCAGAAATGAGGTTGCTTTCTGGGGAAAAGGAAGAAAGGAAAGTGTTCATAATAATGCTGATAAATCTCCTAACAATTCATAGAGAATTATGGTGGCTAAAGGTGCAACAAGAACTATTAACCCAGAAAAACAAAACTAAGAGGCAGTGGAAGACGGGGTGAGAAGGAAAAGGCAGACAAAAATTATATTTTGTGGGCAGAGCACAAAAAAAAAAAAAGAACGAAAAAGAAAGAGGAAAATGTAGAGAAATTTAAGCTTTCAGGAGGAAGCATTACTGGAGGAGGGCAGATATGGCAGATATGAAGAATGTGGCAAGAGGTCTGCAATGCACATGCTGGTAGGGGCCAAATGCAATAGCATCCCAGGGAAGTGATATTCCAGATTACTCAGCTTTAGCAAAAGTGAATTAAAACCATCAGGAACACGCTTGTATTATTTAGGACCTTCTTTCAGCTCCTTTTTGCCCAGCTCCCAAAAGCCCCAAGATGGGATAAATGAAATCTTCTGAGGAATATCTCTGTTCTGAAGGACACTGTCATCTGCTCCTCAGTGGGGATCAGACTTCATTAGCAGCCTGGAGGGCAGGCTGCAAGGCACTTCCAGTTACACAGCCTGCTGCACAGAGCTGGGATTTGATCAAGGTGAGATCAGTGCTTGGGAAAACAGCTGCTGATTGGTTGAGTTCTGTCTGTTTCTGTAATTTGTTTCAACGACAATGAAGACCTGGAAAAGAGCTTTGTGCAAGTGAATCACAGACACTCATCCTGCTGAAACATCTCTGTAGATCTAAGAGGGGGTATTTGCTTTAAGCTTCAAGCCTCAATGCTGCAATGTTCAAGCCACTCATAAGGCTTTATACGAAAGAACAGAACTACAGGCAGACTAAAACATGGTATCACATTGATCACTAGTATCCACTACACTTTCCCAAAACCTAATGAAAGTAGAAGAGTTTACAAGGGGAACATCCATTTTATCCCACCAGCATGCAAAGAAACAAGCATACAGTGATAAAGCCTGCACACCTGAGTTCTGGCTTGGAAAAAGAAGGCAATAACTTTCAACTACAAAGAGGTTTTTGAAACATTTTTAAAATGTTTATTTCATTAATACAAGACTACTGTACCCCCGGCTTAAGAATCTGTAAATTCCATATGTACCTTTACAAAAATAGAAAAAGCTGGAAGAATTTTGGTTCTTTTTTCCTTATACACCTTTATAAATCCAAGTATTAGATCCACTGTCATTTAAAATTTGTATTACATAGAGAACTATGTTTAGCAAACTAACCAAAACCTTTGGTTAGTTTGAAACCTCAAAGAAACTTAAGTGTTTATTCGTAACACCAACAAAATTTGACGACTGCTTGCTAATTACTTGTCTTACAGAATATTTTACTCCGTTTCCATTTAATTTATACTTGTTTTGGAGATTTAATCAGATGATAGATTTTAATTAGGCAAAATGAAAAATTACAGTTCATGTTTGAACTTCAGTTTCTGGAGGGAAAAAACCTATCTTCTCAACAGTTTCTGTCATTTACAGAGAAGATTGTGCAACTAGCTTAAATCAGGAAAAAAAAAAAAAAAAAAGCAAAGCACTAATCCAGAAAAAAACAGGGGCTTAAGGGAAAAATATTAATATCACATTTTTTAAATCTCTGGTTCTATCCTGAAAAATAGTAACACTCAGATACATAATTTACTATGTTTAATTAAGCAGTCTGAAGTTTAAGAACATCACAACCTGTCAGTCCCACAAAATACCCCTGGATAAAGCCAAAAACCTTTGATCTGGTTCATATTTCATCATCACCAATGACCAGAACACAGTCCACTCTCATGGCTCCCTTGTCCGTCTGGTTTTATGTTGTTTATTAAAACTGAATCTCATATTGACACAGTAGAGAGTAAGTAATTAGCTAGAGAAAATATTGAAAAAAAGAGAAAGACACTCTCTAATATATATGTCAAAGCTTTACTTAGACATGTTACAGCTCTTGGGACACTGGTTTTAAAATTTACTTACCACTCCTAAGTCTAGGTTCACATGCTCCTTTTAGAACCATCATGGAGAGTACATCTCATCACAGCCTGTGACACAAGTTATGCTCTCCCAATAAACCTGGGAAAAGAAAATATACCCCAAAGAACAGCAAAGTAATAAAATCTGACATTAAGAAAAAAATTATCATTAAAAAAATCTAATAATGGCTCCCAGCACTTTTTAATAAAAGATACTCAACTGCAGCATCTTGAGGAACATGACTTGTTTTAATTATTTATTGAGAGTTGATGGTTTATTTGAAAGAAAATGCAATTATATCCTGACACTTTAATCACTATCAGTTTGTTTTGTTCACCTGATACTGCTAAGAAGAAGATTACCTTCCTGTGGAAATTCTGACATTTCTATAATTGGTTTTGCAACCCTTCCAAGAGACTGAAAGTATTCCTATTATTAAAATTGTGTGAAAAATGGAGTTATGATATTATTAAGATTGATGGCAAATATCACCAATAACTTAAATCTCAAATAGATCAAATATCTTTTTTTTTTTTCTCCTGTTAGACACAAGCCATATATCAGCTTTGGGCATCAAAATTCCCACTGACACAAAAAATGGAAATCAAGATCAGCTCTTTAACGAATCCATTCAAATCAATCCATTAACCAAAGGAAACAAAATTAAGGAAAAAATAATCAAAGACTAGGAAAACAAAGACTCATAGGATAGGGGAAAAAAACCCCTCTGCTCTATTGAAATAAAAAGTAATTTTGCTACATTTAGCCATTAGTTTAGAGGTTTGTTTGCCCAGGAAAAAATAAATTATGCTCTCAAAAACACTGTGCCATGCTTTGGCTAGTTCCAGTGTCTAAAGCATTCCAAAATATTCAGTAAGACATTCAGCTGAATTAAACATTTAGCTTCAAAATAAAGTTAACTCTTTCAGCAGAGATTCTAGCACTGTTCATCCATAACTGTGTGATGAACCTGTTAGCCACCCTACAAGAAGCACCACACATGCAGCTGCAAGAGAGGGAGAGGAAAGGAAAACTCAGTAAGCAACAGAACCATAACATTACATTTTTCAGGCTGACTTCAGTACCCATCCAACTGCACTTTCATCTTTTTATTGGCCTGTCCAGGGACTTTAAACACTAAACTATTCTGCAAGTGAGAGATGGTTACCAGGTCACTTAGAAGTGACCTGAATGTGTCTTGGCCACGGTTCACAACACAACTTTCAAAGGGACTGATGCTCTAGCTTAGTGCATCCACCAAGGCTCACACAGCTCCTGGCCAGCAGGGAAAAAGCTCAGGACAGGATTCCTTCCATGCTCTTTGAAAATAAAATAGAAGTTTGCAGGGTCAAGCGAAGCAGATGAAGTGCTATGACACCTGAGGACAGAGTCGCTTCCTTTCCCCCTCAGAGTCTCACCACACATTTGTACAGCTCAACCAAACATTAAAACACCTAACCCTTATCTGTACCAGACCCACATAATGTAGCCTTAAAGGCTTACCCAGGTCAACCAACAGAGGCAAAATCAATCAGGGGCTGCAGGAAATTGGATGGACCAGGTGTTCAAACAAAGCCTAGCTTTCTAAAAGCAGGCAGAGTATAGAGAGTCAACAGGTACATCAAATATAGCTAAATGGAGAGTAATTTATGTTCTCTTTGTGGGATTCGGAGATAAGCAAGGAAAACACAAATTCATGAATCTGTCAATGACAAACCCCCTCCATGACAATCCAAATCATATGAAGCTTCAAACTGATTTAAAAATCACTTACCTAATATTAAAGTAGGAATAGGTATTTTGAAGAGAAAGATATACTTCTTCAGTGATTCCCCACAGTGCCTAAGCCCCTCACTTCATGGCCTCAAAGCTTTCCAAGTGTCACAGTTAGTAAATGATGATGAGAGCCCTGGCCTTTACCTCCTGCAAGGGAAAAACCCAACAAAGAGCTGAACATGTGCAGAATCAAACTAAGTTCAGTCATGAAATTAAACACCTTACAATTAAACACCTTACAAGATGCCATCAACAAGCTACTGAAACAGGACCTCACAAAACTGATTAATACGAATCTACCAACACCTTTTTTTTTTTTTTTTGGAAGAAAGGCCCTCTTCAGGCTCCCATGTAAACTTCTCAAACTACTTTTTTCTCTGGGTCACATCTGAGACCCAAATCAGAGGAACCTTTGCTTGCCGTCCCTATGCTGTGTCACTCTTCTGCAAGGAAAGAAAATAAACAAAACAAAGAAACAAAAATAACAATGCAAAATCACCAACTTCCCCACTCCTCTCAAAAAAAAAACAAAAACCAACACAAACAACAACAAAAAATATCTGCAACACAGGAAGGGAAGTAACTTCTTTTAAAAAGAACAGGGACCTTTTTCAGTATTAAATGTACTGTATACCTGATTGAGGAAGTTAATCCCCCTTTACAGTCACGAGAAAGTGTGTAGTTTCCCTCAAGGACATAATGCACCAATACACCCTTATGTGTCCACCATCCTACACCTCATTCAGTTGCAAACAACCTGTTCAGCAAAATTACAGCACACACCACTCATTTTCTACTCTTCATGCTGTGAGAGATGAAACAACATTTTGCAGCAGCCAAAAACAGGATGACTGAGTAAAAGACTGGAAGTTGTTGGTTCTGCTCCCTATCTATTGTTATCCACGATTTGGACGCGTTTTGGTTGATATGCTGGCTGGTTTTGTGGGCTGTGAAAGGGGCAGGACCAAGAAAGGAAGGATGAGAGGGGAGGAGACAGAAGAGTCGGCAGTCTGGGGGGAAAAAAAAGTAATTTCCGAAGTACTCATCCAATGGGAAAGGGGACAGGGACCGCCCCGGGCAGGAAATGGGATAAAAAGTTGCCATTTCCTTGTAAAGTGTCTGTGCTCGCTGCTAGGGGGGGAGAGGGATATCGGGCTGAGCTGACTTGTCACAAAAAAAAGCAGTTTTCTTTTGCTTCGAGGGCTTTGTCCCCACTTAATTGTATCAGAAACTGAGTTTATTTCTAACAATGCAAATGAAATTTTCTTAGCACCTGCCCTGCACACCTTCTAAACATGCCCGTCTGATAAAGTCCGTCAGTTGTAAAGTTCTTCTCACAGCTAAGTTGGCCCAGGGCTAGTCGGCTTTCTGCTGAAATTTAACCATTCCTCCTAGTGACAAAGGCAAAAATCTTCGTTAGCAGAAATCACAGCCACTCCTAGCACTGAAAAACATGATTTGAAATACACTGCATGTCTTCATGGAAATCCCAGGGAAGGGGGAGTAGGCAAGGTAAATGTCTTTTTTTTTTTTTTATCCTACATATTTATTCGCATAGACCTTGTGCCATGGGACTTACCTAAATACGTTACAAGGTTTGATTTCTCTTTTAGCTTCATTTTTCATTTTATCTTTTCATTTTTGAAGGAAACTTTATAATCTCCTTTACTGATGCTCTTATTAGACAATTGTGTTCCCAGGCTATGTGCTTTCAGGATTTCCAGGCCACCATTTCCTGATGTGATGCAGTGGTCTCAGAATACAACATATAGAGCAGTAAAACAAAATATCCTCACATTGCAAAGACAGACATGTCTTAAACTAAGAATTTATATGGTACTCTGTCCAATGTAAACCATTATATTCAACTGCAGTAAATATTGGTATGTGTCCATGCGCCTCATTTAGATGAAAGATTCTCATAAAAGCTTATTTCCTCTGTTTGCTAATCCACCAAAAACATGAAAACTATTTGTTTATTCCTAGCTGCAATAGTGTGAAATATTTAGGTCATTCACCTGCATGCTATTTCTTAATTACATGGTTCTTGATACTCCCATGGAAAGAATACATTCCAGTATAAACTAAGTACAGGGCTTAAATGATATACACTGATGAACTCCAGTGGAAAGGCTGTCCATTCAGATAGAAGCTTTAATTTAAAATGGAGATCAGAATAACAGGTAGACGCATGGATGTCTACTAAAAGAGGAAAAGCCACACAGTTCTCTGTTTACATGTGTATTTTTGGTCCCAATACTCTCATATCATAATATGAAATAAGCCTTAACTTACAAATTTCACCAATGACTTTTTTTTATTCATTATCTTCTAATACCTAAATAACACATGTTAACATAATTACATTAATGGTTAGTTGAATGCCAAGTATAGAAATTGTACAAACTTGGCAATGTACAGAAGATGTACAAAACATTTAAGAGTTGGACTTAATGATCCTTTGCCTTCCAGCTTGGAATATTCTGTGGTTCTGTGTAGAAAAGCAAAATGACAAGAAAGTATTTACTTCCACAGCTATCAATATATTAAATGTCTACTGTGCCGCTAATTTCTACGAACTGCTATGTTCCAAAGGCACAAAAAAAGCTCAGAGCAGCAAAATTCTCCACTCAACTCTTTTGCATCAGTTTTTGGGGTTTTTTTTTTAACATGGCAGCATTCACATAGTGAAGCGATGATACCATAAGCAAAGAAATAAGATACTGATCACTGCCAGAAATGGAACACAGTCAGAATCTTACTTCCAGCCATAAGTCTCTTAATATTTAGTTTGCTCCTCTATTATGGGATCCAAAACTTGCAAAGTCAAAGAAGGATAAAGCCTATTTTCTAGGTGTACTTCAAAATTAGCCCAAGCTGATGGAAGCCTTGAGGGACCAGTACTTCTCCTTTTTCCATTTTAATCAGTATGATGCTAATTTGTCTGCCATGTTTAACAAATTATTTCACTGAGTTTTCAAACACTTTTTTCCATATGAAATTTTTTTTAATGCCCCAAATTCATCTTATCCTGGAATCTAGAGCATGTGTGTTTTCCCATTGGATTTGCCTTTTTTTTAACGCACTTGTATTTTTCTGTAAGAAGCATCTGGAACAACTTCAGGCAACCTTCCAAAATAATGGTGCTACCTATGGCAGAAAAAAAAATCCAGAAAAAAAATAAATTCTTCTTTTATGATCATTTACTTTTGCTTGTATTTAAATGAGAAAATAACCAACAGAGTTTCTGTAGCCAATAGCCTGGTTTGATGGCACTGTGTGCCTCCAAGCCAAAAGCCACAACAACAGGCCTGTTCTTGGTCTAATCACCTTATGTTGATAAAGAGCTACAAAAATACTGTTCCCCTAAAAGACAAGGTGCACAACAATGACTGGGAATTACTATTACAAGCCTTAGTCTTTAAAAATATCCTAAATTCTGAAATACATTATATACTGTGTAAAGCCCAACTACCATATGACTTCTAGTAGACAAAGAAAAGAACATGCAGGTCTGGAATGGATAGGTATTTTACTGTGAAAGGATGTTATCCAGAGCTCAGGAAATCTAGGAAGCAGGAAAGGAGCCCAGATCTTCCTACTTGCAAATAAGCATCCTTGCACCTAGCCAAGTCTTCTAGCTTGGGGCATTCTTTACTTATAGCAGTCAAATCTGCACTTTGATACCTTACTGAAAGTCTTATCCACAGTATAAAAGCAGCATGTTTTAATTTCTAGATGAAGACAACCTAGATAATAATAATCCCTACTATCACCATTTACTTAATTCCATAAAATAATACGTCACGTTAAAAGAATCTAACATGTAACTTGGTTTTTTGTTTTTGAATTAATAATGGTCCTGGGCCTACATTTAAATTGAATTTGCACAAAATCAGTTCACAATTTTAAGTTAGACATGCATGTGTATTATTACAGTAACACTCTACAGACAGATTCAAGAAAAATACTTGGGAGAGTAGTAATCCCAAGAAGGGCAAGCAGCTCCCAGGCATGAGATTTCTCCACTGTGAGAATTATTATATAGAAGTTATAGTTGTGACAGATACAGCTACATTCTCTAGGCAAGGGTACGTGTAGAGAACATATCAGACCGTCCTGAATGAGGAGCTACAGTGGACATACCCTTGTAGGAACTCCTGTGCATGAAAACATCCTCAGTGCATAATTTTGCCTTTAATACCCTTAGGAGGGAAACATTAGGAAGAAGCTGCTGATAGGTTAAAATCAACTGTTTCTTCTGAGCTTGTTTTCCAGGGTTGTTTGGGGGCGGGAGGGAATGAGGGAGGGAGGGAAGAGGAAAAAAAAGAGGGGAAACTGCATCAGGAGATGAAACTTTGCACTGCCCTTAAAAAGAAAATTTTAAAAACGGCAAATATACAGGAATCACCTGTGCTCTAGATAGTTCTGTCAGCCCTGAACAGACAGGAAGGGTGAAGATTCCCCTAATACAATAGCTCCAACCAAATTTCCATTTTGATTTAAAGCAGCAAGAATTTATTTGTCTTTATTGATTTGACTTTTGTCAAGACCTCAACAGGCAGTGAAATTTTATCCTCCACCCCAAGTTTCCCACTTAGTTGCTAGAAATATTTTCCTACATAAGAAAAACTAGTGAAATAATATAATGCTAGTCAGCTACTACATTTTTCAAAGTATGCTTCTAAAACTTATTGAAGTAATATTTGTGCCATTGGCATAGCTGTATCCTTCACTAGAGGCAACTGCATATATTACTATATTTTAATGCAAAAAGTTTCCGTGTTTATGATACTTTATGCAAGACATTTCATAGTAATAGAATGCAATCAGTAGACTTCTTTACTTAAAAGGCTTTATAAAAATTGTATATGCCTCAGAAGAAATTATGCTGTATCTTGTGTCACATATTTATGCAGCAACATTATGGTAGCTACCACTTCATATCACTAAAAAAGCACCTTCCTCAATATCCATGAGCAAAATATAAAAGCTAAAAATTCCAATACCAAGGGAAAAAAATGTTTAGTACTTGAACTATGGAGATAAAAAAAACTAGCTGATTTTTCATCAGTTTCCTAAAATATCATTTTGAACAGGATAAAAGCAGAAAATCTTGAATGGATTACTTCTATCACCACTTGCCCTATTCTTTGTGGATTTACTAGAGGGCTTTTCTTCTCAGGCTTCAACTACATACTTAATGTGGAGTAGCATTAATCAGGATTCTGGTGTGCAACCTTCAGCTATCCAGTCATACTAATTCGTTTATAAGTCTCGCCCTCCTGCTGAACCCAAGCAAGCCCACCCATTCAGAACTATCTGTAGGGCATAGGAAATCAAACATCAGGTTGTGAGGGAATCCCTTTTCTTAGGAAAAATCTCAAAGGACAAAGGGTCCATGTGCTGCGTTTCCAGCAGCACTTGGCCTCAGGAGGGAGAGTGTCTCCGTCAGCAGCAGGTACAAATCAGCTCCCTGCTGCATTTTGCTTTCCCCTTTTCAAAACTCTTTCTTCCACGTGTCACATCACTCACAGACTGACCAAGCTCACCCTTTCCATCAACCCCATTAGAGATCTAAAAATAACAGGGTGAGGTTCATCTGCCCCAAACAGGAAGATAACTGAAAGGGAATTCACAACCTCAAATAACTAAAAGGTCTTACACCATGAGAGTGGGCTGCTTCAGGATGCCATCCACAAGCAGTAGGCAACCTAGAGCATTATTCAGAAGGCAGGGGGAGCCAGCTGAAAATCAACTCTGTTTACTCACAAGATAAATACAGGTCATCCTCAAGCAACCAGCTTGAAAGTCATGGTAAGCACCTAATCAAGCCAGAAATTGCTTCCCTGGTGTCAGCTGAGATGGAAAAAAGATCATCACCCCAAATAACTAGTTGGAGTTATATTTCTCAATAATGACAGCTTTAAAGCAATGCACATATAGAACAGCATGGGTTCAAAAATTCTGCCCTGTAGGATTTCTCAGAGGACTCTGACAAGACTAGGAAAAATCCTATCCATAAAATTATGTTTACCACGTGAAATACAGTGAGCATGAGATACTTCATGCATTTTCAACATACTGAAAAGACTATTGAGAACAACTTCATGGAAGAAATAAAAGAAAACCAATTGCAGGGAAGGAGCATTTACACATGAAACATTAACACATTACAGACACTTTGAGCTCTGGAAATGTCTGAATCCCAAATGAAACACTTCTGAAAGAACGGCAATACTGTTCAATGGATACTGTAACAGTTAAAAAAGCAATACATTGCTAATTTACATAAGAAAGGAAGTAGCATAAAGTGAACAATTGCATAAAGTCATCATAGAAATCAAATTCGTACTCAAGTGGTATATTGTGTTCACTTCAAGGGTCTTCATTTCAAAAGGAACAGATGATAGCTGATTATTTCAGAGACAAGCAAAAGATGTGATTAGATGTGCTTAGTCTCTATATCCAAGTGATAGGGCAAGGAGTAACTTCCTGAAGAAATACAATAAACTGACTTAAAATATAACTTTTCAATTCCTACATACCTTTTCCTGAAAAGGGGGCCCAGTCAGACAGTTTTCTTAAAAAAGAAAATCCAAAACTCCTCTTTATCTTTCCTTCTTCTCTTGCATAGAGCAATTAGTCTGTGAAAGTCATTGCTACAAGGGCATGACCTAAATAGCAACTGCAGAATACATAAATGCTTAAGGTTAATTTTTGCAATCAGTTATTAGCAATTACAAACAGGAACCTTTGTGAGTCTAGGGAAGAGAGCTTCTTCTTTCTGTCCTCTGGAAAAATGCTTCTGAAACACGCTTTTCCTGTTTCGTTTTAGCCATATGTGGAGAGAACAAATTTTAATACTCAGCTTTCAGTTAAGAAGCCCAAACATAAGCAAGGAGGAGTTTAGGTTTACTGTTGTTCCAAGCATTTTTAACGTGTATACATATATACACATACAATGGATTTATTGATTGCAGACTTACCTTCATTACTAAATTTCCTGGGGTAGAAAGAGGATTTCTTCTTTCAAGGGAGCATTCTTTTTACCACACAATTATAATTTTACAGTGGGCACTGCATATAAAGGAGATGATTTTATATAATGTTCTTGCCAGAAATGCACTCTTTACTGCACGTATTTCTTTTCCCCCAGGGATAATGTCTTCAAGCCTCTCTAAAATTATTTAACTATCCCTGGATAGAAGCCATTCTGTCTTCTGTCATGAAATCCAGAAAACACAGCAATGGAGCTGAATTTTTTAAAATAAGAAAGACTGGATTGCACTTCCACTAAAGAAAAGTCTTTCTTTACACCTATTCAGGTGTTTAATCTTGAGCCCGTCTTCCCTCTTATTTTCAGAGGAGTGTGCTTCACTCATCTCATTACAATGTATTGCCAAATTATCCAGGGTTTTTTTTTTTCAGTTCAACAGGTTTTTCAGTTGGAAGTTATTATCTACCTTTCTCTTTAGTTTGCTTTTTTTTTCTTTTCTTGGAAGGCTAATTTTTCCCTAGTTGGCATAACAAATCAGTTTTCCTTTTCAGCTGGGAATTATCTCTTCATAGCAGAGAAGACAGAGTGCCCAGACTGTAAGGAACTTCATGTGAACTACATAAAATAAAGCCATACAATACGGAGCATGAGGTTTTTTAACAGAAATATACCTATATATGTTACTTGATTTCAAAAGTAACAAAGGTATTTTAGTTATTAAGAACTGTGAGAAGAAACAATAAGTGAAACCAAATTTAAATTTTTGTTGAAAATTTGATAAAAAACTGTGAACAGGTATTCTAGTTGCTTTTAATGTTAGAGTTAACAAATGATAGTACTCCACTCCTTAAGCAGAAAAACAGAAAAAAGTTTTTAGAAATAGTCAGGAGTGATCATACCAGTTTTTAAACTAGCTTCAGTCAGAAATTATGTTTTTGGTCTAGTTTAATTTTGATGGATTACTCCTGGAGCTCATCAGGATAAGAATCTAAAATACTACATGATCTTTAAGGTCCCTTCCAACCCAGGCCATTCTATAAATCTATGAGGTTGCTTTGTGAGAAAACAGCAAAGCAGTAAAAAACTTTTGGAATTTTCTAAATTAAAAAATTACTTTCACTGTCAAATGCATCAAATTGCTGAACCTGAAACTGAAGGCTAGTATGAATTTGAACAGACCGATTCATATTTACTTAGAGTAGACAATTGTACACTTTGCAGCCCAAGTCTGAGATCTCTGTTTTATGGCATTGGGACCTACTCACTTTCACTATATTCTATTTAATACGACAAAGTTCACTTGTTAAGGAGGCAGTTCACATTTCCTCCATTTTTTTCTATATC
Organism: Petroica traversi; assembly: GCA_025920805.1. Classification (NCBI taxonomy): domain Eukaryota; kingdom Metazoa; phylum Chordata; class Aves; order Passeriformes; family Petroicidae; genus Petroica; species Petroica traversi. Next base: position 325,231 of record JAHLSL010000111.1, on the reverse strand, counting down.
CTTCTCAAAGAGTAACTTAGACACACTATTGTCTGAAAATAATTCTTCTCAAAATCCCGGAAGCCCAGACTTCTCATTGCAAAATACTGTTTACAAAACATTTCTTGCACTCTGAAAGAATTAGAGATTCTAATATTAAATTTTGTGACACAGAAGCCAGAGGCAACATTAAAACTTATAAGTCTAGAAGGGACATCCAAATGCCATCACAAATTCTAATCATATGCTGCTGGAACATCTAATCTTAAAAGTGTATCTTTTGGCAAGGAGAAAATCCTTTGAGTGAACATCACAACCTTCTTTTCACATCTGGCATTTCCAATTGGAGGGTCACTTTTCAGCTCCTCTCACTTTCTGGCTTACCTTTACCTAAGTTAGATGGAAAATGCAGATACCTCTTTGTCTCGTCACTGGCCAAGACAGAGAACAAAAAACTGCCATATACAAAGATATGATCTCCAGTCTCTGGTCAGCCTACATGCAAATTTTTAACCAGACAGGAAAATTTCAATACCACCTATATCTTAAGAGTTGCCTCCATGTCTTGGTTAAGATAGGCACTTAAGCAAGTGCTTAACACCAGCCTTGTCCCTGAACAGCTGCATTTCAGCATCTTTGTAAGAGGTTCAAGCTTAAAAAGCAGCACCCACATCATTGCCTGGTCACCTAACAATTTTTAATTTCAACATGCAAGTTAATATTTTCAATTATATTGGGCACATGATATACCTGAGAAATGAGCAGGTTGGTGCATCTCGACCTGGCAGCTCAGATTCAGGTTTTGGCTGGGGAATTTCCTTTGCCAGTCATAGGTCAAATGGAAAAAGGAGCACAACTCGTAAGTCAGGTCAAGGACCATGTCTCCAGTGCAACTGATAATAAGCCACTTCTGGATCTCCTACCCTTTAAAAATGGTTCTTCACTGCCATTCAGCTACTACCACCTTCATACAAGAATTCACTATCTATTTTACTGCTGGTTTAAACTAGAAGGAGATTAAATTTATCCTCAGTGTTATTTTTTTCCCCGCAACTCATCTAGAACACAGACAAAAGTTTCATTCTGCAACATCAAAGATAATTTTAACCAAAAAATTTCCTTCACTGTCCTGAACTCAATTCTTCCTAGATTTCAACTTAACATCAGCATTAAAATAAACACATCTCTATTAACCAATTAATAAGTATAGGGATAAGAAAAATAATAAAAAGAACCAACCCTTTGAAGATATCCACCACTCTCCTCTAAACTCATTCTTATCCTGGGGCCTCCAGACATGGATGGAGTGCTCCAGGTGGGGTCTCAAAAAATGGACTAGAGGGCCAGAATCACCTCCCTTGACCAGCTGCTGTTCACTCCTTTCCATGCAGCAAAGAATGTATCCTCAAGAAAGCCAAACCCAGAGCTGTCCTGAAAATCAGCTTGGGCCAGGCTCAGGCTGGGCGAGGTCACAGCTCATCTGCTGAGGCCATCTTTGCACAGACTGCCCAAAACCAGAAGGGAGGAGGAGAGTTCTGGGGCTGTGGTGTAACCTCTGGTCACAGGCAGTGAACACCCACCCTCCCTCACACAAACTGGCTCAGCTGTAACCCCCCCACCCCAGGAAGGCCACATCCACGGGACATTCCCATGAGGAGCAGCTGAGGAGGTGCCACAATCCATCCAAGACCCCCAAAGTGCTCCCCAGACTCATTGCCAAGGCCTTGCAGCAGAGCACTGCTCGTGATGCAAAGGGATGCAACAGATCCAGAGTCTGCTGCAAGAGTCTGTGTCAGACTTGTCCCTGCCAGAGGAGGCACCTGGGGACTCCCACCTGGCCCAAGGGTGTTTCAACACACTGAACTCTGTGTTTGCAGGGAACCCTTAGCACCAAGAAGATCTGATTTGGAACTCCTCAGGACACCATTGGCATCCACAGAGTGATGCGGTTTTCTGCTTAATCTGTCTGTCACTCTCTTTCTCTTCCCCAGCTCCTTTCAGCCTCTCTCTCTCTCTCTTCTTTCTCACTCTCTCTGTCTCTGTCTCTCTCATTTCTGGTTAAATATTACCTATACTGTTGACTTTGGCATACGATCTCATTTGTGCCTTAATTCAGGCAGAGGCATTTCTTTCTATAAATTTTCATAACCAGATCTTAATGCCAATACTAAAATGCTCATAGTATTTCTTTCAAGTGTGGCAGAGGTTAACCATATACTTTGATTAGTTCAGTGAGACTCCTACAATAGTTACTACTCTAATCTACTCCCTTCAACTTAAAAAGCCCACATAAATACAGGTTGTTAACACATTTTAACCCAATACCTCAGCCTGCTTTGCTTTCCTCAAATTCTCATGTCATAATGTCACATGAATATGAGCAGATTTAGTTTTGTTTCCAATTTTAAAAATCTATTTACAGATTTTTGGTTGAAGAAAACTTTCAAAACTGAGTTCACATATTCCTGAACACTTATCTTTTTTACCTAGTCTTGCAAATGATCTGCTCAAACACCTGATTGTTTTTCTAGTGAATTTCATAAATGGAGAATTTTAAAAGCCAAGACAATACAGATTTGCCTAGCTGTAAGTCATAAAGGAGAGCAACCAGCCCCCAGTTTGGTTTTGTCTAGCCAGGAAGAGTAAATATACACACAGTCACTCAGTATTTAAGAGGAATTGACGACTGAGAGCCTTGTAAATACTGAACATAAATATTTGAGTTTGGATGTTTGAAACAGGATGTTCTCCACTCACACAGGTGCCGATGAGAAGCTATTACACAGCTACAGAAATGTGTCATGGAAAACTCTCTTCGCACTGCGGCAATTAAATCCCCTTTCCTCAACACTGGAAGTTAAAAGGATTTCCTCTTTCCTCACCACTTTTATGATCTTTGGACAATAAATAAATAAAGAATTATTTTGTCCTTCATTCCAGAGTAGTACAAGAAAAACTTGCCTGCATTTAAATTCTATAAAAAATAATATATACTATGACTCTAGTTTATTTGTACAATTTTAATGAGTCCTTCCTATGGAAAAATTACTTGGGGGGATATTTTTCTTGTGGTTGGCCTCAGGTTTATTTCAGAATATTTCTTTACACATTTCAGCAATGAAAACTGGAGTCAAAAGGTGCTTCTTCAACTTCATTAAAGCCAAATGCCTCAGGGTTTTGTTCAGCACCAGTTATTCTAGACTTTCCAAGTGCTCAGTGGTCAAAAACATTTTCCAGCGTAGTCCAGGGACTTCATATCCAAACTCTTGTTTGGTTTCTAGCATTATCTGTTTAGGTATGCAAGCAAGTTCAAGGTCTCAAAAGGAAAAAAGGATCTGAGCCAGCTTCACCAGATCTCTCCATATCTATGTCAGTGCCCAGGTTGCCAGGCCAGCTTTTTCTGCCTAATCTTTAAAGCCAGACACATCATGCAGTCCTTCAGGCTGTACTTGCTGTAATGCCTCAACCCAAAGTAGGATCTTTCCTCAACTGAATGCTGCTGGAAAACCCTGTGGTCCCTTTAATGTCCTCAGCTTCCAAAGAGTTCCTCCATTTTCAGATCCCTAAAAAACTTTTAAATTAAGCTAAACATTGTAATGCGGAAATCAGAGTGATTTCATATTCATTCCAACTGAAGAATTAACCACTTCTGAAATCTGTCTCTAAGTCATTTAGGCACAAAATTAATTAATGTAATCTGACACTTAATACTGATCTGCATGGTTTATAAGTGACCTATACTTTATGTTCACTATGAATCAGTAACTTTTATCCTTTCACTTTCTATCCTTGAAGGGCTTGAGCGGCTCCAACAGTTTTTACTCACATCAAATGTCAAAACAAATAGTGATTTACCAAACTCTGTGGGCTTTTTGTTCTCTTTGTGTCCCTTCTGTTCTTTTGGTTCTCCATACACATAAAAACATCATCAATAATTTCTATATAGTACAGATAAGCCATCTCTTATTTTCTTCCTTAACATGGAAGAATATATATCTCTCTATATAAAAAACTCATAATTTTTACTTATCTTTCTAGCATATGTACATACATATATATGGATGAAACTTTAAATATTAGTTTAAAGTTACATATAGTAGCTAATATTAATATACTTATTACTGTACCATTAACTCTGTATTTATAAAATTCTATACCTATACTATACTCCATCCAAAAATTTATTCCAACGGCCCCTTTGTACTTAGTGCTCTGAATCTACACCAGTTCTATAATTTTGCCAGCCCCCAAAACACCTTTGTCTTTCCTTTGGCACCTAACTCTATATAAGGAACATGTGCAACTTAAAACCTGTAGATTTTCTGAGTTATCAATCAGTATATGTATTAAAGCATATTAAAACAAAACAACCTATAACTATGTGCGTGCATCAGCTGGTTTTGTCCTCAGAATGATGAAGTACAGTCTTCAAATTCCATGCTGAGTCAGTGAATATATTTTGATCTACTACAGTATTCTCTTTTCATGTCCTAGTACACTGAATTTCGTCAGCATTACTCTGTCAGACAGATGGTTATGTTTGTGTTTAAAGTGTAGGGGAAATTGCATATTAATATAAGTTCCTATTTCCTTTTGATTCAAAAGGCTCAAGTGGGGTGCAAAAAGCTGCTGGAGAGTCGTAGCCCCCAGAAAGGAGGCTCACGGTTTAAGTGCAGGAACAGGCTCACCAGGCACTGAAGGACCTTTCTCAACACAATGAAGAAACAAATTGGAAGTACCAAAACAAAACAGAATGCAAACAAAAAGATGAGTTCCACTTTGAGTGTCAAAAGCACCAGACTTTGTCACCAAATTCTCCTCCCAGAAGGAATTACCTGGAATGGACATCATTATCTCTAATAATGCTACAGCATAAAAGACAGATGAAAACCATATTTGCTTTCAAATTCATTCCTTATTTTCACACAAACTGTGAAATAAAATTAATGTTTCTAAGGCCAAGTTTAATAGGCACAGCAGTAATCACAGCTTAGAAGTGGCTTAGGCAACTCCAGCTCTCAAATAGTCCAAGATTCATTGCAAACTGAAGGCCTGAAACCAAAATTGGGTCCTTCAACTAAAATAATGAGGGGAGGGGGGAAAAAAAAGAATGCACAAAAAATACCTACAGAAGCATTGGAACAAATGTTTCATATTGCATGAAAACCTATTTAAATAAGAATAAAAATATAAGGTATGAACAAGATTTAAAAATATTCCCAGAAATGCTGATCAACTCTAGTACTTGCTCCTTCGTTATTAGAGATTTCAATCTCTTTTGTAAGTTCAAGTGATTATTTTGAAGCAAATACATAACAGCTTTTCGGGTAAGAATGAATCTTATCTCCAAGTTAAGAAAAGGAGCAAACCCTCCAGGCTCTCTGTAGGTCTGCAAGGATTTGGCATGCTCAAAGCTTTAGCAGTCATATTCATTGGAATGGTGTCTCCATGTTTCAAGATAAGACTTCTTTGGTGGTACTTTTGTAGCAGAGCTATCATAACAAGACAGTTAGAAAATACAATATGGACAGAAACTTGTCCTGAAGCAAAACATCCTTCTCCCCAACTATATTAGTAGGGTAAATCTAGTCCCTTCCCAAAGAAGCACTCTGGTAACACAGAGCTGGTATAACCTGGGCTGACAGCAAGTGCAGGTGTGACCTTGTGAATCTAAGCAAAAACCCACCATTTTTCAAATCCTCTGTCTATTTTATATAGTGCTAAAGTGACTAGCTTGCTAATGATGAATCCAAGTGTCAAGGCAAGTGGGTTTTGAAAGGTTTTAAGATCATTGTAGATCTCTATTTGCACATCATTCTGTTTTCCTCTGTTCAGGTTAAGATTGATGGGATCCTACTTGCAGGATGAAGTCCTCACATGAGAGACTCATGTTTAAGTTATTGAGTTGTCAGGATTAACCACTTGAAAATAGAGAACTTTGGCCTACATTGGCAAAGCTTACCAATTTTGACCATAAAAATTAAATGTACTGGCTACTACGACAATATATAAACTCTTCTTGACACCATACTACCAAAATCATTTAAAAACACAAAATAATTTTGAAACGGTTCTTCCTGTCAGAAATCCAAGCTATCTGTTGAAGGCCAAGAGTTCATACAAATTAAACTAATTCACATAAAGAATTAACCTCAGGCAACAAAGTGTAATTGATTAATGCATTGCTGGATTAGTGCTTACTGGTGATAATTATTCATTCCAAAGAATTAACACTATCTCTGTACTAAATATCAGAGAAACCCCACACTTTTGGATCGCAAAAGGATAAGTGCCATCTTTTTTATGTTCTTTTTTGTTTGGGAATTTTATGTTTGTTTATTCTTAACTGGTGCCCATCCTTCCTTCAGATTCTGCTGTGAGACCCTGCAAGTGATAGGCAGCACATCTTTCTTTCTTATTAGCAAGGAAAATTAGCAAGCAAATTTTGTGAAAAGTGACTAAATGACACAAACCTTCAATTTGCTTACCAATGCCATGCAATTTTCCCACTATTCAATCATACCCAGTCTACAAGGAGCACAGTGGTTTGTTGTTTGGTGGTTTTTTGAACATTACATTAACATGTGTCATTAACACCACAGTCTGCCAACAGAATGAGCAGGAACACTGGTGGAACTACAATTAAATCAGTAGTAAAAGTAACCAGTGTTTCTGTAATTGCAAGGTCAGAGAAAACAGAGAAGCTTTTCAAAATTATTAATATTAAACTTGAGCAATCAGAACTCCAGGCACTTTTGCAAAGTGATCCCTAAAAATTGTTTTTAATCATAATCTCTCCTTAAAATTCTAGCCAGAGGTGGAAATTCAGGGGGACCTTTTCATGTGGAATAATATAATCATTATCCAGGTTGAGGTGCAAAGTGACACAAGATATTGAAAATCCCTTTAAAATGTTTGGAATACATAGAAACCTTGAGGTTTCTAGCAAAATCTGCATGACAGTTCATTGAACCAAGTTGCATCAGTGGTCCTTTTTCCCAAACACTATGATTACAAATCTTCAGTTTGCAAGGAAGTCTCCTTAAATATCAGTGGGTAATTTTTGCAGATAGTTTTACACGTATTCTAAGACTCGCTTTCTACAGCACAGATTTTTATTATTATTATTTTTCCCCTCCAAATGAAATACTCAAGATTGATGTTTTTCAGTGCACAGCATCAAATGTTAAAAGCTGACATACTTGGTAATTATAAAGTTTGATCAGGGGAAAATAAAATCAGTGGTAATACTGTAAAAATTATATGATGATTATAATGACAACTATGAACTGAGTAGATCTTTGATCAAAGTCCAAAAGCTAATGACGTGTGCAGGCAAGACACAAGACAGATATGTGTGGAGAACAACCTGGGAGAAGGACAAGGAATTTTTACAAAAATTCCTAAGATGGAAAGAAAAAACAGAAGATAGAAAATAAGTGGCTTTGTCAAAAGGAAATGAAAAAGAGAAAATGAGAGGTTAATTATTACTTCACAGGAGTAGGCTACGCATGCAAGATAAGTAGAGGTGAGATGGATGATAAGAGAGATTAAAGTCTGGAATGTTAGATGCACAGCTGAGACTTTGAGACTATTAATTACAAGTGGCTGTACAAAGCTGGCCAGAGATGAGTATGAAGTGCAGCGTGATAAAGCTGGCAGAGCTGTGCACTGCTTGCTTTGTGAAGAGTGATCTACAGGCAGTGCTACCATCTGCCAGGCAAAGTCAGAGATCATAAAAGGAAAACTTCATAACGTTTTTACATTGTTATTCTTCAAGAATCAGACACAATAAAACTGGTTAGAGTATGACTAAATATCTTATTGGAAATACAAGAGAGTAGATTTTCTCCATCCCCTGTTAGAAGGGAATGGAGAAAATCTGCCACAGTGAACTCCTGCACTGTGACCACTGCGTGGTCAGCAGGTTGGGAAATGTGAATTTTGGCAACCTTCATAAAAATATTACTTTGTACACGCTGCAGTGTGATCTGAGTTAATCTCATTATTTCAGTTAAATTCCCTGAAGAATGAGGCCATTCTAGGCATGCTCTATGAATTGCAGGATCTAAGCAGGGATTCCATGTGTTATGCATCCTCTGGACCACAAGATCTCTTTGGGATGGCTTATCTCATGAAGAAATCAGCAGAACAGAGGGATTAGTAAGACTTAGAAGACAGATGAGACAAGACTTAAACAATATGAGTGTGTGAATGAAATGAAACAAAATGCAGAAAATCAGATTTTTTTTAAAAAGGACTAATTTAGCTAAGAGACTAAAGGCCAAAGCAGTTGGCAGTAGGCACAGGAAACAGGGACCAGCCTGTCAAGAAGACTAAATAGTCAGAAAGTGAGATGGGATTGGACACTTTCTAAATAATGAAAACACTAAAAATTCAACTTGCATGGCAGGGACACTTCATGTCAGACATATGATAGTTGGGGTTTTCTTATTACTAGAAATTACATGGTGATGAGAATGTTTAAAATAAAAAATAATGATTAGATGCTGATTAGTTTGGAAAAAAGGGAAAGTAAGGGAAAAAACACTTTAACAGTAAATAATGTTGTACACCCACAGTTATTCCTGTAAAATATACATATTGCTGAAACAACAGGACTATTGTGAATAAATTCTTCGGGAGGAAAAAGCCTACCACTGCAAGCAGATAAACCCATATGACCATTTACAACAGGCTTCCTGTCCAATTCAGCATTTAGACAGCAATCAAAACAGCTTAAGATTGCCCTCAAACTATTTCAGAGAATGCTAGGATGTGCTAGCTGAAAATAAGAACACAAATTCTTTCTTTTTTTCATACTTCTCTTTAGCAGCGTGGCACTCATGAAGCTGCCATTTGCTCCACTAGGATGCATTATTGTGTACACAGAGCCTCCCACACAACCATACCGATATTTGCCACCTCAGAGTAAGCTAATAACATTTTCAAAATGCAATTAGAACCTTTCAGGAGAAAGCTCAAGTTGTGTTTGGATAATTTGAAGTTAACTCTCTACTACATTTCACAGGCAGGCACACAAAAGCTAATAAATTCTTCTCATGTCTTCAGATTATTAACACACCTACTGGCAATGTCAAGATGTTAGTTTAAAGAATTTCAAATATGAAACAGTTCAATAATCTGGTTTACGACAGCTGACTGACAAAGCTAATTAACTGCCTGGAGAAGATTCTGTATAAATGAAGCAACTAATGTCTGAACGTATTTTCAAGAACAACAAAATATTTGTTTTGTCTTTGTCTCTTCTCTCATATTTTCTCCCTTCCAGCCTTCCCCATCTCATGTAATCTTTGATAAAAGTTTCCTTGATTATATTTATGTATTGCCCTTCCTCTGACTTGGTGGTTTCTTATTCTCTGTGTCCTTTTTAGCTTCCTGCTGGAAATTTCTACTCCTCCAGACCTTTTCAGGCCCTCTCCACAGAGCACTTTCAGCTTTTGTGCCTTGCATCCCTACACACTCCTCAGCTGTCAGGTTGCTGTTTCAGCACCTCCATCTGCTTCAGGTATTTTTCTCAGTCAGAGACTTTCCACCGTGCATCATTTCCAGAAAGAAAAGAACCTGTTTGCCTCCAGCTTTAGTTGCACAGAAGGAAAACAGTACTTCAGGGTTTTTTCCCCCACTTGACTCATTGAATATTACAGTTTGGGGCAATTTTTTAATGCAGAGGAAGCAGACACTGGTAGCTCTGGTTGCTAATAGCCTTTATTGTCAGAAAGCACTATCGTACATCTCAGTCTTGCCCTGAAAGACATCATTCTGCCTATTAGATGATCTCTCCTTAGTGAGAACAACCTATTTATTGTACCAGATAACATCCAGGTTTAATGAAATGAACAGAGCTAATGAAATTACCTATTGTATAATACCCATTACAAATTAAGGGCACTGAGAGTACTGAGATTAGAAAATGCCTGCAAAATTCAAAACAAGCCACCTGCAACAAGAGGAAGAGTGGTTTTATGAAGATGAACATTGACAGACTTTTATTCCCATTAGAACCCAACTCTGAATGTAAGTATTGCTGCATTACAGGCAGAATAATAGCAGGACTGGAAATACTTATTTTTAGGCTCTTGCTACATGATGCTTGTGTCACAGACCAGCAGCAGCAGATTAGTTTTATCTGGAATGTTTCTCTTTTTACCATAAATTCATTAAAAAAAAACTGTAGATGTTTTTCTTATGAAGTGACATATTGCTCCAATCTTTCTTAACACCAAAAGAAAAGACTGAAAAAAAAAATTAGAGCATCTCTGGGTAAATATCAGAAAATTGAGGGATCAGATTTCCAGCTAGACTTGCAGAAGGTTTTACAAAAATTCTGGTTAAAGGTCCGTTTTTGTCTGATCCTGCTCAACCCTCTCAGAATGAGCACCCACTGAAGAGAAATTAGTCCTGTGACTCCCTGTCTCAGGAGTTCTCCCTGTCTCCCTGTTCACCCCCCTGCCCTTTCACTTGCTGGCAGATATATTCAGAAAATAATCAGGATTTCTCACAGAATCATCACTTTAGCAAATGACTGGCATTATGCTCATGTTCCAGAACATCATCAAGGAATGGAGGTGGGTTAAAATATCAAGATTGTTACTGAGTCTCCTCTCACACCATTTGTCTTCAAGAGGAGTAATTTTGTTGATCCTGCCACATTCCCCCTTTTAGCTTCTTTGTGGAACACATATTCATTGTGTTCAAAAGGTTTACATCTCCCACTATTCAAAATACAGGAAGAACAAATATTAGCTCTGTATAGGAGGCTAAATGAGATAAGGGAACCCACTTGTAATGCTGCAAAATGGAAAACTGTGTTATTTTCCCATTCTGCTCTCTCCAAAAGTCAGATGTGTTCACATTCGAAGCCCTGCTTAATCCCAGCACTTAAAATCATAAATTTTTTCACTTTAGAATCAGATATTTTGCACAGTTTAAATAAAATTTGGATTGAAATTTCCTTTTCTACTGTCACATAAGACAGATGTGACAATTCAAAAAAGACCAGCTAGGCATTAGATTTTAGGGAAGTAAAAGCACATGAACACGTGAGTAAGGATGCATATATTATTAAAGGATAATTGGTAAATAATTTTTATTAATGAGCTTATCAGACTCAAGCCTGAGAGTCCATCAATAGATAAGCCATTCCTCCCCATCCCTCTTTAAAACTCACTGATTGTGCTTTGCTTTTATAGGGCTGTGCTGGCTAATTAGGGAATTTCAGTAATCTATTTTTAATATGTACCATCTTCTGTTCTGTTTAATGCAGCCTTAAGATAGGCTTTTATCTTTACTGCTGTGCACAGATCATCCGAAAATATAAGTTCTCTGCTACATGACAACTTATAATGAGCCTTAATGAAGCTTGGGAACAGCTGTTAAAAACTCCAGTTGAATAGGTTTGCCCAAGCAGCAGTAGCTTATAGTGCTTTTTCTCTTACAGCACTGTTGAGTCATCTGCTACCGTACACATAATGAGAAAAATCAAAAATGAAACACCAAAGCTGGTTAATCCTTTTTTCCCCGACATTTTATTTTAATCAGAGTTTTAATAAGTACATTATGAACCATCATCTCTTAAGCCTTTCACCTTTTTAATTATATTACTGCTCTGAACATCGTCAAAAGCAAATGTTATTATGCAAATTTTGCTCCAAATTCGTGTCCTTACCGAGAGCATAAGAAAGAGAGTTCAAACACCATTTTTAATTATACTATAGCTAAATGAGCTGCAAATTATTAAAAATTACAATAAGCTCTCAAGATTTTACATGTTCTCTAAGCTAGAAAACAAAAAAATTTATAGTTTGAGTAGGATAAGGTGTTTCAAGAACTCTGACAGTCAAACATGATTGAAACAAACAAATTCCCTTACTTTGTCTTGCCTTTTTGACCTTTAAATGCTTAGACACTAAACTATCTGACATAAAGGACACTCAGTGCTTTTCTCATTACAAAGATGCATAGATTTCCCAATGCCTCTTCAATTTTATTTTTTTTTTTTAATAGAACTTGCCAATCATTCAGTCAGGACATATGGAAGCAGTTTGCTTTCATGTATCAACTCCAAAGCACTGCTGCATGAAATATGAGAAATTTTTATTTTATTCCCCTCCAGTACCCTTGTTATCTAGTTTTATTTTGGTAACACCTATGGGCTTTATTCCCACTCTACACGGCACAGAACAGCTGCAACAAAAAGCACGGATCAAAAGCATGTAGTTTACCTCTAGAGCCAATGGATGGCTGAAAAACTCAGGTGACAGGACATAGGAGGAAAAGGAAAGTGATTATTACACTGAACCTGATAAGCAGAATCCACAGAATACCTGATGAATTTTTCTCTTCTCCTCCCCTCAGCTGGTATTTTTCCAATAGAAATTTCAACAAGCCGGGACTTGCTGATGTTGCCAACATTTTGAATTATTCAGATCAAACCTAAGAGCTAGCAGCCACAGGCATTGGGCTTCACCTCATTTGTTAATGTTTCTGAGTTCTGAATATATCATTATGAAATTTTCAGTTGTTCTGTAGAAAAATCACAAAAAATCAGACGATTCTTACTCGTTCTGTAAACATTGAGCAAGTCTTTAGACAGCCTGATCCATGGGGGTTTCACTGTCAACCACAATGGCGCAGGAATTTGTCCTTTTCTTCACTAGTTCTGACCTCCAGTGCAATTTAACTGTTTTGCACAAAGACTTGGAACTGTTTGGCTGCACAAAGAGAATTTACTGACTTTTTCAGAGCTCCAGGTTTGTGAATTTTCATGCTAGTTATGCCAGTGTTTTATTTTCATGATGGTTTGGAGGACACTACACAATTACCACAACCCCATGGACAAATAACAAAGACATAACTGGAAAGAAAAGTACAATTTAGACATGAGCTTGACAGCTTATAAATTTCCCAAATTGTAATGGTCCTAGCAACACTGCTCTTCTAAACTCTCCACAAAAAAATAAAATAATGCACCGCATCTGATAACTCTGCAAAAGAAAAATAAACATTGAGACCCTGACTCTTAGTTATAAGGAGTTTATATGAAGTAGTTGCACTGAAAAGAGTGTAAAGCATCATTATTATAACACATGATTAGAAGTGCAGTAAGAGTGAAATTTTAGAACAGCACTGAAAAGGGACATATTCAAGAGTCATTCCCAAAGAAACTTCTCATGCATGAGAAATGCCTGCAAAAATACTCCTCATGATTTGGAGAAAAATCTTACACAATAACAGGGCAAGAGTATAAGTCAGGCCCCCAAAGATGGAATTAAAAGTCCAGAAGCTGTTTTAGGAGTAAAAAAACAAAAAAAAACAAACCAAAAACCACTTTCCAGTTTCACCTAGTTATAAACCTTGCCTCAAAGCAAGACAGCTTTCTCAGGTCTATCAGACCATTCATCTAAGATAATACCTAGTGCCTTTAAGAATTATTTATGAAGCAGCTTTTTAGTCACTCTAAAGAAAATTCAACTTTTTGTCTTATAAGGAAATAAAGAAAAAAACATACTGGTTCCCAGCCTATTTTGCAGAACTGCTCTCTTATTCCTTGAGATATGTAGAAAAGTGGTTTGGATATCTTGATATACCCATCAGGTTTTGAGAAGGGAGGGAAGGGTGAGGGAAGGCTAGAAGAAGACAAGAAAACAAAGACCAAATGTCTGGTCTGGAATTTTTCTGCCAGACCAGACATAGCTTATCTGGAGGTTAATTTTTAGTTAATTTTTTGCATATTTTTTTTAAGGGGAGCAAAGTTAGTTGTCCCAACTCGCAGTGAGTTTAGAAGCCATAAGTAATATCTGGCTGAAATATGACAACAGGGTAATAATCTCTGACACCAAATGCTCCATTGCCACATGAACATCAGCTGCAGAACAGAGAACAGATACCCTAGCAAGCTCAGGTCTATATAAGACTACTTTTTTTTTTTACAATTACAATTATTTTAAATTAATCTTCTCATTCAAAACTGTTTCACACATGAACTCATAGCTTGCACACAGACCCACTTATAACTTGCACAGAGAAAATATTTTTAAAATGAGCTTTGTGCTTCTAGTCTAGATCTGGAAAAGACAAAAGATAACCTGCACACCAAAGGTAATATTCTGCCCCAGGAATTCCACTGGCATTTTTCCATTATTTCCAGAGGAAAGCGCTTGTCTGCCTCTTTTATCCAGGTTCTTGTAATCTGTCTTTAGCTGTACATGTGGTAATTTTTCTCTCTTAAATCAAAAGACATCAATGAAATGGTTGGTGTTATCCCATTGCATTTTCTACTTATTAAAGTATTAAGGGCAACTACCAGAAAAAAAAATGCAATCTATCATCTTTTACAAAATATGGCTTTAATACTATCAAGTCACATAAATACAGAAGTGACAAACAGCCATAAATACAACACAAGCAAAGTTAATTAGGAGTCTATTAAACCTGTACATCTACTACTCCCCAGAGTTCTGAGCACCCCTTTTTTTTTGCTAAATTCTTAGTTAGCATACACACTTGCAGTGCCTTCTCAAGCCTCATCAGTGCCATTAAACATCATTACATCCCTATTGTTCCTTTATTTTTTGGTTCTGCTCACATAAGGCTTGAGGACACAGCCAGAGAAAGACTTTATTTCAGTAAGAGAGAGCAGCACATGAAATGTCCCAACTTGAGGCAGCAGAATACTCACAGGGTGACAGGCAGTTATATTTCCTCACCCATCACCTCAGTTGTGCACAGAACTTTTAAGTCATCATTACTCATTTACTGATGAAACTCTGACCAACTTCAAAACTATGAAAGCCCAGAAAAAAATATCGGAAGTGTTATTTATCTGTAACATGATTTTGGTGACCCTGATGAAAATATTTAAATTATAACTAAATTTTTAAGCTTTAAATTACACTTTTTCAAAGAACATGTAATTTAAAGCTACAAAGACAGATACATTGTCATTTAAAATAAAACAGTTGATAATTGCTTAGTGGTAATGGGAATGAGCACCAAAAATGTAACACAGTAGCTGTACAAACATTTAATCATTCTCATTTTATATTATTATACTACTTATTTTTAAATTAGATATGTTTATATAATACTGATAACAGTCACAAAGTAACTAGGTGTTTTCCATCATGCTCTTAGTCACCTTAAAACTTGACAGGGAATCATAAAACATAGGGCTTGTACTAGTACTTCCCAAACATGTCCCTCCATACCTTTTCCCACACAGATCACAGTTTAATTTTAGGAATGGCACCAAAGCCATCTGCTGAAACTAGAGAAATACTGATAAACCACAATTTGAACATTACTAGGATGCCCAGGATTTTCAGATAAAAGAATTGGGCTTTAAAACTCCAACACAGTTAGCAAATATTCCCTAAGGGAAGAGTTAAAAAAGAGAAAAAAAAAAACTAAGCAATCTTGGCAAGTGAACCTCATTCTACATCATTCATTAACTGTGATACAGCAGTTATATGCCCCCAAACCCTAGCCATGCTCTCTATGCAAATAACACAGGTTTAGCTTAAAATAATGAGCCAACTTAAACCTGAATGCACTTCCAGGGGGCCAATTAGAGCTAAGCCATTGCTAAATGTGACCCACTGTACACCACTGGCTTAAAATGGGCTGTTTTATATGCCTAAATTGCTGATTTCATGCTGGCATTTTGCCAAGCAACCGACTTGGCAGAAATTGAAATAGTCTTTAATCAAAGTTTCAGTTAAAGTATACTCTCCATCAAAATGTGTTCATGCCAAACAATAAACAGAGAGAGAGCAGCCTCACAAATTCAAGGTACAGCTACTCAGAGCCATTGCCAAATAACCAAATTAATGTGAATTTAAAAACATGGCCTTTCCTTGAGAGAAGGCATGCTGCCACATGCAAACACAAAGCACAAACTGACACAGCTTTTCTCAAAAAGGCCTTTCCTTCCAACAACAAATGTCAAATACTTGAATGTAATAAAATGCATTTTCATAGCTGAGTTTCATAAATTTGTATTGTGATAGAGAGCATTCTGTCAAAAATTCACAGATAGTTCTCTTGGCTGTGGAGACTTAATGTTAAAAGGAAGAGTACGTGGGATAGGAGATAAGATGGGATGAAAATGGTGATAAAGAGCAAACACTTTGGGCCTGCAGCACTAAAGGATACTAAAAAAGCATTTGCTTCACTACATCAGTTAGTAGAGATGGATACGTTAAGCACTGAAAATAAAATATTTGCTCTTCACTACTTCTCCAGCTTTTAAAAACTTTGCAACTTGCACCTGTTAAACAGCAGATACAATGTCTGAAGTGTGAATACAGCTTAATTTCTCTGGCTAGTGCACACTTGACAAGAAAATATCTCATCAAAGAAATCCTATTTAAGGGACATAGAACCATAAATTGAGCAGCAACACAGAAAGACCTTTTTTTTAAAGAGAAATTCTTGCAGCTGGACACTTTCCTTTGTCAGCTGTCATTTCTCTGGTTACAGTTTCCAGATACCCCTTGGCTCCTCAAATGAGTAAGACTCCATGGCCTTAAATTCCCGAAGTAAAGTATGCAGGGTAACGTTTTAAATTCTGGTAGCAGTAAAGGGAAAAAGGCAAGGCATTCCCTATTGTGAAAAAATGCTTCATTAAGCAGCTGCATGCTGTTATTTTAGTTCTTTTAATAAACTGACATCAGTGGAGATAAAAAAATCAGGAAGTTATTAGATTTAAAATTGTATTTTAGGTCATTTATTTTATTTGTTGTTAGTGACTTTTATCTGCAGCAGTGACATACAAAATAGTCATTTATGTGAGCTAGACACCTAGCCATCTCATTTTCATTCTTCATATACTAAGAAAAGGCAAAAACTTGCTTGCAATTCTGGTGATTTCAATTCAGCAGAGCTGCTACATGACATCTCAATCTGTTGAGATATATCATACAATTACCACTGTAGACCACTTCAGAATTATCCTCCTTTCTTTCATAATGCCATGTGGGGAGGGAGACACTCTGGCTTCTTAAGTTCTTGCACCTCCTCGCTCTAAAGATCTCCACTGAGTCAAAATATCTGACATTCTGCAGATTACATTGTCATCTGCTTTCAACATACCGATTTCCACTGAGACAAAAACCATTTTTTTTATTTTTTAAGCTGTCTTATACTTTAGCAGAGATACTAGCAGCAAAACTAGAGCCATTCAAGCAACGACCGTAAAACTCTCTACAGAGCTGTTTCCTTTATGCTAAATAAATCAGTTTCTCTCCTTTGCAAAAGGGTCTTGCCACAGTAGATTAGATTAGATGTTTTCTCTCTCCTTTCTTCTGCAAGTGTTATAATAAATCGATGACAACGAAAAAGTGACTTCAGAGAAACAGACCTGTTCACTAGACTTGATGAATTTTCCTAATATTAGTGACTGCTGTGATGCACATACATTTTGTCAAAACTTTTGTCTTTCTAACATGCAAAATCACCTAGGCAAGATCAAGACAGCAACTGAAATACCTGGCATCCACTCAGAAATTAACAGGTACTTTTCATTCTACCCTGCTGAATCTATGTCCTCTCAGCACACCTCGAGTCAAGGTGAGACCCAAACATACAGGTTTTAAAGAGTAAAAATAAATAGTAGAAAATGTAGCTTTGCAAAAATGTCATAGATCAATATTTTGATCTCTCTCAAGTAAACATTGGGAAGCTATGAAGTTTTGTGAGCAGATACAAATTAAAGAGCCTAACCATAAAGGGAAGCAAGTAAATGGGAAAAGCAACTATTTATTTCTAGCTTCTTTTCAACCTCGGTTAGGAAATGTAAATAGAAGGTGAATTTATATATTCATACAAAGGGCATTTATTCTGAGTAAAGCTTGGCAGCAAAAACTGTCTTGAGAGACCAACACATTGCTAGACCATTCCATGAATTAGTTTCTGACTATCTGAACTGACTTGAAAGATCATATTTTTGATGGTAGCTTCCATAGCAAGACATGTATATTAACCAAGGTCTGGATAATTACTTTGCTATTAGGAGTTCTGGGAATGCTCTTAAGCAGTATTAAAACTGAATTAAAATTAAAATCCCAAAATTAAATAAATAGGTGACAAGCTACACCATGAGCATGTTAAACAACCATATTGAAAGTATTCAAAACTTGGCTGATATCTGATGTTTCTGTAGTGCTCAGAGGACCTCAGTACTGCTTAAGGAGACAATTAAAGAGCTGTCAGACTGCCAAAAAATTGTAATTTTAGGCAGCAGATGTTTACGCTGTCAATAACTACTTTCACACAACTCAGTAAACCAATTGCAGGCCTACCTTTTTGTTTTGTTATTAACAGATTACTACAGGGATGTAGAAAGAAGAAATTGTTCTGTCACAACTGGAAAGAATAGCATGAGTGTTAAAAAACAAAAAAGGAAAAAAAAAAAGCAAATGTAGGTAACCTAGTTGCTGGTATTGCAAAGTCTCCATGCTGCAAAATAGATACTCAAAATCTCATTTCTGTATTGCAGACAGAAAATAAATTATTAGAAGTTTTGTTACATGGGCTTCTAAGGGATCAATATGCAAAGTACAATTCTCTGTCATGACTATTTATCTTTGACATCTGCTGTTAGGTTTTATTAAATCAAATTGTTAATTTATAATCCAGGAGACATCTACAGCAATGTAAGTCCAGGACAATATATTGTAATGCCAAGAATTCACCGACAGATATCAACACTTCCTCATCTACTGTTTGCATGATCTGGAATTCACAAAGCCTTAAAGTCTTTTAAATAATAATCACAGTCTTTGATCTCCAGAAAATTATTATGGCATGTATAAAAATAAGATTAGTAAGAATTCTCTCAAAAGGGAAATTAATTTACTGATTATACCACATATTAAAAAAAAGAAATATAGAAGAAACAAAAACAAAAGCACAGTTTAAATTTCAACTGAATAGATTGATCTAAGTACTCATCATCCATATTCAGAACACCATGAAAGAGGTTCCTGAAGATAAAAGATTGTTCCATGAATGCATTTGCAGCCTGACATGCATATTCATTTCAGCATATTGCACCATTAATTATTCCTTTATAATCTCTACTAAGATCATTTGTCACTGATTTATGTTTCAAGGCTTCTGAAAGTGACTAATATTTTCTTCTACATTTCTAAGTACTATTGAAGGTACTTAAGAAAAAAGCAGCATTTGTTTTTCAAGTTCTTTTATGCCTACGAGAAAGCAAGAAGATTGTGTCACTGAGTAGCTTGGTAAATTTGTGTTCAAATATTTCCAGTCTTGGCTCTATCTTTGCTCAAGACATCATAACAATTCACATCATGATTTTATCCTAGTCTTTCCAAAATGGCGTAAACCAACAAAAACCAGGTATCTTCAAGCAGAAGTACAAAGGAGCACCTCACTCCTTGATACAAAACATAGAAAGCATTAAGGTTTCCTATGAGATATTTGGAGTTATTAATATCTGCTGATAGGACATAATTGACTCAACTGCTGACATGAAAGGCAGCTGTGGTGTCTTAGGAGGTGTCATGGACCATCAAATATTCCCAAAAATGTCTCCTGATTCATGGCATTACGTCACTCAGTGTGAAACTCCCCACCACAGGGGAGGCACTTGAGTGTTCTCTCCTGAACCTGAGCAAATGTAACCCATGGAAATTTGGTGTTTTGGGTGGGCTTTCCTCTCCTCTGGTGGGTTGAGACAGTGACTATCAGACATCAAAATTGCATCAAGTTGTGGGATCCAACAGGTGGTGACTATATCCCTTTGTGCTCTTATTCCCTGTTTCTATCTTCTTTGCCACACAATCTTCTGTTATATAAAAATCTGCACTACTGACTTTGCCATTTTGTCTCATTTGCACCTTAATTTGGGCAGAGGCATTGCTGTAAGAATTTTAATAACCATATCATAACATTAAAAACATTTTTATTTATGTAGTGCAAGTTCTCAGGGAGTTCCCCCCCCCATTTATTTCTCTCTGTGTCAGCCAAGCATACAATTGTCAGACAATATCTAATAGTAAGTATTCCATAATGTGCCCCAGAAAAACAGAAGCTCACCCATTTCTGCCATATTTCATCTGAAAGAAAATTTAGTGGGGAAATTTTGTAAGATTTAAATTGAAGCATGTCCATATGGCTCACTGAGAGCTCTAGTTAAGGATTAGGAATATAATTTGAGATACCTGCTTTGAAAAATACCATCCCCCTGAGAGGGGGGATTGGAAACCTGCTCAGAGGAATGTGCTGGTATCTGTCCTGGTTCTGCCAGGATAGCAGTAGTCCAGAGAGGCATGGATAGGACCCAGAGTTTATTCTATCCCACCTCACATGGTTTTCTGGAGAAGGGGAAATGATTGATCACCACATGGCTTGGAGGTTTTCAGTGGGAACACTGAACTGGGGAAAACCATTCCTAGAGCACAGCAATCTAATCTTAATAACAGTTTTTCCATGGGGAAAGAGGTCACTGAGAAGGATTGCAATTAATCATTCTCTCCCTAAAGACACTCCTAGCTATTCATGTTCTCACAGCTTTCATATTCATTATAAAAATTCTTGATTTTTATTCTTCAGTATAACTAGGAAAGAGATTACTCTGCCTGAGATCAGTGTCATTAGAAAGAACCTGGCAGATTTGGAATCCTTTTCTTTCCTGCTAAATCACAGTCATCAGCTTCAACCTGAACAAACATGACTTGGTATTGTAATATCAGCAAAACTCACCTTTTAAAAAGTTTATTAGAGCTCCTACAACTGGGCACTCAGTTTGCAGAGTTTGTGCACTTGAAGAACAATAGTTGAAGTAGATTTCTATAGATTTTAGTGCCTTTTTTTTTCCCCCTGGCTAGCTCAGAAATCTTTTTGTGCAGAAGCTGTCCCCACCTTCTATGTTTTTGTAAATGAGAATTTTTCAGCACACCTTTCCTGGCACTGCACGCTGCCTGTTCAGACCTGATCTTCCAGGTTCATCAGGAAAGATCTCTTCTAGTGATGTGGTTTGGGCTATCAATTAATCATTTCAGAGTCCATATGACAGCTGAATCAAACATTGCACAAACCATGTAAAGCTTCCCAAAAAGTATACCGGGCTTTAAATAGTACAAGAGATAATTCAATAGTAACAAGTGATAATACAAGTAAACAAAGCAATAAAACTCTTCCACACATCCCTTATTTAATATGTGCTGGTAACTAATGTGAAAAATCTAAAAATGATCCCGTCCAGAAGTCACATACCTACCCAACTTTCAGGAAAATCAACAGGATTTAGATACATATGTGATTTTGAGAAAGCAAGTTTATTATTGTCTTTTCATTCATGCTGGCCTTAAATCACTCATAAAAACAGGACTTAGGTAAACAATAAGTCCTGAGCTCTATATGTAGTGAAACCCATAAAAGAAGTCAAACCTACCAAAACTTTTGTGCATCTGGTTCCTACTCTATCATTGAGAGTTAGAAGCTTGTATGACACAGTGCATGGGACCCTAGCCCCTTTAAAATGGATTCTTGGTATAACTCAGTAAATAGAAATTTGCCATTTTAGAGACTTAGACAGATTTCATTAGAATAAATTATATCTGAGAACCTTGGTAAAACAGGAGATGCCACAATTTATTTTTTTTATGGCATTGCAGGCCTATTTTTGAGCGTTATAGAACGACAAAAGCAAGACTGTGATGCATCTTATTTAAGTCTTAGGCTTTTGCATTTCAAGAGAGTATTGTATACATTGCCCTCATGTGTAAAACAGAACTTTTTGGATTTATAGCCCAGGAAATTGACTCAAAAGCTTAAAAATCACCTTGGCCGTTAAATAAAAATTCAAAGTCCCAATATTATCTGCACTCCAAAAATTATTTCAGTACTATTTAAGATTACTGAAAATGAGAATTTGAATAGTTGGAGACTTTTGCAGCAGTGTGAAGAATATATGAAGATGAAAATTTTTGCAACGCAGGATGGCATTTTCATCAGAAAGCTGTATTTAATGGACTCAAGTCTGAAATACTGAAATCACGTGAGATATCCTATTTTCATATTATTTCTTGACATCAGACCTAATAACTTTTCTTGACTTGATAAATCTTATAGAATTACTGTCAAGCTATATTTGGCTGAGATATCTGTTTATATGAATACGATTCGTAGTTTTGCTGCTAAGCAAAAAGATAAATCCATCTTCTCTCTTTCATCTTACCTTTTTATGAAAGCTTGCAAGATGAAGCCCGTAGTTTATTTTTTTTTTTAAATCTTTCTTTGGCTGTTCCATTTTCAAATATCAAAAAAGGGTTTTCAACACAGCCTACTGAGGCTTCTTTCCACTGAAGTTATAAAACATCATTAATTCTTTGCTCTAAAACCTACATATCCAAGGTGGTCACATATTGAAATGCTCATCAGCCTTCTGCTTCAAAGTGCTAAGAAATGTCATGAGCCAATTTTACTCTCGTGAGTTATTTTAACTTCATTCCAAAGGCCCCAATACTGAGAGCCCAAGAAGTAAGGCAGGAGATTTCACTTCCTTAAATCTTAACATTTTGAGTCCCTTAAATATTTGGGAGCCTGTCTTCCTCTGTTGATATACCACATAAATTCTAGACTAACAAAGCCCTCAAATTAAGGTTAAATGCATTCCATGGAGAGTGGCAGCTCTGTAGTTTTCACAGAGCACAGAGCCACTCACAGGAAAAAGAAACGGTGTTCTAGTGAGATAATCACATCATCTGCAGCAGGTCATGGCTTCTTAGAAACCAGCCTCAGATTAAGGACAGAAATAAAACTAAACCAGATATGTTCATGTGCTTAGAGGACGAGATCATTGCCAAACATAGGAGCAGGCACACTGAAGCTGCTCAAAAGCAAACAAGAGTTGCTCAGTAGTTACAGGAGATTAATTAACATTTACCGATCACAAAACAACATAACTGGTCATTCATGCTCCATCTTCCCTTGTCAATCATCTGGTTCCAGCTGTGCAGACAATGCTAACTGGAAATTCCACCTTTGCTGTTTACACAGATCCCTGACACAGGAACAGATTTCTTTTTGTGAAATTCAGTTACACATCACAGGTTAAAATGTATAATAATACCTGGCAATAGGCTGCAGTTTATATCTTACATTTTTTTTCAGAGAAGTACCCCTGAATGGACAGAGGTTGATGTGGCAGTTTCTTCACTATATATCCTCAGTTGATATTTCTTTTCCTGTTTATCACTCATAAAATATTCAGCTGCCAAATAGGGCCACCTGCAGAGAGGAAAACTAGGCCAGTTCTCATGGATCTTCCTCCTATAAAACTTAGGCAGCAGCAATTTTTAAATAAAAGATAAAATCTTTTATGATGACCCTAAAATCTTGCAGAAACATCTTTTAGAGAGAATGGGGGATGATGCATTCACCAGCTCCTGCTATGATGTTCCTACATTCATAATTTCAAGATTCAGCTACAGGGTGTACAGCTCTTGGGAATGGAATGGGAGATAAGACATTTTGTGCTTCAAGTACATCAAACTGCAGCAACCAGGCTGTGAACATGGGAGGATGCTAGGTTACCACTTCAGTGTTTTTGTTGGTAAGCTGATTTGAACGCCCACTTCAGCCTCTACTTAAAATCCAGGTGTTGAGCTTCATAATTCTCAAGGAGTGATAGCTCTCATTATTTTCAAGCCACTTCCTCTGAGATTTTTGGAATTTTTAAGAACAATAAGACAGTCACTGGACAAGTTCTGATTACTAGTCTAGAAACTGCTGGTCCATCAGAAAGAAACTTCTTCCTCAAGAATGCAAAGGTATTTCCAAACTTGCCAAAAATCCCAAAATCTTCATTCCTCTTCCTTTTGCCAGAGATTTCACAAAGCAAAGTTCAGAAACAAACAAAAAAAATTATTTCATTTTTCTGGATGATTACCAAATACATTAGAGCCAGATAGCACTTAGAATTAAAAAAAAGTAACCAGAACAGAGTGAGGCCTCTTCTCTTGATTTCCACTAAACTGAACAGGCTCTCAGCTGGACACAGCACCTCCAAAAATTTGCTCCCATCTTATACTCTCCATCTTATATTTCCATTAGTAGCTAAAAGAATGTATTCTTGACAAGGATCACTGGAAATACAAATAATGGTGCACAGAAAGACCATGGTGGATAGACTGAAATAGCATCAACTGTGATATACTAGAACTGTACAGCAACACATGTATTTATCCATGGGCTGTCAACTACTTGTTAGCCTTCAGGATAGTAAAAGTTATATTTACCATTCCAGTTTTCTTCCTAAAACAAAAAACAACATCTGATGCTTTGTTATGCAATATCCAGTCAAGATTTTTCCCCTTTCTAGCTCAAGAGATTGATTTTTGTATGACACCTCCTTTGATCCTACCCTTGCCTGTGTTCCATGGTTCATACAGAAGATAAATTAAGAACCTCATTTACTCATGTTCATTATTTTTCCAAGTGACAAATCTGTTTGCCATATTAGTGATGTCACAGATATTATTTTTATTTCAGTCATCTAGAGTGGCATTTGGAAAGAGTATTTTCTATTTAAAATCAATATCTTCTCCAGCTGCTATAATATTTCTTCTTACTTAAAAATATTACTCAGAATATAAAAGTCATTGATTATGGGCAGAAAATATACTTGCCAATTACCAAAGGAGGGTGGAAAAATTAAAAGTGCTCTCTAGTTCAAGTAGTTCCAGCTGGTGACACACCACTACTAATCAGCACATGTTTCAAAAGCACCAGGGCCTCCTCAAGAAAATGCTTGGGTTTTCTTCCTATAAGCTGAAGCACAAAGTGTGGTTTACTCCAGTGAAAACATGAACCCAGATTTCTAATGCTGAGTTTCTCAGAGATATGCTTTCACAGCAACTGAGTCAGAATATACTGTTCTTGAATTATGCTGGTGAAAAAGCAACTCGGCTTTTTTTTATGTAAGCTTTCCAGACAACTCAACAGAATCTGAACAGTTGAACAGAGCAATGAAACACATTTAAAAGATTGGAAATTTGTCCTTTCTTCTTTGGGCTGAAGATAAAGTAAAGTAATAAATTGTCTACCTGATTTTGATAGGCTGTGATTACCTAAGAATGGTGTTACCAATTACTGTGAAGTAGAATATCAAAATTTGCAAACAGCCAATTTCTGGAAACAGCACTTATTCCCCATTTGTCCTCTTACCTCCAAACCTGCTGCAACCACTTCAGCACTCATTTATTTTTCTCCATTGTAGGTGGCTGCAAAAGCCTCATGAATTTTTGTAGTCCTTCTGGTCATGTACTTCTCATTCTCATGTTCCCCAGCCATGAATAGGATGTGCTTCATATAATATGATGTAAGAAGAAAAGTCCAAAAATGAGTTACATAGTTTAAACAAACTTGATATAAGCAAAAGCCAAATTGCCATATTCCTAAAAAGCTTGGTTTAAGGAACAATTTTCAGTGACATTTTGATATCTAATATAAAAGTTAAATCAACTAATAATATAGACAGTAATTACTTAAATTATATCTTTCTGTACTTAAACAGTTTAGTTATTTAAGAAACTAAAATAATCCCTTTGATAAATTTGGACCTGTTTGATAGCCTTGATATTCAAGAAACAAATTCCAACTCTCTTCTGGATATTTCTTTTCTTCTGACTGTCTATATACTATCATTTTAGGTACATCCCAGACATTTACTCAAGTTGTTTTGCAAAAAGTGCATTTGTGTAGTTTTGGTACTAGTAAAAATATTCTGAAAGAAAATATTTAGGTGCTGGTTTATTTTATAAACCAGAGATAAAATTTGGCATGATTTTTTAAAGCAATCCCTAAAACAAATAAATGCTTTGGCCATCTTCTCTTCCCACAAATACCCTCTTCCTTGCCCTGACATTATACAGTTATTAAAGCAGGCAGAGCTTCCAGGTAGCACTGTTAGTGAGTTATTTACATTTTAAAAGGATGTTTTGGAACAATCTCAATTCCAGGCAATTCTTGCATAAACTGAATGTCATACCTTGGTCAATACTGAACTCCATTTGACAAAGAATACCTTGACCAGTATGACAACAAAGACTATTAACAAAGAACATTTTCTTCTGTCTATTAAGAAAAGTTTCTCACCACTTGTATGGGCTGCTCAGGTGACAAAACCAAAAGATACTAAAAAAAAATACTAAAAAAAAAAAAAAAAAAAAAGTAGAAGAATAAACTGCCCAGACAGAGCTGTATTTGAACAAAGTTTTTGTTTCGAAACTACATATATATGTAGAACTGTAGTAGACAGATAAACTAACAGATCTGTAAATGATTAATTTCTAGGACATGTTTTTTTGGTTCAAGATGATTAGGATTGAAATATTGGCACTTTACTGGGAAATGTAATAGTATTTCTATCTGGCTGTTAACAAATTAGATAAATGACATAATAATACTCACATCTAGCTGACCAGTGAAGATAATAATGTTTTGTGTCCAAAATTTATCTTCTCCTCAGGGATAAACATGCTCTTGTTTCAAATAGATGAAAAGAACTTACCCATTCACTGTACTAAGTGGTTTCTTGCTAATTTATTCAATTTTTAATACATCAAAATATCAAAATATATCCTAGTACATACTGGATTCCTAACACTGCATATGTTGTGCAAAAAAAAAAAAAAAAGAAGAAAGAGCTTGGAAGAACAGAAAAATATATCCATTTGGGCAGATGGAAAATTAAGAGAACATTGTAATTAAAAGACCCAATCAATCACTCCCCCAATTTTTACATAGGTCTACTTTACTCATGACAGCCTACCGAAACTGGGTTTGCCCAAAACTCATTTTACATTGGTTTGGTCTTTTGCCCAGCAGAGAATTCTATATCATTTCTGTACAGTCCAAAATATAAATACTTTTTGTTTCCATGTCAGTATGCTTCTGTTTATCTGACTCCTACACAGACACAGAAGTGTAAGCAGAAAAATTGATTGCTCCACAATTTTTTTTCTGAGTAGCATGGTAACAAGAATGAGCATAAAACCTTGAATAATTCTCCCGAAATTTCACTTATGTTGTCAAGAATAAATGCTTCTATAATTTGGGGTATTCCCATAAACCCAGTTGATTTTGCACAAGCTCAGCTTATTGAAAAGGTGAGGATTATCCCCTGGAATAGCACTTGTGGTACTAGTTAGCATTTCTTCTGACACACCATTGACACAATAGAATTTTCCATTCTGTCATTGCCCCAGAGACTTTTTGCGTGGTTTCAGTAACAGTGACATCTGCAGTGGGGAGCTGCAGCCACTTGAAACTCATTAAAATGTATTTGAGATTGACAACGAGTTGAAAACATCTGTCAGACTTGGCCAAAATGTCAAACAAGTGTGATGTTGCTGTGCTGCCCTGCTACAGTGACTTAATAAATTCTTTGGCTGCGGTCAGCGCATGGCAAATTGGATTCCAATTACTGCCTTGTTTTTTTCTGTATCTGAAATATACTTTTACTTAAAGGTCCCACCTCTACGTGATTGTAATTAATTTGCTGAATCTAGAAGCTGAGGTAAAATTAAAGAACTTTTCTTTTTAACATGCTGTAATCAGCATCAACCTAATATATACAGTCTAGCACACATAGAGACTCCAATAGAAACTAAACCATCTGCAAACAGAAATAAACAAGTGACTATTAAATAGTGTCAGTCTCCTTTTTTTTTTTAAATTAACCTCAAAAGTCCCAAACAACTCAGCAAAAATCTTCAAAGAACCTGTGTCATTTTGAAAAAAAAAAAAAATGTTCAGGGAAGCCTCTGCTTACAAAAGTTATTTTTCAAAGAAGCTAAAAAAAATTTATACCTAAATGAAGGTTTGCCAAAGTAACAAATCAACAGGCTGGATTACTATTTCAAATTGAATGGGAAAGAAGAAGCACTCATTCAGCTCTTACCTTCATAAAGACAATATTTTCTTTCAGTTGCAAGTCAAGGGAATCCAGTCTGGGTGTGGGGAGGGATTGGATTCAACATTTGCCTATTTTATTTTTTTTACGTATCTATTTCCTTCAAAGAGGTTAGAGGGGTCTTTTTATCTCTCTTGGGAAGAGTCCCATAAAGGATACTTTAGAAAAACCAATATCTTTACACAAAATAAGGCTCTCAACAAAATCATCACCTTGGACTCTAAAAACCTATTATATTATAATTTTGATTATATAAAGTGTTATCGGTGTTTAATATGCTAAGCTGTAGATGCAGGAGTAGCATGTCAATGAAATTATAAGATTTATATAAGGGGCATAATTCTTATTTTATCATTCTGCTATTTTTTGTATTTTCTGAGTTTTTCCCTGAAACTAAAAGAAGTCACAGAAATTATGGATATTACCTAAAGAAACAACAAGATTTTACAACCCATTTTAATAGGTACAAATTATTGCCAATTTGGATACATATAAATAAAATCTCAAAATTTGCATGAAATCTTATCTATTCACAGGCAATCTCTCTTTGTTTGCTTGCAGGGCCTTTAAGAAGAAAAATGTCAATCTTCGGGTTATTGCCTGTGGGTAAAATAAATTTCATTTTCCCTTACTCTTTTTTTGAAAGCATGCATAAATGCAAAAAAAAAAAAACAAAAACCCTAAAACTAAATATTTTTTTCAAGGGATGGATTGTGCTAAGTTTTGGTTTGCTTTACATTATGGAGACCTCTCACATTCATAGTTTCCTCTGTGAGAGGCTGGCAGTCTATTTGCATCTGTATTCTTATTTTTTAATATCATTTTTTTCATGCAGCTAGCAAGTGATTTTCCAATAGCTTTTCATTTTAGAGGGCCACTTGTACTTACATGTACTTACATGTACTTACTTATTTTGCAGCATGAAAAAATAGAATGCAACCACATAATCTTTATTCGTATATTGAAAAACTTCGGAATTTTTTTTAATTCACAATGTTATTGCACTGATTATTTATTTGGCTTAATGACAGAAATAGATGTGTACACAATGTGCTGCCCTGACCATGCACGTGTGATGGAGTCAGCGTAGATCTTAGGATTGCAGTCAGGAAACATATCTCTATTACAAAAAAATCCTCCAGAAACCCCTATAAACCATTATCATCCCATGGTCTCTAACACACATTATTGTTGTTCATTTCTCAAAACTGCCACTCGAAAATCTGGGTTACTTTGCAGTTTCTGGCTGATCTCCCACCTTTGTGTAACAAACAGAAGAAACTGGGTGTGCGACCTAGAACAGAAAGGAATTCTTGCATCTCCAGCCTCCAGGCAAGGAGAGATTGTGTTTCTCTTAATATGAGCATTCACTTTTCTTGAACTAATTTCTGTAATTTGCTTATCTACATAAAGCAGTAGCAACATAATATGTACCAAAGGATGGAGTTGCAATGAAAATAAATGTATAATAAAATAATAGAAATTAGTAAAATACTCTTTCACATGCATCTAAAGACGAAGACAAAAAATATTGACTCTGGCTCAAAGCCAGCTTCAGGAAAGACAACTCAGTATTGCCTTATCCATATCTAAAGGACAATGTCCTTGATGTAAAATCACTCTTTTTTTGTTTTAGAATTCACACTATTTTTTATCTTCTTATATTGTGCCTTAACTTTTATTGACACAGTGTTTATCCACTAGAAATTAAATCATCTTATATCATCTAGCAATGATTCCTCTGAAAAAAACAAGTGATCCTATCAGATGTAGAAGAAATCCATTCTGCCCTTTGAATATTAAAAAAAGCATAATGTACAAATTTGAGAACGGAAGATATACAGGGTCCTTGAAAAAAAAAATTTAAAAAGCAGAAAAAGCCCATCAATTAGCTATCTATGTCATATTTTAATACATATGAGTAATAAACATTGTTATATGGTCTCAAAAAATGGCATGATTCCCAAATTATGTCTCTACAGGATGAAGCACTCCTAAATGCATGCCAAACTCCTGACCTAATGGGCAAAACGGTTTTAAATAATAAAATCAATCAGACATCTAATGTCTTCTCTGAAATGAATTTTATTCATTAAAAATAAAGCCTTGTGAATATCATCCCTCCAAAATCCTTCTTTGTTCTTGTTATAATCTTAGAAAATAAGAGGTTTTTCTCTGGGAAATCTGAGTCTTTCTGCACGGCCTGTTTGTGTTTCAATACCTCTTACCACTGCTGTGTAACTGGCACCTTTAATCTCCCACAGAAGTAACCTTATCATCCCACTGGCATTCCTAGGAAGAAAAGGAACATCACAGTACGAGTTTGTTAATCACTTTCAAGGCAAACAAAAGCCCATTTTCCAGTCTTTGTATTCTGTTGAAGTTTGTCAATGTCAAGTCAAGCCTCTAAGGCAACACATCTTCAATTAGAGATGTAAAATCCAGTTTGCATGCAATTTAAATCCTGCAAACTGGCAGTCCTCTCATGGAAATCACAATTATTTCCATTCTCATGCATCAATATTTCTGATCTGCCATCATTTTTCTCTTCCATGAAGTGATACTTGATTTCCAAGACTGAGCATTTTTGACAGGGGTTTCTGATTTGCCATTTAGTTACCACATTACAGTCAGGCTTACAATGATAGATGTTTAAGCTAGAGGAACAAATAATATTCTTCTCTGCCCCACTCTTTACATACCTCAGAGATTACCACTCCACCCTCACCAAAAAAGTTAGTCCTTTCCCATCCTCTCCACTAAAATAATATAGAGCAGGTTATGAACAATTTAAGTTTGAAGTCTTATGCCAAACACCAATAAAAATGTGTTCCCATACAACCTTGGCCAGAGATATAGAACTAAAACCATTAGAATTCCACAAGAGACACTGAATTTTGATTTAAATAGGTACAGTTGTGTGAAGGTGAGGCCAGATCTTTGGTTGGTTAAATCAGTATATTCTCTTTGCTTTCAGGGAAACTGTGATTTAGATCACAAAGCAGCACAGCACTGCAATCCCACTGAAGTCAGAGGGTCTATAAGTGAAGTTCTACAGCAGTATTATATTGCTAATGACAATGGGCTCCTAAATCACACATTTACTGTGATCAAGATTATGAAACTTTTCTTTTGGGTTACTAAAACAGAGTTTAGAGGCAGATCAAGGCTTAAAATGAATGAGGAAATGTCAAAACTCAGAAAAAAACCTGACACCTGTTAATGTTCTTTAAACCAGAAATGTTCTATTTCACAAAAATGCTAGAGCTCTTTTCTGTTCTGATGAGTAACTCAATCAAAATTAGGGTTCTAGTCATTAGAGCATCTCTTGGCTTTTCTTTCCCTTTTGGTGGCAGAAGATCAGGACTTCTTTTCCATTTTTAAAAATATATCCTAAATAGTCTGAAAAGGTAAAATTTTGAAATTGACTGTATCTTTGTTTTAAATTCTTAGAATGTTTAATTTCTCTTTCTCACCGTTTACCTTATTGAATATATTTCAATTTGATTGATTTTATTCACCCATTTTTTAAGGCATCACTTCTTTAAAAGTCTTTTAATTCCTCTCTCTTCTTTTCCTGCAGAATTTCCAGAAGAGGAAGAGTGTCAAAATTGCTAGAGGACATTGAAGGTGTTCTGTGATTTACTCCAGAAAAAGCAGAGCTCTTCTTGGGAGCTAATTCTGAAAGGAAAAATTTCAGAACCTGATATACCTCCTTGTGTGGGGGATAGAAAAATAAAGAAGCAAAGATGAGCTTGGGAGATATGGAAGGACAGGTATCATAGTAATATTTGTCTGTCTTTTTTTTTTTCCTAACTGCTCTATTTATATTAGCAATAAAATAGTAATTCTAGTAATGCATCTGTTAAGGTCTCTTTTCCTTGCAATACTAACTTTTAATCCTATTTGTTTTCTTCCTGCCATGCTGAGGAAATGAAGAGAGAGAGAGGCTGGGTGGGTATTTGCCCTTCACCAAGGTTACCTCACCCCACTGTGTTGCACTGGATCTTTCCCAGAGGACAGGGAACTTGCAACTGCACTGAAAATTTCCAAAAACCCTGACAGACAGGTCTGAGTCTGCAGTTCTTTGTGTCCAGGCAAAGACACAGGGCTGTGCAGAGCCCTACACATCTCAACATAGCTGCCTGCAAGGAAGGATATTTAAATCAACAAGCAGGTGCTTCTAAACACAGGAAATCTGTGAGGCTCCACCTGCCTCAAAACAACTGTGGGATCAGGACCATGGAATCCTCAAAATAACTTGAAGCCAATATGTCTGTCCAAGGCATAGCAAGCAAAACAAAACAGAAAAAAAACCTCTTCCCAATTAGCCCAAAACCACTTAGCTGTATGGTCATCAAAACACTGGAGAGAAAACTTGTTGCCAATATAGTCAAGGGCTTTCTTAATTTCATGCACTGTGACTTCAACAATTTATTCATGTCTCATTTTATTTCTCTAAAATTGGCCTCATTTAAAAGAAGGGAAACCACATTTCATGCTCTTCAGTTTCATTAAAGAGATACAAATCCTTTACTAAAAGCAGACTACTCTAAATTAAACCATTGTAGCAGAAGAAAATATGGAAATTTTGAATCTGAAAGAACTCTGTCCCAATCTATATTCTCTTGCACATCATTCTTTATGGTACTGTGGAAAAAGGAAGAAAAGAGATCCTCCCTTATTTTGAATCACATGATGGAATACGTAACACTCGGCTGAGAATAACACCAGTGGAATATCTCACAGGTTTTCTAAAGTTTGTCAAGAAAGAAGGCCATTGATCTCTTCTTCAACAGTGTGGAAATACATTTCACCCTCTGAAAATAACTTGTATCTGCTTGACAAGAAAGGTATGGTTTGCTCCCTTGCTTAATAGTCATTCCATAGGAAATGTGATATAAACCCTGTATGGATTACATAAGATAAATCCAGCATCATTCAGCTCACAGCGAACTCAATTTTATGAGTAATTAATGAACTGCTCTAAATTCCAATAGTATTTTATGTTGTCTTGGCTGTAGGACATATACATACAGCAAGAGTTTTTTCCCACGAGGGTAGACAACCATTTCTGGGGCTGACTTCAACAAAAGATGAAGCTCTTATTTATTCAAATCTTACTTGATAGCAGATAAGGGTCTTCAGTTCCCCCTTAGCATTCACGTTCACTACAGAAAACAACGGTCTGCTGGCAGATGTTCACATGAGGATGACAAAATATTTCCATTAAATTCCCCCTTGACATTTTTCTTCCCTTCTCTTTTTCAAGTTTGTCTGCAAAACAACAACAACAATAACAAAGGGGGGGAAGGGTGGGAATTCTCTCCTTTCTCTCTTTTAGATCTGTCCAAGGAAAAGAAACTACCAAAATTTCTCCACCAGGGAGCCTTCTCCATAAGCACACTTTCCATAAATACTTCCAGTTCCTGATGTCCTCTGCCTCCATCCTCAAAGCTGTACAGCCTCAGTCTCCTTTAGGTACAGCTTCTGAAGAACCACCCTTCAGGGTCCTTCTACATAGAAAAAAAAGAGACATAAGTTCTGTGGGCTTTCTTGATTCCTGTTGACCTCACCAGAGTAGCCCAATATCCAACACAACACACAGATAATCATTTCAAATTGATACCCTTTTCCAGCAATCCTATTTATAAGAGGCAAGAGACACCAGGGAGCATATTCCGAGGAAAAAAAACTGCTGTTTCATTCACAGCCTGAATAAAATGGAAGAAATATTTTCCAGCCAGGAAAGCAAGTTAATTAGTGAGCCGTGTCAAGCTCAAAAACCCCCCTCTATCAAATTAGGTGAAATGAAATATTAATTTTGTTATTTTAAACTCATTTTCCTTACAGTCCACTGTAAATACTGAAATGTAAGAAATATCCTGTGAACACACATTCATAGCTCAGATCTATTGCCCTGTTTCCAGGAGACAAAGAGTGCAAATATATTACTTACTGAATTTTTGCAGACTTTTTTTTTTTTTTTAAAATCACAAATCACTTTTCTACAGCTACATGACTATTTGGATTCCAGAATAAAATGCACATTTTCTAAAAGATTCTGATCTGAGTGGGTCACGAGAAGGGCCATGAAGAGTCTTAAGTGGTAATGGCCATAAACCATCCTGGGTTTTATGCATCTGTTAAAGAAGATTGCCTGAACTGAATCATGGCATCAGCTCATAAGGAAAGAGTTCAGGTTTTAATTCTTGCTGTACATCAATACCAATAATTTAAAAGCTTGTAGTTTATCTATTTCTCACTTGCTTACTGTGTATAAAACAGTGGATTTCACCCTCAGTATGCTGGGTGGGAGAGTGAGTTCCCTAAAACATTACACACCGAGAAACTGTGGTCTAACGTACCTTGCCAATTTTGCCTGAAGCTGTTTCTGTCGACAATAGAGAAAAGGAGCTATCATTTATTTCAATAGATGCTGGCTCAGATGGAAAGACATTATACACAAAGCTTTAGGGACTGTTTTTGATCACCCAGCGTTTGGTTTTGTTTTTTTTATTGTTGCTCATCTCTGCCTTTCTTGATTCTGCTGAAGTAAAGAACAGCTGTTCTCAAAAGCTTACCAATTCAAAGCTGCAAATACAAAAGTTGCATCCAAATTTCCTTTTCCTTTAATTGTGCAGGATAGATGCTATCTCATTGAATGGAGAACAAAAGTAAGTCCATAAAAGGGAGGGAGTCAGTCTCACAATTCTACTAACAGTGGGAAAGAGTATCTCCCTGCATGTGTATCTACAGGCACACTGCTGGAATTTCTTGTTCCCCAGTAGAACAGATACTGTGCTAACATGGTTCGCACATGGAAGGCTGTTACCCAAAATTATACTAGGGTCATTACAGTGACAACCCTGAGGCCACCTCAGCAAAGCTGGTGTTTTTCCAGGACAAAAAGACAAATGTGATTTCTTCCCAACTTGTGCCCCTTGAACTGCGTTACATTTCCAGATCAGTCGTAGGCACAGCACAACTGACCTGAATGTGCTCAGTGAACCTGCCCTGGTTTCCTGGACATTCAGCAGTCAAAAGAAATATCCTGTTGTCTGCCCCAAATAAACCTCTTGCAAGATAAGTAGGTATGACAAGAGAAACATGAAATCAGAGTAAGACGAACCACAGAAGCACTTGGATCATGCGTGCCATAAAACCTGATCAGAAATTTGGTCAAGTGTCTACTACGTGCAGACGCATCACCAAACAGCCCTACATGCTGCAGTTCCACAGAAAAATAAACACCTCCCTGGTGTCTGTCCAGGGAATACACTGCACCCAGACAGCAGGATGCATGTTTGCCAGGAAAACATCTGCCTTTGGACTGAACTGTGCAAGGAAAACCAACCTGCAGCGTCTGTGCCCTCTAGCCAGCTCAGGCATCAACAAAAGAGCAGTGACAAAACTTTCCATGTGTCCTTCAGGTGGGATGTAGTTTGCAGCTGTAGGAAGAAGAGCTCCACGTTTGATCCTCCCTTCCTAAGCTCAAGGAAACAATTTTGGAGCTGTGCCTGTGGCTCGAGGGCAGAGCTGCTGAGCTTTGAAAACAAAAGGATCACACCTTGCTGGCTGCAGGTTCTGAGGGCAGACAGAGCACTGCACACACGTGCTCCTTGCTGGG
The DNA here is from genome assembly GCA_025920805.1 of Petroica traversi. NCBI lineage: Eukaryota > Metazoa > Chordata > Aves > Passeriformes > Petroicidae > Petroica > Petroica traversi. Next base: position 289,652 of record JAHLSL010000111.1, on the reverse strand, counting down.
GAGAGGTTTGCCTCTCTGACATGCCAGAAAACAAGGGAGCACGACTTGCAGGTCCAGCACTTTGTACTTACTTCTCCTGCTGTCTCAGACGCTGAAATGAGCACCGCTGACAGCTGCCAGGTAAGTCACTACCTGCATGCAAGTCAAGGGCCACACACAGTGTATTTTCCCGCACAAGTTAAAGACCCATTCAGAGTCACAAATAATAATTTGGCTCAAAAGAATTTGCTCATTATGTGCTTTGCCTGGCCCTCGTGGTCTTGCGAAGCCCTCTGAATAGTTAAACCTAAAAAAATCTCCTACTGCCTGTAACACTGGCCTTTTTTTTCTTTTCATGTGACTGCAAACAGAAACTCCTTATTAAAAAGGAAAAGGTTGTTAAACTCAGCAGAGTTATTCTAAAAAAGACAGAAATGAACTTTGACTGCAGTCTTAAGTGTGAGTCTTGCCTGGAAAGCTGTTTGACACACAAAAGGCAAGCAGAGTGCACAGATTCAAGGCTGGCCATTTTCATGTGTAGTCATCATTAAGCTGACAAGAGAGTATTTTGCTGCTTCACTTTGTAATGAATTGTCCTTTACATTTGGGGTTACTATAACTTTTATGGAGGGATCCTTTAAGCTGCATGCTCTCTTGACATGGATCTCCCTCTTTTGAACAAGGCATAAATCTCAAAATTATTTAGATATTTATAGTTTACACTGTTCAGTTGCATCACTTATGCCAGATTCAGATGAGTAACATGAAGACACATAAATCTAAGCAGCTGGAGTCCTGTCTGATTAAATCTTTAAATCCATACTGGTTCATCTGTAAAACAGCATCATAGTCATGACATGAAAACTAAGCTGGTGGTTAGCCAGGAAAGGAGCACCACAGACCTCCAAAGGCCAAGTTTTAACTTACCTGCTTGTTTTAAACAGGATGATGAATTGACAGTGAAAAAGGCACTCAGTCTCCCTTTCTTTAATGCCCTCCTTTGTTTAATAGCTGGGCTGGCCAGCTGCAATATTTATTTTACTCACAAAGCTTTCTAAGTCCACTCCAAACCTGAAGTAAGCTGTTCTCTCTGCTAACCTTTGCCTGGTGCCCAAATTGCCACAACAACCTCACAGCTCCTGTGATGGAGGTACAATGCCCTGAAAAAACACTGTCTGGAGCTGGTCAGAATGATTATTAGCACCAGTCACACTCGATAATAATAAAAGAGATAAGCTGTATTTAACTATCTTGTTGGTAGCCATCAAGAAATCAAATGAGCTAATTACTATTTCCTTTCTTTCCCCACTGATCTGCAATCCCTGGATGAACGCTGTGTAAACCAAAAAAAATTTTGTGGCCATCCTTTAGTAATTGACCTTTAGCTCTCCCCATTTCATTTGCCCTAAGTGTTAATTGACTTTGAAAAAGCAGTATATTATCCTTTTAGAAAAGAAAGTCTGATTTGTGCCCGCCAACATCTCACAGCATCAAAGCCCTGTTAAATCATAGAGCAATACAGCTGAAAATGAGTCTCCAGAAGAAATGGAAAGAGGGTGGGGGAAGGAAGCAGAATCATTATTGAAAGAGCTCCACTGCCATCTAGAGAGAATCTGCACCAGCCAATTTTCTGAAAGAGGTTCAGGTTGTTAGTCAAAATATTTCCATTCTGATGTTGTTATGGGGCAAGATAGGAACTCAGCTCAGGTTCACTGTATCTCTTCATTTTTTAATCAAGTTTTAGTAATCTGCACAAAAGATAGCATATCCTGGAATATAAGATACCATTAATTCTACGGAAATCATGGGAGGAAGTGATGAAATGATGTACAGTATCTACATAGTTTTGTTTCAAAGAAGCTCCTTTGAAGAGGTAAGTACCTTTGTAGAAAGGTGCTTCATTCCTAAACAATTTACATTTTAAAGGACATTTTATGTCCTTGGCAGCTGCCTTTATGATATTGCTTGTCAGTAAGAGAGAAAGAAAGAATGTGCTATACAGGGTAAGAATTATTTTTTTTACTCCTTCAAGTATATAAAATTTTATTTTCTTCATTTTTTTTATGAGATCAGGAGGCACCCACGGAACACAATACTAGTAAGAGTCTACTTTAATCTGACTGATTTAATTTACTGTGTCTCTGACCAGAAAGCCACAGAACTCCAGGTCAGCTGCTATAAAAACTGGAGAGGGGTCCCTCAGTGGGCGCAGCTTATCCAATTACAATCTCAAAGCAGCTGACACAGGTACCTGGCTAAGTGCATCTGGAACAAAAGGAATTAGTTTAAAGTACAGCCAGCAGCTAATGCAACTCTATCGTTAATGAACCTCAAAATGGAGGGTTCATTACTGCTGTGTCACAAAAACCCTCAAAAGTGAATTGCGGTTCTCTTGGTTTCCATCACTGTTATTTACCTTCTGATTAAAGAGCAATGTGGAACTTGTAATAGCCAATAGCAGTTCACGTGATCCTCTGTCTACTGACTCTGAAAATATCAAAACCAAGACTGAGGACTGCTAGTATAAATCTGACTGCCACTGTTTTTAAAACAGCAGCCAGCATGTTTCTCATATTTCAGTCTAGTTTGTGTTTGCTTCCTTTGTGAAATTCTATTGGACTGAAATATCTTGAGATACATAAAATTAGTACATTAGTTTAATTAGTAAATTAGCTGGTTAGGTGCTCTGTGATGGTACAAGGTATTTGCCCACTTTGGCAGCAGTAGTGACTTAATAGTACATAGAAAATTATAATGGTAGCTAAATTTTAGTTAAATATAAGTTAATGATACATTATGCAATTATGAGAGGCAGTATTTGAATTATTTTTAATCTTATTCGCTGACTAGATACAGCACCTCAAAACAGGTTTGTCAGGGAAGTTATATTCACTTTCACTGAAATACACTGAATAAACTTACGTTTGCTAAGCCAAGAACTGCTTTCAGTGAGGGGGCTGTCAGTCTTCTTGTTCTTATCAATGCTGACACTGATGATTCCTGGATGGAAGAACACAGTAGTTGTGAATGATGGGTTTATGGGGAATCCAACACTTCGATCAAATATTAGGAAACAGAGCACAGAATACTGAAGCAGATACCTGTCTGGATGGATCTCCCAGTCCAAAAGTGATGCAAAATGCAGGAGGCATTTCTTCCAGTGAGTACAGCCAAGAGGCTTGTCCAAAGGAAAACCCCAAATGCACCTTTAAAATTGTGTTGGTTTTTGCTGACCAACACAATTAAGCTGTGCAGTTCAGGGAGAGAACAATAACCATAAGAATAATAACTGTGAAAGTTCAAATATTTACACAAGGCTAGACTGGGCTTTTTGCTGTTTCCCTGTTTCTTACTTTGTCTGGAGACCTTGAAGACAGTCCTGAAATAATGACAAAAAATAACAGCTCACCTTATGGCAAAAATCTAGCATTAAAACTGAATTGAGTAAGCATCAAAAACAAGAGAGTTTTAGACAGAGAACTGCTTCTGGTAAACCATAAGTACAGTGTTTCTTTGTGTTCTTCTTTAATAAAAGGCAAATAAATTCCGCCCATAATGCCTGCAACATGAAAACCAGCACCTCATCCAATATATTTTACACTACAAGTTATTTTAGGCATTATTTCCAATAGACAGGCTTGTTGCTATCAGACAAAAAGTACATCAACTTGTTATGGATGGGGACGGAACATACATATTGGGAAAATTAAAAGATAGCATCTCTTCTGTGTCTAGAATTTATTGTAGAGTTCAAAGAGCACTGTGGAAATTCTGTTTGATTTGTACTTGCAACTGGATATAATAGGATAGGCTTTATGAAGATATGGATCTCTCAGCCTTTTCTGAAGGCTGTCTTAAAATATTATATTTCAAGGGACATAAATAAAACTCCCTTACAGTATGACTGTAATGAGTTTATGTCACATCTTGATGCTTCCTTCCTGTGGCTTCCAGACTTTGTCATCTTTACTGAAACTCTTTATTCCTAAGGATAGACTCTGCCCCAGTATTTATTTTGCTTTATTTTTTAATAAAATGACTGGTGCAATAAGACCAAGCATCCTCTTTAAAGGCAACTGTCATGTCAGGGTCCAGTCCTTGCTCAGAATAAAATTCCTAGAATGCATTAATTCATGCTAGACGTTTTCATTCATTTTAGCAAAAAGAAAGGCACACATAAATCTTTCTCCTTCTTTCACAAGTTCTTTACTCATAGATTCATTGACTGAGAATACTTATTTGAGCTGGAGCTTGAATTAAGTTATTATTAAATTCTTATTAAATGCCAGGTAAAACATGATTACATTGCTGCAGTGTAATTTTTTATGATTTGTAAGACATTTATTTTTGTACTGATTTTAAATACTTTGAAGAACAGGCTGGGTCTGATCTGTAGAAAGCAAAAGCAGCAGTTGGATGTCGTTTGCCTAATTTCTTCAGTAATCAATGCAAGGACTAACCACAAGCCTAGAACTTTTAGAAGTTAAAGTTGCTGTTCTCACAGAAGTGTCAGGAAAGAATATCAGCATGGAGCCAAGTAACTATAATAATTGATATTAAAATCAAACAGTCATACTCAGGGATAGTCAATATCATATGTGCTGTACAGAAGTGCTCTGTAATATGGAGACAGGAATAAATAAACAGGGAACAGGTGTGAGTGCTCTTCTGTTCTTTACAAGTAACCTCTCTGAATGTCTTTGTTTTATGAAGAGCTGCCACAACCTTTTGTTCAGCCTTTTGGAGGCCTCACTCTAAGCAGTGCCTAGCTCCTTGTGATTGCTGCAAATTATTGCCCTGCATTTATTCACTTTAATGTGTGAGACATGAGAGATGAGGTGACTGGGAGCAAAAAAACCAGCGAGCACACACGAGAGCCAGAATGTTCTTATTGACTCTAAGCAGACCCAAGTGGAAGAAGCTGACTTGTGGAGTGCTGTAATATTAGTATTGATTTTGTTTGCTTTATCAACATGGAAGGAGGAAGAGGCAGTAAAGCGATGAAATGAGCTGATCGTAGGGAAGGGGTGAGTCAACAAACACACAATAGGGAAGCAATAAAATGCTCATGGATTTGGCTAAACTGAAATCATGGGCAGATAAGTGGCTTACGAAATTCAGTTTGAAAAAGGGTAAGATACTGAATCTATGGATAAAATAGCAGGAAAAGGGAACTCTATTTTCAGTGGGCAGAGAAGTGACTGCTGAAAAGCTCTACTTTTTAGCATTTCAATGGAGGGAACTTTGTGCAGTAAACTCAGGTTTCTCTAAAAAAACCTGCCTCCCTGCCAGCAGTTTTTTCAGAAGTTGCTGCTGTATGGTAAAAGACTTTAGCCAGAAGAGAGAACTGAAAAGAATATGTGAATGTCTTCAACTTTTGTCCAATTGACTCCTTTGTATATTACAAAGGAGACAAGAAAAAATATTTAAAAACAGAAAAAATTAAAGGAGATTATGCTAATACCATGCTAGATTAGGTACTATAAAAGTGACATTCATAATACATGTATCACTATGATTACAAAAATGAAAAGTAGTTGGGAAAGTAGGATGCAAAGAAGACAACGAGGAGATATATATTGGCTAATACCAAATACTTACTTAGGCAGTCTGAGGAACAGGGCATACATTTGGAACACAGTGAAGAAGATTAACTACATCACTCTTACCAGCTTTACAAGAAGAACAAATCCTGAGATATTGTTGAGAATCCTGTAAACACACTGTTAAGAGGAAAAGGGAAAAATAAAATCCAAACCCTGACATGTGAGACAGGATTTACTAAGGAATGGCAAATCCCAGAGCTGTCAGGATTATAGCAGCAACTTTTGTGCTACTGAGAGCTTCCAAGCACTGGTAACACCCCTTTGCCCCAAACTTTCTGTGCCATGCCAGTAATAGTGAGAGCCTGATATTTTTTAATATTTTACTCATCAGTAGTACAGTTGTAACTGTCAAAAGATTGATTTCTGATTAACTTTCCATCGTATCATGTCTGCCTACCCAGTTTTCCCCTCCTTCATCCAATTCAGAAAGGTTAAAAAGGAAAAATACTTCCCAGAATTCACTAAGAAAGAGAGGACCAACATTTCTCTGGCTGCCAAACCAACAGCAGCAGTCAGAGTATCCACAGAATGCAACAAGTACTTGAACACCTCTCCCACTGGAAGAGGCAGCAGATGAGATCACATCCTGAAATCCCAACAGTGCAACAAAACTGAATTTAATAGAAATAAAAAAAATTATTAACAAATAAATGACCCCGGCAAGGTACCAAACACAGAAATATTTGGAGAAGAAAGAGCTAATGAAGACTTTGCTCTGCTCTTCAGTTATTCTGGGGAAAAGCAGTGCATTTTGTTCTCCAATGATTTCTAGGTCTCACACACACGCTTAACATGCAAAGAGAGGTTCTTTTTTTATTTCAAATAATGTGAAGCTTGTTTAGACCAAAAATACACCATGAGGACTTCCTATTTCATAGCTAAATATTACTGGTAATGGTTTGTTGCTTTATTTTCACAAGCCATTACAGTCAAACTGATCCTAAAGTCCGTGATGCCGTTGTAATGTCCTCAGCATCACCTGACAGAAAGACCCAGTGAAACTTGGCCCCAAATGCTGCTCATTTTTTTCACACAGCCAGAAGATCTTGGCAGTGCACACGAACGTGGAGTATTGCAAATTTCTTTTAAATTTTGTGGATAATAACACTACTGCTAGAGGCTGAATGCTAATTCCCTGAAATCAAAGTAAAATAAAAAGCAACCCTCAGTGCTGTTAATTTGACAGCGGGTCATTTCCTCAAACCTGAGAAAGAATCCTTGGGCTGAGCCAGCTTTTAGAAACATAAAAAGGCACATTCCTGCAGGAGGCAACACAGCAGCAAGGATGGAACCTGGTCTTTATTTAATAGATTGGCAGCTACAGGAGAGAAACCCAGCACATGTGCAAATGTGCCTGCAGCTAATGAGTGCATGTGCAGCTCAGAAGGGTTACAGATCTCCACATAAAACTCTGACCTAAAGCTAACACTCAATTTAGAATCTAAATGGAAGAGGAGAGGGGGGGAATAATGTGTAAATAATTCATAAGAACCTTAATTGATATTTCTTTGCTGTGGCAAAAGCCCATTAGCATTGTGGGTGGTCACCTGTTTTTTAATCACTCTTTGTGTTATAGTTGTGCATGATATCAGCTGGGAGGCTACAACAATCCACTGACTAATTCTGCAACAGTACTTGCAGCTACACGTAAATAGTACAAATATTTCCTCTGGTTACACCAGTTAGAAAATGCTGCACAATACCTTAATTCTGAGGCAAAATATACCCACGGTTTTTGCACTCTAAAGTCCATTTGGTTTCCACACCACTAATCACAGGGTTATATCTTATATGATTTGGGGGCAGTTGATTTTACTGCTTTTTCAGATTAAGACTGCTGTCGCAGCAACAGTGAAGGAACAGTACAGCAAGTACATTTATGCACATTCTCATCCACCCCAATATTAAATAGAGTATTTTACTGGTGTTATGAAGCCTCCTCTCTAAGCATCATTTTGTGGATATGTTGTTAGCTGTCAGTGTCTTTTTTAAGCCCCTATTTAGCTTTTTCTTAACCTTTCAGAAAACACAGAAGCATAGTTTAATGCCAATTAAAGTCACAATGTTAAAGCAGCTCAGGGAGAGGTAAAGCCAAAAAAGCAGGCAAACTTGGACCTTGATTATATCAGTTCATAAGGTAAGTCTGTTCACTGGATCATCTTGTTTCAGAAGCAGCACTTCTGTGTAAATAACATTTCACTCAGAGTGTATAATTAACACATCACCAACTTTGCCTCCAGTCTAAAGTCACATCTAGACAGAATGGGAAGTGGTATTAGAAAAATATTTAAGATATTAATATATTTTTTCCCCCAAATGCAATCATATGTGCTAATACAGTAACTCTTTGTATCCAAAAACACTGAAGGGTTCCACAGACCACTTTACAAACGGTGCCCCAATCCTGCTCAAAAAACCCTCTAAGTCTACAGACAGCTAAATCCATGGGTTCTCTCCAACTGCTGTGGAAAAAACCCGCTTGCCTGAAGTTGTGCCTGTGCCTAACAGCTTGTAAGAGCTGGGGCTGAGCAACAAATTACATTCCTTGTGCTCCTGTGCTTGAGCATGGAACTGTTTCATCCTCAGACATCAACACAACACGGCCACTCAGGCAAGAGAGCGCCTGACCTCATGATACCACAGGGAGAATTGCAGGTAGGGTGATTAGAGTTACTCAGATGGAATGAGTTTTAAAACACGAAGCTTATAAATTATATAAGTACTGCCAGTGCCACGGGGACGGGCTCCAGAGCAACTTCCATACACCTGCTCTCGGTTTCACGCCGCTGCGCTTGGAAGGTGAAAGTTTGAATTTTGGTATCAGGCAGAGGAGAAAGCAGAGGGGTGGACTTCCTGCCAGAGCCTGGATAATGTGGGCAGAGAAGGAAGCAAAACCGTGGGAATTGTCAGGCTAAAGCCATTTCTTTTAGCTACAGTATTAATTGCATCAAAATCCGAAGGATAACTTGGTCGCCTGGCTGCCGTAGACGAGCAGCGAAGTGCCGGTCTGCCATCTGCTGGCACCACTCGTGTCCCAGCGGTGGGGAAACAGCAGCGGAATGGATTTTGGGAAGTTCCTGCAGGACATGGCTCTTGGCTCCCACACGAAAAACCCTGCACTGGGCTGCACCACCAAGGCACGTTCTGCCTGCAGCAGCGACACGAAATGCATCGAGAAGTGCAAAGACTCTGATCCTTCCTGACACGCACTGCAAACGTAGCAGGGACGAGCTCAAGTTTTCACAGAAAACCAAAGGCAGAGGCAAACTGCAAAAACAGGCCAAATGTCTGATTGCATCTGCAGAACTTGAGGCAGGTTCTCTCCAGCTAGCAGACAAATCCAGCAAAACAAAAATGGATTAATCAGCCTGAAGACTATTTTTCCCTCAGGAAAAGCACCACTTTTGATATACACTCATGCTGCGTATTCTTATGATGTACATCTCCACATAAGTTGGCAGAGTCTTTAGTTCACTGGGGGGATTTTTGTGAAATTATGGATAAATTCTAAGGCATGCTAACTTAAGGATACTATAAATTCATTGGCTATTTCGGCCCAAAAAAATTTCCTGCCAAGAAAATCAGTAGTGCATACATTTTCTTCTGGTGTTCCCTAGGGTCTTCCCTCAACTATAAAATCACTTATGGCTGAAATTGGGCTGTCCAACTGTTCTATTAATTCCTCATTCTCATTACATACTAAAACATCCAATCAGCATTTTTTTCTTCTACTAAAGTAACAGAAAGTCATCTGCTTAATGAAATTTACTGCTTGCTTTTTCTTCCTGTGTATACAAGAAATTGTTGTGCATTTTGTATTAGGTTTTTATTATCTAGTAATGATGGCCTGCTAATTAAATCCGGGTTTAATGGCATAGTTAAATTCTAATTTATGTTTTTGAAGCTTTGTTTAATTCATTTAGTTTAAAATGTAATCACTTTCTCACTATTATCTGACATCACATAGGAAGAAAAATATAAAAACTCCTCATATTCAGCTGATTTTCTTTTATTAAACCTTGTTACTTATTGCATTTCCCTGAAAAACTTTTTTGACCTCTTTAAGCTGATTTGAGGGGAGGAGGCAGGGGGACAAGCTGTGTAATTTTTTGGGATTCAGCTCCTTGAAGGAGTCAACCAGAGTTACTTCCTGCAGCTCACTGGGATCCCCCTACACACACTGCTTGTACACACATCACCCTTAGAGGGGTGGCTCACAGCTGACTGACAGATTTTTATTTTTTTTCTCTTGTGTATGGAAACAGACAAGTAAGGAAAAATAACAGTTCTTTACCTTTCCTTCTTGAGCTGTAAAAAACTGCCCCCAGGCAAGTCTGTGGCCAGCAACTTTCACAGGAGTCACTTTGGGGGACTGAAATGAGGCTTTAGGAGGGATTGCACCTCCAGGTGTGCCTCAGAGTGATGCTCCTCCCTATATTCTCACCAGAGCATGTTCTGCCCTCTAAACCTTTCCCTTTTTGATAGCAGCTTTTTTACAGGCAATCCACCTGTCCAGCAGGAAGGGAAAAGGAAAGTACTTATTCCTGCATTGTGTAAGACAGAGTCAGTCTAACTATAAGGACTTTGGAGAAACCTAAGTGCTGCAGATTATTTCATCTAGTAATTCATGTATCCTACAGCATACCTAGAGAAAGGTATTGGCCTTTTTTATTGGGTGGGTAAGAAAAATACTGAGGCAAAAAAAACCCTTTTGAAAGCTATATACTAAATATCTGGTAAAAAAAATAGATCCTACACTTCCAACATTTGAATTTTGAGTCGGTAAAGTTGTATGCAGCCTGGTCACACCAGCTTTTGCTTTTCAGTCTGTTCAGAAAGATGTCTCATTATTTTGCAAACCAGTCATTAAATACATGTAAGTCAAATGAAAAGGCACAGATATTTGAACTACCACTATCACAAAATGAGAACTATTGCATATAAATAATCCTGCTCCACTGCAGAAAGAGTAGGATCCTTTTTGATCTACAAATTTTGGTATTGTTTCATTTCAGCTTCAATATCTTCATTTCTAGGAGCAACCCTGGAGATTCCATCAAACTGGATTAACCCTCTGCAATCTGCTGCTCCTCAGAAGTCAATAAAAGCTCTTTCTGGATGTATGAGATAAAAGAAAAGGCCCTGAAATTAATGACAGGCCTATATCCAGCGTAAGGATATAGCACAGCTGCAACTTGTGCACGGTTTTTTGATGTTACAAGGACAGCGTCTGTAGTTTAGGACTCATAAGTATAAATTCAGTTTTGTACAACACTAAAAAAAAGCCAAATAATCATTTTTGTCACAGACATGCAGTACAGAAGACTTAAGGTTTTTATCCTACTCTTGAGTTATTATTAAAGCTGTTAACATGGGAAGAATTTGCATTTTTTAAAACTTCATGTCATTCATCTCTAGAATTATCCAAATCCCTGTCTCAGTGACTGCCTTTAACAACACTATTAATAGATGAAAGATTATCAATGATCATTTGGTAACATTATTTTTAAAGTTAAAATTCTCCCAGGAGCAAGAAAAAAGTATGCAATTCTGTGAATTCTCTTATATTTTCAATATAGAATAAAATACCTTTTCCTAATATATTTTTATAGATTTTAAATTTAATATTAAAACTAAGTCAATTTTATATTTTTAATTTTATATTTGTTAATGTATAGCAAATGCATTTTTAAGATGTGGGAGACAACGTTAATTTGACTAGTTTTGACAGTTTTAACTTACTTCCCACAGCACTGTCATTTTCCAGTTGCACATTATGCAGAGAGCATGCAACACTAAAAACTCTTCATTTACCTTTGAGGTGAACACCAAAATTACTTGAGATTAAATAAAGCCAAATTTATTACAGTGCATGGAGGAAAATTAAGCCCAAAACCATAACTAAAGTCCATAAATAAAAGTTTCAGAAAATAAAAGGAGAAAATATTCTCAGTGATTTAAATACACAGATTTATCTTAGATTTTCTAGTAAGAATTTCTTACCTCCGAAATTCTCATGGTCCAGTTATATTACTGGAAGCAGGAAAGTGTTAAGGTCTTATGCTACTGCATCCAAAGAGAAATGCTATTATTGTAATTTTAGTCACATCTACTCTGAAGCTGAAATGGTCTTCATATTCTGGACTTTAACCTACGCCTTTCAAATATGAATAGTTTGCTCATAAATGCATAAACTAAATTTAAAAATGTGGGTTTTCCAAATAAAACCTCCCAGACTCCTGCAGTGATGTGGGCTGAAATTATCATACCATTAATATTGGAATACCTACATTTTCTCAGCTCTTCCTTTAAATAATTCCTTTTGAGAGGAGAGATTTATTGTCGTGGAACAAATGTGCACTACACAAAATAAATGTGCACTGCTTCCACACTACAAAGCTTGGGTTTATGGGGAATACTCGATAAAAAGAACAAATAAACGTCTCTGAACTTCAGAAAAGCATGTCTGAATATCCCATATTGTGGCTGGTATCCTGGATTCTGGACTTTTGTACTTCAGAATGGACATTTCCAGGGAGATCTCTCCACCGGGCACTGTTCAACCTCAGCCATTACCCACGCCCTAACCTAATGTAGGTACTCAGTGCACTGCAGCACGGACTTCTCCAGGCATGGAGTGTGTCTGCCAAAATAAGAAGCTCTCTGTCAGGGCTGAAGTGGAGCTCCACATGGGGAGAAAGAGGAGGAACCATAAAAAAAAGAGTGTTTTCCTCTGAGCTCGTTCTTTTTTACTGGCAGTTATTCGCATTGCTCCACGGAACTGAAATGCCGCTGTAAATCCCGGAGTGAGAGATTAAAAGGCAAGTGAAGCAGTCAGGGGCACAAGATAAAGATATCAAATCCATTTCAGCTCCACATGCATGCCATGGAAACAGATATGGGGCTTATATGGCATGTATGTTTACATGACAGCACTGAAAATGTAGGGGTTTATAAATTAACTGCAGTTTGAAGCCAGAACAATCAGACATGCCAATGTAATAAAATCCTTCAAAGTGAACACAGGTAAGCATACAAAATTAATGAAATTAAAAAGCCCAGATTAAGAAGAATTAAACAGTAATGTAACACTTAAGTATAATTCGGAGTCATTACAAGGTACTCCTTTTCTACAGTCATCTGTTCTTTTGAGCAATGAGGGAAAGCAAAATGCCACATTTTCCAAATGTATAATTACAACTGTTCACAAAGCTGATCTCAAATTAATTTCAGGAGCTCCAGTTTCCTGAAAAACAGACAACTCATGGGCAAGAATGTGATTATTCTAATTTGTGTGGTTCATGTGTTGTTGGCTGCATTACCAATATATCACGTGTGTTGCAGAAATCCTACAGAAACACACCCAGAACCAAGCACCTGTAGGAAGGGAGATCATCTCCAGTAAAAGCTGAGTCTACAAGGGACAAAAAAAAAATATACATGCTAGAGGAAACACAAAATGTGAACATACAACCAGGAGCAGAATATAAGAAATTATATTGAAATCAGTCCCAGACTCCACTTGCAATTTCTTTTCAACTAAAAAAGGGCTCATAACTCAGTTTCTGTCAAATAGTTGCAAATGGCATATGTGCTATTGCAACAAAAAACCACACAAACACAGCAACAGCAAATGATATGGTAAAATTGAATGCAAGGTTAGTCACTTCATCCTTTTCAGGTCGGCCTAGAAGAAGAATCAGAATTTTAAGACCCAAATCTTACTGAAATCCCCCTCTCCCCATTTTTCTCTGCAAACAGCCCAGGGTAAATCTTCTCCCTTACTAAGTTTTTTGATAGCACCAAACATTACAGTGACATTATAATATGGTTTTAAATAATGTTTAGGATAGTTTCTAAGCCTCTGTATGTAATAATACATAGCAACTCACTGCCTTTTTACTCATTCCATGCTCTGCTATAGAAACTAAAAATCTTTCCTATTAAAAGAGCTCAAAAGATACACAATCAGACACTCAAGGATTTTTCAAAAACTGAATTACCATAAAAAATTAAAAAATAAGGAATGATTTTGAAAATGGATGGTACAACTCTTCAGAATCACATTAACAACTCATAAAGTGTCAAGGGCCTGCTATAACTTGGTACCAAAAGAGCATTATATACAATTGCCTCTGATTAATGGATATTTTATGCTAAAGGATAACTTCTAATTCTGCTGCAAGAAGTACATACTTGCCATTCACTGCAGACATTAGGAGTGTTGGTTAAGATGTATGAAACCATTGGGGAAAAATTGAAACCATTCAGGGGAAAAAAATCACATTAAGTGAATCCAAACTGGACATTGGAAGTTTGTGGAATAACCTGTGAAGTTTCAGGAATAACCACTAGAACTCAGAGCTAAAGGAAAATAAATTTTGAGTTCTACCAGATTTTTTTTTTGTGTCTCAGTAAGAGACAGTATTTATAGGGACGTGTCAATTCCATCCATCACTATGTAAAATGAATCCTAGGAGGGAGTCAGGAAGAATTTTCTCAAAATAGCATCCCAGTTTGTTAAACACAGTATGGCATGACCCCATTCTCATGTAACCCAGCAACAAACAGATTCTGGTAGCAGTGGGAGGTATATGGAGTATGAGATTTCCAGCTTTTCTGTGAGACTCAATATATAAAAAAATTGGCATTGGGTACACTATAAAAGGGCAAAGCCCATCTTCTTTATTTCCATGTTCCCCCAGCGTCTGCAGTTCCTCAAGTCTTACAGACAATATCTAAAAAGACAGAACTTCCCTTGTGAAATATGGGAAACACAGAAGCTTTTCCTTCACCCCAAGCATGGTCACTGAGATCCTACAGGACAAGTCCTGAAAACATGGCTTTGAATAAAACATTTCAACTAAACAGGGGTGCAGTCAGAGGCTGTGTCTATAAAAGTATATACTGAATCTCCATCCCAGTAGCACCCCAGGATAAAACGTGTCTCTGCTCCATCCCTTTTCCATTCCCTCATCCTTACATTTCCATTTCTTATTCCTCCTTAGGAATTTCCTCTCTCATTGTTTGGAATTTAAGCATTATTTCTTAGCGTCCCTGCTTTTACCTCTGGTGGTGGTGGCACTGTCCTTGCAGGTGGCACTGTCCTTGCACTCCCAGATTCTGCCAAAGGGAATACTGAGGGACTTTGCCATTGAAAGGAGCCAGCACAAACTGTGGTTGGGGTCAGGGAGCTGGGGCAAGTGTGGGCTACTCTTCCCGAGGCTAGACGTGCCAGGAGCTCTGAAATAGGAACATAAGTTTTATTTGAAACAAAGAAAAATTACATCAGGCTTTCAAAATGTATCAGGATGGACAGATTCAGGGTGGGCGGGTGGAATCCCTTCCCATCCTTAGCTCTGCTCTCAGCCCCATGGGGATGCCAAAAAAAAGCCAGAAATCTCGGGGTGACTCTGACTGTGTGCCCTTTGGGAAAACATCTTTCTTTCCATGTCTTCACCCCGAACTGCCTGCCAGCCTCTGCACATAAATCCTCAACATTTTACTCTCTTTCAGGAACTTTTATTCTGCTTCATATTTATCAATAATCAGCCCCTCAAGGAAGGAAAATTACCATTTTTCCTCCTTTCTATAAGGGACAATACAATTTCTGGTGTTACAAAAACAACAGTAATGTCCTGATTGCATTAGTTTGCCTCTATTTGCCTAGAATAGAATCAGACTCACAGAAAAAAATGTTATTTTTTGAGGATGGAAGGAACAGAGTGAGATTTAACTGTATTTCATATTGGCCTGCATCACCCATAACATAATTTCAGAAAACTCTGGATTCAATCTGGGCTAAGGCAATGCTCCCACAGTTGAAGCTTCTCTTGCATAATTCACAATTTCCCAGGTATAAGATTTACAGATAAAAAGTTTCTTCCATGCATAAATAGTACAGCAATCACTGCTCCCTCAATGTCTGTTTTCCCAACTTGCGCTTTTTTTCCTCACTCATGCCACATCTCACCTGGATAGGTGAAAGCAATCACATTTATTGTCTTCTCCATCACAGATGCAAAAAATATGCTATAAAGCTAAAATGCCTTACCTCTCCTGGCTGCTGAGTTTCACATTTGCTAATGACTGATATAGAAGCAGGTGCTGTTCCAAAGCCATGGGAAAGCACCGGGTTTGCCATATGACAACAGCAGTAATGCAGAGCTGTTTGTGAGAGGGGAAGATGGGAGATTAAACACCTGTAATTAAATTCTTTCACAGAACATCCTCTGGTGACATCTGCACAAACCTCCCCGTGTCAGAAATCCATTTGTGATGTTTTGCAGTTGGTTCAAAAGCCAGTTCTGCTCTGCAGAGCAACATTGGCAACAGCGATTAAATGAAGATGGAACACAAGGTCTTGCTGAGCATCTCTGCTGGGGGTCAGCCCAGCCACTGTGTTTGGGAACTTCAGGGAGCTTTTGTACTTTTTTTTTCCTTGTTTTCCTTGCCCGTTTGTAAATTATTCTGTTTGGTTTGCTTTCCCCTTTCCTTAAGACTGCAGCTATCTATATCAGGGTAATAAGGATACATTCATTTATTCCTTTCTTAATGTTTCTATCCCAGCCATTTCCCAGGATGTCAAATAATGTTGCAGTAGAGACAAGGACAAAACAAGGGGTGCTTGACATGTGATATAGTAAGAGCTGTCAGCCTGAAATATGTGAAGAAAAGTACCACTTGTGCATTTTTCAAATATCTAATGCAACCCGCATAACAGAGAATTTAGTGCTTTTCTGTATCTCTTATCTACTACACATTTACAGAGGAGGAAGGCAGTTTGGAACATTCATCTCCTCTCCAGCTATTATCCTGCAGAGAGTTTCCAGAAGTGGAACTAAGCACAAGAGACCAGGGAGGACCAATTAACCAGACCCATTTATGGCAAAAGACTGAAATTACACTTTCAGACTAGATCTAATTTGGCATCCAGATTAAAATGCAGAATAATTTAAGAATTAAAAATCAAAATCAACAATATTATTGAAATCCTTATTCATACAGCTATGGGTGGAAAACAGCAACAAGCCTAATGTACTTTCCTGCAGCACAAATCACTGGAAGAACAAATCCCCAGTTTGGATGACAAAACAAATTAAACTGACAGAATAACCAAAGGAGGGTTCAACAACCTGCTCTGCCACCTTATTAAATGTATTTCACTGTCACAAAGAGGTTTTATAATAAAAATGTTCAACATTGGTAGCTTCTATTAAGTGGTCACAGTAACCTTCCTTAACCTTCTGCCTTCTCATTTTTCTAATACAACCTAATATACAATTTGGCTATTTTACTGAAACTGAGTTCAATAAGATCAAGTTTTCAACATTTTTTTTCCACAGTAATCCCTAAGCATTTTTTCTTGATCAGTGTGCTGGATGATTGTTCCACTTAGCAGGTATTCCCCAGATTATTTAGTTTCTTCTTCTCTTAATAAGCTTACATTCTGTACATTGAACCCTATCTGTCTGCAGTTGGCCCAGCCTCAAGAGAAACACTTCCTTCTGATACTGATTGCACTATGCATTATTTGTTTTGCCTCTAATCCTGGCACATGGAATCCTGGAGGTTTTGTTTTCAATATTCTATTTCAAGTCAGCTTGAGTGATTTCAAGAGAACTGGCTTATCCTGTTCAGAAAATAAATAAATGCTTTGGGGAAAAAAAAAATCATTGCTTTCATAGGAAT
Source organism: Petroica traversi (assembly GCA_025920805.1). Lineage (NCBI taxonomy): Eukaryota > Metazoa > Chordata > Aves > Passeriformes > Petroicidae > Petroica > Petroica traversi. Next base: position 272,376 of record JAHLSL010000111.1, on the reverse strand, counting down.
TTAAGTGTTCCTCATTACCTAAAAGAATGAAGTTCATATTTCATATAACATAAGAACTATAAACTACATATTGCCATAAATAACCTGCATAATTATAACAGTCAGAAAAACATGACCTTGAATCCAGCTCTGACTTAGGAAGGGAGGAACATACTTTAGACAGATCTGCTTTGAGGTCATTTCCAATCTGTGTTCTGAGGTGCTAAAGCATTGGAAACACAAGCACTTACACATGCCCGTAGCCTCCTAAAGAAAAACACAAAAAAATCCTTAAGGTGGCTGGCACAAGACATATTTTAATGTCTGAAATCTGGAAGATTTCTTTCTCATTAACATAACGACACTTTAATATAGTGTCATAAAGACACTTTAAGCAATTTAGAACACTATGAGTTCCAAAGGTTTGTAAAATGCAAATATTATTGTGGCACTGCATCTGTATCTGTGCACACACTATGCTATGTGTGCATATGGCAAACATGGGAGAAATGTTGCTCTCTGATGTTTATGTTCTTTAGATATCTAAGTTAGGCCTGTAAGAGGGCTTAATTTAAGTTATAAACTATGCTAAATGCTGTTAAGTGTTGCTCTTTTGTTAAATTGCTAAGTTTAAGGTATAAGTACTGTTAAGTCTGAGTGCTGTTAAGCCTGCTCTCAGGCCATATTTATCCTTGCCCTTTCTCTCCTTTTGTCACACACACACACACACACACACACAGATAGTTTTCTGTTTATTTCTGCTTGGACTGACTGACTGGATTTTATTTTTTGTTTTTTCCCTCAGAGTGCCTTAACCCTCTAGTAAGTAGCAGAATGAACATTGTCAAGGAGCTTTTTTGTGCTGTCACTTACTATTAAATCCCTTCTTTTTGCTGAGACCCTTGCCAGTCACTTTTTAAGCAATTTCAAGCACTCCTTCTCAACAATTATATTTAGGGAAAGATTTTTAATTTAAATAGAGCAGTTTGCTTTCAAAATCAAGCTTTTTAACGTGCTCACAATTGTGAGTGACACAGCTCCATCTGGATGGTTGGGTTTCGAATGCTTCCACATATGTGGCCTAACAGAACACTCTCTTTAAAATCACAGCCTCCTTTACCCTTCATATTTCAGCAGCATTTCCTGACATGATGAAGCAGTTGCTCATCTGATTTCTGAAGGGCTGTTTAGCTCAGTGACAGCACTGATTATGTGCAAAATTATCGATTATCTCGTATTATTACCAAGCGGTGCCATCTTCATACATGTTTACGGAAAACTCTCCCTGGCTGTTTTGCTTGTTTCCATGGAATGAGTTTGTTTACTTGAACACTGCCTTTTGAAAAAAACATCAGAGAAATTATATGCCAAATCATTGTGACTAGGCTCTGCAAAAGTTACAGAAGGGTTTGTGCTCCAGCAGCCACCTTAGCAAGGCTTGAATTATGAATAGGAACTCTGCCCTGGTGGCACAAAGGAGTTGGCAAAGAAGTATGGCAGTCTCCCACTGCTCTCCTCATCCCTCAGCCCCCACTGGCATGGTTTTCCAGGAAACGAGGGCAAGTGAGGGCACCCAGTGCTATTCCAAAAGCAGCTTAATTCTCCGTTAGCTTCTTGCCAAGAAATCTGCAGGGCAAACAGGGAATGTTGTTAGGAAGGCACAATGCTTGGTGCTTGGGGCTTAAACTTAATTGCAGTGTGAACTGTTAAACATTTAGAATACCTTAAGAAATACACTGTAAGCACACAAAAGGGGTATCTGTGCAGAATTTTCCTCTCACTCCTTTAATAATGGACCAAACATGTGTCTGTGTAACTTTATCTTCCTCCTCAAGGAACTCCCTATCTTTCTATTTCCACATTATCATCTGCTTCAATTGTGAAATTTTATTTCATCATTGCTCCCATTCTGGTACCAGCCTTCTGCAAGCTGAGTCCTGTTAGACAAATTAGGGGATTCTTTCCCTTTCAGTGACCTGTACACTGGTTTATATTCCTAAATGTATAAATAAAAGAAGCAATGCCTTCATTACATTCTGAGACTCTTAGCAGCCAATTCTTTTAATAGCTTCTTCAAGGAATGTACACTGTCTCAACTGCAAGATCCATAATGGCTTCCTGGAAATGCCTCAGGGTATAGAGTCTTAACTAGAATGGTGTGGAGCCTTCACTAGATTAACTGCAAAATTAAGCCTCAAATTAAAGCTACTCTGCAAATTCTCCCAGCATCTTCATCAAGCTCTGGCAAACTCTATGCACTTCCAGGGATTTTCGTGTTATATTTAGAGAGAAGATTATCATTCCATGTAAATCCTACAGCACTGAGGTTGAGATTAATCACTCTCAACCAAGGTAGCAAAGGTAGGGGTGCAGTAACCATACACTCCCATACTGGTAGAGACAGACACTGGCAGAAAAAAAATCCAGTTTTCGAAGGAATGAATGACTTTTGGAGTGTGCTTACCTTTGAATGACTACAGAGAGGTGCTGACAAAATAATGCTCTCATGCTGGGTTTATCAGCATAGTGCTGAAACGTAAGTAGCAGGAAGGTCCAAGTTCTTCCTATCAAATACTGCTCCATTAGATAAAAATAACATTTCTTTCTTAGCATCAAACATATCAGGGGATCAAATATAAGGACCTTACCCAGCTAATTGACACCATTTGCATGTAAAACAGCTTTGACCTGTACAACAGCCAACAGCTGTTTATCCTAACCTCATTTTGAGTTCCCATTCCCTTTGCAGAGCTCATCATAACAGTTATTCTATTGTTATATTATACAGTTGTTTCTAACTTCATTTAAATACCTGCATGGTATTTAAAGACCCAACAGTAAAAGAGGCTCCTAGGTTTCCCTCAAAACGTTTGCTCGCAGGATTTGCATGTAAAAGGAGGAATGACTTGCCCAACTGTTTATTCAGGAACATGCTGAACAAGATCAAACATAGCCAATTGTAATAAAATCATTACAATCATTAATGCCACTTGATGTTCATAGCAAAGTGGACTCATTAAGAAGAAAAAGTGGTGGTGTGTCCACACCCTTGTAAGGAAACAGAATGATTATTATAAATCAACCAAGCTTCATTAGCAAAAACAGCAGCATTAGTGATTCAGAGCAGCACCACCAGGCAGCAGGCCAGCTTATTTGATCCTGTTCTAAAATCCTTTTCTTTAAAACTTCAACCACTGCTTCCAACAGTACAAGGTTTAAACTGCTTACTGTAACACAAAATCACCTTCCTCAATGTATAATTGAAGCATTCAATAAATGAGGCAAGTAATGGAAAATCGGGCACTATATACAGCAGTAAATATTTGACTGGTTCTTCAAAGGCAAATTGCAGCATTTCAATATTTACTTGCACTCAGAATTGCTGATGGTTTCCCTGCTGTGCGGTAAAAGAGAAAAATTATAAGTGCATTCATAATCACTTTACCTTCCTTCTAAAAAATTATATTTGCCAAAATATTCTCTGTGTTCCTATTGTTTGTGAAATAGAAAACATAAATTGCAAACACATTTGGAAGTGCTACTGGCTTGAAACAGTGTCTCAAACTTTGGTTTTCCCCTCTGCCTTCTGCCCTGGAGCCAACAGCAATTTCTCACTGTGACAAGACAGATCTGGTGTACTCAAAATGTACCAGCATGAACCATCATCAGCACTTGCTGAGCATCCATCTCATGTTAGAATCACTTCCTAGCACGCTTATGCTACAATGGCAATCATAAGAGTAACATGGGCTGCCTGCAGATGGCTCTTTGATTCATAACAAAAATGAGTCCTCTTGGTTTTTTATTTGCACTGGTGTAAAACCCGTGGAAGATAGATAGCATTTTAACTGTGTAGTCTCTTGGGAGCAAACCATCATCATGCACAGCATCATCCATCATAAGGATACTCCAAAATATCACTCTGTTTTTTATAATTAAAAATACATGGAAGAAATCTCATCTAAAATAGTAACAATAGCCTGCCTGCCCAAACCTTTCTTCAGAATTAAATATCTATTTAACTCAATCAGGTGACACAAAAATTCACCTCATTTTCTGCTTTCCACTTGGCACTAATTTATGAATCTCATCATCTTCTTCACCAGGGAAATAACTGAGCTAGGCAATGCACTCTTCCTAGGATTAGTAGCATGATATGGTTAATTTTCTTTTAAAGGTTCAATGTGACTCTTATTCTTAAATACTTGCTACATAAATAAACGGCAAGATCCTTGGTTATGTCTGAAAGCATCTCATAGCATCATCTGTATTTTTCCACATCAAACCTTGAGTCTTTCATGGTGAAAAGTGAGGGCTGATTTTTTTCACTGTGTCTACCAGAAGTTAGAACAAGGGGCTAAGCAAGACTTCTAGGCTGTCCTTGGAGCCAGCACTGAGATCCAGCCATCTCCATCCCATTCCACCACAAATGTCACAACATAGAATTGCAGTCACCTACCTGTTCACCTCTGAATAAACGAGATGGATGCTTTCTTCCAGATACCTAAAGATGAGGAAGTCATCCCAGAGAGTGTCTCTGTCCAAAGTAAACCATGTAAAACATCAATAAAAGCAAACACTAACCTGCACTTGTGCAAAACAAGTAATTCCTGGTCTAATTATACATCAACAGCTAGGGTGTTTTAGAGAAAAATAAAGAATATATTATGATTAAGTAGAACTATGCTACAGATATTTACGTTCTGCTAAAGATAAAATGCTACATAAATGTAACAGGATTTTTTTTCTCTACTATCAGAACACTCTTTTAAAAGCTTTATGAAGGAAAATGTGCTCTTTTTCAAACACTTGGCTGAAGCCCTTGGCTGAAAAGCATTAGCCCATCACTTACCTGTGAGACTGGATTTTATGGATGACTATGAAAGGAAAAAAAAAATTTGTCAAGCTTAATTTTATATTTTCTACCTTTGTCAGCTTGCATGGGTAACTTCCATCCCCTTTTGCACTGCTTTTAATATATTAAAAATAATGAATAAAGGAGGGTCTAATGGGAGAAGCCAAATATGAGAATATAATTAAATTACTAAGCATCCAGAAATCTCTTGCTTTCAAGACTATGAGTTAAATATATGGTGATTCAATTTTCTTAAACACTTGACAGGACCTATTTTCTATGAGATTTCTTTGCTAACAGGCTTTCAGTCACATTAAGTGCTCACAAAGTGCACAGAAGCTGTATTTTACTGCACAGCCCTAATTGAGCTGTCTGGGCTAAAGTAGCTGAATGTTACAGAAATGTTTATTATACAAATCCATTTACTCTCAGACTAGAAAAGGACATTCCTGTACATTTGAGTGCAATTTATCCTAGAGAAAAAGTAAGCAAAAGGTCTTTTATCACCCTCTCATATCAGTGAATTATGCTTATGGACTTCTTTTACAACCCAAAATCTGATTTCGCTCCAAACTGCAAAAGAGCAAAGTCTCAAATGCCTCTCAGTTATTTTTCAATTACATTTAATATCTCTTTCTCAACAAGAGGTATAACTTAGTTAATTGCAGCATTCCATAGCTAACTCAGCAGCCTCTATGAATGGGGAGATGATATCTTTTTGTTTTTAATAAACATCCTGCTGTCCAACTTTGCTGTTTTCCTATAACTTCATTTAGTGCTTGTTTTTCCAGTTCTTTTGAGCATCTAACCATCTAATTTAAGTTAAATTTAGACATGCAGAAGTTACACAGAAAACAAAAAAAAGCAAAAAATCCTAATAGCTGCACATGAAACACAAGTATGGCTAAAATGTCACACATCCCCAGAATGCATATCTGCGTATCCCATAGGTTTTCTTCATGGCAGCAAAGGAGGTCGAGGATGAAAATCAACTTTTCTCAAACAGGAGATTAAGATCCAACTCTGTTACAGAGTAGGGATGTGTTGCAGGCCCAATTAAAGGGATAAAAGCTATAGCAAAGGTATTTTAGGTGTGAGAACCTTAAATATAAACTTAACCTGTTTTCCTAATTTCTAAATATCTCTGCAATTTCTTATTAAATAAATAAAGGGGCTAAAAAAACCCAAACCAAAACAAATCCAAACCAAACTCCAACACACAAAAATTATATTTTGGTTTAAGCCCTGCTTTTTCCTCAATCTGATCCTACTTAGGCAACCCGAGGTACTTCAACCAGAAAAGACAAAAGAACATTAATGAAAAGCAGAGTCTGGGAACTGTGTTCATTTGGAACCATAATGCTCCAAGAAAAAGTAATCTTAAAAACATTTTTTTAGTAGGCCTCCTTCCCAACATACCATCAGTGTATTAATAGGCATGGATATTAGACCACACGGGGGAAAGGAGCTTGCACACAGGACCACAAAGTAGTCTCTGTTCTCCTCTCAAATCTTCTTTCCCATCGCTGCTTTCCTAACTAACTAATTTTATTTTATTTCATTTGCTTTTCTCAAGTGTCCTCTGGTTACAGTTCAGAGTCTACACCAGAACCAGCCCTTGACTGACAGATTTTTCCCCTTATGCCCATGCTTGGCAGGCATTTAATAGTAATTAAAATTTTCTCTACTATATTCAAGGGGTGCACGGATAATCAAGAGGCAGTGACTTTGATTGATAGTCACTGTCATGGAAACTGGAGGACAGAATTTTGGAGTGAATTTAATTTCCTTGAAGGAAAGCTGAGCAGATAATAAGTTCCAAATTATGACTGAGGCATATTTTTGCCACATGCCATGTTGCTCAGAAAGATGGTACAAATACCAGTGATTGGCACAATGAGAGAGATTTGCTGCAGCCATCTGAGCTCCTCATGCATCTCATTTGCTCTGGGACATCTCATCTTCTCAATATTCCTTGAGCTCCTTAGTGGCACGACATATCAACAGAATGAGCAATTCATTGCCCAGAAATTAAGGGATGAACTGAATCTGATGGATTTCAAAATAATGATGAGATGTATCAGCAAGGAACAGTGACACAGGGTCTTCACAGTATTGCAGGTGCACATGAAGCAGAGAAACTTCATGGGCTGCATCTCAAATTCCAGCATGGAAATGGTTAAGAGAATTCTGACACATAGTAGTGCCAGCAAAAGTATCAAAAGGAAGAAAACATGAAAGTTGTCTTCAAATAATTAAGGAATGTGAGTTAACTAAGTGGATTTAAAAGCATTTGAAGCTGAAATCTACCATTATGTTCACCTTTAAACAAATGGAAAACAAAACCCTGAATTCACGACTAGCCTCTAGTAACAAAGAAAAATCCTGCACAAAAATTTCTAGTTTATGGAACACATTTCTCAGTTCTTTTTAGTAATAATGTTAAACAGAGTGACTTTACATCTGAGACAAATTTGGTAATTTTCTCCTTCCCTCTTTTCAAGGCTGGACAGGAAACACCTTTTAATCTTCAGTAAAATATTGCCTGGGATTAATTTGAATCTTACTTCCAAGTGGGTTTAGCAAAAGTGATGTGAACCACTTAATATAAAAGCTCTTGGTAATCTTAAACATCACATAAGCTAAACTAAATGGTAATTATAAATAACACCTTTAAGGACTTCATGAGAGGTCTCATTGAAATGAACAATTTAGCTGAAATATTATTTTATTTCAGGAAAAATTTGCACAGTGTTTGGGGTTTTTTTAAACACAGATTAAGAGTTTATTATGAAGAAGATAGCATAATCAAGATGTATGAAATGGAGTGTAGTGAGATACATCAAAACCTCTACTCAATGTTTCTTTTGCTAACTTTAATATATTATTGCTTTAAGGTTACTGCCTTAATAAAGTGCCCTCTGCCATTTTATGTTATAGTGACCTTAGGTTTTATACTGTGTAGTCAGTAATTCTGATTAAGATCTTCTGTCTGTTCACTTGCCTTAATAAATAATTAATCTCCTATAAATATATCTGACTTGCCATCACTAAAGCTCGAGGGACAAAGCTGAAAACTCAAACTTTAGGTAATCACAAACCCCTTAAGCAAGGGGGCTTTCTTGGCACTTCATGGCTCAGCAGCAGGGCTGCTTTAATAAACTTTGTCTGAAGACACCACACCACTTGTGACATTGCGTAAACAATAAAAATTAAAATCTTCTAAGTAGATCAAAAATACTTTTCTAATGGCTTTACCTTGGTGTTTTAAAACACAGGGATTTCTTAGTGTTCATGCACTCTAGCTCCAAAATTTTCATATGTTATATTATGGGAGTTATTCTATGATACCATTATATGTAAAAACAGTAAAATTGGTAATATTTGCAGTTCCTTTATTTCACTAAACACCATTTTTGGATGAAGCAGTGGGTGGCTAAAATAGGAAACTGTGCAAGTAGCTATAAATGGGGAAAGAGTAGCAGGGAGATGCTGCTCCAGTCACAGCTGCCCCAAAAGGGACAGTCTAGAATCACACTGCCACTGCTGCTGCCTCACACACTGGGCAAGAAGGTGAGAGAGCAGAGAGAAAATTCAACTGTGCTGCACATTCTTTAACTAGGTAGGAAGGAAACACTGCCTGGAAATAACTCCCACAGCTGCTCAGCCTTGGCATTACATATTCCTGCTAACCTTAGAAAGCTGCCAAGCTTCCTGCTCCCTTACTCTTCAAAAAGGTGTTAAGAACACCTTAGGATGTGTTAAAATGGACACTGGAAAAGGACAGTGGATTCCTGCATTGCAGGGAATGGGCTCTGCTTTCAGGATTCCTCACTGATTTTCACAGAAGGTCCAGCAGAGATGTCACAGTTGCAGGACACAGCCCCTTTCCCTGTCACACACACCTGTGCTGGCTCCACTCTCACTGCTTCCATGAGGTTCTTATTCCAGCATTCTCACCACTGAAATGAAAGGCAAGAATCAAGGCCTCAAAGCTTGTTTTTTCATGTTAGGTAGCTGCACCCCTCTCCCAGTAAGCACTTAATTCAAAGTTTTAGTGTACTAATTGTTTCACAGAGGCCAAACATCAAATTTCTCCTCAACGTGACATCTTCTGATCCCCTGAAGCCTTTCACACCAGCTGGGATTTAGACACACAGGTGAAGGGGGAACTGAGGAGTTGCTCCATCTCTGCCTGCATTGTGCCTGTGAAAAAATGGCTCTGTGCTGCCAGGCCTTTTTTTTTTTTTATCAACAACTAAAAAAAAAACATCAAACAAACAAAAAAAAAAAGCGGTGCATTTGCAAAAAGATACACCAAAAACAAAACAAACAAACAAAAACAAACAAAAAACCCCAGAAAAACAAACAAACAAAACAACCACATTTCTACAGATCTAAAATGAACTTCCCTGCTTTGGGCTGCTACCCTGCAGAATATTCTGGCCGCAGCTTTCATCCCTTGCGCAAAGCAGCATTTTGACAAACAAGTTTAACATTGAAACCAACAGCTGCAATTTGGCAGCCGCGGGTTCTCTGCCTTTCATTTTAATAATGTTTCATTCCAGCACTCAGAGCTCCTGTTATTCCAGCTGCAGCAGCCATAACTCATGTCTCTGGGGCGTTATTGTGTGTATGCTTTGGAGTAAAGAGGCCTCGCAGGACGTCTAATATGATGTCTTTTGCAATCCATTATTAGAGTATGAATCACCTTGCCAGTTAATCACACATTTATGAATGCTGAAGGCAGGAAAAAACCAAGTGGGATTGAAATACCTTTATTTCCAGATTAAGGAAAGCTCTTAAAAAAAAAATGCAAGCGGACTAGCGAATATGGGTTTTGAACTGTGCCAGATTGGCACAAAAAGTGAAAAAATTTAATCAAAAGGGCTTTTTGTCTTAGTTGCTTGTAATGATACTGGGAAAAAAAGAGGGGAAATACTCAAACTTCCATCTTCTGGAATTGGGAAGTGGGAATTCAGTGCACTTGGAGTAAACCCAATATAATTTTTAAAAATAATAGATAAATACATCAACCCTCTATTTACCTGCACTGTCATTTGAAGCTAGAAGAGGGTGATGCATTTAGTCAAAGTCATCATCAGAACTGCAGAGCAACATTTATCTCTCACCTGTTTATGCATCAGTGGCCTCCTTCCTTCCCTTGCGTGTACTTTGCTGCCACCTCCAGGATACAGTGCATTTTAGCCTAGAAGTTTAAAAACTTTGTCACCAAATATTCCAAATTGGAAGCATGGGTTTGGTTTTATTTTAAAAGGACACCAGCAAAACTCTGTTTGCACGGGTGTCAGGATAGCTCACAGATGCTTCTTCCTTGGAAAAGTAAAATGGTGCTTTAAAATAACAGCCTGTTTAGCATCATGCTAAATTGCAGAGGAAACCCTATAAAAAAAGAAATGTAGGGCAAAGACTCAATTCCCGAGCCTTTTGTGATTATTATTGACCCTAATTCCAGAACAAGAAAAAGTAAACAGACTTAGCTGAAAATATTGTATAAACTTGGGAATTTTTTTTTGTTTTTTAAAGCTGTGTTATGTCATCCAAGGCACACTCCTAGCCTTAGAAGCAGGTAATAATTGCAATTTAAGAAAAGGTTCCAAATCCTTTACAATCAGAAGGTAGTTGTGGTATCTTTCTCCTCTTTTATTAATGAGAGGATCAGATTCAAGTGGGTGGAGTATCAGGTATTATTAAGAAATTCATTCTTCCAAAAGCTAGGAGGTGTCACAATGCAGAGTTGTACACAATGAACTATGGAAAATTTGTCCTAAAATTAAGACTAATGTTAGACTAGAGCAAATTTTTTTAAGACACTGCACAATTAGTAATATCTGCTTAATAAAAGCAATGTAAAAGGATTCAGAACTTGCTAAGACCAACTCTATGGACTATGGTTCTAGAAATAATATCTACTTTATATTTTGGTACCTTCAAAAACATAAGATTTTGAAGTAGTCATTTACAATCCTGAAGGAAAACTCACTGAAGTGATTCATTAATTTTTATTCAAAAATAAGATTCAATGAAAGCTAGGCCATACCTTACTAGGGCTTTCATTATTATTAAGAATGAAATATCTTTCTATGTCAAAAGTAAAGGATGAATTCCATAGTCTAACATCTATATCCCAGGTTTTTCCCTGCCTGACTAAAGGTAGCAAGGGGAAAATGAACATATCACACACCTTGGTAGAAATTAGCACAGGGCCGTGCCACTCACTGGATTAGGCATTGCCACTCTCTTTCTCTGCAGAGAAGATCAGCACAGCTACTTCACATCATAGAAGCTGCAAAACAAGTTTAGTGACATTTAAGCAGAGTCTGTAATTCGTTAGACTTTTGTAGAATTTATCTTACTGGTACAAACCCCGTTTTTCCTGGCCTTTTCCATGCTGAAATGGCTGCAATGGCAATGAAAACACAAACTTTTCCATCTTTCCATGCTGTAGCTCAAGTGCTCTGCCAAGCATCGTTAACAATTATGTATTTAGGGTAATCTGTCTCCATTTTTACTTTGTTCTTACATTTATTAAATAAAGACTTCTGTTGCATAATATGAGGTGAGTGCTCACTGAGTTCTTCTAGAATTCCTTTGCACTAACCCTGCCAGAAAAAAAAGTATGTAATATGACTTCCATTGATTTCCTGTACCAATCATTACAATTTTATCAGAGCCATAAAAAATGTATAGAATAGCTTCTCACTGGGTTCACAATAATGCTCAACTACACTTACCTTTTGGAAGTCAAAAGGCTCAATTACTTTTTCTCTATTCTAGATAGAATTCACTTGCTTTCCAATGTGACCAGAAGTTGAAGTAGCTATTAATTTGCACACAGTAAATGGAATATTCCTTTATAGTTGAGGAGAGCATTGTGAGAAGAAGAAAAGATAAAAAAATTCAGAGGAATATTTGTACATAACCTGATGAAATTTGACCCTCAATCCAGAAAACAGTCCATTATATTGTCAATATTTCAGAACTACTACAGAAATTGTAGCAAAATAAAAGAACTGCACTCAGAGTAAGGACTCAGCTGCCTGGAAAATCATTCCACAGTAGCCTATATTGAAATACTCCTCTGGGACCTTGGACTAACATGGTCATTTCCTGAAAATCCCTTTTAAAAGACTGACACTTTGAAGATACTAAAATTTAACATTTATTTTACTCAAAAGGAAAACCTGCGCCAATTCACAGCATTTCAGCACCTCATCAACATGGCACATTGGGAAAAGGGTGTGTCTCCTAGAAGAAATTCTAACCATGTAGTGACAAGGGGTTTAGGGATCGTTTTTCTTTGGCTTTTTTTTTTTGTTTGTTTGTTTGCGTTTTATGTGCTCTGTAAATTTTAGAATTTACATTGGGGGGAAAAAAAAGGGGCAAATTGAGAAAAGGTACAAATTTAAAAGAAAATAGTAAATAAACAGACTTCCCAAGAAAAGACAATTTTCAACAGGAAATTCACATCAACTCTTTTCCTATGTAGAACAGAAATAAAAGGCTCATATAGCCTACTGAGTTTTAAAACAGGTTTCTAGAACACATTATTAACTCCATTACTGTTATAACACTTTACAATTTTTCTTCACAGCAGAAAGCTGGATCACTTTTTTCTCACTACTGTAAACTTGCTATAGTTCCCCATGTAAGCACAATCCCAATTAGATGTTCATCCCAGCCAGACTCCTGCTGTCAGTATCCCTTATGGTCCTCCACCAGCAGCCATCCATATGACCTGCACACTCTATTTTCTGACTGGCAGGTCATGCATCAGCCCCACACTGTTTATTTGTTGTTTTCATTGATTTCTTGTGCTTTCCCTTGTACCTCTAGGAGGGAGATGATATTGTCAGAGATCTCCCAGCACAGATGCAGTGAACTGCTCAGAATGGGCACACCACGAGATGAGAGTCCATGTCTGGAAGAGAAAAAGGCAATTACATTCTCTAAGGATATCAAGATGCTTTTGCCATCCTGATTAAAGGGTAGGAGGCTTTATGGAATATGACCCTAACAGAGTTTATACATTCCATTACCGTGTAGTATCATCAATTTCCTCTTTTTCAGGTAAGCCTTGTCTCATCTTTTAAAACACAAAAATGAAGCCTTTTTGGTTTTTCATGGTTTACACTGGTATTGTGGCAGGACTATTAATTGCACTGCTAACATAGACAAGAGAAGAAGTTCCAGCCTCCTGTGTGGAGAATTAATTTCTGACACCTTTAAACCTCTTCCTCATCGCATGCGGTTGAGTGGAAACAGGAGGAGTTAATCCTTCCTTAGCCTTGCATTATAAATAATCTTCATAAGATAACAGCAACCACAAAAAACCCAAGGGGGTATAATTTATAATTTCACACCATTACAGCAAAGGTGGTCAGAGTCTCTAAATTCCCAGAACACAGGCATAAAATTCATGATGTCAAAGATCATGGGGAGAAAAAAAATCCAGATCAAGATAAGACACAAAGGAAAAAATTAAATTAGTGACCACTGTGGGCATAGTGCAACTCCTATTTCAGGCTAAATCTTATTGAGATGAGAGTCCCAAGACAGTCCTATTTAAACTAATTTAGCATAAAACACCGCTCAATACAATGGTGGCAATATCTAGTCCAAACTGTCTCCTGCAATTTGCTTTTAATCTGTAACATTCCCCACCTTCTGTGCAATTTCATGGCAGAAAAATAATAGTTACAGAGGCTACTTTGAAATAGCATTTCCAGTTACTGACAATTAGTTGTAAAGACATTGAAGTACCCTACTGCTTCTATTGAAATGTAAATATTTGTGATTTTAACAGCTTACTATTCAAAGCAAGACAAGCTATTCATTTACTACACTTCCTTTATTCAGAACACTTTGAATAATATTTGCAGTAGAACACTTTGAAGAATATTTACAGTCAACATTTTTTTTTCAAGGAAAGTGATTTTTTTTTCTTTAGTTCAAAATTCATGGTCTTTCAAACGTTCTTGTCACTATTGCTACTAAATACTATGGCACCTTTTTCATGAATTATAACAACTGCAGGAAAAGGAAAAAAATATTTCAATTTCAAAAGCACAATGTAAATAATAAATTGGCCAGTTCCTAACTGCTGTGCCTGAAATAATTGTAATTATTGCCTTGCTAAATTTTTTGTCTCAAGACCTTTATCAGTAAGAGGTTCATTCTTCCCATTTCCTACCCCTCCCCATGCCCACCCTCCCCAGTATGAGTTATAAATGTCAGTCCAGCAAAAGCTAAATTTTAAGTGTCATTACCAACTTCTCCCAACTCACCTCACTCAGCAAAAGCAGCAGACACGGGAGACAGGGAGCAGGCAGCTGAGAAAAAGAATCATGTAGGAGAAAGCACTGAAAATCCCTTACTCCCTGGAATTCTGGCCCTCAGCAACCGTGGAAGTCAATGCTGAATATTCCAGTAAAATCACACTGTTCGAGAAAGCAGTTGTGCTTTAGCTGAGAGAAAATGATGCAGTATTGCATTATTTACAACGACAAATGATTTATTGGTGTGCTTTTTATTCCCCAGAACTTGTTTACGTGTTATACTTCTCCACAACTGTACTGAATGTCTAGTGCAACTCTGTGTTTGAACAGTAGTGCCAGATATCTTTTTTTGTTAATATTATATTAGAATTGTCCATTTCTCCCCAAAATGTGCTTCCTCAGGAATATTTTTACAGCTGCTCTTCAAGTCCTGAATTTCATTTTTCACAGTAGATGTTTTGTGTTTGTGACTTGTTCCCCCTTCAAGATTACACCCAATCAAGTGAGACTGGAACACTTCTCTATCCATATTTTGCAGTTTAGCATAATAAACAGGCCAAAACATCTCAGATGACCTCTAGGACACTATCTTGTTGAATATTAGTAAACAGGTTTAGAGATTCAAGATTATTCCAACTGATTTCCCAGTCATTTTTTAAACTATCAGCACTTTTTTCAAAAGTTCTCAGCAATTATTGTCCCATGGCACTCCAGAAATTCTAATGATTTGCAAAGAAATAATTAGTAATGGAGCAAATGTTTTTACATCCAAGTATTTTTAATGCATGGAGTAAGTTGCACTCTCTGGAATAATTCTGTTCTTACAGATATTGGAAAGGCATTTTTGCTACCTTAACCACAATTAAATAATTATCTGATGTGAAATTTAAATTTATTGCAAAATAGAATTCAAGAAGTGAGCTTCTTCAATGGGAAGGGAGAGGAAAAGGAAGTAAACATGTTCCCCAAAAGTCCCAGTTACTCCTTATGCCTCTGCCTTCTAATTATTTTCTGTTCTTTTCCTTCTTATTTCAAGGAAAAACAATGGACTTTGGAGCACCCCCTTTTTCAGTCCAGCTTGCTATATACCAACCATTCAAGCCAGATTGCTCCAAGAAATGGGAATGCACAATAAACAGCATTTTGGTTTCAACATCTTTGATTATTTTTCAAAGATGAGAAGATGCTAGAGAACACCAAAAAGTTAAATAACCATCAAGCACAATTCCTTTTTCACTGGAGGAAAAAACCAAACAAACAAACAAACAAAAAAAAACAACCCGCAAAACCCCCCCCCCCAAAAAACCAGGTAATGTCTAGAAAGCTTCTAAATGCAAATTTTGAGTTTTTAGAATATTTCAGCTCTTAAGGGATGTTATTAAAGGAAACTGAAGTTTCATTTTATTTAAGTAAGCTTTCAAACATTTCTGAAAAATGCATCAACCTATTAAAAAAGTGGAGCTTTCAAAACTCCAGTTCACCACAAATACCAAAACAACTTTGCAATTGTTTGAAACAAGTTCTCCATGAACTAAAAATCCCATTTCTTTTTTTGTTTTGTTTTGTTTTGTTCGGTGATTCTTTATGAACTCTGTTTTACTGCACTGCAGGAATGAGTTAGTGTCACAAGCCCTGAGCCATAGCTGACTGCAGCTGCAGGCTTCTATTTCTCCATTAAAAACCCATATGAAATCTGTGGAACATTTCAACACAGCTTCTGAACCAGATTTTACTTTGTCCTGGATCATTCACGTGACTGCATCACGTGTGACTTTTGTGAAGAAGTTCTAAGTCACATGTGCTGAGTTCATAAGATCATATTCTCCACTCACCCAATTTAAGACTGCTAAGCCTGCCTCTTGCTGGGTGTGGGAATATGTTCATCCACAAACATATAACCTAATCAGAAAGAGTAAATACCTCAGAAAAATTAATTTTCATTTTCTAATGCATTCTGCCTTTTAAAACTAAAGGTCTATTCATGGAATGATTTTCAAAGAAGCAGTAAGATCAAAATATGTTGAATGTGTGGTCCTAGTTGTATGTGAACCAGTTTTCAGCCCAGAAATTAGTTATGGGTGCATTTATCCTTTAAAACAATGCAGCACATTAAATTGGGTAATCACTCTCACAAGTTTCACAAAACCACACTGTTTCTAACTTAGTAGGAAGATAATAAGATCTCCCTTCTGTTCTAATTTAACAGAAGGGAAGGAGATGAAATTAAGAGAGTGCATGATGATACCCAAAGCCTCCCTGAGGAAAAGCAAGTTATTTTGTTGCCTGGGCCACAGCAGCATGCCAAACAGCATTTGTGAACTTGGATACCCTTCTTAAAATTGCATCAGTGCACTTAATGAGCCGTACTTCAGAGGTGCATAAAATTAGGGCTGAGGTAGACTGCAGACCTAATAAATCTTTCATTAGAACTTGTTCAGGTATCACTTTTCCCAATGTCATAATGAAACTGAGGGAAGGCAAATTGGTTTCAAGGAATAGTTCCCACTCCATTCCACAGTGATCCTACTGTTTTGGAGATGCTACCAAAGGATTAAAGCTCTACTTTTGACAACAGCCTGTTTAAGCATTGATAAAGAATCATTGGTTCACTCTCTGCAGCCAGGGATACAGTTTGCTCCTCAGGAACCCACAGGAATTAGCAATAAACCTGCTTGCCTGGTACTTCAAGGAGTGTTGTGTTAGCATTTTCCACTTCATTCAGGGAAATGGAATGGGGTTTACTAAAAGAATTGGCAATAATTAAAGTAGCAGTGAAGTGCTGATAGCACCTGAGAGTCTTGCCTTCAAGACCCTAAGCAGCAACAAAGGGTTTAACTTGAACCTAGTTTAGGGCGAGCTTGCAAACAAAATAAGCTTATTGATAACAGAAAAAGCCCCAAAACCACTCAAGACTTCTTCCAACTCCTGTCCCGTTGACCTGTTTCATAGGAACAACTGGTAGATGGTACAAACCAAGGAATTATGGAGCTGGTCCAGGAGTTTAAGACGTGCCACCATATCTTATTTTCTCACTTGAGAGTGACCATGAATCAAAACCCCGTAATTCTGAGTCATTAGAAAGACACTTCATTCCATCATCATTATTTACTGTGACTTGACAAATATGGTGAACTGCTAAGAATAATTGCATCCATTTTCTTCTAATTTTTCTGGGAAAGAAGGAAGAAATGTACATCCCTGCTAAAGGACATGTGTCATATCAAGGTATGTGCCACACAGGAAAACACAGAAGAAGAAAAATAATTTCAAAGTGAGAGTTTTGGAAGACTTTAAAGGCCTTATTTTAGTGTCTTCTTTGCTACTCAGGTTCGAGTCATTTAATAAATTCAACAGCTTAAAGTTTAAGCGATTAAAGTAAGGACACATAGTAGGAAAAGACATATTAAAAGTAAAAGCCATAGTCAGATGTAACCATGTTAAAAAATAGAGAAACTGCAATGAGCCCTATGCTTAGGAGAGAGTATTGTGCAGTTAATGTAAGTAATGAACCTTTCATGTGAAATGATGTAGTGTCACAACTCATTTGCATCCCACTTAAAGTGTAATTAAGTTTCCCTGACAGCATGGCTTATGGCTGAAAGAACAGACCTGGCTGCTAAATTAATCCAGAATCCCTCTAGTTAAATAACACTACGCAGAGAAAACTTAACACACTTCCATTTAAAGTTCCTAAACTCACATTTAAAGTGGCACTATACAGAATTTCAGAGAGTGTTTTCAAAGGCTTCAAGGTACACTCAGACACACAGCTGACGCAAAAGTAGTTGTGCTGGACAAAAAGGTTTGGCCCAAACCACAGTGCACAAGACAGGTTACAATTCTGGGGTTTTCTTGGAAGTGACCTACAGCATTGCAGAAACCCCTTTACCAGGACAGGGTTCTCAAATGCAGAGAAAGATCAAAAACACAGTGAGAAGGTGCTACTAACTACAGCAAAATAGATGACTATCAGCTGAGTAATTATCTGTAATGATTTTTTGATAGAGTAACATCCAGCAATAATAAGCTCGAGATAAACAGGGTTTTTTGTTCTAATTGAAAGGAGCCCTACAATTAACCACTCTTTTCAGCTACATACAAAAATTATTTCCTAAAAGCAAGTTACTAAAAACAAGATAGGAGGGAGGAGTGGGTGGCTT
Organism: Petroica traversi; assembly: GCA_025920805.1. Taxonomy (NCBI): domain Eukaryota; kingdom Metazoa; phylum Chordata; class Aves; order Passeriformes; family Petroicidae; genus Petroica; species Petroica traversi. The sequence continues at coordinate 254,083 of JAHLSL010000111.1, read as the reverse complement.
GTGGTCTGGAGAGCATTAAATTGGGGAGTACTATTCCTAAACCACAATAGGGAGCAATATTTTATGGTTTATGAATCAGTTTATTCTTTACTGATTTTCATCTTGAAGGTTCTATTTAGAGAAAAAAAAAGCTGAAACACTCCAGAATACATAAATCCTGTAAAATCCACATGGATCTAAGAAAAGTTAACTCATTACCATGAACCATAACTACAGGCTGTACAGAATAAACAGGTCACAAACACTGCCATCCTATTTTCCATTATGTTCCCACCTGCATGTTACAAACAGCAAGGAACCTGGGCAGTCTCTCCATGGTTCTGAAAATCTCATTAGAGAGAATTCCATTTTGGCCACTGGAAATGATCCAATTTTAGCTGTGTTGCAAGATCACTCCCAAGAGCCACCCTGTAACACACTGCGTGAAAAGCTGCAAAGCCAAAATCTGTATCCAAAAGGAGCAGGTACACAGTGGCTATAAGCAATCTGTAGCTGTCACAAAGGTCTGAGTCCCTTTCCTACAAGGGGAGAAGAGGTTGTAGCAGCTTTTTTTGACTACTGCAAAACAGAACTCGTGTATGGCAAAATGATCTGATGTTCTGGAAAATTATTTTACTCCATAGTTGAAGAAAGGGTAAGCTGGTAGCAGTTACTTTGTACGTAAAGAAATGTTCCAGATAGACACAAAAAACATGGCTTTAGAGATGGTAGTAACAGAATATGAATAAGCATGTCTCTGAATTTCAGAGATTAAGCTATGGCTTTTTAATACTAATACCAACACTACTTAGGAGATTGGGAAAAATAATTTCAAATATTTTCCATTACGGCAATGGTCCAGGAAAGTTTTTTTGTGCCCAGGAAGATAAGTTTAAAGCCCCACTTACCACTCTGCAGTCAGAATTTATAACAATCAATGAGAAACACAAGAAGTATTCAAGTGTAGCCCCTCAGACAACAGATTTTGTGATTTCCAGCATAAGACAACACAATTTAACAGCCTGGGCCGGATGCTTACTTTCATGTAGCTTTAGTCATTACTTGAGAGTAGGAACTGATTTATCTACCTCCACAATAGGAGGGTAGTTGGGTCCCAGATCTCTCCCAGATTCCCTTTTTTACTTAATATTTCCAAATACATCAAATGGTGAATGAAAACAAGCAACAGGAAAACAGTGTGCAAATAGATGGTATGAGTTCCACTAACAATTTCCACTTAAGAATTAAATTCTCGCAGATGTGATGAAACCAGAATTCAGCCTCTGGCTTTCATATGAAGCCACTTGGAAGTCTAACACAGTACTCTCTGGCTCTTATGCATCTTGTGAGATACATCTGTGTATTGGGCACACACTTCAGGGCAGCAAAATTCAATTTTGCCTTAAATGCAATGAGGTTTTGAGTTCATTTAGGAAGTAATTATCAAGAGTTTATTGGCCTTAACTGAACCAGTATTGTAGAGTAACAATTGAATAGTAATATTGTATAACATTAAGAACATGAATGCTATTATATTCCCACCAATCAGGTAGCTAGATACTAAAATACTAAATTTTTTAGCATAAATATGTTCTTTCGACCCAGACTGAGTAGGAAATATTGTTCTAATAGAGTTAACCAAAGACCATGTAGGGTCCTTCAGGCAGACAGAAAATGCTGAGGTACTACAGAAAAGCCTAAAATGAAGGAAAAGATGCTACAGGAGTTTTGTCCCTAACAACATTCTTTGAAGCCAGTGGGGTCTCCCACACAAGGAATAGAGCTAAATATGTATTCCCTGACAGTTGTTTGTATTTACCTGATGTATTTAATCTAAAACATTGATTCCTTGTAATTGTATGCAAATAACCAACTTACAAAGGATGCTCTGTGTTCTCATTAGAGGAAAGGTCCTATTGCAGATGACATTCCATTCTGAATTTAATCCATAATACATTCAAGTCAAAAGAAAAAGAACTTCTGTTGGCCTTAAAGCCCAATCTTACTTCATTGACAAAAAGAAACTGTTCCTATTCACAAGTCAGGTCCCTGAATAAGTTCTTTAAGTATTGGATAAAATGGTTATATATTCTTCCACTCATATTAAATAGTGTAGAATTCATTCTTCTTAGGTGGCAAATGCTTCCAATGAACAACTGAAAATAGAGTCACAGAATAATTTGGGTTGAGAGGGATCTTAAAGACCATTTTGTACCAATGCCTCTCTCACAGAGGGGGACACCTTCCATTAAGACCAGGTTGCTCAAAACCCAATCCCACATGACCTTGGATACTTCCAGGGCTAGGGCATCCAGATCTTCTCTGGCTAACCTGTTCCAGTGCCTCACCACCTCTCAGTGAAGAATTTCTTCCTTTCCCCCATCTAAGGCTGCCCTGTCTATATATTAACTGAGAAGTGCAGGGCTTCTATCACAGCACAAAGTGATCCAATCCATTTTTTCATTTTTAATTTCCATTTGAATTTTTCAGATTGAAAACCACAGATTTTTCAATCAAACACTGATGCAAGGGTATACATTAGTTTCTATGTATTAAACTTAAAAAATAGTGTGTGTGGACATTTTAGGTCAAGACAGCCATGTCTAAACCACTACCACCCTGAAAGATAACTGCTTTCAAGTGTTTAATTCACTCTTACTGTGGACAGTGCTGATAAAGGCAATATCTTTCTTCCTCTACAGCTCTCTCAAAGACTCATTAAAAACAAAGGACAATCATGAAGTTGTCCAACCATGTTCTCTAGCCGCGGACAATATAAAACATGAAGATAAATCAGGAAAATTACTCTCTTCTTCAGCCTTGGTTACTGCATGGTTAGGTGTTACAATACCTGCAACAACCTAAGTGCTGCCCATTAGGACAGAAAGTGGTGGATGACAAAGAATATTTATGTGCTTGTAAGAGCAGTGGGCTTCGCTTTTATTTGCTTCATGTGCTTGCACAGACACAAGATGCTGCAGACATGCATAAATCTAAGGTTGAAGCATACAAAAAAAACAACCCAAAACCCTTAGATGAGATCAAGTGCTTTCTTGGAAAAGACATGCTATTACTCTAAAAACATTAACTTAAGTGTGCTGTTAACTGAAGGTCTGAGCTACTGAAAAATTGTGTTTGTATTCTGCACAACGTGCCACAGCGAGATCGGACTTTCTGACCGATCAAAGGGAAAAATCAGCTTTGTATTTCATAGAGCTTAAGTGTAAACTGAAATATAAAGAGATACAGAACAGGTTCCTGTTTAACTGGATAACTGGAGCCAATTTACAAGGGATACAGAGGTATCCTGTTATTACTCAAAGTTCATCATTTCAGTTCTTTACTTTAGCACAGTAAAACAAACTGAATGGAATTTACAGGTTTTAGAAACCAGCTGGAAATAAAGGTCACAGAGACGAAGATGGTAAAAAGAACAGCAATTGTCAATTGGAAAACCTCTCTGTACATGAAAAACATTAAAAGAAGATACATTAGAGAAATTAATTTTACCATTATGGTTTTCACCTATTTTTATATAATTAAAAAATCCGCAATTACTAGAATACTAGTTTGGACTTCTTACTAACCACAAGATGATGCAGATGATGCCCAGCAAGTCAGAATTTGGCCCAAACTTGATTCACTCTAAATACTTGTGGACTTTAAATCCAATCAACATTATAGCAAGGCAATTCTAACAGAGATTTCTGGGAACAACAGAGCTGATTTAACCAAGCCGGAATGGACATTTGAAATTAAAAATCTCATTATCTACCATAGATTCCCTCCCATGCCCCATGTAAAATCTGGTGTGACTTTTCTGGTTCTGGTTTTCAAATTCGGTTTGATTCCAAAGGGCTGTGTTGTACAGGGCTGCTCGCTGCAGCTTAGGCCCTGACACAGCTAATCACAAGTATCAGCATTCCAGATTGGGTAACAGGTGGCATCATTTGTTTTCTCAAAATCAGAGCTCTTCCAGTGTGCAATGGCTTTTAACACCCAGCCTTCCAGACCCACACACCACTTGAGACTCTGCCAACTTTTCACTACGAGGTCTGAGAACAGCCTTCAATGCCAGTGCTAATGGAGCTTAAGCAAATGTGAAAGGCTTCAGACTGCCTTCTGCTTCAAAAAACGTGCTAAGATGTCAGATGCAAGCACGTAGAGCCTACTGAAAGGTGACAATATGCACAGAAGAAAACAAAGCATTCTTAAAAAAAAATAAAAATCTCAAGATACTCCCATTGTCTCCATTTGTGTGAAGCTGGTGATGGATACTCAGCAAAATCAGAGTCTGACAGCAATTACAAACTCTTCTAACAAGACCTGAGATCCTTTGGTGACTTCTGATGCAGTAGGAGGGCTCAGGGAACACGGAACACAAATCCAATGGAAACCAGGCTTCACAGAACAGCTTTTAATTAGGATGTTCTAATTAGATGTTGAAGAGACACACAATCATCCACAATTAATTCTACTCTTGATATGGCTTAGGGAACATCACAGCTAAGTCAGAAAAGACAGAGGTAGTTTAACACTTTAACTTTCAAACCTTAATCTTCAAAGAGGCAATGGAAAAACATTCCTTACTTTTTACTGGTCACTAATGCATCTCCCACTACTGAAAAAAATCAAAAAACTCATCTTGCAAAATACCTGCAATTTATTATAAACGATCCAGTCCTTGTGATGATAATTAGATTCATTACATCTGCTGAAAAACTAGGCAATTAGTAGTTCTAATAAACTAGCCATTAACTTGTACTTAGAAATGACTGGTTCTAATAGCAGTATATTTAATAGTTTAAAGGAATCATCACATTTGTCAATTAGCACTATCAATTTTTAATTAAATGATCTTTCCACAAGTGGAGGGGGAAAAAAAGCCAGATGTTTCATTAAGTTTATATAGAGTAGAGAATTCTTCTGACTAAAATGCAATTTTTAAGGGCTGTATTGGTTAAACCAATATTTTGAGGTGTAAATGTTTGATACACAAGCTAAAGACAGAAAGGAGAGAAGTTGTGCAGATCTTTGGACAAAGTTCTTCTCTAAGGAGGTTTTTGTGGTCTCGCTCATTAGGAAAAAATAGATTAGGAAAAAATCCAGACACTGTTGAAAACTACATGGACTTTCAGAATACATCTATGAATCACAGAGGGAAAAGGTGTAAATAACCAAAGAGGTTATTTACTCAGCACATCTCATTACAGTGAACACAAAGCAGTCAGCCAGTGCTTGAGACAGTGCCATAGCCCTCATTTTAACAGATAAATTGCACATCTTATAAGCAAGGCCATCAGGATTTTAAGCACTTCAGGCATTGTAGACCCAGGAGGATGAAAGTAAAGACTTGGCACTCTGAAGCCAACACATGCAGAATGTGATTAGTCTTTCCTGTGTCATTTACTAAACCTGCTAATTAATCTGGAGGGCCTCACACAAGCATCAAATACACAGACTAACTGATATGGAAAGCAGTCCATTTACTTCTCTATTATACCTAAACAGGTGCAGAAATAAAAAGATCCACTTCTCATTAGCTCAGACATTCTTTCCCAATCCTGAATGTTAAATCTCACTAAGTCTTGACACTTCAGAGATGCAGCATGTGGAAATGGACTCAGGTCTGAAGGAAATTCCAGTGTACAAAAAAATTCCCCTTGTCTATAAAGACTCAAAAAATTCCTCAGTGAGCTCAAAAAGGCTTGTCAAGCCTAAAGCACTGGCAAGATAAAGACGTCTCCTTTTAGGCAGCAGCCTGCACTTTACCTCCAAAACCATCTTTCATGCCAAAGACTTTGCTAATGACCATCTCATCAATAATGTCTGAAGAGATAAAATACAGTCCCCACTTCCTACTCGAAGAAAAATATTACTTCAGTGGTCTGACAGAGCTTGATGTACGAGATCCCTTCAAGGAAGACTCGATGCTTGTCCTCTGTACACAGATTTTATCAACAATTTAAAACTACAAATAACACAGTCAGGCCTGTTTAAAAATATAAGGAAACATGATTGACCTTAGTTTGAATATTTGTGATGTACTGGCTGATAGCCAGGTAGGTTAACAGCTGGACTCAATCTTAGAGAGGTCTTTTCCAGTCTTAACAGTTCTATGTTTTATGCTGAATTCTTAGTTTACCCTACAGAGAACATGAAGAGAATGAATCTGTTACCAGCAAGACTTGTGGAGATTTCCCATCCCCTCTCCATGTCATGGTTCACTCTTAGCCCACAACAGTAAAGTCTGAGCTTCCCAATTTCCTGAATTCTGGCAGCTTTCTTCTTCCACTTCTCATTACCTTTGCTCAGCAAGAGATTTTTGAGAACACTGGCAAGGATCTCTGCTTTGCCCCTAGCTATTAACACAGTTCTAGCATAACTTGTAAGTAATGAGAAACCACTGCAGGGAATTACAAAAAAAAAATCCTTCAGTTGGGGTTCCAGCTACAGGAATAGCTGCAGTGTTTCAGGCCAACAATCCATCCAGCACAGTGACCTTTTTACGCAGGTTGATGCCCAAAAAAGAGTGAGAGCATATGCTTATCCTATTACACTCCCAAGCTCCAATTATTTTATGCTGAGAGGATTTCTTTAATCTGATTTTATAGACTTCAAACCCATCACTTCATCTTTCTTCCATGTACCTCTCCCAGTCAGTCTCCCACTGAGAAACTTCTCAAGCAAACGGTGGCAATGCAGCGTTAAGGGAAATACCACCTTCCTCTGCTCTGAAAACAGCCCCAGCCTTCACAGCAGGGGCTGATAAATCAAAGGGCATTCCCCATCACATAACCTGTCCCTGCCAGACAGAAAGAACACTCCTCACTGAAAAAGTCAAACCCTGGCAATTCCTGCTGCCAGGGGTGGATTCCCACTCCCAGCAGAGAATCCACCCTCAAGCTGCGCTCTTCTGGAGCTGCTGAAAAAGCTTCTGTGTCACAGAAACTACAAAAGACTCCTGACAATATCGACCTCTCACCAAGTCTCAAGGTTTCACTGTAGAAATCATAAGAATTTAAGGAGGTACAAGACCACAGTTTTGTCTTCTGACATCACGAACTACCCTTCCTCTGAAACTGCTAAATATTTTGCTGAAATTAAAAAGATTTAAAGCAGATACTTGGCATGAGAGGTTTCAGCCCACCCTGTTAACATTTAGGAAAGTAATATGCAATTTTAAAAAAGAACCAGTTCTTTAAAGTACCAGACACAATTAAATATAAATGCCATGGCTTGTATAAGCTATAAAGCACCAAGAAAGAGCCAGTTTCATTTGCTGAAGGAAGCAAACTCAGCAGTAAGAAGTAAACCAATTACATTGCCTGGAATTAGAGATGAATAATTTTATAACAGCTACTACTGGCACCAAGATATAAATTTCATTACCTGCTGAGACTGACTTCAAGAGAACTAACTCATGAAATGAAAGACAAGATTAAATTGGCAACAAATGTGCTCTACAGAAGGAATTTCTGTATTTTAAGAAGGTAACATCTGAAAACTGTTTTTGCTTTTTTTCCCTCCCCACAAGAATCTGTTCCATATTCCAAGAAAGCCACTGGACTAATCTGGCTGGGTTGGTTTTAAAACAGCAGTGAGGGCATGGCAATTTAATTTTACTTCAGTGCTATTTTAACACTATTTAGCCAGATCTGGTCTATCACATGTAAAAATACATTAGCATTTGCAAATACTCTACAAAACTGGCAGAGTATTTACACATACACTTCCTGATAGTCTACAGCATAATTCCTGAAAATGAAACAGGAACATATTTTGGTATGCTCATAGCCAGTGCAGAGACAAACAGTGCCTCCTGATCCATCACTGGAAACCCTCCCACAGACCCCCTGCAGCCAAGGCTCTCACTTGTTTAGAAACAGAATAAAGAAAACAAGCAGCGCCAAGCTTGGGTAGAGCTGAATTCTCCTGACAACACTAATTTTGACTGACAGACCGACAAGTAGATGGAAAGAGGTGTAACTGCAATACAGTTTATGTCAAGTGCTGTATTGATCTCACTGAGGCTGTTTGCATGAGCACGTGCACAGCTGTTTATACAACCTGTGCAAATAAATCAGGCCTAAAGCACTTCCCTGTACTTTTGCTGAAGCACTGCTCAGAGACACTACAGCAAAACAAAGCAAAAGGAAGAAACCACCAACAAAATAAATGCATGTAAACTATCAAATTTCAGCAGTGTTATTCTAAATGTGCCATAATTAAATGCAATGAATTCTACCTTAGAGATTGCCCTGGTAGCAGGAAAGAATACTTTTACATTTTATGTGCAGCGAACTACGCACTGTGCCATTCATATTTCAAAAGGATTTTTTCATGGTCAGAACTTGAAACACATCAAAACATTCTGCGCTCTGTCTTTCAGAGTCACAAAAGAGCCTGGAAAAAAAGGAACTCAGCAACATAGTACTTAATATCACATTCAGCAGTAACTTATCATCATGGTGCTGGGAAGTACAAATATTAACTGACTTGTATCTAGTAACTAAACAGATAATGCAGCACCTTTATCAGCCATAGCAGTCAAAATGTATATATTCCAGACTGAAATTAGAGCTTTCTAGCTCTAATATCTGAGCTGGCATATCAGAGAAAAAAAATATTTAAAAGTATACAAAGACATGAGCAAAATTTTACTCCTGTTAATAGCTATTGCATTAAAAGAAAAAAAAAATCACTGTGCAGGACCACTACATGAAATATTAGATGCTACCTGACAGCCTAAGTTGCTCCAGCTTTTATTTAAGATACAAATCACTTCTACCAGTAGCACACATTACCACTCAAGTTTTCTTTATATGATTTTTTTTTTTTAATTGAAGAAAAAGAATTTTCTGGGCCTCTTAAGCCAGGGTTTTCACGTTGTTTCACTAAATTTCACTGCACGTTGTTCAAACCACTGAAGCCTCACCCTTGAAGGAGTGCACCCTCTCTTACAAATCAGGCTGTATTAAAAGAAATTCCTTCAGGATTCAAAAAATACCTTTTTCGAAGGTTTGCAAGAGACTATCCAAGACATTTGCAAAAAAATGAAATCCAGAATAATATTTAAATCATTTGAACATCACAAAACTATATTTTATATTACCGATTGACTGACACCTCGTGGAATTTATCTTCTGTTGATTTTGTCTCCAAGATATTTTTGAAAATAGCCCTGCAGGAAAGCAAACATTAGAACTGTAACACACAGTGTTTCTTATGATGAAGATGTCTCAAATAAACCAAAATAAGCCACCATCAGCCTGATTGAAATATCCTTTTTCTAAAATCAAGGGTCCAGCAAGAAGGAATGAAACCGGTTAAGGAGAACTAGGCTGGCAGCACCAAGGCAGTTTTAGACAACCTTCTTCTCCCACCTAGTGGCAAGAAGCATAAAGAACAAGGTCTTTGGGAGTGCAAACAAGATTTGTTTTCACATACCAGCTCTGAAGAGATTCACTGACATCATGAGGAGGACTGAGTCATGTACAGTTCTGGTTCTCATGTTCAGGTTCACGTGAATAAACATGCTATCTCTACCACACAAAAGAGAGCTTGGTTTCAATTCCTGTCATCAAAAAAAAAAGGGGGGCAGTCAATGAAAGACAGCCCACAGCTGGCCCCCAGTACTTACAATTCAAACACAAAGCTCAGAAACACACAAGGGAACCAACAGTTGGCAACATAGAGTAGAATGGGCATTGAATAATGTCTGTATGATAATTTCCATTTTCAGCAGCACCTAGAATTGCATTTTGTACAAAGACAATGATTTTACTTTGAAACACTTATTTAGGGAAAGTAATCTGTTTCTTTCCACGTTCAGCATTTACATCCAAAGTCAAATCTGAAGCAGTCAGTTTGAAGTAGGAACAAACATTGAATAAATGTTTGAATAAAAATTTTATTTTTCGTGCTTTATATACAAAGTATCATTCTTCATATGAAAACCACCTCTGTGAGAAAAACAGTACACTCATTTTGAATCTTTGCACACGGTTGTTTGACAAACTTTATTTTAAAAGTTTTAAAGTTTAGTGAAATACTGTTTTGGTTTTGACTAAAACTTTCAAAGCAGCTTTGAGACATCAATGTCCAGAAAATACTTCAGTCAACATTTATTGGATTATTGAATATTTCAGGATGATGTTATTCTTTAGAAAACTGTACATGGTTTGATGGTAGCAAAGCAGCCAAACAATTGAATGTACAATACTTGCAGTTTTCAACAGATGGCACTTTACAGCAAGGAACCTATATTGTCTAATTGAAAAGAGAGCAAAAGCAATTGGATGGCTGAGTGCACTGAGGTGTCAAAGTCCGCCACAGAAAAAGCCCAATATCCTTAAATTTGAAAGCACAGTTCTAAAAAAACCGGAAGTACAAAGAGGGAATCTAAAGCTAAACAAAAACTGTGAACTAACATTCTATCTCAGATATCAGCCACACTGAGATATTCTTCACAAAGGTGGGATATCCCCATCTTCTTTGCATCTCAGGCAGAACTTACAGCTAAACTGAAGGACAGCAGAGAAAACAGGACCATCAGACTGTGGTTATTACTACATACAAGCAAGGATCTGGTCACTGGGCAAGCTTCACATTTTTTAAGTTAAATTACATAAGATTAAATCAGCAGCCACAATCAAGCAGCAACTGCTATGCCAGATAAAAAAAAGGAATGTGTTGTAAATCTTGTGAGGGTTTACAGATTAATGTTACCATCTAAGAGTATTCACTAGTGTTAAGATCATCCACACCCATATGTAGAAAATAAAGGCACAATACACCAAGAGTATCTCCAGCCCTCATGGCATGAAAAAAAATAATTCTCAGACATCTGAGATGAATCCTTAAAATGATGTGACAAGTCTTAGAACAAACCCACTTTTGCACACACACAACTATACCAAAAGATTTTACTAAAGCATGATTTGTCCCAGAAACTTTATCCGAAATGCAAAAAACCTTTTGTAAATTTATCCCCTGCACCTAAACATGGTTAGAAACTCCACACAGAGGTCTGTGGAAAAAAGTTCCCCATTCAGCATTAAGCAAGGAAAAACTTCAGGTACAGGAACACACAAGAAAGGGCAGTGTTACACGCCTGGGAAGGCAAGTATGAGCCTTTCCAAAATCCATGATAATTCCTCTCTGTCCCTGAAGAAGGCATCCTTCCTCTTGATTGTAAGCAAAAAGGATCTCATTCAGCAGTGAAGAAACAAACAAGCAGCAACGAAAACACAGCAGAAATGCAGCAACCACCAAAAGAAACCAAAAGATTTCAAGCCAGGTGTTGGCCTTGTCAGACTTCAGAGCTCTCACGAAAACACAGCTGCAATTTTATCATATTTTTTTCTCCTTCACTGGTAGCAGCAGATTAATCTCTTGCACAGATGAAAAACTCCATACCCAGATGGAATTGAAACACAACCCATTCATACATTCAGAATCAACAGATCCACATCCTCTACAGTTGATGGGAAGACTGATCAGTGATGTGGTGTCAAGGAAAGCCTTGCTAATCTGGTAGTTACAATCTCTGCTCAAAATGAGGAAGTTGTTTCCATACAGCTTCATCCAGCTTCAACATTATAGAAAATTTATGCCTCAATCCATTCGCTTAGTGAGGGATTTCCATATATCTGATTCAGGCTGCTTCCAGTCTTCTCCTGTTAGTTCTTTCAGGTTCAAGTCTTTGAAAAATTCCAGACGATGACTGCCATAGAGAGGAGAAATAAACAAAAAAATAGTTTTAAGTCTTGTATCATATGCCTTAATAAATATGTTTAATTCATCTTTATTTTCAGGTTTTCTTGGACACAAACATAACTATTTTCCAAAAGTGGACTTTACAAAGAAAGTCCTACCTAAAGTCTGACCCTCCATTAATCATTTAAAAAGCTGAAATTCTTTTATTAGGAAGTAATTTGTAAGAGTGAGGACAAACTAAGAGAAATTAAAGCAGCAAGGAACAGCCTCTGCACATAACTTTATCTGCTACCAATCTGTGAAAAAGACAAGGGTTTGGTTTTTTTTTTAAAGGGGTACTATGGAAATAATTTCTTCTTGAAAAGTATTACAAGCATTCTCCAGTTTAATATAGAGAGATAAAAATATATATTTCTCACAGAACATTGATAATTTCCTTTATTAGCAATAGCTTTGAGTTTTTTTAAACAGTTGCAGAAGCTAAGTTTTCCTCAAATAAAGGCAATAAAGGGTAACTTATCTAAAATTTACCCTACCTGACCATCACTGTACATTGTGTGACGAGCTTTTATAAGATCTATTGTGTGTCCTCTAGAGCTGGTTCATTTATACAAAATCCCAGGAATAAGAGGTTTTATCAGATCATCTCAGCCTCACAGCCAAATAAAAAAGCACAATTTAAAAACCCAAATTATCTGGTTTTTCTATTCATACAGGGTATGCTTTAATTATACTTTTTTAGTTTAGTCTTCCTTTTCAATTATTTCCATCGTATGGAAATAAAGGTGAAAGTTTTTTTAACAGTAGGAGAGGAGCAGAACGTGGTGAAATTATCATTAAATTGTATTTCAGGAGGAGCTGAAGTCAAGAAGGAAAAGTAAAACCTACCCAAGATTTAGATGAGGAAGGTGATAAAAGCAGATATCAATGGTACTGAATACATAATTTTCTATGCACCTGACACGGAAATCAAGCACTAACTACAACTCTCTGCTACAGTGTTTTATACAAAGTGTTTTATACAGCACCAGTGGACCCAGAGCTAAGTAGTATAATAAAAATACTAGTGGCACTCAACCCAAAAACCAGATTAGCTTTTTTAAGTACTCCAACAACAGTGCAACCATGTTACAGAAGAGCTCATTTTATGCTTACAAATCTGGTTTCTGTCCTTCCTGCAGTTCGTGTTGAGGCACAGGGTAAAGTGCTTCATATTTTCTCTCCTCTCCCGAGCCATGGATTGCAAATGCATTGAACTTGTCAGTGCATGGTGGAAAATAACTCCAAGGAAGAAGAGCTTTACCCTCCCACTTGGTTTTTATTCTGGTCGCCTCAAACTCCAAAGGAAGTTCTTCCTGTTAAAGAAAGGGGGGGGGGAGGGAGGAAAAAAAAAAAAAAGGGTACTGGCCAACTTCTGATTAGAAAACAGGTAAATAAAAATCATTATGAATGTACTCGACCACTTACTTTCCATACTTTTCTTCTGCCAGAAAGCAACAGCAGCAAGTACTGCCCATAGCTGTCAAAGAATCAGAGCACAGTTTTCCTAAAATTATGTCAAATTATGAGTGCATTGTACCACCACAAACATGCACTTTCCCCATACTGAAACAACTTCTGTGTCTAGCTTCCCTCACACAAGTGTCTCACAAGCATCGGAACTGCAAGTGTGAATTAACATTTGGGAATTTTTCAGCGCTGTACTCACGGACAAAGCTCGACTTCCAAGTACTGCTCAGTTCTGTCATTCAGAAAGAATGTTTCTACAACTGAAAGAAAACAAACCAAAAAAATCCCAAGCTGTCAGTATTTTATATTAATTATTTTGTAATACCCTGAGATCTTCATATCCCATTAATACAACTCATTTTCATGAGTTTATGCCAGGGTCTGACTCGCTACAGACATGTGCACAGTAACTACAACCCAAATATTCAAAATGCTGTGCCACAATTCTAACTTCAGGAGCTTTTATTTTTAATTGCTGTGATCACAAAGAGCTTTATAAAGTACTGTGCTAAGTTTATTAGCCTTATCAATTCCAGTTTTGAAAACACTCACCCTGATGCAGCAGGAAAATAAAGGAAAGCAGATCATACATTCAGAGCAGGGCACACACCCCAAAAGTGAAATTGTTAAATCTCAGAAATAATAAGAGAGCTCTTAAATGGTTTTTCCCTGTAGATGGATATTTTGGACAGGGGATAACTGTTCCAGATGAACCTGAAACCCACATAATACATTTGAACCCCGTTTCGGGAACACAAAGAAGAGCTACAGTGGTGTTTCTGGTGTAAAACTACAGTGGTGCTTCTCACAGCAATGACATTTTTAGAATGCTTTAGTTAGAATTATGATACAACTGACATATTTATTTTTACTTAACCATATTTATTATAACAACATCAAAGAGGTGCTAATACTATTTTAGTAGAGCTTGAATCAGAATAGTTCAATAATCAGTAAGTAAAGAACTGGAAATATTCAGTTCTTGCAGTATTCAAAGCATCGGATAGGAAAGGAGGAAAAAGCCAGCACCACTATGAGAATTTTCCTCATTCCATTTGAGTACAATTTTGAACTGTATTGCATGAGGTGCAATTTCTGTGTTTCACACCTTCCTATTAGTCAAAGGAACTTTGGAAAAACTATTAAAACACTTCACTTCTTAAAGCAGAAATAGAATCTATCTTTAGGATTTCACTTCTCCTTCCGCAAGGGCATTTAAATATATATATGCCACAAAATTATTTTGATATTCAAATATGTCAAGCTGTGATAAATCAAAAGTTGTATCAGTAACCCAAAAAACAAGTTTGATGGATATACTATTGAGAGGATGAGGAAGTCAACTTCAACATTATTGACATCAACCCAGACCACTGAACTCCAGTTTGGGGGGTTTTTTTGAAAAAAACAACCATCACAGACGCTTAAAAGAAAAACCCCACAAGATGTATTAAATACAGAGGAGCATCAGTGTCTGCAGAAATCAGATATATTTGCAGAAGAGTTACACTTACCCTCATAGTCCCACAGCCCACCAAAAGGTTTCCCTGGCTGTCCGGGTGGTGCAGGAGGGTCATTGAAGAAAGGAGCACGAACTTCCATCAGCAGTCCTGCATTGTCCGGCCTCAGCCCGATTGTAACTGGCTCATGGCTCACAGGCAAACCATCCCACGTGTGCTTAATTCTGAATTCCATCTTCAGATACTGCGCAAGTGAAAAGGGAAAGCTCTGTCAGAGAAGGTTTCAGGTTCCATCTCAGCGCAATTTGACTTTTGGTTGCACAGGAAAATAAACCCCCACACTTTGGTGTAAAGTCAATAAACAAATCATATTTTTAAACACCAGATCTGAAACAGATTAGCTTTGTACAAAAAAAAATAAAAAAATAAAAAAATAAACAGTTACAGAAATGCGGCTTCTCACAGGTTTTTATGAAATCTTATAAAGCTTAAGGCTGTTCAATCATACATCTAAATAAATACCTTCCAAAACCACCAGAAATATTAATCAGGAGAGCAAACAAACAAAACAGTCCCCACTACATGATCTTAGAAGATTTGGTAACATCAGAAAAATAGACTGAGAGGAAAACCTTTAATGCTTGAGATACAAGAAAATGAAGCAACTTGCTAAATCTTTCATTTGCAGCCACTGCAAACCAGCCTTTCCTTAAACACCTCTGCGGACGGTGACTCCACCAACTCCCTGGGCAGCTCGTTCCAAAGTCTGACCACCCTTCCCAGGATGAAACCACTCCTAAAGTCCAACCTGAGCCTGTCCTGATGCAGCTTCAGGCTGTGTCTCCTCCTGTCGCCGCTTCCCTGGGAGAAAGGCTGGCCGCAGCCCCCCACAGGCAGCAGCTCCCAGAGGGCTCCGCGCCGCTCCCGCTTCCCCGCTCTGCTACTCCAGGTTTTTTTTTCCCGAAGGGAAAAACGTCTCAGCGCCGATCTTTAACCCACAGAGCCCTCAAGGAAAGTTTAAGGCAGGGCTCCTCCCGCCTCCCCCTCAGCGCCGCGCCATGTCCGCTCCGCACGTCACGGGGCGGCGCTGAGGG